>OZ017738.1:445850481-447050481 GCA_963969285.1 Odontomyia ornata
TTATGATATTTACGGTATAAATTGCGAAGAGGTTCAAGTTCTATGAGAAGACCCCCTCTTTGTTTCATTACTTCAGATTGGTCTTCATTTTACCATCAATGCATGTTTTATCTGGCGCTTTATTGTATTTAGGCCAGGTAGAGTCGAACAAACTCATATATTTTATGCTCCCACAGTCTTGACAGGAGAAACCTACCCTCAAGGCCGTTACTGGAATTAATAGTAGCTTTTACAGCTGGAGGTAAGAGAGAGTCTAAAAAGGATTCTTTTTTGGTGTCCGAATTGTTTGATGCGCCAGGTAACTGAAATGTGCATTTTGTGGATAAAATCTGAAAACTATCAATCACGAAATTGGGATATTTGGCGGGAGGTTTCGCGGTCTTTAGCTCAGGAGGGGAAATAGAAATACAAGTAGAACGCTCTTGTGGTGAACAAGCGGTGTCTCTCAGTCGGTTATTATAAGAAAGAATAGCACTGTTAGCCATTAAATTACTTGGTGAAGGATCTGAAGGATTTATGATAGTGTTGGCAATTGGTTGGCGAATTTTGTGTCATGTAAGTATTGATTTTTTCATTGTTAGTGGAGCTATTACTAAACTAACTCTAGCTCTTTTTTTTTTACTAAGGCTCAGGGCGACTTTCAGGCTGCCAAACAGAAGCTGTTCTGTATCTTCCAACATTGTTCCTTTTTTAACAGCAACATCCGGAGATTTTCCCTGGGGTGATCACAATGGAATTTTACCAACCAATAAAAAAACAATACAAAATTGAAGATTCCGGCGAACCGCAAACTCACTTGACGGCTCTAAGGGCCCATAAAGTGAGTGAGTGGTGCCTGTGATCGGACCTCCGGGGAGCAATTTGGGACAAAGCAGCCTTAGTGGAAAACCTGCCATTTTGAGGGTAACAGCATTTTGACTTCAAATTTAAAGCAACCATCTGCTGTTTCATCTATTCAAGATGAATATTAACCCATGTTTTCTCCAAACATAGGGGTTACCACTAGGCGTCTTACAAATGCATAATAATAGGTTGAGGAAGTCATCTGTAATTATTATTTTTATGCCAGTGGCAGGTAGGAATTCAGGTTTCCTCAAAACAAGTTGCAAAAAAGTTCATTGACTGGGCTAAATTGATTGATTCCGCCTTCTTCACTCAAACTTACTATTTTTCAAAATCTCTTTCGAATAAATATAAACTTATAATACTTGTAAACAAGGTTTTTAAATTGACATAAATTTTATTATTCATGTTCGCTTGGAATCTACTTTCAAAATTTATGGCAACCTGCAGGCATTTCTGCGAAAAATGCTCGCACAATCACGTAGCTATTACATCCATCGGTAGCCACAATCCGAGACTAAAACGGAAAATACAAATCGTGTTATTGTGAAAATCGTAATACGAAGTTTTTTCTACACAGTCACAGAAAAGTTTTTTTTACAGTTGCGGATGCAGACTTACTACAGCCTCGTGCATGCATCTGAAAATAATAATACCCAACTGCAAGTACATATTAAAACGCGTACTTGTGTATGAGAAAAGCCGAAAAGTTCCAAGCCATAGAATAGAACTTTGTGCAACTTCCCCATGCTAACTTTATGTCCTTACTATCCAATATCAGCAACAACTGCAGCAACAACAAAATTCAATTGTGTCGGGAAAATTGCAACGAACAATACCAGTTATAGAAAATTCTTGAGTGGGTTAGTTTCACTTCGTGCACGATTCCATGGGGAGGCGAAAAGTTACGCCACACTTATCGTGGTATCACACATAATCCATCTACACGTCTATATTTCACGACAGATGCACTATACCGAGGTTTTCCACTTACATACGAGTATGCACATACGTGTATATGCTCCGTTTTTCATTGTTGGCGGCGCTAGGATAAAATCGTACTCGTATCCAGAAGAGGAAGTCATTTCTGGTATTGACAATTTTTCCGATTTCAGACGCAATACAAATTTAATGGTAGTATCAGGAGGAAATTTTTTCCTGGAAAAGTTTCGATTGTGTATTGTAAAGAAATTTTCGGAAAGATTGGCTAAGTAGAAATTTATTGAAGATTAAATAGAAAGGGAGTTTGGTGATGAAATAAATCGGAGATTTTTGTAAGCAGTAAATAAGTTTCATAACATATAATCATAAATATTCAGAAGACTGAAATGATCACGAAAAGAAATAGACTTTTCAACAAAAGATTTTTTCAGACAAATAAGGACTTTCTGCCATTTATAGTGCTAAAATTTAAACAGCCATCAATCATTCATCTCCTGTATCCGAAATTGAGATTAATTCAAATTGTCTATTCAACCGTAAATCATTTTCAGTTTTTGTAAATGCATTTGAAAGCGATACCTCTTCATTGTTGCAAATATCTTTATGACACTTCAGTGATTTGTGACTATCATACAAGCAAATAAATTCACGGTCTAATGGTACTCGTATACCATACGAGGACTATCGAATGATGGTAAAATTTGTGAAGTAAATTCGTTGCAATGTTTTTGTGATGCATTCAATTGAAGCAATAAAAGCATTTTCTCTCCTGTCAAACATAAATGGTTTTACCAATGAAAAATAGAATTTCCCGGAATTGCCAAAGTCGGATTGTAATCTGTAATAGTTTTTTTCACTTAGATATTGTTTTGACAGTTATGAATGTCTGGTTTATGTAAAGTATTAGTCCTCGGAGGTTTCGAAAATTAAAACAATTAACGTGAAGCTTTACAACCGTGTTGATTCTTCTTCTTTTCTGTCAAGTTTTCAAAGATGTTATTTTCGTCAGCAAATGTCAAAATCGAGTTTAAAAGTGGGTAGCCTATCAATTTAGCTGAGGTTTTGAAATTGGTGAAATGAATAACAAGGATGTTTGGTAAATAACCGCATCATAAAACAACATTCTTAAATTAGTATAAATTCAAACAATCAAATTATAATGAACTCGGATTAGTATATTATCGACCCTTAAACAATTTGCTCAGACTGATATTTATCTTTTCCTTAAAAAAATTAATATCCATCCTTTGAGTGACCAGAATTTCATATCATGAAACTTTTGGTGGATACTCTCGAGGGAAGAGAACCACAACGACCCTGCAGGCTAGGTAGGACCTCGCAAACGGAAAAGAGAGTATGGCATTTGATCCTGGAATGTCAGATCACTCAATTAAACTGGCGCTGTTAAGGACCTTTAAACAACAGGCCAGTCAATATAATTTAAAAATACTGGCAATCCCGGAAACAAACTGGACTGGAAATAATATTCAAGACATGAGATCGTCCACAATATTCAAAAGTAGGAAGCCTGCTGGATTGATTTTAAGGCAGACAATAAACGGTTGTGTGCAAGCCGTATAAAAACGAAATTATTCAAAATCTGGATGATAAATGTACATGCCCCGACCGAAGAAAAGGACGAAAAAACGAAGGAAATATTCTGCAATTACCTGGAATGACTAGTCGATTCATTGCCTACTAACGACACAAAGATAATTCTGGGTGATTTCAACGCTGAGGTTGGCAATGAGCTATCTTATTTGAAGACGACCGAATGATATGACCTCCACGATGAAACAAATGACAACGGCAAGTTCCTGATTGACTTTGCATGTTGCAAAAAATCTAGTCATACGTTTCACTTGCTTCACATATCGACTCATTCATAAAATGACATGGGCATCACCGGGCGGCACCAAACAAAACCAGATTGACCATGTTCTTATCCAACAATTCAACGACGTAACTCAGATCATTACTTACCATACGTCAAAGGCATATTCGGCGAAGACCAGCCCGCTGCAAACATTTTACATCGAAAGGCTCCAAACGACGTCTGTGGCCAAAAATTTTACGGAGACCCTCGACAACCAGCTGGCTCCCATCTTATCAGACGCATCGTTAAAGACAAGCAACTAGCTCTAGATGGAAATGAAGGCGGCTATTAAGACCGTGGCAGAATAGACAATCGGACATCAAGCCCAGCGCAAGAGGAACGATTGGTTCGATAATGAATGCCAAAATGCGTTAGATTAAAAAAAATCAAGCATACAAAGAATACGTAGGTGGGCAAACCAGGACGAAGGGAGAATACAATGAAAATCTCAGAAGAGTAGCGAATAAGATAATTAGAATTAAGAAAAGAAAATTCTTTGACGACCAATTGAGAAGTATTGATGTAAGTGTAGTGAGCAATAATACAAAACAAGCATACAAAGTAGTGAAAAACCTGAAACGTGATTAGCAGCCCAAAACCACGCTATGTCGTGATGACATCGGCAATGTTATCGCTGATGAAACCAAGATTAAGGAAAGATGGGCATCATATTTTAAAAACCTCCTTAACCTTCCGCACAGCTCCAGATCATCGGAGCCTATGGATGTCTGCGGAGAGCTTCCATTGGCTCCATCAATTCTGGATGAAATTTGTTCGACCACCAAAGCCCAAAAGAACCATAAAATGCCAGGTATCGATGAGAATCCAGTGAAGCTCATCAAATGTGGTGGCAGCAGTGTTCATAAAGCTATTCGCAAAGTCATCTAGCACATTTGGCGATAAGAACATATGCCGAAAGGGCGGAGTGAATCAATTATATTTCCTTTCCACAGATGATAAGCTACAGTGCGAGAATTATAGAGGTATATCACTACCCTACATGGTGAACAAAATATTGTGTATTCAAAAATATTGGAAAATAAAGTCAGATCATATGACGATAGTATAACTGGGGGTATCAAGGTGATTTTAGAGCAGGTAGATAGACAAAAGACTTATTGTTCATAGTCAAGCAGGTACTTGAAAAATACTGGGAGTTCAACATAGACGTTCGCCAAATTTTATTTGACTTTAAACAAGCATACTACAGTATTGATCATAACGTACTCTATCAAATAATGTTTTGCTTTTGCATCCCAGCCAAATTGGTCCATCTTACCAAAATGACAATGACGTCGACGATCTCCCACATCAATGAACAACTCACCGTTGCCTTTGACCCAAATATCGGACTAAAGCAGGGGGTGGGCTGGCCCAATTGCTGTTCAACTTGGCTCTGGAGTATGTCATAATAAAGCCACCTGTCGATACACAGGATACATTACTATACAAGTCGAGCCAAGTAGTAGCCTTTGCGGACGACATCAACATTTTGTCAAGATTATTAACAACTGCCAAAGAACTCTTCCTGAAACTCGAAAGCGAAGCAAAACTAGTACGGCTTCAAATAAATGAGAATAAAACAAAGCTCATGACGCTGTTGAGGAAAAATACCTCAAATAAACAAAATATCAAACTTGACGAATACAGTATTGAAAATGAGGGGAAATTTGTCTATTGACCCGCCAAAATAATGAGAAGCAGTAATGAAAACAACGAAATATGCCGAAGAATACAGCTTTTAAACAAAATATTTCTTTTAAGTTTTGACGATCTCGAAGCCCAGCTGCATACACAGGAAAAAAAAAGCTCCAAGTATACAAATCTGTGATAAGAGCTGTGTTATGATATGGGTGTGAAACATAGACCCTAACACTCGCAAATATATTGAGCGTCTTTGAGTGGCGGACCCTGAGGCGAGTAGTTAGAGCGAAGTTAGATGGGGACAAATGGTGAATTCGATACAACCATGAGCTGTATGAAATTTTCGACGAGCGAGAGGTCTTAATGATTGTAAGACTGTGGAAGCTGCAGTGGAGTGGCCACGTGAATTGTATGGACAAAAAACAGATTTTCAAAAAGTTATTCATCGGGAGAACTGAAGCCCGGAGGCCTTTGGGGAAATCGAGGAAATACTGGTTTGACTCAGTAAGCGAAGACAGTTCATCGCTGCTCGGATTTCGAAATTGGAGGATGCGGTCAATAGACTAAGACAGTTGGAGGCGGTACTTGCAGGAATTGAAGGCCCGAGAAAGGCTGTAGTGCTAAGAAGAAGAAGAAGAATTCGGTGTTGGAGTGTTTAACTTGGAAATAATGCTCATACTACTTAGGATGTAATTTGAACTGTGCCCTGAATTTCCAGTCTATGCCTTTCAAATAAATGCCACCAGGAGCATCTAATGGTTTTCCACATGTTGTACGTTCAAGATTTCCCAAAAGAAATTCAAATTGACCACTCATTGGTTCTAGACGTGAAGTCTTAGAACCTTACAATGGACTGTACCCATCAGGTCAACAAGTCTGGGCAATCTCAGTCTACTCCGAGGTGGCTGCTTGCTAACTAGCTAGTTTGGAGAGGAGTTTCGGTCGTATGTCTTTCGTATGCAGACCAAGTCCGAAATACAAACACTCAGCCACCGGTTCAAATGCCTGATTTAGAACTCATCGAACAACTTCCATCGACTCTACTTTAAATTATGTACCTTCATTCCGGAGAAAAAGGACAAAAACAACTGCTGAAAAAAATGCGTGCTCCCGAATGTAACCGACACGGTGTCCAAAACATCCTACAAGGGGAAAATTTGTGCCTTCTGATGTTATGGTCCTTTAAGGAGGATGTACGATACCCCGGTACTAGTCCCATGGACAGAAGTAGTGGAGCTGTGCAAGACATCCCTTGTGTCACTTCACGTGAGTTGTGCTTCCGCTTTCTTGTTTTATTTATCTTTCCGCGACAGGTTCCTTCCCATGTATTGTCCCAGGGTAAAACCTGTAAGGACCTTTTTTTTAATGGAAACTGTCAGCCAGCTGAGTTCCTCCTATCTGCCTGGACTCTCAAGAAAATAGAAGGCTACCTTGCTTTAATTCTGCGTCTTTTTATGCATGATAGATGAGTGGTTTTGGTTGGACTTTCAGTGGCGTATGCTGGAGTTGCGAAGCCCGGATGCTTCCACGCGTCGGGATTTTGACCGCGTACAAAGCTCGTTACGGTGACTCTGTCATTCATCTCGTTGAGTCAATAAACATAGATTAGAGACGGTTTCTGTAATGTATTTGGGGTTGGAAACAATTTTAAAATCGACCAGGAGCACACTCTTTACGACAGCCCACCATTCGCTTTAATTTTTAAGGAAAAAGTCGGCGCTACTAGAAAGGAAAGAGTTCACCAAACAATTTTTTTGATAGATCACGTAAAGCTCGCCACTATCGGCCACATAAATAAAGTAGATAAATCTTTTTCATAGTTAGTAGGAGTTTTCCATACCGTTATTCTTCTTTAGTATAACATTCCAGAGATGACAACCAAGTGGACTCCAGAGAAACGCTGGACCCGCTCTAAAAATGTACTTGAGTTTGCAGATCTTCAACACAAGTGAATCGGTTGGGCAGCAATAAGTGTTGACCTTGATAGAACATCGAAGGAAATCTCGATTAATAGGTCAAAAAATCCTTTAATTCCTGAAATCGGTGAGGGAGTCGCAATTATAAAGTCAAACCTCAATACGGCCATTAACAAATTCCCAAGATTTACCAGAAGACATCTTGGAGCTTCATCGTGGACGTAGTCGGCTTAGAAAGCTACTCGCAAGGATCTACAACTGCAATTTACATATGGTCAACAGGAAGTATGAACGTATTCATCTAGTGATTATGTCTCCAAATTGAATGATCTCGAGGAGAACCACTAACGAGCAATTTGAACAGGCCCTGGAACGTATCAAACCTAGTTTTTGTATGTTTTCTTATATCAATAGAATAACAGGCAGAAAAAGGCCATCTGGGTTCCTCACTTATGATGGTTGCATGCTTATGGATGACAAATTGATCACTGACTCTATCGCAAAACATTTTTCGAAAGTTCTTTAATGAGAGAAAGCAAATAAGGATTTTCCCATCTTTGAGCAGTACCATAACAAATTTTGGTAAGTACCTTGGGCAATTGTACTTGACCAGGCTTTCTGATTCAAATGCTTCTGACATACTTACTGGCCGTGTTCTATTTGTCAGTCCTGAGAGACTCACTTTGTTGGTGCTGAAGCAAAATTCCAAAAATCAGCAGGGGCCGATGAAATCTCCAATTATATGCTTAAAAGACTTTCCTACATTTTCTTTGTTCTCCTCGTGATCATTCTGAATAATTTCATCAACATTTGTTACATTCCTCAGCAAAGAAATTCGAAAAAACATTTGCAATCCTTAAGAAGTCGGGGAGCACTGATGTAATCGAGAGTCATCCGATATCGCTTCTTCAAATGTTGGTAAGCGGCTTGAAAGGGCGATACTTGAAGGTACCATATAATTCTCTACGGGGGCAAGATTGTGCCGAAAAGATAATGTGGCTTCAAAAAAGCCGACTTCACGTGGCTATGGCCGTGTTTCAAGCCAATATAACGAGAATCTGGTGCAAAAGTAAACTTGTTGTAGCGTGCCTGATCGATGTGAAAAAAAAGCCTTTGACTCTGTATGGATTAATGGGCTTTTCTACAAAATGATAAATTTTGGCTGTCTGGCCCATATTGTAAAAATTAGGGGCAGCTTCATGAGGGGAAGCACTGCCTTTGCGGTGGCTGAAAGAGCCACGTCAGACTCATTTCGTATTGACTCGAGGGTTCTGCAGGGGTCTATATCAGACTCATTTCGTTTCAACATATTCACCTCTGACGTCCGTAAGAGGGCCGGAATCCAGGTGAGCCTCTTCGCTGACAACTTTTTAGTGTGTTCATCTGAGCACAATTTGCGCTTTGTTTAAACAAGTCTAGAAAAATACTTAGAATCTCTTTATGCATACGGCCGGATACGAGTATGGGCAATCAAGGTGAATGCAAAGTAAAGTAAATTAATTGTTTTCAAAGAACCCCTCGGAAACTTTGGTCATCATGCAAAAGGCATCTGTGACTACAGGATTAAGTGGAATGGGCAGACGGTGTACTGCTCCAGGCAAGCGAAGTACTTGAGGGATAGTTCTCGATAGGAAGTCTATTTTCAGTGCTCACGTTGGCAATGCTTTGGAAATAGTGATTTATGCGTACCACCTTTTTGCCTCTTTTCGAGAAGCAATAAAAAGCGAGCAAGCAAGTCGGGGTTTTGGCCTATAACACTCTGATTTGTTAAATCATCATAAATGTGATGATGATATGGTAAGGAGCTCTGAAAACGAAATCGGGCAAGATAGGGTTAGTAGAGTGAAAAATCCTTCTGGGCTTGTAAGCCTGTGCAACAGACAGACTAGAGGAAGGACGGTCTCACCCCAACGAAGTGCTGTACCAGAAGGCAGCCATGCAGCTTAATCGTATGCGGAAAAGTTATTGGAATCAGCAATAAGGAGAGTCATGGAATACAAGGCGGAAGTAATCAGGGCAGCGATGGATAGCCGTTCAATCGCAGCATCAAACGAGTAGTTTTCAGGTAGTCTTATAAAAATAATGAGTTTAATTTTAAGAAATTCAATTTTTAAAACTGCATTTGTTAAAGCTAATGAATTTTACACCTAATTTCTTTTATAACAACGGTCAACAAATATTTTTTTTGCGCATTTGTTTTACTTAGTAAATTCTAATTATATAGGCAATCATATAAAAAAAAGCGATTACAAATCGAAAATATTTACTTTTGATGAACTTAGAGCGATTTGACCATTTTTGATTTTCGCGCCGAATTAATAACGATCTTTGTGCACTATCGGTGTGGAAAGAGAAGGAAGAGGGCGTGTAGTAGTGTTGCTTGCCTCCATCGACGCAAGCAACACATTACAGAGAAATAACGTGTTTCAAACCTTTTTTCGTTGTATCGATCTTTGTAAAATGGCTATGAGAAGTTGTAAACGAGACGTTGACTCGTTTTGCTATATTTGCGGCAAATTTAAAAAGTGAGAGAGAAAAAGTATGATTTAAGTACAAATTTAAAGATTTGTGACGCATATCAAGCTTTTTTTAATCTACCTGTCAAAAATCAAGACACAAAATGAGCTCCACATGGGTCATGCAGATACAATCTGGACAATTTATAATAACATTAATTAAGGTTATTATAAAATAGTCAATAGTTAACGTTACGTTAAGTTTTATTGTAGGCTGGTACCGAGGTGGGAAAAGAACATTGAAGTTTGCAGTGCCGAGAATTTGGAGGGAACCCAGTGATCACCATACAAACTGTTATTTTTGCATTGTGAATCCGCTCAGAGGTAAAAATTCAAAGAAAACACTTTATCCTCATCTACCGCTCCAATACCACATACAAAAAAAAATCCTGTACCTGCTCCGCCATTGTTGGAAGATCAATTAGGTAGCCATCAATCACAGACTTCATCGGTATCCAGTAAATTCTGAATTTGTTCTTGAATCAGAACCAAAAAACCACACCTCATCAGCTCTGAAGATCTCAATGACTTAATAAGAGACCTAAAAAGTAAAGCAGAGTTACTAGCATCGCGGTTAAAACAACGGAATTTAATTAAATCCGATGTTCGAATAACTCGTCAAAGAAAACGTCATGAAGAATTTTCTTGTTACTTCAGGTAGGAAGATGGACTCTTTTTTTGTCATGATGTAAAAGGTCTATTTCAAGAAGTTAGTATTCCATGTCATACATCTGAATGGCGCCTTTTTATTGACAGTTCAACAAAAAGTCTAAACGCTGTTCTACTACATAATAGAAACAAATTACGATCGATTCCATTGGCACATTCCGTACATCTCAAACAAAATGACGACAGTATAAAATACTATTAACAGCAATTAAATATATTGAATACAAGTGGTAAGTTATTGGAGACTTCAAGATGTTGTATTTTTTAACAGGAATGCAAAGTGGATATACTAAACACTCATGTTATCTTCGCCTGTGGGATAGTAGAAATGATGCCGCTCACTGCCGACAAAAACATTGGCCCGTACGTACTGAGCACAAAGTAGGAAAATACAATATTAAATGGGAAGCAATTGTCGATCTCAAAACTATATTAATGCCGCCATTGCATATAAAATTGTGTCTTATTAAACAATTTGTAAAGGCTCTTAATCATGACTCCGAAGCTTTCAAATATTTGAAAAGTTTTTTTCAAAAGCTTTCAGAAGCGAAAATTAAAGCTGGAATCTTTGTAGGCCCTCAAATAAAAAAACATGAACTGTGATATTTTTCAAGAGTTGTTTAGCAACGAAGAGAAAAAAGCCTGAAACAGTTTTAAGGCAGTAGTTCATGGTTTCCTTGGAAGCCGAAGAGCTGAAAATTATGACGAGCTGATCACTGACATGATCACGAATTTTTCCATCACCGGATGTTGAATGTCTCTAAAGATGCATATGTTACATTCTCATTTGGATACATTTAAAGATAATATGAGAGCTTATTCGGAAGAACGAGGGGAACGCTTCCATCAAGATATATGGAATTTGGGAGACGTTACCTAGGCCAGTATACTGAAAGCATGATGGTAGACTTTATTTGGGGGTTAATAAGAAAACTTCTACTTAACATGACAGGAAAAGTAAAACTGTTCATTTTTAAATGTTTTAACTCCCTTTGAAAACTTCTTTTGTCAGAAAACTGTTCGATATCTTTTAATAAATGATCTCTATGTCAGTTTTTTATGTATTTTCACTGTTTTTAATTTTACCATTTTTTACTCATAAAAGCAAATTCAGAACTACTTTTTGTTTTTATTCTTATTTCTAAGCATAAAAGTAATAAAAATAACTTATGTATAACTCGTGCGCAAAAATGCTGTAGAGCGGTGTAATCTATTAATGTTTGATAATGTTGTGGGTGTCAACATTTTAAATTTTGTTTCATTGAAAAAATTAATACTGCGAACTAAAGAAAAATAACTAGTTATTGAGCTCCGGGAAAATTCTTAATATTGTTAGGCTAAGTTATTCATGAATTGTATATGTTTAAAAATTAAAATTAACTCACTAATGATCCTGAAGTACATCCTTTAGATACTTAAAAATGAGTCAAGTGGAAAGAAATGCGTATACTTACCAAAAAAGCAAGGTCCGACGGCTTTTTCAGATAAAAGCAATAATAACCCCTTGGAACTTGATAAGTATTCACATCGGCGGCATCTATGAGCCTTGTTTTGCTACAAAAAAAGTCATTTTGGGCTGTGTAGCATATCTCAATGGACTTTTACGGTTTTAGTTGGAAATCAAACAGAACTGCAGAAAATACTCCAGTTTAACGCGAGTATTTTGGGAAGTGTTTTAAATTTATGCCATTCAATGGAAAGATCTACAAAGTGCATTATTTTTAGTTTGTATAGCTTTCTTTAAATTCGATGTCCTCAGCCCCGTATTATTTCCTTAATAAAGTATTGAATTTTAAAAATAATAGTTTGATTTAATTGATTTTGAACTTAACAGACCAGTATCTTTCACATCTCAAAATGTTATTAATATGGTAATGTTTATTTGAAAATGTTTAAGTTGGCAACAATACAAAAATTATATGTTTATCAAATGTCTATGCTAATATAAGATTTTCTTTGTATCACTTCCGTTCTACTCTTCTAAAAATCAACACGTTGTATCAGTGAATTAAATAAAAGACTAATGTGTTCATCACAAAAGTGCTTTCTTTTCATTTCAAACATCAGGTTATGGGCCCAGGCACATATAACAGCTTGATGTAGATTGATGTTATTTGCGGCGGCTGCAAAATCGGCGAGAAGAAAAAAGTGAGGTTAATTCACTACAGTTTGCGGCATCTTGATCAGGCTCGGGCACTGTGTAACATCGTCGATGATGGAGGGAAATAACAATAACGTCAATGTGATCAAGTTAGAAGGGGCCAGGAATTGGGATATATAGAAATTCCAACCAACAGTACAGTTGAGGGGCCATGGAGGTAAAACAACTGAAGCCTGAAGCGGCCAGTGAGATATCTGCATGGGAATCTAAAGATGCCAAAGCGCAGACGTTATTGGTGACACGAATGTCAGAAGAGGCAATGTTACATATTATTACATGTACGAGCTCTGCCGAGATGTGGCGAAAACTCCACAGTGTATATGAAAAGAAAACTGAGACCAGCGTGAACATTATACAACAGAGATTTTTCCAATACAAGTTCGAAAGAGGTAGCGGCATGTCTGTTTTCTTATCTAAGATACAAGAACAACAAAGCCAATTGAAAAAAAATGGGTGAAGAAATCTCAGATAAATTTGTAATCACGAAAGTGCTAATGTTGTTACCAGACGATTATAAACATTTTATTTCGGCTTGGGAGTCGGCGCCTGATGACAAACAAACGTTTGATAATCTAGTGGCAAGACTACTGATTGAAGAAGAGCGAGTGAAAGAGAAGAACGAAGGAGCACAGCAAGCAACACCTTCCGCATTCTTTGTGAAAAATAAAGGACCATCCAAAGTTTTCAAATGTGGTAAAAGTGGACAGTATCAAACCGAGAGTAAAAGTAACAATAAAACTAACAGTGAACAGTTATAACAGTTCTATTGTGGCAAGTTTGGAAATTTTAAAGCTCAGTGTCGTTTTCGAAAACAAAAAATGTTGAGAAGCAAAAATAAAACGAATAGTAACGCGTTCGTGGTATCTAATCTGTCGCATCAACTGCAAAAATCTAAGTGGCTAGTCGATTCTGGCGCTACTGAACATATGTGTCGAGACCGTGCATTGTATGCATCATTCTCAAATACTTCGCCAAAACTTGTAATCATCGGTAATAGAGCAGTGATAAATGCGATTGGTTATGGACATATGGCAGTTCAAGTATCGAACGGAAAGGGGTGGATTGACACAGTTATAGACAGAGTATTGTATGTTCCTGAGTTAAAAACGAATCTGTTTTCTTAATCGCGCCACAGATAAAGGTTATGTCATAGTGACAGATGACAGCTCATGCAAATTCTTCAAGGCAAATAAAATTTGCGCGGTTGCGGAAAGAATTGGAAATTCGTTTTATTTGGATTTACGCTATAATACGAGTAATAATTGTGAAATTGCGAGTACTGCAGAACTAGCGTCGAACGAACTAAACGAGTGGCTCAGAAGATTGGTGCACCAAAACTTCACCTACGTCAAAGATACTTTGCGGAAAAACATCATTGAGGTTAAACAAACAGCCAACCCGGTGTATAAGAGTTTCTTGATTGGGAAAATACACAGATTGCCATTCAACAAAAGCAAATACAAGAGTGCCAGGACATGTGAATTAATTCATGCTGATACATGCGGTCCCATGGAAGAATCGTCAGTTGGTGGGTCAAGATACTTCGTAGTGCTGAAAGATGATTATTCGAATTTCAGAAGTGTGTATTTTGTGAAGACAAAAGATAAGATCGAGTATATGATTGAGGACTTTATAAATAAAGCCGAGAATAGTAGTGGAACCAAGGTGAAGACATTCAGAAGTGATAACGGCCTGGAGTTTGTGAACAGGAATGTGAAGGAAATGTTTACAAGGCGTGGAACAACACACCAAACTACAGTCCCATACACCCCAGAACAGAATGGCAAGGCTGAGAGAGAAAACAGGACATTGCTGGAAGCGGCCAGGGCAATGATACATGAAAGAAATTTACCAAAGAAATTATGGGCTGAAGCCATAAATACTGCAGTGTTCATGTTGAACAGGACTGGGAAGAGCAATGAAGATGGGCAATCCCTATTTGAGGTATGGACTGGGAAAACATATAATATCCATGAGTTAAGAGCCTTTGGTACAGAAGTTTATGAACACATTCCAAAAAAGAAGAGACTGAAGTGGGATCCAAAAGGAGAGAAGGGATTGATGGTTGGATATGAGGAAAATGTGAAGGGTTATCGTATTAACTATCCTGAAAAGAATGTGGTGGAAACAAAAAGAGACATTGTATTCTTACAGAAAGAAGAGAAGGAAAAACATCAAGTGAAGAAAGGTGAAGAGCAAACTGTTGTGTCATTAAATCTTGAAGAGGAGACAGTGCAAGAGAATAGTCCCGAGACAGATATTGATGAAATAACAACCCTTGACCACAATGAGATAGAGACAACCCACATAAGTAATATCTTAGGAGATAACTCGGAAGATGACAGTGACTACCTGTCATGCAGCAAAGAAGAACATCTATTGGACGGAATTGATTCACCCATAGAAAGGGAAAGGTGTAAGCGTGAGCGTAAACAAACTGATTTCTACAAGTGTAACAATGTGCAGTCGGACCAAAGTGAATGTGATCCCATCACATATGATGATGCCACTATCCAAAGTGATGCCGGTAAGTGGAGTGCAGCCATTGCCAGGGAACTTAAGACTCTAAGTGACAATAATACGTGAGAATTTTGTAAATTACCTGTAAATGCAAAGCCCATAAGTAGTAAATGGGTTTTTAAAATAAAAAATATAAATAATGTCAAGGAGTACAAAGCTCGGCTAGTTGCAAGCTAGTTGCTAATCAGCTTAAGTGACATTTATGCCCCAGTTGCTAAGCTAGCAACTTTCAGGTTGTTTGTAATAATTGCAACAAAATATAATTTACCTACATATATACCAGATGGATGTCACTGGGGCTTTTATATATGGTGATATTAAAGAAAATGTATATGTAAGTTTACCAGAAGGGGCCTACAAAGGAAAGAATAATATTGTAAAGTTAAACAAGTCATTGTACGGGTTGAAAAGTTCACCTAAATCCTGGGATATTAAAGTTAATTCTGCATAAACATTGAGTAGGGGTGTTATTAATATGGCAATGTTTATTTGAAAATGTTTAAGTTGGCAACAATACAAAAATTATATGTTGGTATAAGATTTTCTTTGTATCACTTCCGTTCTACTCTTCTAAAAATCAACACGTTGTATCGGTGAATTAAATAAAAGACTAGTGCGTTCATCACAAAAGTGCTTTCTTTTCATTTCAAACATCAGAAAAGCCTTAGGGTTCGGCCACATTGCGATTTTTCTGCCGTAATCAGCGATTTTCAGACGCAAATACGAACACACTGCGACAAGATTTGCAAAGAAACTTCAGGCATGCGCAGAACTAATATGCTCATTTGAAGGTATGTCTTTGCCAGGAACACATGTGCCTAACTCATTTGTGCGCTATGCAAGAAACTTCCGTGCACGTCAGCGTCAAATGTCCAAATGATGGTTTTAGGAAAAATCGCAAATTTCTGCGACTGCCGACCTGGACAAAATTGTCGAAAATCGCAGTGTGCGAGCTTCCATTTAACCATGTGAAACTGGCGACAGAAGTGCGGCTAAATAGTCGTAGTCTGATGCATCCCTTATAGTTTGGTCTAATAATCCTTTATCAAGATAACTCCGCCGCTAACAATGAGACTCAAATCAGTAAGTTTTAGCTTAAGCGGTTGATGTTTTATTTATTGCATCGCTTGGACTGAAAAAAAGTTAATGCAATGCTGTTAATTTAGCTTCGGGCCAGGCTCTTGAATTTCATTTAAATTTAACTATTTACGAGTATATTGACCCTTGCCTTTACCCTGAAAACATGGAAATTATTATAAATCGATCAATGGAGCAAAAAAAACTTGTTAACTACTCTTACCATGAAATGTCTTTGAGCATATTATTTTGCACACAAAGCTGGAGCTAGTCCTTTTCATGAATAATTAGTTATTATAGCCAAGAGAAAAAAAAATCTACATAGTAAGTGTTCAATGATATCAGCGAATATTTACTTTTACTCAGTAAATTATTGAATAAAATGTAATACTGCCCAAATGACATCATCCTAACCAGCCCACAATGCATCTGTATTTAATGTCCACGTACTCATGGAGCATGTTAGGAAAATTGTTTCGGAAAATCCAATTTGTTCGAGTCATAACTGAAATCCTATTAAATTGGATTGCTAATCTCTACTGGGTTGAAGTCCCTTAAGACGTTGGGATCAAAGAGTAAACAATAAGGAGAATCACTCGAATGCCGAGCAATGTCTTCTCGTATCAGCTAACAGGCATATTCACATTGTCGAGGGATTATACTTCCTATCGCATCTTCAGTCTTTGCTCAGAGGAGAAAAGGCTTCGGCAAAACTTGTAAATAGTCATAGAGAATGGGATATCCTCCAAGAGAAGTGGTAGAAATTAATCTCAATGTAATTGCAGACACTTATGTGCTGAAAGGAGTTAATTTTCTTAGATTAAAGATGCTAGTTATCTGTTTCAGATTTGTTCGACGAATTATTTCATAAGCTGAAATTATTAATAAACCTTATTACTCAAGCCTTCAAGTAATTCCAGCTTATTTTGAAAATGAACAAGGACTTTTATATCCATCTAAAGATTAGAAAGCATCGAAAGTGATGATTAAAGAAACCTAATATTAATGTACGTGTTAATCGAAAACATCTGAAGTCTTACACATAATCTTCAGATAATCTTCTTAACACGATCTTAATCCACCAAATCTCATGAGCTTAGTCGGCACCCACAGCCTCACTACCAACTACCACTAAGCTGTAATATCTTTCATGGGTCGTCCTTCCTGCTGGAGAGAATGAAATCCAGCTCCTCAATTATCACTCTAATTACGGGTAGTATCTTTCAAGTTCATCGCCACAACAAGTGTACTTAATGTCAATCGTTAGATTGAATCTATTAGTCAACATTTGTTATTGTTATCCTTATTTAGGGAGCCTAGACACTGAGGATAACAGCTGACATGGCACGTTTACTGCTGGAGATTCTGCCTCACATAAACAACATTTAAAACGAAAACAATAAAAACTCGGCAAATGAACTACAAGTTTAGTGTTTTTGGGTAGCAAAATTTGTTCAGACATGTAGCAGAGGATATTCACCAAAATTACCGAGTTTGAGTTGATTTATGGTTCTGTCTTATAATCCCAGAGTTATTGGTATGGATTCGTGAATTGCTGTGAGCAGTTGAATTCGTAGTAGCAAGAAATATTACACACACACATTGAGAGAATTGGTTAGTTAAGGAGGGATTGTGATTATAAAAGTAGTTTTCTTGGAATAATTCGAAATATATTCCCTCAGTTGTTTAATAGATATTAGAAATCAATTACATTCATTTGCCCTGTTTATCACTATATTTTAAAGTATTCAGTTTTTAAATAACTTGTAAACATGTATTATTATACTGTAGATTAGAGCTATTTTAAAAGACTATTGCCCCGGGTGGCACATAAAACGTTTTGAACCAACGGTTTTTTGCAAAACTCTTCTGAAATCGCGTTTCGCTTGTTGGCTTGCGTGTCAGTCCATAAATAAAAAATGTTTGAATGACAGGAAAAATGTTGATCTTTTTTTTCAAGAAAAGCTGCCGATTGATAAGGCGACAAAACTTCCATTGCACATATTTGCCACACTTTATTAATTGTTTTGCAGTCGGACTGTTTTTCGCGAAGGGATTCTAAAGTCATGCCATATTTTCAGTTTGGCTGTCTACCTATTTTGCTAAAAAGCGTTGCATCCAAGACTTACTTAAATTTCACAAAAGTTCAAACCTGAAATTCATAGCCAGTTTTATCGCTGATTATTTTTTCAAATGCTTTTTAGAGTATGTAATGATGTGGAAGACTACAAGAAGGATAATTCAAACTAATAATTCAAATTGCAGTAACTTTTCTTACTAAGAATAATCGTACATACTACAATTTTTAAAACTTTTCAAGAAGCAGCACGCACTTTCAAACTGGTATCACCGTTTTTTGTAGACAGTGGAAATTGATGATTGGATCCAGATAATATATGTAAACAAATGATGATGTTGGTTTGGTGTTCTGGATAATATAAACAAATGATGGTGCTGCTTTGTTGTTTTGATTGCTTTATCACGACACATTAGTACTTGGCCCTGATCAGGGAATTATTAATTTTGAAAATTAGCTCTAAATTACTCAAGTCAAAGTGAAGTGATGTGAAGTAGTTTATTAACAGGTTATTCATGACCTTGTTGTAGTAAAATAAATAGCAATCAGTGAATAGTTTGATTTTCTTTTAAATCTAATTTCTACAGAAAAATTCTCGGACAAAACTAAAGGAGTTAAAGTAAGTACATAAATACAGTGAGCGTCAAAATAAAGTAAACACCAACTTTTCATCTTTAAATTGTTACATTACAAAGCTATTATTGACTTGCGATAAAAAGTAATATTAATGAGTTTACTACTAAACCATTTAGATTTTGATTACTACTAAACATGAAATCAAAACAAGTGGCAACATTGCACAAATCTCACTAAAATGGAAATTGGAATTTTTGCGTCAAAAAAAAGTAAACAGTGGTAACAGTTACTTCGCTTCTTTTATATTTCGGGAAAGAACCTTGACTTTTGGTGACAAATTTGTGCTGTTCGCATGCTTTACTTCCCCAAAAGCCGTTTTAAATGCATTTGTTCTAAATAATATTAAAAATAAAGACGTAAAGGAAAATAGTTTCACTATGGGAAAGCAAACATCGCCTGATAGTCGGGAAATTATCATAGACTTAAACGAAAAAAGTAAATCCTTGCGTGAAATTGACGAAATCCTAGGCAGAAACCACTGTACAGTAAAAAAAATTATTGATAAGTATGCCAAACATAATCTCATTGAAGATTTACCGAGATCCGGATGCCCAAAGCGGCTTAGTGGTACTGAAGTTAGAGCTGTAGTAAGAGAAGTAAGGGCATATCTAGCCTCAAGTGTAGTTAAATTGTCAGAAGACATAACGCAGGCATCAGGCAAACCAGTAAATGCGAGTACAGTCAGGAAAACACTTTATAAAAATGGTTTGCATGGAAGAATACCACGGAAAAGGCCATACATATCCAAGGCGAATCAGATCAAGCCTATGGGCTCCATCTTTTTGGGAAAACGTATTATATACAGATGAGAGCAAATTCGAAATTTTCGCCGCGATGAGGCCCCAAAAAATATGGTGTGCTAAGAGTTAAGCCTTCAAAGAAAATTTTGTTACCAACACTGTTAAGCACGATGACGGTTCAGTTATGGTATGGGGGTGTATGACGGCGACTGGTGTTGGTAATCTAGTTTTTATTGACTCCACAATGGACAAAATGGATTATTTAGCCCTTTTGAGGGACAATGTTGCTCCTAGCGTCGAAAAATTAGGCGTGTCTGGAAATTGGATTTTTCAACACGACAAAGATCCAGAGCATAAGTCCGAAATTGTGAAAGAGTGGCTACTGTACCGGACTCCTAAGACACTTGATCCGCCACAGTCCCCAGATCTTAACCCGATCGAGCATCTGTGGGAACACCTTGACAGAAACGTGAGACAAAGGGTAATTTCAAGCAAAGCCGACTTAAAGAAAGTTATAAAGGAAGAATGCAGCCAAATCTCTCCCGATGTTACACAAAAACTTGTCGCGTCGATGCCTAGAAAACTGAATTTGGTGCTTAAGTCCAAAGGAAAACAAAAAAAAAATATTGAAAAATTAAAAAAATCGACTTTTTCTATTGAAGTTCTGTTATGTTTTATTTGCTGTTTACTTTTTTTGACACGTAAAATGCGTCACAGCTAATTTCCTCAGGAACTATAGAAGCTAGAATGCTCAAACTTTGTGAAAAGGTCAGAAGTGATGGTCTCTCAAAAGTTGAGGTCTTAACAAAAATTTAAAATATTTTAAGGGGGGTCCCCCCTAATAACGAATTGGCCCTAAAAAAATTTTTTTAATCAAAGGTAGTCGAGTGGGATATCAAATGAAAGGTCTTGATTAGAACTTTTAGAATCTGAAATAAAAAAATCATTTTATTAATAAGGGGGTCCAAGGGAAAGGCAAAATATACCAAAAATTTATGTCCCCCCCTCGCGATTGGACACCTTTCAGCCGAAAAATCTGAAAATTATCACCAACGTGGGCCTTTATGAGTACAAGGGCAACAAATACTTTAGAAATCGAAGTTCGCTCAACTTTGTTAATAATAGTATGATTTGTAGATTTTACATTTTTACCCATAAAATCAAAACGGTACCTTTAAATGTCTTGAAATTTTGCGATTAGATAGATTGATACAAGATATATACGTTCACAAAATTTAATTGAGATCGAATCATAATCAAGTGAGTTATAGCCATTTCGATTGTATGAAATTACAACAACAATAACACGTGTTTATGGTTGATATAGGGTTTTCCAATAAGAAGTGTTATTTTGATATTAGAAGAAAAATGCCACTTTTTAACATGAATGATCGAATGTTTACTTCATTATAAAGAAAAAGGTATGCCGTTAGTAATGAAATATAACGTCAGGCAAATAACCACCAGGACACGCTTACAGGAGCATATCCTTTTCATGAAATTTTCCATAACCAAATCGCAAAGTGGCTGCCCTATTTCCTCGATAGCCTCACGAATTTCATCTTTGAGGTTTTGAATCGACGCTGAGCTGTTAGCGTAGGCCTTCTTTTTTACGTGGCCCCAAAGGAAGAAGTCATATGATGTTAAATCACAAGATCGATTCAAAATAACACCTCTTATTGGAAAACCCTATATATATTTAAAATTGACTTAGGCACTTTTATTTTCTTTCAATTTTTATGAAAACTTAAGGAATAGTGTTTAACTTGAACATGTTCAATCGGCCGAGCATTCAGAAAAATCATTTAAGCTAGATCAAAATGTGCACCTTTTGCATAAATTTGAAAGATTTCATATCCACGCCATTAGAAAACTTGTTTCTAAACCTAGGGTGTTTACAAAGACCTTCTGGTAGGAGCACTCTCCTGCTTACTCAACTTGTTTTGATTAAAGTGAATTTATCTTTGTTTTGTGTTACTTTTGTTTAATGTTTATGTTGTGTTCAGTTTTTATTAAATGATTGTTTAATTCCTTATACTTAACTTTGATTTTGTGTTAATAACTTTGTTTTAATAGAATTCTCAATACAAGTATCTAAGGTGCTTACTTTCTTTTGACACTCACAGTATATTGTGATAGAAACTTGCTTGCTATTATCGACTTTCTATTATAGATTTCATTTGCTTTCTATCATAGACATGATATATCTTTGTCTCTGCTATGGTATTTTTTTTCATTTATAGCTTATCTAGCTGAAGATGAAAAGAACAAAAGAAAGCGGATCGTTTTATGGCAATGTAATCATTTTCTTCTTCAAGTTTTTTGGGTCTCTGGCAGCTAGTACTAAGTGAAGTCAATGATGCTCAGAGCATGAGTGAGCTTAAAAAATATGTGCATTGCAAATTACTTTGGAAGAAAACCGAGAAAAATTTGTGAACGTGGCTTTAACACACGCCAAAAATTTGCATGAAGACCTTGGAATTACTTGTGAACCTCGAAGGTGAATTAAGAAGAGTCAGATAATTTGTGAAGAAAGTAAAGACACTGGGTTATTGTGTGAAGACGAATTGAGGCGAACCATGTTTTCTTCGATAGACAGAGTTGCTGCTGAAATTCGAGAAAGGTTTCAACAGCTTAAAACTTTGACACAAAAATATGACTTTTTAAGGGCTACAGTGATATTAGACATCCACAAACTCAACCTAGATGAAGCTCCTCAAGATGTTAACAGAGAAGAATTCAAAATTGAACGAGTACGTCTTCGGGCTTTCGTAGCTGCAGCTGACCCAGATTGCAAGACTACGCTGATTCAGTCCGGTGCTTTATGTTTGTTATAATATATCGTTGATTTTAGCTTGAAGATGTTATTGTTATAATGTTGAGAATTTTCTTAACAGTGGCCATCAGTAATGCCAGCTGTGAGAGAAGCTTCTCTAAACTTAAACTCATAAAAAACTTTTTGAGATCATAAATGTCTACACTGAGATTAACAAATTGAGCTATCCTGGTAATCGAGTGGGATATAGAAATCGACGTTGAAAGTTACATTAAAGATTTTGCTTGAAAAAATGCTGTAAATAGAGCACATGAAGAGTGGGCGCGCTGAAAACCCGAGTTATAGTCAGGCTTTTCCAATACAACTCTAGCAAATATCCAATTACTAACGACGATAATCAGTTCCATGCACCTGGACATGTACCTTATTTCAAAATCAATTCATTCGCCTGGACAATCACCCCATTTTGCAGACATACGATTTGCTTATGCAGTGAACTATAATTCACATATTCATCATTTCAATGTTCATTAAACGTTCTGCAAAATGGATTGATTCACATATTCATCACCGGAAAGCTGGTGTCAAGTCGATGAAATGAAACCCTACTACCTGGACCATCCATTAAACAAATCATTCTTCATGTGCTCATGACATGTCGCAAATCACTTTGCAGTTTAGTTTTGCAAGCAAGTCCGTCTTTCATGCACCTGTTAGTACGTCATCAACGTAGAAGTCTCGGAGTATGACTTCAGCAGCTGTTGGATACCTTAATTTTTCATCCTTTGCCAATCGGTGGAGTGTTCTGATGGCTGAAAATGGTGCACACGATGTTCCGTATGTGACTGGTTTTAATTGGTAGTGCGGAATGGGATCTTCGGGTGGAAAATGCCAAAGTATGCGCTGAAATCCCATGTCTTCTTCACTGACCCATATTTGGCGGTATATTTTCTCAATGCCTGCAGCCAGGACATAACGGTGTTGCCTTCATCGAACGAGCGTATAAAGAATGTTTTGTTGAATAGATGGAAGAATGATTTGTTGAATAGATGGCTATTTCATTCTCACTCTCCGCTTCCATTGTGAAGTTGATCTTCTTCTTCGTAGCTCTACAACTCCTCTCGGGCCTTCACTTCTTGCACATAGCGCCTCCAACTGTCTTGGTCCATTGATCACGCTCCCAATTTTAAGATCCGAGGGGCATTGAACTGTCTTCGTTGATCGAGTCTGACCAGCGTTTCATAGGTTTCCCCACTGGTCTCCGGCCTTGAGTTCTCCCAACGAATACCTTTTTGGGTACCCGTTGTTCATCCAAACGATTCATGTGGCCAGCCTATTGCAGCACCCGCAGTGTTACGATCGTTGAGGCCTCTGGCTCATCAAATATTTCATGCAGCTCATGGTTGTATTGAATTCGCCATTGGGCCTTGTCTACCTTCACTCCTATTATTCGCCTCACGACGCGTCACTCAAAGGCGTTCAATATAGGGTCCACGTTTCACACCCACAGCATAACACAGGTCTTATCACAGATTTGTATACTTGTGGATTTGTTTTCCTGTGTATGCAGCTGGTCTTCATGATCGTCAAAACTGAATAAAATATTTTATTTGAGAGCTGTATTCTTCGGCGTATTTTGTCTTTGTCATTTTTGGTTCTCATTATTTTGGTGCTCACATTTTTGATACTTTATTCACCAAATATGATATTTTGCGTATTTAAGGTATTTTTCCTTGACTGGGCCATGAGCTTTGTTCTATTTTCATTGATTTGTGATTGTGATTGTGCTTCGCTGTCAAATTTCAGGAAGAGTTCTTTGGCAGTTTTTAATGACCGTGACAAAATGTTTATTTCATCCGCATAGGCTACTACTTGGCTTGAACTGTAAAGTAGTGTACGTAGTGTATTGACAGGCAGCTTATGACGTACTTCAGGGCCAAATTGAATAGCAATAGGGCCAGCCCATCTCCCTATTTAGGTCCGATATTTGAATCAAAGTCATCGGTGAGTTGGTTATTGATGTGGACCTGGGAGGTCGCCGAGGTCATTGTCATGTTGGTAGGATGGATGGCTAGGATGCCAAAGCAAAGCATTATTTGATACAGTACTTTACGATCAACAGTATCGTATGCTTGCTTAAAATCAACGAAAATTTGGTGTACATCTATCTCCTCAATAATACTGTTGGCAAATGATCCGATTTTATTTTCCAAGGTCCTTGAAAATATTTTGCACGCCGTACAAAGTAGTGATATGCCTCTATAATTTTCGCACTGTAGCTTGGCACTTTTTTTGTAGATAGGGAGTGTAATTGACTGGCTCCATCCTGTCGACATAAATGTTCTTGTTACCAAATGTGCTGGATGACTTTGTGAATAGTTTTACATACACTGTTGCCACAATATTTGATGAGCTACACTGAAATCTCATCGATGCCCGGCGCTATATTATTTTTTGGGCTGTCATTGTGAAGCAAAAATCATCCTGATTTGGCGGGGCCGATGGAAGTTCTCCACAGGCATCTATAAGCCCCAATGTTCTAGAGCTGAAGGGAGGATTAAGGAGGGTTTTTGAAATATGATGTTCATGCTTCGTTAATCTTGATTTCATCAGCGATTATAGTGCCGAAGTCATCACGACAGAGGGTGGTTTTAGGCCGATAACCACATTTCAGGCTTTTCAGCAGTTTGTATGCTTGTCTTGTGTTGTTGCTCGATAGACTTACAACAATGCTTCTCAATTGATGAGCATGGTATTTTCTTCCTTGTACGCCTTATTTTTTTGTCTAACGCATTCCGGCGCTCATCATCGAACCAATCATTTCTCTTTCGCCGGGTTTGATGTCCTATTGGATGTTGGGTGAGGAGGATGGCATTAATGCAAGTGTGTTCGTGGCGGAGACTGTTCGTGAGCATGAAATCATTTTATACAAGCGCGAGAAGGAGTTAGCCGAACGGGAACTCGCCTTAGCGCGTTGCGAAATAGAGATGTTACGGCGAAGCCAATCAGTTGGTGATAGTGTTAGTGGTGACAGTGGTAGCCGTACCAAGAACAATGCAGACGTGCATGCCGCCATAGAACATTCGCGGGTAGTGCGCTCGAGTTCGGTGGTGCACACTACACCCAAGATAAATGTTGCGACGCTAGCAGACCTTCGCAATGGTTTCGATGGAAAGACGGATATGTACGAAACATGGGAGAAGCAGGATTTGTTTTTACGACGGGCGTATAAACTCGATGATGATACGACCAACATATTGATAGGAACACAGCTAAAGGGGAAAGCAATGGAGTGGTTTTACTCCAAGCCGGAATATATTGTGTTCCCGGAATTGAAGAAGATGTTTTATCGCTGACCAAATAAGATTATAATGCGACGACAATTCGAAGATCGGGTTTCGAAGAAAAATAAGACGTTCTGTAACTACGTACATGATAAGACGATTTTCGCGAATCACCTTGGCCTGGAGGAAGGGGAAATTGTAAGCTATGCCATTGACGGTATTCTGGATTTTCAATTGTGTGACGTGGATTGTTTACATGGTTTTGGGTCAATGCCCGCTTTACTATTTACGTTTCACGAAATATCCTTGCAAGATCGGAAACGCTCGACGAAATTGAACGAAAATGTTGGTGGTAAAAAACGTCAAAGCGGTATGGTGTTGAAACGACGTTACAACTGCGGGGATAAAACACACTTGAGCCGTGAGTGTCCGGATAAGTTGAAGGGGTTGAAGTTTTTTCGGTGCAACAAGTTTGGATACACTAAAGCACAATACCAAAGAGCACAACAAGGAATTGAACGGGTGGCAGATAGAAACACTGTAATCCACTTAATACAGCGGACAGGAAAGCGTACAAAATAGTGAAGGTGTGTGGAAAGGATATTAAAGCTATATTGACGAGCAGCACCTACGAAAGTCTGGATGCATTTGCTTTGAAGGCGTTGACAGTACTCTTTGACGGTGAACCTATCAGTTGGCTTGAGAACGCTTGGTAGCTCCACTGCACTGGTATGTGTCGATAGATTTAATTTTGTTTTGCAGATGCACGTTGTTCCAGACGATTATGTGGGATGCGATATTTTGCTCGGAGTAGAGCTGACAAACTCCGTTGAAGTACGTCTATGAAATGGCAATGTTTTCTCGGAGTAGTGCTGACAAACTCCGTTGAAGTACTTCTATGAAATGGAAATGCTATATTGGTAGAGATCAACGCGGAATCTCATACGGATAAGCTCGTAGCAAAGAGCAACTTGCAAGATGCAGTGAAGGAGATCATGCGCATAAATGCCCTTGAAGAGTCCAATATCCAGTTGTCACACATTAAAGACCGAACCATAGGCCATAC
The DNA here is from genome assembly GCA_963969285.1 of Odontomyia ornata. Taxonomy (NCBI): domain Eukaryota; kingdom Metazoa; phylum Arthropoda; class Insecta; order Diptera; family Stratiomyidae; genus Odontomyia; species Odontomyia ornata. Next base: position 445,877,225 of record OZ017738.1, read on the forward strand.
ATTAAGAGATTTGATTGAAAGCTACAAACCGCGACCGACAAAGAATACCGGGGTAGAAATGAAAACTATCCTAAGGGACGATATTTCAATACAACAAAATCCAAGACGTTTGTCAGCAAAGCAGCGTGATATCGTGAGCAATCTAGTCAATGATTTGATCAAAAAGGGCGTGTTGAGGCCTAGTTTGTCAAAATATTCTAGTACTAGCAACAAAAAAAACTTGAAAGATTAGAATGTGTTTAGACTTTCGTCTACTAAACAAGAAGATGATAAGGGACCGATTTCCGTTGCCTTTGATGGAGGACCAGCTGGACAGATTGCAGGATGCCACCGTATTCACTACTCTGGATTTAGAAATTGGATTCTATCATGTGCCAGTTGAAAAGAACAGCGTAAAGTATACTTCGTTCGTTACACCGGGTGGGCAGTTCAAATTCTTGCGCGTTCCTTTTGGCATCTACAACTCACTGGCAGTTTTTCAACGACATATCAGAGCAGTACTTAGAGACCTGTTGGCGGATGGAACCGTATTGTCTTATTAAGATGATTTGATAATTCCAGTCAAAGATGAACGAGATAGTTTAGACAAACTTCAAAGAGTGATCAAGGTCGCAAGTGAACACAACGTAACGTTCAACTGGGGAAAGTGTATATACCTGGAAAAGAGAGTAGAGTACTTAGGATACATTGTTGAAAATGGCACAACTATGCCAGGAAAGGAAAAAACGATGGCTATAACAGAGTTCAAACGATCAAAAACAGCGAAGGACGTACAAAGTTTTTTAAGGCTGGCCAGGTGTTTCCCTAAGTTTATCAAAGCGTTTTCGCTTATAGCTCGTTCTCCCTCTAATCTGTTAAAAGACGGAATAAAGTTTGTATTCGGAGAAGACAGGCTAAAGCGTTACAAGGAATACTCGCACATGGTCCCGTTCTCAAGTTGTATCGAGTCAGATCCAAAACTCAGTACCATACTTTTGTAGAGAGACTATGAAGATGGATAGTTACATCCAGTTTACTGCGCGAGTTGGAAGACGACGCCTGCAGAGAAGAAGTATACGAGCTATGAATAGGAGATTTTAGCCATTGTGAAAGTAATGAATAAGTTTCGCGTTTATTTGTTGGGTACCCCGGTGAAGATTGTTACAGACTGTCAAGCTCTTACCCTAACCATAGCAAACAAGGAGACGTCCTTAAGAGTGACACGTTGGGCATTGGTAATCGATAAATATAATTATAACTTTGAACGTCAACCTGGCAGGGCTATGAAGCACGTGGATGCTTTAAGCCGATATCCGGCATCAGTATATCTGATCGAGAAGAGAGTAGACGCATTAATGGAATGAGTGCACCGAGCCCAGCAGAAAGATAGCAATCTACAAGAAATAATTCAGGATATAAACGACGAGAAACAAAAAGACTTCGAACTGCGACAAGGCATTCCTTACCGCAAAGAACGAGGCGATCTTCTAGTGGTTGTATCCAAGGCAATGCGGTACGACGTTACGCACTAGCGTGGTCATTTTGCCGTGAGGAAAGCCGAATATGTTCTTTGACAGGAATTTTGGTTCCCGCACATGCAAGCCCTCATAAGGAAATTCATCGATACATGCGTAGTCTGTATATTAGCCGAGAAGAAACACGGAAAGCTGGAGGGCTTATTACATCCGATTGATAAAGGTGGTGGGCAACTAGGTTCCTATCATGTTGATAGTCTTGGACCGATGCCGTCGACCAGGAAGTGTTTTAAATACATATTCGCTGTTACGGATGCATTCGCCAAGTTTGTGTAGCTGTATGCAATGAAGTCAACGACAACGGAGAAAGTTATATCGCTGTTGCAAAAACAAGCCACTATTTTTGGAAACCCACGTTGAATTGTTTCAGACCAAGGGACCGCATTCACTTCAAATGCCTTTGCCAAATATTGCAGAGACGAGGGAACGGAACACATTCCCATCACGACGTGTTTGCCATAAGGTTATGGTCAAATAGAGACACTAAACCGAGTGATTATCCCAGTGTTGTCGAAGTTGTCCATAGAAAATCCAGCAGAGTGGTTTAAGTTTGTTGAAAAAGCCCAACAGAGTACTAATTCTTCGTTTAATCGTAGTACTGGAATTTCACCATGGGAGATATTAATTGGAACAGCTATACGTACAAAAGACGAATTGAAGCTGCGTGAAACAATTGGAGCTGAAATCGTAGAAATCTTTCAGAAGGGACGATCGGAACTGAGAAGTAGAGCTATAGACAACATGAAGAAAGTTCAAGAAGAAAACCGCAAAATGTTCAATCGACGGCGTAAAGCTGCAAGCCCGTTTGATGTCGGCGAAGTCTTTGGGCCCTTATCGGGTTGTGACAGTCAAGCTTACTGAATGGTACGGAGTTGAAAAAATTGGTGACCACATAGGATCCAAGGAGACTACGACGTCAACTGATCATATGAAGCCATATCCAGAATGTCAAGATGCAGGCATGACCGTGGAGTCTTCATTCAAGGATTCATCATCCGAGGAGGAAGTAAGTATTGGAGACGATGCAGCCATCAGAAAGGCTGAGTGTAGGAAAGAAAGAGATAAGGAGTTGACGTGGTCGACCGCAACACGAGAATCGGGACAGTCTCGATCTGGCCGTCGGCGGCCGTGGATACAATAAACAGAAATAAAGTATACAACTAAGACATAGCTAAGTGTTTTGATTTACGGGTGCCCACTTCATTTTTCCATTAGCTTATTATCCTACATATATGTATATATATGTGTATATATTATATTTTAATGTTTATTTAGCTTTAAAGAATCATTATTGAATCACACAGTCCTTGTTCATCTACTTGTGATATTCTAATTTAACTAAATGATGTTTTCTAGTATAACAGTGCATCGATATACAACAGTATATAACCATACTTCTTCATTTCGGAGACTTAATACCATTTTACACACATTTGTGCAAATAAGCCAATTTCACCATGAATGTTATTTGGAAGGCTTTTGATCTAGAGAATCGTCTAAATTCTCAAATACTTGCATCAAACAGTTCCTTTCTAGATAAATGTTCCTCCTCAAAAAGTGTTTCGTAGTACACGGGTGGTCCAATAAGTACTTAGCCTTTAAAACGAAAATTTTGGAAAAGTGGCAATATACTTCTGAATACAATCTTGTTTTATCTGGAAACACTTAACGCAGTGCTGTTCCTACTTCTTTAACCATTTTGAAAAATTCATTTTCTCGAGGTCTGCAAAGTAGGTCTTCGTGGTGACGATGACCTCCGTATTTAACTCAAATTTCTGCCCGGCGAGTGAATTTTTCAAGTTTAAAAACCAAAAGAAATTGCACGGGTCAAATCTGGATAACATGGTAGAGGGGGTAGCAGTTTGCAGCCCAATTCGACCACTTTGGTCATGGAAACGGTCGAGGTGTGGGCCGGTGCATTGTCATTGTAGAAGAGCACTTTTTTCTTTACCAAATGAGGCATTTGCCTGCAATTTGGCCCAATAATTCGGCATAGTATAGTCTTGTGACTGTTTTGCCCTTCTCCAAGTTGTCGATCCAGCTCATATCTTGTGAATGCCAGAAAATGGCGGCCATCACCATTGCGGCCGATAGGACGGTCTTCGCCTTCATCGGACCACATTCGCCGGGTGAAGTCTACTGTTTTGGCTGCTCCTTGGTCTTTGGTGTGTACCAGTGGAGCCATGTCTGATCGATGGCTACAAAACGATGCAGAAATCTCTTCAGATTTAGCGTAAATAGCATCAAACACTGCTCTGTAGTGGTCTCACGGTTACGTTTTTTGTTCAGAGTGAGCAAACGCGGCACCCATCACGCCGCCAGCTTTTTCATGTAGTATTTGACTCAAGTAGTTCAACTATCTCACGTACCTTCAATCGGTGGTCTGCCAATGTGAGCTCGTGGATTTTTATCACGTTATCCTCTGTGGTCGACATTTTCAAGGCACCTGGGCGTGGCTCATCAAAATCTTACATGCAACCCCACTGAAACACGTTAAACCATTTTTTTATGTCACCATCGCAGGAGTCACCATACATAGGCATCTAAGTGCTCTTTGATTTCACTGCGCGATTTTCCTTCCAAAAATAAGAATTGAATCACGGATTGATATTGCTCTTTCTCCATTTTTCTGAAATCTCTGGACACGCCTGCTTCCACACGCGGTCAAAACAAAAGGACGAGTCCGATTCGGCTGAAATATATACTTAAATGGATGTCAGTAGGGGCAGGGTCTTGGTCTTTCGCAGAACAAGTTTTACCTTAAATTGACATCTTTCGGTTTCCGAACATGAAAAATTCACTCGCCGGGCAGAAATTTGAGTTGAATGAGGAGGTCGTCGCCACTACGGAGACTTACTTTGCAGACCTCGAGAAAACGTATTTTTCATACGGGTTAAAGAAGTTGGAGCATCATTGGGTCAAGTGTCTTAGCTCGATACACTTGACCCAATGATGCTCCAACTTCTTTGTGCTGAAAAGTAAATCGCCACTTTTCAAAAATTTTCGTTTTTGTTTTGAAGGCTAGGTATGTATTTGACTACCCTTGTACTACGAAACATTTTTTAATGTAGGTTTTTCCATGTGCAAGCATCTTTATCTAAGGAAGAACTATTTGATACAAGTATTTGAAAATTTAGACACTTTTGTAGACCGAAACTCTTCCAGACAACATGTATGGTGAAATTAGCTTATATGCACGAATGTATCTAAAATAGTTTTTAGTTTCCGAAATGAAGAAGTATGGTTCTAAACTGTTAAAATTCAAATATGCCTACGCACTGTTATACTAGAAATTATGATTTAGTCAAATTAGAATATCAGAGGTAAATGAATAAAGGACTACGTAATTCAATAATGATTCTTTAAAGCTAAATAAATCGGGTCTAACAGGTCTTGGTTGCCGCTTTGGAGCCTGGTACTATATTATAAATTGGTACCCAAATAACATTTATAGATTGCAGCTTTTATCAAATGACGTAATGTAGTTTTATGAAACTTTTATAGTTACATATCTACCAAAGGCCCCTGAAATCAACGTTTTTTTACCTACAAACGATCTTATCGACGAGTACAGTACTGAGAGTACACACGAAAAAATGCAGCCTTTGGACTTTAACGTATATCTAGCAGCCACTGGCTCGTAGCCTATAACAAAGATTTCAACAATAGATCTGAACAATCTGCAATTTATTCAGTTCATAAAAAGCCTAAATGTTTGACCTTTTGGAGCACCCTTATTGGGGCGTCATTTAATTTAAAGGCTGATTACAATTGTCTAATTCTCAAAATAAAGTTAAAACTATTCTGGCATCTCAATCATCAAAATTTGAAATGAAACTAGGCACCAGGTTTTTCCAACAGTATTCAAAATATTTTTCAAATCTGCTTCGGCATTATATCAGTAAAACACTACCCTTAAGCTAAAAACAGGAAAACAAAACTTCATCCAGAACTTGCCAGGATTACAAAATTCAGGAGAATAGACGTAGCAATGTTCATTCATTACCAACGATAAGTTTATGGCAACGACCTGACCCCACCGCAACTATCCTGGCTAAATCGAAAAAGTTTCGAGTACCTTTTTACCTCCAACTCTTCATCACTACATTTCTATATACATTAGTTAATCTCGGGCCATGCCTTTTATCCTGTGGTCGGATAATGTCAGCTCGTGGTAGTTGGTCCGTCAACTCAATGAGTAAGTTATGAATTTCGAGATTTCAATTATTTTGCGGTTAAAACAGCTCATCGTTATTTTCTCCCATCAAGTTCATACTGTTTTGAGTAGTTGTGCTACAGCAACTATTCAAACTACATATTATCGTTATATGAGTGAAGAACTTGAAGTTTCAACTGCTGAAGGACGTCAATAGTCTTCTTCCTGTTCTACGAGGACTTAATTCACTCTGGAATACAAACATATATTCACAAAGTTCGGTTCTGATCGTTGTAGTTGTATCGTGAAGCTTATTCGCTCGTAGAATTTAGTTCAGATTTAATGCGGCAAGCATTGAAAATAATTTCGGGATCAATTTGTATAACAGGATTTCAAATCAATTATATCGGACAGGATATCATTGTTTTATATGATTGGTGAAATCGTTTAGAAGTCAATTGTGGAGCGCGTTTATCGCAATGTAGAGAGAATAGAACCGGAATTGCTTGAAATAGATGAAGGGAATTTGAATCAGTCATTGGTTATTACTTCCTAAATTGATATTTGTATATTGTTTTGATGCATTTGGCATTTGATTAATTGATATTTCATTGATGGTGCCCGAATTATTCGATTCAGTAAATATCACGAAAATTCCATTTTCCGATTCTATTGTACATAATTGCTTGTTGGTCCACTCGACTATAACAAAAGCTCTTTGTATGAAGTGGCATGGGATATAAATCAAATTGCAGAATGGTTTGAGCAGAATTCGTGTTATATTTGATATTAGAAAGAGGGCATTTGTAATAATCATTTATCGATTGTTCTCATTAAATTGTTATTATCTGTATGTGTATGAATGATTGCAGATAGTCAATAATTTGTGATATGTGGGAAAGCTTTACTGTTGTGATTGATGCGAATATGTTTGCTTTGTATATTTTACTAGATAATTCAAGCCGATAGAGAATAAGGTATGAAAAGTTATTAAAGCATAGTTAAAAGAATTTTGTTTTGTTTGGAAGGATGAAAGCTATTTGTGTCCTGTATGTGGGGATCTCAGACGCAAAAAACTTCTGGGCTATCCACTGAACACCTCCCCTGTCAGTCTAAGAAGTATCCATCATCCATAACGAAACCGCAGTTTTGCTAGCTCCAGCCCTCTCATGCTGGAAACGCTGGTCTTCATCGGGCCAAAAACATGTGCTATTATATTGATAGCCAAAATAGCTCGAGTGAAGAACAAATGGTTCTTTCACTTAGGAGACTGGCACCATTTTACCAATGGTTAGGCTTGTTCCCACATGCATATAAAGAGTCCAATGTACACCTCGGGACCATTCGACCGAGCTGCACCATGAATGATAGCATGTGGCAGCTCCTGGGGAGTGTCCATCATCTATGACGAAATCGCAGCTTAGAACATAGCCTGAAACTGTTTGACAAACTACTTCGGGCTAAGCCTCGTTTTGCTATACCTTGGGCACCTTCAAGTTGACCACTCGTCTAATGGAATGGGAGGAAAAAAACTGATCCCCCAACTTTGAAGTCCCCAGCTGCTGTATCTTTTTTAGGGTTTTCTAAAATAATTTTACAAAACCCTACTAATATCGTGCCTGTTTGTACGTCTGTCCGTCCGTGTGTCAAAGCACTTTTTCTCGCAAATCGTCTAAGCTACAAACATAAAATTTTGTATATAGGTGTAAAGTGATGCCCTCCTCAAAGTTTCTGTCCAAAATATTTTTACAAGGCGCTTAAGGGGGTGTCCCCATACAGGGGAGTGGCCCCTGAAAAAAAAAACATCAAAGGTAGCCGATATTGGTATCAGATGAAAGGTCTCAATGAGAACTTTTCAAAACAGGTATTTGCCACTTCAAGGAGTGCACAGGAAGGGGAAATACACGAAACATCTGTATCCCCCCCCTCGCGATTGGACACCTGTGATCCGAAAAATCTGAAAAAATTATGAAGATAGGTGTATATAAGTACAACAGAAACAAATACCTAAGAAGTTAACATTATTTCAACTTTGTTAATAATAGTATGAAAATTGAATTTCATATTTTCCCCAATAAAATCATATGGATACCCTTGAATTCAACGAAACGATATTTAAGTAGTTTTACGTAAGGTTCTAACACTCTGCAAGTTTGATGAAAATCCAATCATATTTACGGAAGTTATAGCCATTTGAAATTTCTCCAAATACAATAACACACGATTTTGGTATTTTATAGACTTTCCATTGAATCAGACCCTGCAGTTTTGATTTGACCTTCTTGAAATTTTCAAATAAAATAAATAATATATTTTTTGGGGAGTTCATGATTTGAGTGATTTTTGTTAGTTTGCAACAAAGTGACGACCATTGAAAGTACAGGAGCAATGGATTTTCGTAGAAACGTGCCCATCTCTTCGATATATTCTTTGCCTTTATTCGTTGCTGGTGACTGCATTCCGCATGTTTGGTACAAAACCTTTCTGACATGACCATAGGTCTGATTACGCAACTTGTTATCTATTAGGACTGCTCAAGCATAATTTACCACATAGTTACATTTATCAACCAATGCAAGCATCTAAATGATTATACTATCCAAGAAGAGCTTTTCTATTCCCCTGTAAAAATTCTGGTACCACCTGTCCCATCTTTTGGAAATAAGAAATGTGTTGTGAGCATCGTTTTCCTCTCCTATGCAAAACCTATAGTTGGAAGACTGCAACTTGCCAATCTTGTGAATGTAAGACTGAAAACATACATGCCCGCTCAAATCTGAGTCAAATGGAAGTCATTCTCACGGTGAATTTGAATGAGTCATGGTTCATCTTCCTTTCATGCTATTTACCCTTGACTAGTGATGGGAGAATCGAGCAAAAAAAGAATCGATTCGATTCGATTATGTCAAGAATCGTTTAATGAATCGGTTACATGAATCGATTCACCTTCATCGTATTCTGTCGCCAGAATTCGAATAAACAATTCGATGCAAGTTGGTGCATGTTTCTGCCGATTCATATGATACAGCTCTTGCTGTCTTTCATTTCATTTCACTTGTGGTTTAATATAATCGTGTGTGGATTCAAGTTGTTCTACTGTGGAAATTGTGTGTTTATTTTTTTGTGAATTAGTGAGGTCTACATTAGTTGGCATCAATAAGTGTAACGGATGGACTTAATCTTGTCGGAAAAAAACTTAATTGAAAATTATTTGGATTTATCGCAATCGATTTTATCCAGAATCGATTTCATCCAGAATCATTTACGATAAATACAAATAATTCACAAAATCAATTAGTGCACATGCTTTTCATTTTGTTCCATTCGTTTTATAGTGTATTTAGACTTTAAAACAGTTTCTGTCACCAATGTCTTCAAAGAGATCGGTCGTTTGGGAACACTATGACAGGGTTGATAAGACAATTATTTGTAAAATATGTGAAAGTAATTAATAAACATAAGCAGTCGAGCAGCCACGTGGTGATCAGGAGTGGCTGCTCCTGAAGAGATAAGGTGGTCACCCCGTCGAAACTGCTTAGTTTGTTGTTTTACTAGTGTAAAGTAAACTGCATCCGTCAAGCTTCCATCCTTTAGGCAAAGATGAGTGGTTCACTTCAGCCACTTTAACATCTTTAGGTTTGACATTCCCCTTGTAATGCAACGACCTTCTTCGTTGAAAGTAACGGTTGCTTTCTGTGTAATGTTTGCGTTTGTCTCAAGCCTCCGTGTCCGCTAACTTTAACGAGGCAAAACAATATTGAATTTCTGTAGAGTAGATTAATTGACACCTAATAGAACTTTTCTAAAGACAATAAAAATTGATCGGTGCGTCTTGTAGAGTAGAGTACGCGTGATAAGTATTTTGTAGTGTAGCTTCGTGGCTTGACAAGAACCCGCCTCATATGATCCCGCAAATGCTAGTCGTCAAGCACGCGTACGCGGTCGTAGAGCGAAGCTAGTTAGCTGAGCTCGGTGTTGTTTTAGCTCTCTGACACTTGTGCCAGACCATCGGCACCCGTGTTCTACACGGACATTTTGAAATTCATTACAATGGCGCCCAACGTGGGGCCCGAAGGGGAAACAACACCACTCTCCTTCGAGTTCTCACATTTTTAATTTTGCTGTCGGCAGATGAACCGATTCAATTTTTATTGTCGCCCTCACCATTTGATATTAACGTAGCATACTTTGGAGGGCTCCATAAAGTAAAGATAGAGTCACCGATAAACTCTCTTTTGGTGTTGTTTGTCTTGTCTTCGGTATAATAAGGTCTATAGCATCTTCTGGAGTTCTTCGTTCGTGGTGGCTCAGTCGCCTGAACATGCCGATGATGTTATAGAGTAGTGCGTCCCTTAATGTTACCAAAAGAAAGGTTTGCACATTTTTATACAGTTTGAAGTCGGACAGTTCTAATTTTGAACAAACTGATGGTGCTAGGGGTTTTCAAATCCATTGCTTGGAATCGCGTCAGTTTTTGCTGGGAGCTAATCTGATGACCGGCAGTGATAAACTCCGCATCATCAATTAGTCCTGACCGACACCCGATTTGTTTTTATGATTGGTTAGCGGTTTTTGTTAGCATGCTTTCGTAGAAGACAGGGACTTGTATTCAAGGAGAGGGACCTAAAATTATAACAACCATCTCTCCACTGCGGAAACAATTGTTTCTTCACTAATGTAGAGCGAAATCCTTCAGTCTCTCCATGCCTGGGTCGGCATCGAAGAGACTGCCCTGTAATAAACATAAGCAGTCGAGCAGCCCCATGGTGATCAGGAGTGGCTGCTCCTGAAGGGATAAGGTGGTCACCTCGTCGAAACTGCTTAGTTTGTTGTTTTACTAGTGTAAAGTAAACTGCATCCGTCAAGTTTCCATCCTTTAGGCAGAGATGAGTGGTTCACTTCAGCCACTTTAACATCTTTAGGTTTGACATTCCCCTTGTAATGCAACGACCTTCTTCGGTGAAAGTAACGGTTGCTTTTTGTGTAATGTTTGCGTTTGTCTCAAGCCTCCGTGTCCGCTAACTTTAACGAGGCAAAACAATATTGAATTTCTGTAGAGTAGATTAATTGACACCTAATAGAACTTTTCTAAAGATAATAAAAATTGATCGGTGCGTCTTGTAGAGTAGAATACGAGTGATAAGTATTTTGTAGTGTAGCTTCGTGGCTCGACAAGAACCCGCCTCATATGATCCCGCCTCATATGATCCCGCAAATGCTAGTCGTCAAGCACGCGTACGCGGTCGTAGAGCGAAGCTAGTTAGCTGAGCTCGGTGTTGTTTTAGCTCGCTGACACTTGTGCCAGACCATCGGCACCCGTGTCCTACACGGACATTTTGAAATTCATTACAATTGGTGTCAGAAGTGGGATTTCTAATCCAAAGGTCGCGGGTTCGTTCCCCGCAAGCCTGTAATGAATCTTGTGACGCCGCTGGCGACTCACTAACACACCTTGCCACCAAGTGGCTTGGCATCTCATGTCGGTTGTGACGGTTGCACATCCCACGTCAATTTTGTCGTGGGATGTCAAAAGAAAAAATTTACAGCCACATGGCGGCAGAGTGTGGTTGTGAGTCGCGCGGTTGCTATTTACTCATATGGCGAAAATCGTTGAACGTAAGTTACGCAGCGATTTAGTGAAGCAGCCACTCCAAAAGCAGGAAGTTTGTACACGGACACAAAGTCGCCATCATCGCAAGCTGCATGTATGTGAAGTAGTGGCCGCCACCCAGGAGGATGTCCAGGTGAAATTGGATGTTGACGAGATTGGAAACGAGAAGCCGGATGATTTGAAGCTGCCTGTAGTCAATAGGTTTCGGACACGAACAAGACGACGGTTAAATCTCTAAAGGAAAACACAGGAAAGAATGAAGAAAAATCGTCGCATAAAATAGGGGGGCGAAGGCAGCGACAACTGTTGGAAGGTACCAAGTAAGTGTTATGAGGAAATATCGGCAGTCCCCACATCATTGAGGTAACGGAATAAGTCCTGGAGCGAGATATGGTTTGCATACAATCTCGCGAGTAATTTAGTACAAAAATTTAAATCTAGTTGTGGAAGCGGTTTCCCAAAACTTAGGATAGACTATAGTGATAAATGTGGTTTTGGATACCAACTTTGCGAGGAAGGGATCGGTGTCATATTCAATGATACAACAAAACTCTTGATGTTGCCAAATGGAATAAATGTTCATTTCATCGAAAAAGACGACAAAGAAACGTATGTATATGACTGTCACTGAATTTCCACCAGCTTTAGTGAAGAAAATGAAATTGCTGTCATATTTTAAGCGCTATATTACTGAACATTTAGTTAAAGCCGGAGCTGGTGCCGTTATAGCTGAAGGTGATTCAATTTCTCGATTGCCACATTTCCATACTTGGTTCCGTACAATGTGTGCAATAGTCATGCATTTGACAAATGGAACAGTACAGTGAAATTATATATCCGCGCATGAGTGCTGTGACTTATATGGACAATGAAAAGAATTTCAAAACGTACTATCTTTCCACTATTCAAGAAAGTGGCTGTTCTAAAGATCTCTACCAGAAAATACGATACGCTCATGAAAAACTGAAAAAATTATTGGAGAAACTGTCGCAAATTAAATTCCCTTTTCGAAGGACAATTCCTGATTATAAGTCGATCACTCGAACATACTATTATTGATGAACTGCCATTTTAATGAATTTTCCTTGTTAGGTCAAAAAAAAAATGTACATAATATAATGGGAAAGAATAATTGAAAACTAATCGAAAAAAAGAATGTTATTTATAAGCGTAAGAAAAATCCTGAACAGGAAAATAGTTTAAGTAATATAAGTAAGTACTCAATCTTAGTAACACCAACCGATCGTGGGAATGAAATAAACATAACTTCTACACACCCGGTGCCTTACAAAAATGTGGATTTTAATGGCGCTGAAGGGACGAACAAGCATTTAAAAATGAGCCAATTTATAGTTAGATGGAGAAAAAAAATCCTATAGTAATATATTAACACATGACAATCAGCCCACCACAACACGATAACGTGCACTATCGTAGTTTACTTCACTATAGCTTAGTTATTTTACATTAGTTCCATATGCTCCATGCTTTGAATTACTAAGAAGAAAATCAATTTCAAAGAATTCGAACAACGATTAGTAAATGGCTATTACCCGTATTTCAACAATCATTAAACCTGATTGTAAACACGAATGATAAATTGCAGGACATTCTCCTACAGATTCTGACTAAATAAGATATCTAATTAGAGTAGTTTACAGGATATGCATAGATATAAAAATGGAAATATTTTTATGAAATAAGTTCAAAATCGCCTGACGTGATCGTTTTGTCACAACAATTATAAACCCATTTAAAATAAGCACCTAGAGTAAAACAAACACTTAGGGATAAATAAACAAGCTAAAAATTCATAGAGTATAACCTATATAACCCTCTTGATAAGAATTCACGCTTGTACTAAACGACATAGTTGTAACATTTAGAGAAGAACTCATACAAAGAAGTTCAAAATTAATAATGAGACAGCTAAAATCAAGTCCGATAAGGATCAGTATCCAATGTAAATATTTCCATGATTTTCTTTTGCGTTGCATATTTTTTAAATTAAAGAAGTTTTGTTTTTAATTGGAAGCTAATAATACAATATTTAAAATGAAATCCTGATTTTATCAAATTCAAAATATTGAAAGTTCAAAATGTCGAAAATGAATAAACATTTAAATAATATGAATTGCTAATTAAAACACGACTTTCATTTCCAGTAGTTCTGCTTTTCAGCGGGAAATGAGGTGCAGGGTAAGTATGCCGTCGCGAGGGTAGGGTTTGAGAAAATCCGCTGAAGTCGGTTTCGCGTCGCGCGCGGTACCTTAGTTGTTCTTGATTTTTCTTTAACGTAGCTTTCGTCGGGTTGAGTTAACGTAGTATACTTTTTGGTATCGCGTCGGAAATTCGGGAACGCGAAATAAAAATTAGATTTTGTTCTTTCGACTGGTTATAGGAAGAAATACGGAGTAACGTAGAATAGGTTTCCTCTCCGTATGGTTTTGTTTTTGTAACGCGTTTGAAAACGGGCGTGTACAGGTGGCTGAATATTGTAAATGAGCGTAACCCATTCGGAGACCCGCGACCGAAATCCTCTCCGATCTAGCTGGCCGACAAGCAGCCACCGCGTGAATGGGTAACGGTGCACGGATTGGTTGACCGGTTGGTACCATCCGTTGGCACTACTCAGACTTAACGTCTAGAACCGATGAGAGGTCGGTTCCGTGTTCGCATAAAATTTTAAAATCATTACAGTAAGTTAAAATTTTGCGAAAATACAACAAATTTGATGCTTCATTTGCAAAGGAAACATCCTACAGCTCTCATGGCTTTGGACAATATTCCTCATGATATTGAAGTTAGCGATCGCTCATCTACTACGGTCAGTGCTATAGAAATATCTTTACCGAGTTCTTCTAATGAATTGAAACCAAATGAAAACTCTTCATTGGGAGCTTCACCTAAAGCCAAAAAGCCTCGGCATTGGCAATTAAAACTGCACACAACCAGAAGTGATATTTCTGAGAATGAAAGAAGTCAACTCGATCTTTGTTTGTTAAAATTGGTTGCAAGTGATTTTCAACCTCTTTCAATTGTTGAAAACCAAGGCTTCGTCAAGTTTGTTAAGAAGCTTCAAACACTTTACACAATACCCAGCAGAAAGACCTTGGCTGAAAAAATTCTTCCTAGTGCGGCCGAAAGCATTGTTTCAAAAATTAAACAATCGTTGAGTGACATCCAGTATGTAGCTGTAACTACAGATATGTGGTCGTCAGAAAGTAATAAATCTTATTTAACTGTCACAGCTCATTATATAAAAGATGAGACATTATTAAGCACCACCCTAGACACAGAAGAGTTATCTTGCAGCCACACTGCTCAAAAAATCGCTTTTGCTCTTCGAAATGTTTTTCACAAGTGAGATCTAGAGCATAAAGTTATAGCTGTAGTTACAGACAATGGGGCTAACATCAAAGCAGCTGTAAACAACCATATGAAGCTATATCATGTTCCCTGTGTGGCACATACGCTTAATTTGTGTGTTATGGATGCGTTGAAAGAGAATTCGCTTTACTAAAAAGTGCAAACAAATTGTAAGCCATTTCAAATCAAGTAATGTCGCGGCTGAAATACTGGGGGAAATGCAGAAACAAATGGGGTTGCCCATTTTAAAAGTCAAGCAGGAGGTAATAACAAGGTGGAACTCCACACTTATTATGATGGAGAGGCTAATAGAGATAAAAATTCCCATGTCAGCAGCGATATCTAGCTTGCCAAATGCTCCGGAATTCTTGGACGCAAACGAGTGGTTGATAATATCTGAATGTTCATATATGCTAAAACCAACCGAACGATGACTTCAGAAATCTCTGGTGAGAACTATCCAACATTATCAATGATAATCCCTTTAATTCGTGGTCTTTAAAATGAAATAACAAACCACTGTCCAACTTCTCAAACAGCAAAAGCTCTTCAATGTCAACTACTTGCGGCAATCTCTCGTCGACTAGGTGAATGGGAATAGAACAGAGTCGTGGCAAAATCAACGTTTTTAGATCCCAGATTCCAGAGAGCTGCTTTCAGAGTTGACGATAATGCAAATGCAGCTGAAGAATGGGTTACTGAAGAGCTAGACATAATTGCAAATGGCAATAAAAGTAGTGAAGCTGAAAATCACACTCAAGAAGAATCCCAACAAGAAACCCAGATGTCTAAAGGAAACTTACAGAAAATTGAAAAAAGAAACAAGTTGTGGGCGTTTTTTGATGAAAAAGCAAGGATCCCCAAAGAAAAGTCTAACGTCACAACTGACGCAGCAATCACAGTTCGGCAATATCTAGAACTTCCTCTGACTGACAGAAATTAGTGTCCACTATCATTTTGTGCTTCCCATAAGAATACTTACCCTAGTCTTTATCAGATGCAGCAAAAATATTTATGTATTCCAGGCACATCTGTACCTGCAGAACGTGTGTTTTCAAAAACTGGGCAGCTCACTAAAGAAAAATGCAACCGACTTTCATCGAAGCATTTAAATCAAATTGTATTTTTAAACAGCAATATGAACAAGTTTTGAAATCGTGAACTATTTGTTGTTAGTAATTTTCAATATATTGCAATACAATTATTATGCTTTAAAACTCTTGCTGGTTTGATTATTTTTTTAATTAAAACCCCAAAGTAGTAGAAAATTTTCTCATTAGTAAGTATTTACATATACCTACAACTAACAATAATTTATTTTAGTATTAAAAATTTTGAATGCTAATTTAGTTTTATAACATTGTGAAATATATAGAATCGATTCTGCTTTGTTTTGAAAAGAATGTTTGGATGCATGATTAAAAGAGAATCGATTTTCAAACGTCCGATATTAAGATTATAATTTGATCGATTCATTTTTAGAATCGCAAAGCAATCGAGACAAAAAGAGAATCGATTAATCGATTCTAGTTAAAGAATCGTCTCTTCTCACAAGCAACTGTTTCCCTGCTGTCTTCGTTTCGATGAAGGTAGATAGTACGGCGCAATAAGTATCACGCTGAAGAATCAAAGGCAGTCGGATATGGAAATCCAAGCATTGTCGGTACAGCTCCTTGCTGAGAGTGTCGTCCCATATTTATGCTCCGTACAGTAGCACCAACTCTGCAAATCTCATAAAAAGTTACTTTTTTGATGATTTGGCCCCTACTACTTCACCTGAAGCAGCTTTATCAGCCGTTGCCTTGATTTGTTCAGAGAAACTCATCTTCGAGTCCATTAATGATGGTTTTGACTCAACCAGTACTTCACTACGGTTTTCTCCAGTGTTCGACTGAATCCGCAAGTAGTTAGTCAGTTTCTCATACCCTACCTAAATTACACCTGTTTAACTGTCCGTTCAGCAACTAATGCCCGAAAATCAACCAGATGGCTGTTCAAGGGCGACTTATCTGACAGCTCTAGTCTCAATACCCAATCATAGGATATGTTCCACAAGTATGGACCAACGAAGATCTTTGAGCAACACCTGATGCAACTTCCATCCTTCACCGGCGCTGCATTATATCAAAAAGTAGGGTTCGGTCCTTTAGGTAGTCTCTCAAAAGGAGCATAAGCTATTCTGGAACTTGGGAAGGGGTTTTCAAGATATCCATAATATGTACTCAAAGGCGTTCCAACCATCAACCATCAGGACATGATAAAGTTGCCATGGAGAATATCGTCAACGAGGATCTAAATAAATATCGTTCATGGCTTATCGAAAACAAGCTAGCATTGAATACTATAAAGACAAAATACATGATTTTTAAACAGAAGCATAAGGAAGACATAGAAGTTGACCTAAAAATTAACGGCGAAAACTTGCAAAGAGTGTTTGAAATTAAATATCTCGGTCTTACCATAGATCATCATTTGACATGGTTGCCACACATAAATACAACTAGCACCAATGATAGGAGTGTTGAGAAGATATGGAGGTTTTCCAATGCATATAAAGAAACTTGTAATAAATGCATTTGTACTGACAAAGCTAAATTATGCGGTGGTCATTTGGAGTCAATCGTCAAAGCGAAACCTCAATATTATATCCAGGATACTAACTAAATCCTATAAAAATATTCTAAGCCTTCCGATTCTCACTCCAACAAGATAAGTGCATCAGCGGACCAATGCCTCACCTTCAGTCAAATCATTACTATGGAGAAAGCGAAGTTTATCTTCAAATGTCTAATTTCCAGTGAATCAGAACGAAGCCCCTTTATAAAAGTAGCACAAATAAATCCATATAATTCAAGAAATGCCAACAATTTTGTGATACCTTACGCTAGAACTGATCAACTAAAGAACGATGCAACGAATGATGCTCTGCATATATATAACAATCTTTCAGAATTAGTGAAAAACCTAAACCCATTATTGGTTTTTAAGAAAAGACTTAAGGAACATCTAGTAAATTCAGAATAATGATAAGTCCGCAGTATTGAAAATGCAGTATCTTAGGGCATTTTAGACCCTAATGCCGAGATACTTAAAAACAGCTAGTATTTATAAACTCAAAGTTTTCTTTTACTGTGTCGTACTATAATATTTTTTTCTATCTCTGAGAACATTTCATGAATCGGACTAGGCAAGCAGGAAAGGAGTACTTCACAGCATTTGATGTGCCCCTTATACCGATGTTTTAGGATTGCCTGGAGGTACACGTAGGAATTGACGACGTGTGAGGTGCAGATCGCACGAGCGTTGTGCGACGATGAAAGAGTGATGGAGAGAGTGGTAGGGAATGGAGGTATTAAAAAAAAAACTATCACCATCAGAACCACCCGTCACTTGGTACAGCTATGCGTCTCCACTTTTGAGCCACGTTCATCAACTCTGCTATTGTATCAATGGTGGAGCGTCTTGCTCTAAAGCCATACTGACAAAAAGATAGGTCCACAACAGCATTGTTCCGAAGCAAGTAACGTAATCAATATATAATAATTAAATAACGTAAACTCTAGCACTAGCAACAAATTAGCATTTATATCTACCAATAGATAACTAACACTATCAATAGAACAGCAATAGTATAGCCAGGAAATAACATTACAACTAAAGTCACATTAACTGACACTATCAACAGAATAGCATTTTATACAATAATCAATGAATAACAATTAAAATAGCTCAAAAGATAACGCAACCAGTAATTCCATAAGTGACCCATTAAGGAAGTAGCAATCTAAGTGAAAATAACATAAATACAATTATTGACTACTCAACGAAATCACATAATACCAAACATAAGCAATTATCTTTCTCGCAACCTTTACCTGCTGCATCAAGATCAAGGAAATCCATTCATGATGAGTGAAATCCGAGTACTCATAAACATTTATCTTTCTCGCAATCTTCACCTGCTACGCCCACAAAGCAACTGAAATGCTGAGAAAGCATCATTTTCAACATATGGACAACTAAACTAAATTATGTCGACATTAGGAAACACAATCAACAATAAAAGATATATGATACTCTTTACCACCGTCTTCTATATCGACGAGGCCAGGGAACCCCAGAAAACTGAATCATGCAATTGATGTTTGTCGTATGCGGAATGATATGGAAAGATATGGAAAAAGTTCACTAACAGCATTGTGCATCCTTGATGTAAAAAAAGCATTCCATGTACGTTGATATGAAAAGACAAATGGAAGAAATGCACTAACAGCATTGTGCGTTTTTGATGTACAAATAGCATTCCATGAAAGTTGATATGGAAAGGCAAATGAAGGAAAAAATAATGCACTGACAGCACTTCGTAAGAATAGTGTTTCTTTTGATTAGCTACCTGGTCGATGGAACTGGGGTGAGTGCACGGAAATTGCTCCGTCAGCATTTTGCCCCATTCACCGTAACAGGTATTGACTATGGTGAAAATTGCCTAATCGACAATTCATTTGGATAAAAATCCTTGAAGCACCTGAAGAACTGCATTTCGTCGCCAAATATATCCAGAGTAGAACTCAAGCTTTAGCAGGCCTTCTAGGAACGTCTGAGGATCAACGTTAGTGGAACTTAGGCTGCCTAAGCGCCTTCCAAAGTTGAATAACAGGACTCGTACGACCTAGGTGGAACACAGACTGCTCGCGTACTTTCCAAGGTTACGAGATCCCTCAACAGAAAACCCTACTTAAGTGGAACATAGGCTGCTACACGCCCTCCAGAGCAGGTCAACAGCGATCTTTCCTAGTGAAAATCAAGCTGTCCCAGCCCTTCAGAAAGACCTCGATGCCGCTTGCCAAAGCGGCACTTAGGCTTTTAACAAGCCCGCCGATGGTAAGGAACCTTTGAGCAAAAGTCTTGCTATAGGTTGTAATATCCTGAAATTTTCCCTGACACTGGAAGAATACTGAAAATGCCACCAAGCAATATCCAATACAAACGTGACGCCAAAGGCATCTCACGCGATACCAAGTAAACGCCATAAGGGTGGCCTGCGGAGCTAAATTGACAAACAGGTGGCAGAGCTCCTCCGACTTGCCTTGATCGCCGTCACTCCAGAGGAGCGGGCCCACTTCAAAGACCAGGCCACCACCCTTCAGCGAGACTACCGCCAAAACTAACGGAAGAAGCGTGCACAACACCGCCGACAATGCCACGCACCCCAGCCATACGTAACAGTCACAACCACGGACAGAGTTAGCCCAGTCCAGAAAACGACTCCAACATCCAGCCGCCTACGTTGGAGCGACCTGTTAACATATTTTGATAAATTGTCATGATATTTGTAGTTTGAGCTGTACTATCATAGGATGTTTTGAATAATTATAACGTTTTAAAAAGAAAAACTGTTATTAAGTGTTTCCTTGATCTGGACTAACGGTTACAGGTATTTCCTAGGTAAGGAGCGACTTCTGTGGTCGAAAATAGGTTTATAACAATTTGCAAACAAAATTCACAATAGCACAAACCACGTCACTGAGTCTTTGTCTTGATAAGTTTCTCCTTCCCAGACATATCTAGCATGCAAAGCGGGTGGTATACAGACGGCCTTCTGGGACTCCCTTCCCCCTTGTTCAACAGTACGAGGCTCGCTACGTTTCAACGTTTCAGGAATGATTGTCTCGCCTCTGAGCATGGTGATCGCCATCATCCGTGTGTGTCTATAGTATAATGGTATGAAAAGACTTTTTTTAGTATACACGCCAAAACCACCTCCCTCTAAAATTTTTCTTCTTCTTTAATTATTTTCAAAAATTATCAATGCAACTCAATGAAACTAATAAATACAAAAAAAAATTTCATAAGTAACCGAAAGAAGACATCTTGATATTGCAAGCCAATTTTTATAAACGCTCTCTTTCAAGTGCTACTTTGAGAGGTCCAAATATATGAAAATCACAAGGTTAAATGTCGTTATTGTCGGAACGGTGATCAAGTGTAGTCTCATGCGTCTCATCTAATTTTTGAGTTGTTGTAATGTCATGCAAGAGCAGGACTGTCAAATGAGTTGACGGCGTCATTTTGACCGATATGTAGCTTGAATCTCAAGAAGTTCATAGCAGTAAGCAGCGTTAATTGTGCGATGATTGTGAAGGAATTGATCGACTAATACTTCTGGAGAATCCCAAAAAATTTAACAGTCCTTAACCATCTGGCAAGCAAGCTTTTAATGGTTTTATCCCCCCTTGTTTTACTTCATAGAGGCCCTTTTTGACTCAAGAATGGAGTGTTTTCGATTGTGGCTGTAAAAGTGCATTTTCTCCAACTTAGTTTGCACTTCGTTCATTGAAAATGGTATTATGACGCGTTGCGTAACCAAAGTATGAATCTCTCTTCCGCTGATTGTGAGAAAAAAATAAACCAACCGCTCAGCTGGCCAGATCAGCCTTGAGTCATCTAGACAAGTTTTCTCTACCCTTCCCGACGCTCTACCTATCTTCAATACGCTTTCAAAGCCCTCAAACGTAAAAAGCTCATTTGTATTTGAATGTCCCTCTTATGCCAAAAAAGTATAAATGAGATTAAAATAAAAACCGCTCTGAATTTTATAAACTTCATTTATACATTTTTAAATCAAACCACACCCAATTTTCAATAAAAATTTGACAACGGAAATGAAATAAAGTTTTATTTCTATCAAAACCGGAAATATGTTAATCAGACATGTGGAAATGTAATGCACAATAATAAACTAAACAGTCTTCATCACTTGCATCAACATTTTTTTGGGATTTGGTTTAGTAGCACCTTGCACATTAGAAAATAGAATGATCAAGTTAAATGTGATTGCTAAATGTCTGACAATTTTATTGTGTTTTGTGAAATGTGGAATCTAAGTTTTATTCCAGGACTGGATTTTTCAAATTTTTGGGTCGTTTTGTCATCTAATATGATTGGCTTTTCTCTTATAAAAATCTGCAGATACATAGGGTTATCCATTTTATGCTTGGGAAAGTAAAGCTAAAGAAAACACATAAAATATTCAGATGGAAACGGATTCAATATAAAGATTGAGCTTTGCCATTATACGTGAAATACAACATCATTCAAATGTCATCCACGGGACCTCTTACAGGCCTCGATCCTTTTGAGGTAATTTTCAATGACTTTTCGGCACATTTCCGGCAATATCTCGACCATAACTTCAAGAATATTGGTTTTCAATTGCTCAAGATTTTGAGAATTATTTGCGTAAACAAAATCTTTTGCATTGCTCCATAAAAAGGAATCCAAAGGTGTTAGGTCGCAGGATCTTGCGGGCCAATTGACATCACTCAATCTCGAAACTACGCGGCTGGAAATTTCTCTTGCAAAAGTGCTCGATTAGCCTGTGTTGTGTGGCTTGTGGCTCCATTCTGTTGAAACCACATGTTCTCCAGATCATAATCTTCTATTCCTCTCCAAAAATAATCGGTTAACATCCGTTCATAGCGGTCAGAATTGGCTGTAATGGCTCTTCCTTGATAGTTTTCAAAAAAATACGGGCCAATAACACCACCAGACCATAATGCACACCAAACGGTCACTTTTTCCGGATGCAAAGGCCTTTCTGCGATCATCTGAGGATTTTGAGAGCCCCATATGCGGCAACTCTGTTTATTTACGTAACTACTGAGTGAAAAATGAGCCTCATCACTAAAGAAAATTTTGTTTGAAAAATCGTTATCAATGGCTTGTTGTTCAATCACCCAGTTCGCATATATTCTGCGTTGTGTATGGTCTTGAGGCTTAAGTTCTTGAGTGAGTTGGATTTCGTCCGGATGGAGATGCAAATCCAAATGCAAAATCTGCCACAATGAGCCGTAAGACAAACCCAAATATTGAGCACGTCGAGGCATCGACGTTCGGGTCTTCCTGCACATTTTGAGCAACGACAGCGATATTTTCAGCAGAACGAATGTTGCGATGATGCACAGGCCTCGCAATATCAATAACCGATCCAGTCTCTTCAAATTTTCTCACTGTGTTTGCAATTGTTTGCTTTGTAGGTCGATTATGTCGACCGTATTTGGCTCGTAAAGCCCAAAATGTTGAAGCAGTAGAATCACCATTTTTATAATAAAATTTAACAATTTTAACGCGTTCTTCGCCTGTTAGACGATCCATATTTCTAAATGGCAAACGTTCAACTAAAAAAAAAACACGCTTTGGATGACATTTAATTCTGACAGATGTCAAATGGCAGGGTTATACTTTCCTACCACGAAATGGATAACCCTGTATAATAATTTTATATCGAACATTAGAGGACATCAGTTGGATGTTTAGCAATGACTGTGTAGAGTGCTTCGTAGATATTACGCCTTTCCTTCCTTCATTGCTTGAGTTTGCTCAATAGCAGGTAAAATGTAGAATAAGTGAGTCTATGGGTGCAATATACGATGCCCAGTATAAGGGATAGAAGAGACAACGAGTAGATAGTCATGCGACTGTCGTAATTTATACATGTTTAAATGGAAATGTGCACACTGCGACTTTGCGGTACTTCTTAATTGTCGATAGGATTTGAATTTTTCCTAAAACCAGTTTAATCGGCATTTTAATTTTGAGGCCACAAGTTTTTGAGGTAATTGCTCAGGCGCACATGATTTGCTGGCACGCATGAAAGTAATTAGTTTTTTCTTTCGCCTTAGTAACAATTATTCCGCCACTCTTTGTGTATTTGCCATATCTAAATTCCTACTGATTGTCTTAAACAAAACGAAGCAGATGCATTCCTAGCAAAGACATACCTTCAACTGAGCATGTCAGTTCTGCTTATGTCTGAAGACGGCTAGAGATAGTACGGAAATTATTACATACGCACGAGCGTATGATGTGTATCGTACATAAGAAAAGGCTGGGTGAACTATAGGAACGTGTAAAAATGAGAGCATTGGTGGAAAATAAGTTTTACTTCTCAATTTTCAACGCCGCGTATAAAAAAAGCCCATTGAATAGTACGTAATACCGAAACTTCTATTAGGAATTTTTACATGCAGCGTTAAAAGTAAGCGTGCATCGAGGAAACTTGATGGTTAAAAACACTCCAAAATCTTTCAGGGTGAACCGGTGTAATACACACACAAATGCTTGTTGTATATCTTTCGGTCAGTAAAGTTTATGGGCAGAGCATATAATCATTTCATATCGAACATTATAGGACATTGGTTGGGTCTCTAGAGACAACGAAGCAGACTGCAGCAGATACATGCGCAAAAGATGAAACTTTCACACGTAGCTATTATGCCTTTCCTCCTTCATTGCTTGAGTTTAGTCAATAGCAGGTAGAAATGTAGGATAAGTGAGGCCATGGATGCATTATATTATGCCCGGACGAACAAACATGTTAGTATTAGGGACAGAAGAGACGACGAGGAGGTCGTGCGACTATCGTAGTTTACATATGGTTAAATGGAAGTGCGAACAATGCAACTTTGGGAAATTTCTGACATTTCGATTTTCGAAAGGATTTGAGATTTTTCCTCAAACCGGTTTAAAAGGCATGATAATTTTTGGGTCGCTAGTGTTTAAATTACTCGCGCAGGAGCACATCATTTGCTGGCATGTATGAAATTGATTAATTTTTTTCTTTCACCTTAGTAACAAAAATGCCGCCACTCTTTGTGTATTTGCTATATCTAAGTTCCTATCTTAAACAAAACGGAGCATATGTGTTGTTGCGAATTCCGGCGTACCGACTTTCTCCCATTTGCAACTTTAAATTGCCGGAGTAACACTTCCACCTTCCTTTGGGCACCTCTACCTTTTCCTCTGTAAATTTATTTATTTTTTAAACATTTTTCCATTTAATTTTTATTTCCCCATCATCAAAATCCCATCCTTTTCCCCTATTTGCAACTACAAAAAAATTAATATATACTAATAATTTCAATTTTCCCACTAACAACATTCCATTGTTTAATTCCCACTAACAAATTTTATTCAATACCTTTTCCCTAACAAAACCTAATTCCTTCTTTCATACTAACCAATTCTATTCCCACTAACAATTTTATTTTTTATACTAACAAAAATTAATTCACGTTCCCCTACTAACAAAGTTCAAACTCATACGCAAAGGCATCGTTGAAGTTGCTTATGAGATGAATAGGAGATCGACAATCCATGGAACCATTAGCTGCGTCGTGAGTTCTCGATCGAGGGTCTGCTGGAACCCTGAGTTCAAGCTCCCCCGGGCGCAGCGAAGCACTCTTTTTGGGGTTTTGGCAAAACCAATAGCTTTCGTAATGTATATGTCACTTTGCATTCAATCAAGCGCTTCTTGGATTGTGCAATTTGCCATATGTAAAACAATGGAATCGAAGTGTAATGAACTTCGATTGCGTTACCCAGAGGTGGCAGCGGTAATTTGAAAATGATTTGGATTGCGGGGATCGAATTGAATGAAGGGGAAAATGTGGAATTCAGTCGTTAAGATTGGGGCAGTCAGTATTTGACATCGGAAAGAAGTGTGAGCGCTTTGTGTGTGAATTTTTCGGAGTCCGTTGCCAGTTAGAAAGGGGAAGAAGTTCTTTGACGGAGTGGAGAAGAATTTTCGTTAATCGATAGTGTATCTTGACTTGCGTTTTGGGGATTTTAATTTGGGGTGGGGATTTCCAGTGTGGGTGTTGGGTGAATTTTGGGGGAAAATAGTTTTAATTTGGATGTTAGTACAGAAAGTAGATACGAAAGTTTAAGTGGCAGAGTATACTTTTAACGAAGACACAACCTAATTCAAAGTGAGTTGTGAACTAACTGAAATTTAAAGATAACCAAAAGAATTAAGAAGTGAAAAAAAGGAAAGAAAGAAAAAACTGTGAATTTAAACAAATTCTATTCTAAAGTGAAGAGAAACAAAAATATAGTGCCGGAGGATAAGAGTGAGAAGTCATACAGTTCAAATAAACCAGTGTGGAAATTACAAAAGGTGGCCGTTTTACCATCCCTCTTGAATTCTTTTTTTTGTACATTCCAAGACTTCTCCTTTAGGTTTCAGAGCCCCCCGCTTCTTTCTTGGCCTTTCCCCGAGCGCTCGGAGTTTTGCAGGAAAGTAAGTGAGTATAGATTTATTTTCTTTACTTTTTGCATTGTTTCAAATTACTTGATTTTACATAGTTTTGTATATTTAGTTAACCTTGGTTTAATCGTTATTTGCTTAAACCCGATTTTGAAGGGGCGGATTTGATTGTAATTAGTTTTTTTTTCCTTTTGTAAAATTTGTGAATGGTTTTTTTATATAATTTTTGGATTTTTGGTAAATAAAACGGCCATGTCACATTAGAAACCATATTTTCATTTCTTGAAATGACCTCCCCCTTTCCCATCCTTTTCCCTTTGTGCTAGTAGTTTCATGTAAGGTGACACAGCTCGAGCAGAGGGTGTCCCGGAAGACCCACGACACAGCTGAGCACTAGCCGGCCGCAGTATGCCACCCTGGGCTACACACCCCTCAGCTAATACTTAATATCTGCAACTGCGGTGACTTCCATGGTTGCTACAGTATTCCTGGCAAAGCCATAACTTAAACTGAGCATGTCAGTTCTGCGCATGCTTGAAGACGGCTATAGCAGAGCATATCTACTAACAAGTAATTTCACATAGAACAAATTTCGCATCTAACGGTAATTAACGTAAAGACCGATTTGTGTATGTATTGCGTAAAATTAGAGATCGATTTGTGTAGGTATTGAGTAAAATTTATTTTCCTCTCAAATTGTTAGAAAGAAAGAAAGAAATGCAAAATAATTTCTCTTATGTTATTTTACGTCCCTTTCTAATCGGAAAAACAGCTGGTGCAGTTGCATGTTAGTATATATGCTCTGGCTATAGATATTACAAGAATTATTACACACACGCATACGTACGATGTGTATCGTACACAAGCATAGGCGGGGTGAACTATGGGAACATGTTAAAAATGAGAGCATTGGCGGAAAACAGGTTTTAAGTCCCTATTTTTACTGCCGCATGTAAAAAAGCCCATTGAATGAATCGAACAAATATTCGTTGTTGTTATCGCCGCATATTGAAAAGAAATTACCTCCGGTTCGAAATTCATTCATTAGCAACTTTTGGGGAGTTTGAATTTTGAATCCTTGATTGCTAATGATGAAAAATTCAGCCAGATGAGAATAAATTCTCCACATGCGACACTTGCTGATCGCAACAGCGTTCCATCCATAAACGATTGGAGTCAAGGATAACCGTCGTATTAACTAAAGTCAAAATTTACCTTTCAACCGATTGACTTCCTGAAATGGGAATAATGAAAGGTCAAGGGTCTCTTGGGGTTGATGCCGTAACCTTGAAACGATTGTTAAGGCTTGAGGCCATTGCTCTGGATTATAGGTGCAAGTGAACTCGACTAAGATGAATACTGTTATGTGGTGGTGTTCCGCAGGAAAAATAAAAAAAAAATATGCATTATCAAGAAAAACAGGATGTATGTAGTAATAGCAATTGAGGAGTTGCTCTCGCAGCAAAAATAAGGTATTCAGCAAAGGTTGCTGACTAAACAAAAACAGTTTCCCTATTGAACCACATGAAGTCACATGATGGTGACTGAAGAGGAGATCTTTTTGGTTCCACGGCTAGCTCACCGCGTATGGGAGTGGGTTGAGAGACAGAAAGAATTTTTTGTTTTTTTAAAGAACTCCATAACGTCGAACACGCGCACACACACACACTAAAATATTCACCAGTGCATCATGGATTCTGGTAACTTCCTGAAATTAAATTGGATTGAATCAAACAAAATGAAAACTGGGCTTAATCCAGCACATTGAACTTATTTCATTATTTCAATTTTTCTAGGCTGTTTAGATTGTAAAATGAGCATTTATTTTCGGAATGTTTTATCAGTACTCTAACAATATTCAAGTGAGTCTTAAAGTATTTTCAAATTGAGATAATTACATACAAACTAAAACGGCACTATATTTTTAAACAGATTCCACCTATTATTTGCTTATCGACAGATTCACTCATCAGCCTCTTTATCGAAAAATGTATGCTTTGTCAAACGCATTAAACTTAATTTTAAAATGTAGCTGAAAACTGGAATCCGAATTACAGTGAATTCAATTAAGTATACCATTCACTAGAATAAATGATTTAATCAACTCATTAAATAATTTAGAATCATTTTTATACAATGAATCTTCGCTATTTTTGGTCTCAAAAGGTTTAATATTGGGTTTCATCTTAAAAGCGATTTTTGTCTTATCTATAAAAAGTCTCTATGCCAGATTGTGTTTTCACTTTTGTTTCAGATTTCAATTATTATGAACATATTCTAATTTGAAATGTTACCTAGCATCTGCAAGCCATGTTGTCAAGTGGTTGAATGTTTCTCTACAGGTTATATCAGATACCAGCAGAGCTCCTGCTGCACCCCGATACTAGGAATGGATAATTGACCTGAATGCCTCCTGGCCTGCCATATCACAAATTCGCAACTTTATTTGTTTTCCATCAATTATTATCATGCGAGCACCAAATTCTGATCGTTAAATCATGGACGGGTTGAAATCGCTTGTCCGTGAACTGTTCCAAGAGACACGGCTTCCTGACTCCTTTTGAGAAAAAGTAAATAAGCAAAATATTGATTACAGCAGTACATATTGCCGATAAAGGAAGCGCAGCAAATTTTCCGTGGTAACATACATTACCGAATTTCCTCATATGCGATTAGTCTATGTCGGAGGACTTCGATGGCTTTCCTCGAATAGAATACAGATCCAGCGTCTTGCTCAAGTAAGTTCAAAATGCTATCCCAAGAATGGCGTTTGAAAATTCAACCCCAAGAAATAAATTTAGAACACTTTCACTTGTTGAATCCATTCACCTCCCTGGGAAATGTCTTTTGTGCACTACCAGATTTCACGTATCTACCGCATAGTCAAATATTCGTTAATTATCAAGCCCTAGTACTCAATTATTTAACTACAAAGGAATATTCAAGCAACGAACGCCATTTTGAACAACTATGTCTCGAACAATTAATACACAATTTGACTATGATTTACACAATCTCACAATTCTTGGAAATACTAAATATAAAATCCACAAAATCCTTTGTTGCACACACGAAAAGAGGCTATCTTTAAACAAACTTTCTGAATCGAGATTCACAGGGCTTTTTTCTTTCTACAAAGGGGATACGCCATAAAATTATACGTCCGTTCACCACGACTATTTCCCGATCAGCTCTAAAACTCAACTCACTCCGCCGCGTCATTTCATCAACGCGTCTCCAATTTATTTCAACTTCAGCCGCCTGATTACATCAGCCGCGTGATTTGATCAACGCGTCTTCAGCCGCCTGATTACATTAGCCGCGTCATTTCATCAACGCGCGCTGAATTGCGTCTCCGCGTTGAGATGATGTTGGTTTTTGCATCGGATAAGCGAAGTTCAGCGTCGGGGTATTTAAATGTTTGAAAATAGAGGGGCCATTAATTGTGCCAACGTAACAATACATTATGTTAATTTATTTAATACTATACTTAACTTTTTTCGACGGAAAAATTTCCCCGTCTTCGAAAAACATCAAAGGATTTTTAGGGGGTATATTTCTGTTAAGAAAGGACTCCTTAATATTTATAGAAAGGATCTGTCTCAGATGTTTATTAATTTTTTTTTTCGATTGCAAAAATTACATTTGACTATAATTTCCTTGTTGTTGGACAGACAAACTTTGGCGAAGGCAAAGTTTTTTTGCAAAATTCAGTTATCATCAGGATCAGGCTCTTCTGGTCAACAATAATTAATTTTTCAAATATACTCTGAGAGATCTTTGTTGCGATTTCAACCGATCTGGAAGCTTGCTCAGTCGAAAAACTTCAAAGGTTGTGACTCGAATAATTGACCTTTAATTTACACTCATTATAAGTTTTCCAAATCATCTCAAGTTTCCCCAATCCGCAATTAAATCCGCAGTTGGCATTTAAGCACTACCTTTCGGGAGCCTTTTTAGGGATTTGTCGAGTTATAAAACTACAAATTGATGAAACGTGTTAGTGGAAAGTTTGCGTTGGGATTTATCTGATAATTTTGACAAATTTTGTATGCATCCTACAAGCACTAAATTTAATATTTATACCCAACATTGTCTCCTATTTTAACATTCCTTAACATAAAATTTATGAATATGGTAAAATATCCCAGTGCGTGTTTGTGGCACGTGCGTATCTACGAGCATGTTATACATGGGCACATATTCGTGCTAATGTCACAGTTAGTAGTTTAATGGAGACGACAAGTTGATTTACCTCCTCGTCGTCAGGATATTAGCGAAAACAGTGGAGGGCAAACAAGAAGAGTTACATACAGCTGCTGCGGTGTAATAAATCAAGATGTGGCCGAATGAATATTCATAGGAAATGGTAATGTCTGAATGAAATTTGGAGATTTGCGACT
The DNA here is from genome assembly GCA_963969285.1 of Odontomyia ornata. NCBI lineage: Eukaryota > Metazoa > Arthropoda > Insecta > Diptera > Stratiomyidae > Odontomyia > Odontomyia ornata. Next base: position 445,907,325 of record OZ017738.1, read on the forward strand.
GTGTAACTGCCGTAAATGGGCTTTTAATTGTCCATGGTTTAGTAGAAAAAGGAAACCTACATTTGGAAAATTAGTCAGCCTTACATAGAACACGATATAAAAGCATGGATTTGGTATTGCAATTAGGCTGTGAGGCAGGAAATATGGGAGACTTTCAAACATGGCAGTTCTGGTTCCAAGCATGTTTAATTGCTCGGAGAAAGTAGTAAAATAATTTTATTACTCTGTAGTTGAATGGCATTCACCTGGTCTGTTTTACACGCTCCATTAACCAACCACAAGCAAAGCAAATAAGACAAAATGCTTTGCAATTGTCTTCGAACTGGAATTTTGTAGGACACACTCTTCGTCGCACCTCAAAGGCATGCATGTACTTACACTCAATTAAACCGCAGGCTTTCCGCAAAGAGCTTACACTTTGTAAGCATTTATTCACCTTAAAACCATGCGGAATATACTGCAATATCCGATACATACATAAACATGTATTCAAAGCATTTCATTCCATTAGTGGTAAAACATCATTCGATTTTACTGCTTCATCTGCATAATATCGTAACACGGTCCCCAACATTGAGCCAACGTGCAAAGGAAGAACTCATTCAATTGATTTATGAAGCGATAAAATTGGCATAAGGACTTTAACTTGCATTTATTGCTACTCCTTGGCGCACGGTACTCACATTCGTCGTCAGAGGAAGAGGATTTGAGTGGAGCAATAAGAAGTGATTTTCATGTCCTTATAAGTGATGGTTGTAAACGTTTGCAAATAATCATTTATAGCCTTCAACATTTTTTGCCTTGACGTGAGCATGGAAACGGAAATGTAGGTGAAATTTGGAAAGATGGAGGCATATGCATAAAAGCTTTTTGGCTTTATGCTTTTATGGGTGAGTGTTTTTCAGGAAGTTTAAAGGTTATATAAGACGAAGAAGTTAATGTTGCCTGAACAGAGGCTTTTAAGGAAATTTCAATGGCTTGTAGAAAAAAGTGAATTGTTTACGAGAATCCTAAAACTATACAACTGATCTGTGTTGAAGATCGATGGAAACTGTTTGACAAAGCTGTTGAGAAATGCAGCTTAATTACAGTGGCTCACAGCTTATTTGATGCAGTAACATTTTCAAAGCTAAAAGCACTATAACTTCTGTATTAGAAAAGGTATTGAAAAAATTTAAACTGCAATAAATTAAATAAAAGCCCTTTTTTAAAAATAACAATTTAATTTATTTCAACAATTGACTCTTAAACAACTAAATAACAAAAACAAAATTAAAGGCAAAATTTTATGTCACAGCTTAATTGATGCAGTCCACGTTTTCCTTAAATTTATCCATGTAGAGGATTTCCAGTTCAACACTAATATTTCGTATGGTTTCCTTTTTGGCTCAAGACAGCTTTGAGTCTATTTGGAACAGATTCAACCAGCTTTCCTGTCATTTCTGGCGTTATTTTACTCCATTCTTCTAAAAGAGCTTTCTTTAAATCAATTTTGTTGTAAATTGCGTGGTTACGAATTTTTTTCTCCAGAAAAGCCCATAAATTCTCAATTACATTTAAGTCGGGTGACTGTGCCGGGGGAGCCATCAAATGAGGACAATTCCAAATAAGCCAAGATTGCACGATTTCTGACTTATGTTTAGGGTCATTATCTTGGTGGAATCTGAATTTACGCCGGATTCCGAGTTCGTCAGCACTTTGCAGGAGATTTTCCTTTAGGATATTACTGTACATGATCTTGTCCATGTTTCCTTCAATAAAGGCTAGCTTCCCAACTCCGGCTGCTGACATACAGGCCCAAACCATTACGCTGCCACCGCCGTGCTTAACAGTCTCATGTAAATTTGCTTTTTTGAGCTCTGTATTTGGCTTTCTCCAAACGTACGCCATTCCATCTGAGCCAAATATGTTGAATTTGGACTCGTCAGCGAAAATCACGGTTTTCCAAAAGTCCAAATCCTTTGAAATATGCTCCGTAGCAAAGTTCAGGTGGCTTTGTCGATGTTTGATACTGATGAACGGCTGCTTTCGTGCAACTCGGCCATTAAAATTATGCTTTCTTAGCACACGACGTATGGTTTCAGCACTGCATTCTTTACCAATTCCAGTAAACACTTCGTTCGCCAATTTAGGAGCTGATAACTTAGGGTTTTGCATTATTTTCCGGACGATCCACCGTTCATCAGACTCATTCAAAATTTTATTTGGTGCATTTCTACCCTTGTTTTCGAACTTTTTTCATTGGTAAACCTTTCAATTATATGCTTAACTTTTGATGAACTTAAATTGACAACTTCGCAGATTTTTCGATGAGATTCACCATTTCCAAAATGATGAATGACTAATTCCCGCTGTTCAAGTGTTGTCCTACGGCCCATTTTAAATATTACACAATTTATTCACTTTTAAACTATCAAGATCAAATAACTTTTTTAGAAATAAAATAAGAAACGCACTAAGTACAATATATCCAAAAAAAATCCGGTGAAAATCGTGCACTTTTAATGCTAGGATACAAAGAACTAACTGCATCAAATAAGCTGTGAGCTATCCTATGCAAATGATTTTGCTTCATTACTGCTAACGGGACATTTGAAACATTTTTTCTTACTTTCTTTTGTGCTTCGAATTTCAGTTATACTAACTGTAAAATCTGCATCAAAATATTTGTAAATTTTTTATTTATCTGCATAAGGACAACAGTTTGTTTAATATTTATTGAAGTGCATCAAATAAGCTGTGAGCCACTGTATATAGTTCCTGTTTTTATCTAAACTCCAAAAGAAAAAAGATTTCTAGAGCCTAATGATGCTCAAAGCTTGGCCTTGAAAATATTTTTAGAATTTTTAAAAGGATTCTTTCAATATATTGAGGTGATAAACTTCTGAGTCTGTAAGTTCCTTACATGCATCAAGGTTTTAGGCAGCGCCTAATTTCAATCAATCACTAAGCTTGTCATATAAAGGGTGGTCCAACCAAAACGCCCGATGTTAATTGTAAATGAAACAAAATTTTTTAGAGAATAATGTTAACATTTTTTATTATAATAGAAGGATCTATGACAATTATGTGTGAGACCAAATATTGCCCAAATGCTCGCTACGGCTACAGTGGCATACTTCTGCAATATCTGATGGTCCATATTTTCAATGTCTCTGGGACACAATTGAGGTTGAATATCGTTAATGTGCTTAATTATCTCATCCTGTAGCTCTTGAATTGTTTTTGGCTTATTGACGTACGCTTCTCCTTTTAAATATCCCCAGAGAAAGAAGTCCAACGGTGTCCAATCACATGATCATGGCGGTTAATTAACATCGCCATAACGTGAGATATCACGGCCGTTGAATTTCTCGCGTAAAAGAGCCATTGTTTTGTTGGCTGTGAGGCAAGTGGCACCATATTGTTGGAATCACATATCGTCCAGGTTCATAACCCCAATTTCTGGTCACAAGAAGTCCATTATCATCTCACAATAGCGAACACCATTTATGGTACCTGCTTGGCCGTCCTCATTTTCGAAGAAGTACGGCCCAACAACGTCGCCAACCCATAAACCGCCCAAAACAGTCACTCTTTGTGGATACATCGGCTTTTCAACAATCACTAGTGGATTATCATTTGCCCAAATGCGGCAATTTTGCTTGTTAACAAGTCCACTGAGGTGAACGTGGGCCTCGTCGTCTTTCTTTGTAAAGTCACCATTCCCTTCTGTCTTTTTAACCAACTATTCGGCGTATTGGCGACGCTTGAAATGGTCAGTAGGCTTCAGCTCTCGAGTCACTTGTAAGCGTTTAAATTCAAATTTTTATTCAAAATTCTCTCCCTTTATTAGAAGAAGATCAAAAATGCCCTAAAATTCCAAATTTGTTCACCCTTATTTATCATTATCTATGTCACAGCACAAAAACGGGTCTTTGCCTCAGTCCTATCGAAGCTACTCCGATCGGAGTGTTTTCACTCCGTTTTTGAACTCAACACTTCGCTACTCCATTCACCCGAATTTTACTCCGTTTTTGCTTTAGGTCATTTTTTTCACTTCGTTCTGGAATAATATTAATACGGAAATTACATGATACAATAAAAATTACAAGTAGTAATGTCAGTTGTTGAAACATTAATTGTAGTCAAGTGGTTTTCCAAACCTTGGCTGCGCGTCAAACGGGGTCTTACTGGCACAATTTCTTTGACAGCTATTTTTTGTGGGCCGTTATGGAATTGATTGTGTTAAATGTCATGTGAAAATACGAACGTCTCCGGTTAGTGGTTTGTGACGAACAAAGTATCGAAAACGTTAGTGAATTTGTGTATTTAAGGACCAAAATAACGAAAACGGGCAATGAAAGAGACGAAATACGCCGAAGCATATAGCTCGCAAATAAAATATTTTATTCAGTATTGACGATCTTGGAGACCAGCTACATACACAGGAAAACAAAGTTCCAAGTATACAAATCTGTGATAAGATTCCGCAGTCTTATAACCGTTGAGGCCTCCGGGTCGTCAAAAATTTCGTACAGCTCCTGGTTGTATCGATTTCGCCATTGGTCCCCGTCTAGCTTCGCTCCGATTATTTGCCTCAGAATCCACCGCTCGAAGGCGTTCAATAATTTGCGGATGCTTGGGTTAGGGTCCATGTTTCACACCCAGAGCATAACACAGGCCTTATCACCGATTTGTATACTTGGAGCTTTATTTTCCTGTGTATGCAGCTGGTCTTCAAGATCGTCAAAATTGAATAAAATATTTTACTTGCGAGCTATATTCTTCGGCGTATTTCATCTCCTTCATTACCCGTTTTCGTTATTTGGGCACCTGAACACATACACTCGCTCACATCTTTGATACTGTATTCACCAAGTGTGATATTATGCGTATTTGAGGTATTTTTCTTCGATTGCATCATGAGCTTTATTTTATTTTCATTGATTTGTAACCCTACTAGTTTTGCTTCACGGTCGAGTTTCACGAAAAGCTCTTTGGCAGTTGTTAATGACCGTGATAAAATGTTGATATCATCCGCATAGGCTACTAGTTGGCTCGGCTTGTACAATAATGTACTAGCGTATTGACAGGTAGCTTCCTTATGACGAACTCCAGAGCCAAACTGAATAGCAATGGGGCCAGCCCATCACCCGACTTTAGTCCGACATTTGTGTCAAAGGCATCGGTGAGTTGGTTATTGATGCGGACTTGGGAGTTTGTCGACGTCATTGTCATTTTGGTAAGACAAACTTATTTGGCTGGGATACCAAAGCAAAGCATTATTTGGTATAGTAAGTTACAAGCAATACTGTCGTACGCTTGCTTAAAATCAACAAAAATCTGGCGTACATCTATGTCGAACTCCTAGTATTTTTCAAGTACCTACTTGAATCTGAACAATTGGTCTATTGTCGATCTTCCTGCTTTAAAACCACTTTTAAACGTCCCATTAATACTATTGGCATATGATCCGATTTTATTTTCTAAGATATTGAAAATATTTTGCAAGCCGCACAAATTAGTGATATGCCTCTATAATGTTCCGACTGTAGCTTTTCACGTTTTTTGTGGATAGGGAATATAATTGATTGGCTCCACTATTTTGGCATATGTTCTTGTTACCAAATGTACTGGATAACTTTTAGCTTTATGAAGACTACTGCCTCCATATTTGATGAGCTCCACTAGAATCTTATCGATGCCCGGCGCTTTATTATTCTTTTGGGCTTTGATGATGGTACAAACTTCATCCAGAGCTGGTGGAGCCAATGGAAGCTCTCTGCAGACATCTATACGCTCCAATTTCCTGGAGCTGTGTGGAGAATTAAGGAGATTCTTGAAATATGTTACCCACCTTTCCTTAATCTCGGTTTCATCAGCGACGATATTGCCGATGTCGCCACGACAGAGCGTGGTTTTGGGTTGACGCTAACAAATGTTCGTATTGAACATGTCGTGAATATGTTAATTTGCAATTCAATGTACCTTTGAAGTAGCGCAAAACACACTTCATTGGTCTCCAATGTGCCAATTTGTAGTTTTGATTAAATTGACTTACATTGGTAAAGATGAATGTAATATCTGACCATGTACATTGTGCCAAATATAAAATACTGTCAAGCGCTGCTTGATATGGTACATATTGCACATTTTTACGCTGCTCATCGGTCGACAGTGACATTTCCGATTTCAATCGCTAGTTAGCATCGCTGTGTAGTCTAATGCTTCACATTCGAACATATTAAACGCTTTAATACTTGTTTGGTATATTTCATTGATTTAATTGTAACACACCATTAGGACGATTATATACTATTTGAATGTTCAGCACGTTCGATGCATTTCCGAGATCTTTTTGAATGTTGATTTCAGCAGATCTTTCCAAACATTGTTGCTATACAAAATTAGCAAATCATGATAATACACTGCAACAACAACAATTGATTTTCCCTCTCGACGAACGTATATACATGCAGCATTCTTGCAACGATGAAAACCAGCACGCACCAGCACTTCATTTAATTTGATGTTCCACATGCAACTAGCTTGCTTCAGCCCATACAGTGATTTCTTCAAACGACACACTCGATCAGTATCATCTTCAAACGAATCCGTTTGTCGCATATAAATCGTTTCTTTTATGTCACCGTGGAGGAATGCGTAACTACATCCATTTGATCGATATGTAGCCCAATTTTTACAGCTAAATGGTGAGTATCAAACTAGCGGCGAAAACGTTTCAACATAGTCAATTCCTTGTCTTTGACTACCGCCTCTTGTTACTAGCCTTGCTTTGAATTGTTTAACTTTACCAGCTAAATCGGTATCTTATTTTAAAACCCATTTATTTGTCATGGCTTTGCAATCATCGGGCAATTTAACGAGATCCCAAGTGTGACTGCTCAATAATGCCTGATATTCTTCTGTCATTGCTTGTTGCCATTGCTGATTTTTGCAACTAGCTAAAGCTTCACTCACTGTGAATGGTTCATCGGTTTTTGTGGTTTCAGCAAAATTGGCCGGTTTATAGCATTGCACAGGTCTAGTGGTTCGTGCTGGTCGACGTAGCGTTGATCCTGCTCCAATGTTTCATCGGGCTCATTTTCACTGTCACTCACTGCATCATCATGCATGGTACCGTCGATTGCCCGTTTCCACGCTAATCACATCATCGTCTTCTGCTGCTGCATTTGCTATCATTTCATTCACCCCATCAATTTTAGATTGATTCACAGCATCGCTTCTATTGTGATTGCTCGTTGGGTCAATGGCAACATTGTTCGAGCCATGTTGCACGCCATCGATTCTCATTGACTCAGACACAATTGGATTTTCACAGTCACTGTATTCACTCGCGGACGATTCGTCTGCAATATGCTCCAAAAATTCGTTATCACTATTCGAATTGCAAAAATTGTTACCATTTTCAAAAATGTTTACGTCTCTTTTCGCTATCGTCCAGTTGGTCTCTGCATCCATTAGTCGATAACCCTTTTGTATTTTCATATACCCAGCAAATATGTACTATATTCCTTCGATTCGGTATGAAATTTCTTTCCCTTCTCTGATGGTATGCGCACCATCGCTTGTGAACCAAGCACCCTGGAGTGACTAATATCGGGCTTTTCTTCGGTCCATATTTCCAGTGGTGATTTATACTTTAGCACATGTGAGACTGTGTGATTTTTCACGTACGTTGCGTTGTTAAGTGCTTCGCCCCAAAAACGTTTTTGTAAACCTAAATCGTATAACATGCACCTTGCTTTCTCAACTATTGTTCATATTATACGCTCGGCCAGCCATTTTGCTGTGGCGTGTACTCCATTGGCGTTTGCTTGCTTGCTGAATTCATTTTAGCAGAATTCTGTGTCGGTGTCACTCTGGAATGTGATTATTTTTAAGCCGGTTTCATTAACAACTTTCATTTCAAACCCACAAAATTTTCCAAACGTTTCACTCTTTTGTTTCATATGTGAATGTACGACGGCTAAAATCATCACCAAGCACTCACGCGTACCTGTTTCCACCAATCGATGCGCACTCCGTCTTTCCAGTCAAATCTCCATGCATATGCTCTAGCAAACATTTTGTTCTGGATCGTTAATGCTTGAACGGCTCTCTTGCTTGTTTCCCTTTACAAAAAGCTACACAATCCATGTTCTGACTGCTACCAACGAATGCTATTCCTGTTACCGCTCCTTTTCTCATCATGTTCAGAGTTTTCACATCCATATGCCCATTGTTTATGAGACAACTCCATTGGATCATTTGCGTTCACTGTTGTTAGTGCAATACCATCCAATTTATACAAACCATTACAACATGACGCTGTTACTAGCAATTCACTTTTACTATTGTGATTTTCGCATTCGACTGAAAATTTCACAGAATTTCCACTAGCAGTTATTTGACTCACCGATAATAAATTTGCCGTTTGTTCTGGTATACCCAGTACGTTAGTTAATTCCAAATATTTGCTCATTCTATCAGTTTCCACACCAAAATTCATTACTCCAGTGCATTCAACTTTCATCATTTTATTATTCCAGTTAACTAATTCCAATCCATCATCGTATGTTATATCTCGTTCCTCATTAATCGATGTACCAATCACATCTTCCATATTTGCCGTTCAGAAAAACAGCACTAAATGGATAATTGTATTACCACCCGATATCTTATCTTTCTTCTCATCGGCCGATTTATTTGCCTCCTGTGGACATCGGTTGAATTTGTGACCTTTGGCTTTACACGTGTAATACATGATATTACTATTTTTACAGAAACGGCTTTTATCTTTTGCATACAATGTCGTTTGTTTGCCTGATGACGCGGCTATAACTGGCTCTTGTAAAAGCTTCATTTTAATACTATCGCTTAATAGCTTGGCTGGATTTGTCTCCAATGTCATTTTTATCGACAAATATTCATCGGTCAATCCAGAAAACACAAATATTGCCAACCATTCATTTTCAACCTTGAAACCAATTTCATTCGGGCAGTGTGTCGTACAAATTATTTCAGTCACGTACATTACCATTGAAGGGCACTCAGCCAATTTTGTATTGACAATTTTTCTCCTTGATCTTCAAACGTTTTCTTCAAATTTTCCCACGTTTCTTTTGCTGGCGTTGCTCCTGTTATATGCATATAATTGCTTTTATCAGTACTCAAAACAATCGCACCTTCGGGCCTTAGCAATTTTATTCGCATCTGTTTCTGCATCAGTCAAACATTGAGACATGCCTTCAGCTGCCAAGTAATTCTCTATCGCAAATTTACATGTGGAATAATTTTCTCTTCCACGTAATTTTTCAATCGATGCTAAAAGTGCCGATGACTTTTTCAATTCGATGTTCCCAATATATTTTGTTCGCGATTCTATGTTAAAAACTGCTGCTGCTTCGCTCTGTGTTAATTGTGAATTAACCTCAATCTGCTTGGCTTTACCCATGTTCTTTTCTAACCGTACTTGTACGATGTATTCACAATGCTCCAAACGTACGTTCAACAAGACGAAAAAATAATCGAAAAAATTCTACTTGAATCTTTTTACTTTTTGCTTCTTAAAATTCATCAATTAATTTATTTAATTATCTGGGCCCATAACCTGAAGAGGTTTATTAACTGGAGATCTAAATTTAGCAGATAAATTAGCAATAAAATACACTAATGAAACATATCTGCATCGTTTGGTGTTTTATTTAAGCATCGTTTGGTGTTTTATTTAAGAGGAACGAAAAGTCATATATAAATATCAAATCAGATTGAATGTATACATGTATGACATAAGTGTCAAATAGTATTGACTCATTGAGTACTTTAATTTCAATAATAAAAATTAAAAAAAAAGAAGAATAACGTATTTATGCCCAATTGAGTTTAGAATATGATATAAATTAAGTTTGAATTTCTGAACTGGAGAATACCACCACTGCTGGAATTCGAAACAAGCCCTAATTAAGGCATCTCATTCCAAGCTTGCATAGGAATAGTTCTCCATAAAGATCACTTTCCCTTTTTTATGCTTCCAAATAAATTCTTCAGTAATGAATTCTAACATATTCTTCACCAATGTTGCTAAAAACGTTATAAAATTTAATGACCCTAAGGCATACGGCTCACTAAACATGAAACCTTTCCTTTGAATCAACCAGAATAATTCTCAAGTAGATTTCACATTCTACAAAACATGAGCAAACAGTTTCAATTTCCAAATTAACATTCAATCATCACTTTATAATCAATGGCTTACATTATCTAACCAAGAATCTTCTGTCCTTATTCACTTGACTGGTTCTTGTTGATTCCTTGCGAGCAACTACAGTAGCCACTAAGTGATAATGCCATGAATGAACAGAATATTTACTAGAGGTAAATCTGTATGCAAATCCGACCATATTGGCAATCTTATTTACATCGATAGATACCGCATCTAGGATGTTATTTACTTGTCCTTTCGATATGTAAATATCAATATGCTACTGTAAAGGATTTCACTGGCTATGGGAGGCTATTTGTGAAAATGTAATATTATTACGGTATGATGGGTGTTATTAGTTTAGTTAAGGCTTAAGTGATAGCAATTAAGGACTTTAATTTAATCTGTTCGATAATTATAAGTTATTACGTCCTTAAAATAGAGTGTGATATTGATTGTATCATTGATTTTTTGATTAGACTACCCAATTCTCGTTCGTATAACCTATATGCTGGATGCTTACTTATGTAAAATAATGCTCAAGAAAGTAACCTAGTATTGTTTACATGGTCTTGATAAGCATTGGTTAATGTAATTAATCTGATATTTCTTCCATATAAATATCTTGAGTAACAAATATTAATTAACCAACCATGCTACTCGGTAGTTAAGCTTTAAAAGAACAATACCTTTGTCTCGTTATAAGATTAAATTTTCATTCAAGTTTAAACCAACAATCCACAACTCTCTTTTTTATCTTTTTCAGGCTTGCTCTCATTCTTTTACAAGGTTTTGATCCTTATCTGCCTCAGTTCACTCATCCTTACAAACAACTCTATTGTACCCAACTAACGATGCCTTCAAAGGTGACGAAATGATACGGACTTCCTGCAGTGGCTGCTGCTGACTTCCTATAAAATTGCAACAGTGCCCTGCTATCAGGATTAAAAGCTAGAAAGAAAGAAACGACAGCTTTGACTTTCATAAGCCTTACGAAAACAACATTGTATGAATGTTTTTAATGGGATATGTTGTAGCAACAACGTTTGCCTTGCAACAGAATTCAAAGCATCAACAACGTCACGTTGTCCTGACTACCACCGCCATTCAGAATATTTATTTTGCTATGCAAATATTTAATTTTCCGCAAGTGCAATGTTGTCTCGAGAGCACTGAAGTAATTATTTCTGAAAAGTGTACCACCAACATTCAAGTTTTTCCTATATTACATTCACCCTCTAATGAATTTTTTATGATTGTCTTTTGTGTTGTTTTGACGACGAAGGCAGAATAGGAGCCTGAGTACTCGGTTTCCTCCCTTAGGGTTTGTGAATAGAGTATTTTCTGCCATTTTGCAATTTATGAAATGTTTACTGTGAATTACTGTTTTAATATGGGTATACATGTTTAACGTTAAATTGTGTAGACTCAAGAAACTTATAGTTTCTGAAGACATGTCGGAAAATGTAAACACGAACATATGAAGTTATGAAGTGTTTTTTTGGTATATTGTTGAAATTCAGAAGTAAGCCCAAATCTAAAGCTTTGTTATGGTTTTATCAGCTCCATATCTTTTGACATTGATTATATTAATTTTCAACGTATCTTAATTCCCTTTCGAATTATTGGCCAATATCTCCCCCATCCTTTGGCAAAATATTAGAAAGAATTGTTCAATCCAGAATTTACAATGCTTTCCATACAAATCTCTCCGTTAAGCAACATGGGTTCATAAAAGGTCGCTCAACCACTACTAATCTACTAGAGTTTTCCAATTTCATAGCTCTTGCCCTAGATTCCAGTTGCCAAGTTGACGTGATTTATACCGATTTCGCCAAAGCGTTTGACAACATCGACCATCAAACTTTATTATACAAACTTGGTCAATACGGAATATCTGGTGCCCTCCTTACCTGGATTAGTTCCTTTATCCACAACCGCTCTTGCTCAGTAATTTGGAACGGATGCTCTTCTGCCCCTTTCGCTCAGACTTCTGGCGTGCCACAGGATCTATCCTAAGCCCTCTTCTATTCAACCTTTTCATCAATGACCTTCCTAGTTTTTTTACTTCAAACTGTCTTCTCTGTGCAGACGATCTTAAAATCTTCAGGATCATTCGCTCGATGAATGACTGCTTGATACTCCAAAATGACATTAATATATTGGACGAATGGTGTCGTTTCAATCGTCTTGCTCTCAACGTTCCTAAATGTTTCCATATGTGCTTTTCCAATAAACGAAATACCTTCAGCTTCGACTATAAGATTCAAGGTTCAGTACTTTTATCAGTTGACAATTTTAAGGATCTTGGTGTGACGTTTGATAAACATCTTAAATTCGACCGCCACAACGGCCATATGACATTTAGAGCAGCTCGAATTGCAGGCTTTGTTCTACGCTATTCCCAAACTTCTTTTAGCACTTAAACATGTGTCCGTCTATTAATCTACCTCATTCGCTCTATTCTAGAATACGCATGTCAAATATGATCTCCTCGTCACACATACCTTTCGAATGCCGTTGAATCCGTACAGAGAAAATTTACTCGCTCGCTTTTCTATAAATACAAACTATCCTACCGTCCATATAGCGAACGTCTTATCTACCTTGGCATCCCTTCCTTGGAGTTGAGGCGACAATACCTCGACCAATGTTTGCTCTTTAAGCTTACTCGAGGTTTTTTATCATCGGATATTCAAAACGCGATTTGCATACGCCCTCCATCTAGAACTAGATCTACTCATTTTTACACGATTCCTTTCGCGCATACAGATATTTATTTTCATTCCCCATTGGTCCGACTCGTCCGAGACCATGAATACCTTCAGCTTGGTCCTCCTTGTGAGTCGCTCGCAGTGTTCAAGTCCAAGCTGCGTAGGATTCTTAATTTCTAATTTTTATTGCGTTACCTTTTTCAAATTTGCCTAATGATCTTTCGTTCATATCTTTTGTAATAATGTTTATTTTGCGTTAAATTGTAGCTTTCTTTTGTGTTAGCTTTTTGTCTATCTATTTTGTAATTGGAATGTTTTCTGTAAAATAGATCTGAAATAAAAATAAAAAATAAAAAAATAATGTGTAAGCAAACATTATATCATTAAATTAAAACAATATTGAGACCCCTCAATCATTTTGCAATATTATACTGAATTTTTTTCATGTTTGGGCCAAAGTTGCGTTGAATTGGGGAAACTTTGTCCCATACTTTTAAACCATATAAAACATATGTTTATTATTGGTTGAGCTAATGTTAGACAAGATAAAATTACCACTAGACATATTAGTTTGTTGTTTTCCCTGCTTTTACTTCAAAAACCTCAATGAAATGATGAGAAATGGGAATAAATGAAACGAACTTCATTTTATTGAAAAAAATTGTATTGTATAAAAAAAGATATCAGTTTACATAATACATACTAGTTGTCCAGTTCTGGTACATGGAACTGGTTCCTCTTTGAAGCTGTTTTTGGAGGACTGATCTTCTGACAAACATCCACCCAGTCGTAAGTCAGGCAATCTTGTTTTTCTGGCCAGCGCCAAAACTTGAGTCTTCTTTCCATGCATTCAACTATAGGTCCTTCTTCAGATAAACTAACAATTTTGCCAGGGTATTTCTGTCCATCATACTTAACCACTACAAAGTAACCAATGGCAAAGTCTTCAGGTTTCAACGCAACTGGTGTTTCTTCATCATTAGACCTGTGAACAGGTATGCTTGCTACTTCCTGTAATATTTCTTTCAGATCAGAAAATGTTTCGCTTTGCCCATCAGACTCTAAGACCATCTCGCCATCTTCTTCATCTGAAGAAGAGTTTTACTTTTTTTCGTTTTTCTTCTTGGAAACTTGTATTTTCTTTGACGCACTGGTAGAAGGTTTGTTTGCTGCTTCTGAGATGGCTGCTTTAACCTCTTCAAATGCAATACTCTTGCCAGCAGGCACTTGCAATTTTTTCTTCGTTCTTCTCGGGCCGTCTTTAGTTAAAAACTCAGCTCTTTTCTTCTCCAACTGTTCCATAAAAGCTTTTCCTATAGAGTCTTTATCCACGGGCTGGTTTTCTGGAAGACGGTCTAGTAGTATTTGCTTGTTTAAGGGATGAATTCCACATTTGGCAAATCCAGCCGTCAAAATGTCTTTTCGCTTTTCTTTCAAACTTGCCATTAGCTCTTTTAGCAATCAGGGAAACAAATCTTTAGGAATCGTTCAAAATTTTGATCCTGAATCTAACTCTTTCCACTTGCAGAGGATGTCACGCCACGATCTTTTCATTGGTCCAAAGAAGGCAACGTCTAATGGTTGTGTTAGATGTGTTGAATTCGGAGGGAGGCAAACAAACCATATATTATTCTCTTCACAGAGCTTAAGCACATGCAAACTGATGTGAGAAGATAAGTTATCTCCAATGATAACTTTAGGACCATCTAGATTTTTAACACCCGGTAACAATGTTGACTGAAACCAATCTTCCAAACCACCCACTTTAAGAGCGGCTATATCGAGTTCCTCCAGGACCATTCTCAGTTCATGTGGACCACAAGTGCTAAGCTCTATGGACAACATATGGGGACAAGAGGTCGCTTGCAGCATTTCCAGCCATCATAATTGATGTTGCACTTTTTCTGAAATTGCAAATGTTTTCCACGTATTTTGCTCCTTCCTTACAGATAACCTTTTTGTTCACAGGGTCGTCAGTAAGGTTCATCTCATCGTAATTGAATATATTATTTGAGGGAACATCTTTAACCTCTATTTGAGGTTATCAATGTAATTTTTGATGAGGGAAGCATCTACTTCGGCTCTGACCTTTTTGATATTGGAACTTATCCTACGAGTCAGATTCTCATGTCTTTTTAAAAAGGCTTTTGTCCATTCAAAGCCAGGGAGATTGTTTTTGAACTGACAAATGTGGACACCTTTTTTGTCCAAAAAGCTTTTGACTGCATAATAAAAATCCATTTCAACTACAGGGAACCCATAGTCTGACATTTTTATTAAATGTTGTTTGAAAACATGCTCCTCTTCATCACTAAAGATTCTTGCACGGCCTACATTTTTTATATGAGTCCCTTTTAGTTTGTTCTTTGTTGTAGATCTAGGTATATTATACCTTTTTTTCTGCAGCTCTTTGGGTTAAGTCACCTGATCTGATAGCTTCTAAACACTCCTCTAACACTTTTGGTTTGTAATTGGCGTAATTTCTTGTTCCAAGAGGTTTTACTCGATTTCTCGGCATTTTTCTTGCAAAAAAATACAAAAAAAAAAGTGCTTACAATAGTAGTAAAAATATTTTAAGTGGTTTTGTTTAAGAAACAGCTTATAAAATACCTACTACTCAAGTATTATATCGAAAATATGAGTCTTGGTGTAACTTTGGCCCAGTCACTATCTTGGGTCAAAGCTACCCCAACTACTGGGCCAAAGTTACCCCAACTCTGGGCCAAAGATGTCATGAAATATTGAAATCGAACTATTTTGTATATAACAAAGGTAACAGCATTTTACACCAAAAATACTACAACTGAATATATAATATTATTATACACTTACCTGCTAGTAGCTCTTCAAGAATTAGCGTTCACAAGTAAAAGTTGGGAGACAACAAATTTCACTACTTTCTCACAGTAAAGATGGAGCAACACTGGAGTGGTGGTGAGATATGGAACTAATCTCCCACTTCATCTACAGGTGGGCCAGTGGTGCTGCCTATCCAGTAATGGGAAAACTAGGTCAATAACACATCACATGATTACAATACAGCACAGCAAAACTTTTTCTAACTTTGGGCCAATGTTACCCTTAAAGGGCCAATCTTACCCCAACAGACGGTAACTACTTGTAGTGGTCTTACATCAAAATCAATAATTAAATTCGAGATCAGTAGGCTTGTGGCCGAAAAAAAGATTGGTACGAATCTCTTTGGTGGAAATTTCGAAACCTAGCAGTTAAAAAGCCCTCATAAAAATGCTTCTTCGTAGCGCTGCAGCTCCTCTCAGGCCTAAGCTTCCTGCAACAAGCGCATCCAACTGTCTCGATCCATTGATCGCATCCTTCAATTAAACAAATTACGTTGTTGCAATTTTGGCACCCACAGGGGGAACACTGGCTGACAGGAATACTTTTGGAGGCTTGCATTTCTTGAGTAGTATTGCCCTTACGCACCCGAGGAAATGGAGGCCACCATGAGGTTCCTCCTGGGATAACAGGTAAACGACTCTGACTAAATCTGGATTACGCTTTGGACCACGAACTGGATGATACTTTACGCTGGTGGACATCATTGTGTGTGCAAAGTTGCTTTGCATGGTAGTACCGAGATGACACTCAGGCGTGACCGGCTTCAATCCATATATCATATCGTCTCTGTCCCCGAAAAATCTTGTCAGGCTTCGGGGTACCTTTGAAGTTTACCCCATTAGGTTAGTGGTATAGATTTGGTTGAGATGAGTTACCGTTTAGTACTGGTCTAGCTTTGAATACGTGCCCGCATAAGGGCTTGTGCCAGCCCTCGGGTTTTCAGAAAGCCCTAGCCAAGGCAAAATCAGAGCTTCGACTACCCGCATCCTTCAGCTAAACCTACACCACAGCTCAACCGCCCAAAATCTGCTTGACCAGTTTGCGAGGGACATGAAAGCCGACTTCTTGCTGCTGAATGAGCAACATCATGATAAAAGTTCAGCATCATGGTATCCTGATGAAACTGGTACTACCGCCATCTGGGTTCGAAATAGTAATTTCCAGGTGGAGAGTGGTGGACGTGGGGATAGTTTTGTGTGGGCTCGGTGCTCAGGGACAACCTTCTTCAGTGTGTATCTCACGCCGAACGAATCGATATCATCTTAACAAGCAAAGCTTAATGCTTTGGAGGGCGCTGTCTCGAACGCAGAAGAAACGTGCTCGTTGGGGGGGACTTCAACGAGAAAGCAATCGAATGGGGCACTCCCCAAACAAATCCATGGGGAAAATGAGTCCTAGAAATGGTGGCCAGGACGGTGCTCGTCGTACTAAACACCGGAAGTACGCCGACCTTCCGCTGTATTAGCTGTGAAGGAACCATTCCGGACGTGACATTCGCCTCGGAGTCCTTAGTACGGAGGAAACACAACTGGAGAGTATTAGAGGACTACTCAGCCAGTGATCTTCAGTACATTCTGCTTGAGATAAGCGACGTTGTCTCCCGACATCCGTGCTCTCCGATTTCTACAATTGGATGAAACATCGGGAGAATGGACGTTGAGAAGTTAGTTGAGGTGCTCACAGCAGGTGTACGGCAGCAGGGGGCTTCGGGGGGACGGAAGACCTGGCAGCTCAAGACGTGGTGAACTCAACTATGCGCATCATCAATACTGCTTGCAAAGCTTCTATGCCCGTCGAAAACCCCGGCACGGCAAGCACCCAGTTTACTGGTGGTCAACTGAATTCGCCGAAAAACGAAGGGAGTGTCACAACCTTCGGTGTGAGGCTTAACGGGCACGGAGTCCAGACGAGACAATCAACCGCATAGCAGCATATAAGTCGGCCAGAAAATATTTTCGCAAATTGATTAACAACAGCAAGGCTTGCTGCTGGTAAGATCTGGTGGACAATGTGAACAAGGATCCGTGGGGCCTTAGCTACAAGCTAATTATGTGGAAGCTTGGTGCCCTATGGAAACCTTGTATACATGATGCGGAAAAGATGAACGCGATAGCGGAGGGACTCTTCCCCACCCATCTCGGCTGTGTTGACGCTGTCCATGGCGAAAAAGTAGTCAAGTGTCCACTCTACACACAGTCGAAACTAGAAGAGGCAGTCCTTTCGTTGAAAGCAAGGAAGGCTCCAGGTCCAGATGGTGTTCCAGCTGAGGTTTTGCAACTTGTTTGTCACCATTGTCCTGACTTGCTGCTCAGTACATTCAACGCTTGCCTCGGGACGGGGTTTTCCCGACACGTTGGAAGGTGGCAAGGCTCGTGCTGATCAGCAAGGGGAAGGGAAATCCCGAATCGCCGTCTGCATGCCACCCGTTATGCATGCTAGACACGGCTGAGAAAGCGCTAGAGAAACTCATCAAGGAAAAACTCACTGACGCGATTCGTGCTGCTGGAGACCTATCTCCTCAACAGTACGACCTTACAGCTGGACGTTCTACCATTGATGCGATTGCAGAGGTGGTGAGCGCGGTCCAAAAGGCAGAGGCATATAGTCGCACCAAGCGACGGATCGTTCTGTTGGTGACACTCGACGTCAGGAACGCCTTCAACTCCGCTAGATGGGTGGATATTCTGGATACGCTGGAAAATGCTTTTCAAAGTCCAGAATATCTTATGCGACTTTTGAGGGACTACCTTAAGGACCGAAGCCTGCTCTACGATACGATACAGGGCCAACGAAGAATGGAAATTACATCGGGTGTTGCACAAGGATCTATCCTTAGTCCGGATCTATGGAACGTGTCTTACGACGAGCTACTGAGACTTGAGATGCCAGATGAGTCACGCTTGATCGGCTATGCGGATGATGTTGCGGCTCTGTTCGCTGGACGCATCGTTGAACAGGCGCAACTTAGGTTAGGTATGCTAATGCACCGAGTGAGGGACTGGATAACTGCTCGCGGGTTCAGTTTGGCTCTGGAGAAAACCGAAGTGGTCATCTTGACAAAAAAGAGAATCTCTAGAGTAAAGATGATCAGTATTGGCGAAATGCGAATCGAATCGAAGCCAGCGGTGAAGTACCTGGGGCTACTGATCGACTTGAAAATGAGTTTCTCTGAGCTAATCAGGGCAACGGCTGAGAAGGCTTCTTCGGGAATATCGGCTCTGTGTCGACTCATGGCCAACGTAGGAGGACTCAGCTCATCAAGAAGGCACCTGTTGATGAGTGCTGTAGGGTCAGTTCTACAGTACGAGCAGAGGTATAGGGCAACGGTCTCAGTGAGGAGGTATACTGAAAACGTTTAGCACAGGTACAAAGACGAGGAGCACTGAGGATTGCATCTTTGTATCCTCGGCAGTGAGAGTTATTGCAGGCGTGATACCTGTCGCCCTCCTTGTTAGAGATCACCACTCTATTTACCTGCGCCAAAACGAGGATGCGAGGGAGAGACAGCGCTTGCTCACCGATTGGCCGCAGTCTTGGGTGAATTGCATGAAGGGACGGTGAACTGCGTGGCTCATCCCGTATGTGAGACTTTGGCTAAATCGAAGGCCTGGCGAGACTGACTTCTATCTGATCCAGCTTTTGAGCGGACATGGGTGTTTTCAGTCCTAACTGCAAAAGATTGGTAAGCCACGGTCCCCCGACTGTCGGTATTGCTCTGGAGAGGAGGCTAATGCCTGCCACACATTTTTGCTCTACAGGGAGACCAGGTGGCACATTATGTTCAGGCAGTCCTAAAAGATAAAAGGGACTCACAGCAGCCGGGCGTCTTGGGGCTGGGGGATCGCTTGTCTGGCATTTCCTCTTCCCTTCTCCTCTTTTGTTAGAAGAGAGATCTACCAGCTTAAAGGCGCCTCCGGCACCCAAACATGGTATTTTGATGAATTTGGTACTAACACCGTTTCAGTTTGGAATGGCGCCCAATTCCAAGTGCATGGTTGGAGGCTCCACTACTTTGAGCACAGATTGTTTCATCCTCATTGGAGGTGACTTAAATGCAAGAGTAATTGAATGGGATATGCCTCAATCAGATCTATTGGGCATGCGGATCCTGGATATGGTAGCTAGAACTGGGCAAGTGTTACTGAATGTAGGCCACGTCCCTACTTTCGTCAACTGGGCTACGTTGGAATCATTCTCGATTTGATATTAGCAGCAAAGTTTCTCCCAAAAAATTTTAAAATTTGTAGAGTTTGTTGCAACCACGGAATCCACCGCAGTTGCAGACATTAAGAATTGGCAGAGGGGTGTGTAGCCCGGGGTGGCATACTGCGGCCGGCTAGTACTCAGTCGTGTCGTGGGTCTTCCGGGACACCCTCTACTCGTGCTGAGCCACCTTACATAAAATAACTAGCACAAAGGAAAAAGAATGGGAAAAGGGAGGTCACATTGAAAAATGGAAGATGATGATTTTAATCTGACATGGCCGTTTTTTATTTACAAATTATAATCTAAATCCAAAGTATGCGAAGAAAATTGATTAAAACAAAACTGCTAAAACCCCTTTCGAAATTTGAAACAATATAAAAAACTAGCATATACCAACATAAAATAATTCGAGATTATAAAAATATAATATTCAAACAACTGGACAATGTATTTAAAAAAAAAGAAAAAAACCAAAATTGTACTCACTTCTTTCCCTGTAAAACTCCGAGCGCCCGGTACGATACAGCAAAAGAAGCGTGGGGTCGCTGAAAATTAAATTGTAATTTACAATCGCTAAACCACAAAAAAAACGTAACGGTCACTTTAATCCACACTAATTGGTTCCTCCACTCCTTCTACTATCGGCAAATTTTCCTTTCACTTTTAATTTCTAGTTAGTAATGTTTTCCTAAATTCATTCCTTTCATTTCTGATATTTTGTTTATTTTTTTTTCACTGAATCTCAACCCAAAACTTCTGATAACAATTTTCGTCTTCCCGCAATCCAAATTAGCAAAATCTTTATTTTTCTCGCACAATTTTCGTTGTCCGCACTTCAAATTATTAAAATTTATTCTTTTTTCCACACCGCACAAAGTCAAATCCCTTCTCTTCCCAAAATCCAATATTCACCTCACTTTTGCAATCCTTTCACTCTCCTCCTTCGTCACGAAAACTTCAAAAAGTCTATTCCATTCCCATTCACATTCTACCCTTCAAAACCCCCTTGTTTTGTTTCAATTTTAAAACCCCAAAAATCACTTTTATCCCGAATCGAAAACTCCTTTATCTCCACCAGCCAAATACTCACTGCCTCTATCTCAACAACTTAATTCCCCGGTTTCACTTCCATCCCAATCCGATTCCGCAATCTCTTTTTTCATTTTCAATCACCGCTGTCGCCTTTGGGTTACGTAATCGAAGTTCATTACACTTCGACTCCGCTACCCACACATTTTTTTTCCCGTATCGACAAACATAATAGTATACATTGATTTGATATATGGCAATTTACATCATCCAAGAATCGCAAAGTGTTACATATACATTACGGAAACTATTGATTTTGCCGATACCCCAAAAAGAATGCTTCCCTGCGCCCGGGGGAACTTGAACCCAGAGTTCCAGCAGACCCCTGGTCGAGAACTCACGACGCACCCAATGGAGTCATGTCTTGTCGATCTCCCATTCATCTAATAAGCAACTTCAACTCTTTCTTGATGGGCAAATAAATAAATACACAAAGGAAAAGGTAGCAGAGCCTAAAGGAAGGTGGAGAAGTTGCGGCGGCAATTTGAAGTTGCGAATGGGAGAAAGTCGGTACGCCGGAATTAGCAACAAGTTCTAGAAGACTACTCCGGTAGTTATCACCTGCATATTGCAGTTGAGATCCATGACGCTACTCTTTGATGCCCATACGGTCAGGCTGAGAAGATGCACGTGAAACGGTTTGCAGAAGTGCAAATGGCATGATCGTCACTACCGAAAATCCTGGCGCGGTAAGCGCCAAAAAAGGAAGGGCTTTTAATCCTCTAAAATTGCCGAAAAGGGAAGTAAATGTCACAAGTTTCAACGAAAGGACACAGTAAAAAGATACAGGCACCAAATTAATAGCTTATAAATGGTTGAAAAATGTCTCCGTAAACTTATCATTGGTAGGTGGGCCAAATACTGATAAATACTAGCATATAATCTGAACTGGAGACCGTGGAGCTAAGGCTACAAGCTGGTTATGCGGAAGCTTGGCGCTAAACATTATCCTGCTCATATAATGTAGAAAAATTGGACGAGATTATGCGGACTCCTCTTTTCACCCAGTTTATGTTAAGACTGCCCACGATGAAACGCCAGTTAAATGCCCACTTTCCACAAAGATGACAGTGGAAGAATCAGTGTTGTCTTCGAAGAAAAGATTGCCTCCAGGATCAGATGGAATCCCAGCTGAGTTGCTGCAGATGGACTACCAATTGGGCCCTGATTTGCTGCTCAGTATGTTCAATGCTTGCTTGCCTGTAGGGATGCTCCCAGAGCACTGTTAGCTAGCGAAGCTTATCTGCCTAGCTAAGGTAAGGATCTTGAGTTACCTTTTGCATACTGACCGCTATATATGCTAGACACAGCCGGGAAAGTACTCGTAAAAATTATTAAGGGAAGACTCGCTGTCGTCATCTGCATCGGGATATGTCTCTTAGGCAGTATAGTTTCAGAGTAGGTCGCTCTACTATTGACGCAATTGGATAAGCCATAACCATAGTCCAGTTTGTTAAAGTGCACTGCAATCCTGCTTGAAGAGTTGTGCTGAAACGCTTTCAATCCCGTCACATGGGTGAATATCGTAGAAGCGCTGGAAAGTTGTTTCCAAGTGCCGCAATATTTTATGCAAATCTTAAGGGACAACTTGACGGGCTACTGAGACTTGAGATGTAGGACAAATCACCCTTGGTTAGCTATGTGGGTAATAAAGCGTCGTTAGTCACGGGGAGCACTATCAATCATGTTCAATTCACATTACCTATGCCAATGCGGCAAGTTAGTGGCTGGATAAATGCTCACAGCTTCACCCTAGGACTGGAGAAAGTCGAAGTGGTCATACTAACCAAGAAAAGAATCCTCAGAGTAAGGACTATCAGTACCGCTGGTCGAGTTAAAGCAAGCAGTAAAATACCTGAGAGTGCTAATAGACACGAAGATGACTTTTTCCGTACAAATTGGAGCAACAGTTAATAAGGCGGCAGTACTTGTAAAGGCTCTTACGTGACTGAAGATCAACAAAACAGAACCTGTTTCATCAAAGAGATGACTTTTAATGAGCGCTGTACAATCTGCATAGGACAATGCTCTAAACAAGGAAGACGAATGAAAAATGGAGATTAACAGACAGTCTTTTCCAGACTCAGATTCCTGTGGCACTCGGGTACACCAAAACAAAATGATGCGAATGCCTGAGTGTCCTCAAAAGGAAGAGCGGGAAACTCTGCAGGATGCACCAAATGTTTGAGTGGTAGGGAAAAATATTAAGAGCATAGAAAATCCGATAGTTACTGCTGTGAACGCTACCGAAGCGAACGAAGCAAGGGTCGCTAACCCCAAAATAATAACGACCATCCTGACCTCCACAAAGAGATTACGACAGGAAAAGAAGGAGTGACCAGACAAATACAGCACCTTTGTGTGATTTTATTACCATCATCGTAAATGTGGTGGAAGTACTGTACTCGGAATAGAAGTCAATAAATGATTACAAAGTACAATTGCCGCCCAGCGACTTGAAGAAGAAAGGGTAATCCAAAAAGCGGGAGATATTCTAAGAAGAATAAAGAATGGGCTCCTAGAACGCATAGGGCATTATCTGAGTAGCTCGTTGAAGGCCAAAGAGGACCAGAAGGCCAGAGAAGAGCAGAAGGCTAAAGAAGCGTTGAGGGCTAAACATAAAGGGCACGTGCAGATAGCTCCAGCATCGAAACCCATTTAAAAATGGCGTCTGGCCCAATCGAAAGAGATCAGGATAAAAGAAGAAGGAAGGAGCACTTGATGGGTGTGGAACGCTTGACCAGGAGTTCCACATATTGCCGACAAAAGGAGCAAAGAAAGCCACAAAGAATCTCCTCCAAAAAGTGCCAGAAAATAAAGTTCGCAATAAAGTAAGGCTCGAGAGGGGCTGTAGTGCTACAAAGAAGAAGAAAAATTAGTTATTCACTACCCTTCTAAGATTTTCATAATGTTCTTTCGTCCTAGTTTTCCTACCTACATAGTCTTGAACGCCTGATACTTTTTGTCTAACGCATTTTGGCACTCATCATCAAACGAATCATTTCGTTCACGCCGGGCTTGATGTCCGATTGTCTGTCTTGCTACAATCTTAATTGTTGCTTTCACTACCAGACATAGCATGTTGCTTGTTTTCAGTGATGCTTCTGATAAGATGGAAGCTAGCTGGTTGCCGAGGGTTCCAGTGAAAGTCTTTGCCATAGACACTATTTAGAGCCGTTTCGTGTCAAATTTTCTTGTCGGCTGGGCTTTGCCGAATACATGTTTGACGTATGACATACATAAGCTCATTTGATCAAATAATGATCCGAGTTGCAATTGGTCCTTCGGTATGTACGGAAGGTAAGTATGCCCAACGTTGTTGGATCAGAACTGGTTGTGTGTGTGTGGTGATACCCAGGTCATTTTATGTATGCATTGATGTGGAAGCAAGCCGAACATATGACAATTAGGGGTGGTCATTTTCATTCATTTGATCGTGAAGGCTGTGTCCTTTAGTCGTTCCCCGATAAGATAGCTCATTTCCAACCTTCACGTTGAAAACACCCAGAATTATGTTTGTATCGTTTGTAGGCAATGAGTCGACTAGTCTTTCCAGAGATGGTTGTAGAACGTTTTTTTTTTGTTTCTTCACCTTTTTCTTCAGTCGGGCCATGTATATTTACCAGCAAAATATTGAAGGATTTTGCTTTTATGCGGACCGCTCACAATTATTCATTGGTTGCTTTAAAATCACTAAAATTTTCCAACTAGGAGCATACTCATGCCTACTCAACCGGATCGAAATGATTTTGAAATGATTCTATGAAACTTCTTACTATGCTTCACATCTCATTTTATTAATTACAAAAACCGCACACTTTTGTGTGATAATTAGTTCAATTTCAATGCCATCATCTCAGAACGAGTTGGTCAAACTACCATAAAGTTCACTGAAGTTTCCGCATCGACTCTCTAACCATAAGTACCAGCGTACGAATCTACTTCAAATTGTGTACCTAACCCACTTCCTAATAGGTCCCAGCATAATAGAATTCACTCTACTCCAACTGACACCGCTGCAGACACATATTTCTCAATACAACAGCATAATTTTACTCCAATTCGGGAGTTGCTTCCTCCTTCCGTTGCCATTGAGAGAGCGAGAAAGCTTTGGAGCTCATTCAGGTATGGAAACAATGTTGGCAATAATTTAATCGTCCATGTGAGACCGTAAGAGTGGTATATGACAATTTCAAGAGTTCAGGAAAACTTCATTATTGCTCTCCGGGGTAATAAGGATGTTATTATCGGAGCAGCAATTGGGGAGCGTTGTAATGGTGAACGTGGGAGTGTCTACATATTGCAAAACGTTGTAGGATAATGTAAAGTTATTAGAGACAGCATGTTGTGCATGTGACCACATGAGGTTACGGCGAGTGTGTGGTGTTTCGGCATCGTAGCTTGCTTTAATTGACTTGAGTCAGGGAGTGATTTGAAAAGGATACCATCCTGTGTCATGAGGTGATTGCTCTACACATATAGACTTTTGTTTAGGTTGAAGTGAAAGTACCAATATAAATCAAAGCTTCACAAAAAATAGAGTCGATATTGGCTATTAGAGGAGTTTGTGCTCGCTCTCTGCATAGAATATTAGCCACGTTGGGCGCATTTTCAAACTTTCTAATGACTGCTTGAAAAACAATAACCATGCATACCACACCAGCCTAATCATTAAGCGTTTTTGTTGCATTAGATTCGTGTTAGAAAGTATCGGCAGTTTCCATGCTAGAAAACGTTAACTAAGCTCTTGCCAACTTAATTACAACTTTACAACGTGTGCATGTCGTACTACAGTATGTAACGCACCCTGTTTAATGCTTCGTGTACAATCTATAATGTTACAATCACCGAGTGTTTGGTTTCTAGGAGTAACTTTTTCCCTGTTCAGTAAAGTTTTAACGATAAAAATTATACTATCAGTACCTTCTAATAACATGGTTTGCCTACTGCAGTGACACAATTAGGGACATTGAATAAATACGATTTTACAATCAAAGTGGAAATAAAAAGTTTAATTTACGAATGAAAGTAATGGTCACTATCGGGGGGATAGTATAACTTGCATTATATAATTTGAATGGAATTTGCTATTAAAACATATACGCTGCTTTCAACAAGTTTTTGTTTGATTACATTTTCGGTAATTTTGATTCCTGGTTCAAGAATAAGTTAACAGCTCAAGCCGAGAATAGTTTTAGCAAAATGGTCGTGGAAAGACCTCAAACGGGGAATCATCTGGGATACCACGCACCTCTTCTATCATACTGTGGCATCACCATAAATGCCAGCTCACCCACGAGAGACTCCATGGAGAACTGCAACTTAATCGATCAATCTAGCAGCTCAAGCTCTAAATTTTCGACAAACTCTTTGGTTACTCGATAATTAGTGTCGTTTTATTTCATATTTTTCTAAATAAATTCCTTTATGATAATAACAAACATCAATTGATGATATATTGACCATTTTGTTGAAAAATTCCACGCTCAAAAAAGCCTTGGTTTTTAGAACCGAAGAACTGGTCAAACTCACTTTTAACAGCCTGATCGTAATTGAACGTTTTAACATTCAAATTATTTTGAAGGGAGCAAAACAAATGATAGTCTGATGGTGCTAAGTTAGGGCTATAGAGCGGTTTTGGCAGCAGTTGCCAATTGAGCTTCATGCATTTTGACGGGTTATCAAAGAGATATGGAGTCTGACGTTATCATGATGGATTGGCCATGTCAGGGCGGTTTTTCTTGATTTTTTCATTCAATTTCTATGGTTGATGACAAAAGACATTTGAATCAATAGTTTGGTTTCTTGAAGTAACTCAAAGTAGATTATACCCTTGTAATCTCACCATACAGAAAGCATAATCTTCTTTTGTTGAAAATTAGCTTTGGATGTCGATTGTGGGAGTCATCTTGTTCGGTCTTTGATTGTTTTCGGACAAGGTTATCATAAAAATCTCCTTTGACTATCGTATCTACCCCTTAACATTCCTTTTGGTGCCATAGCAAGGCCTTACAATACAAATAAATCCTAAAGCCAGTTCAAATATATTGTCTGAAACTTTAGGCCTGGGCCAAAAATTTTCACATATCAATATTGCAGCAAATATTGGATATTCTAAAAACTATTGAGCCTTTTTGTCACTGGATGGTGTTCGTTGTCATACATCGGGCAACACTAATCAGATTGAGTCAAACTGACATGTGTCTACAATTTTCATATGGACAGTTTTGTATTTCGTCAATCGTGTCAAAAGTTGTATTCATTTAAAAATGAGTGAAATTTCTGAAAAAATTCGTTATATTTTACAATACCACTACGATCAAGGTGAGAATGCATCGCAAATTTGTGGTGTCTACAGTCAAGATACTTTATCAAAAGCTACAGCCAAGAGATGGTTCGCTTGCATCCGTTCTTGAAATTTTGACGTCAAAGATGCACCTCGCTCAGATCGACCAACCACTGAAAAAGTCAATGAAATCTTACAAAAAATTGAAGAAGATCGACACATAAGCAGCCATGACATTGCTAAAGAACTGAATATCTATCACCAAACATTTTTGAACCATTTGCTTAAGGCTGGGTACACGAAGAAGCTCGACGCTTGGGTTCCGCATGAATTAACACAAAAAAATTTGATCGACTGAATTTCCGTTTGCGAAATGCAAATAAAATGCAAAGAAATCGAGCCATTTTTGAATCAAATCATTAGGAGCGATAAAAAGTGAGTAAGATACGAGAACTTGGTTCGAAAAAGATCATGGTCAGAAAAAGGTGAATCATCACAAACGATTCCAAAGCCCGGATTGAAGCCAAATAAGGTTATGCTGTGTGTATGGTGGGATTGGAAGGGAATTGTTTATCATGAGGTGCTAGTACCTGGCCAAACATT
This sequence comes from Odontomyia ornata, assembly GCA_963969285.1. Classification (NCBI taxonomy): domain Eukaryota; kingdom Metazoa; phylum Arthropoda; class Insecta; order Diptera; family Stratiomyidae; genus Odontomyia; species Odontomyia ornata. The sequence goes on from OZ017738.1 coordinate 445,935,268, forward strand.
CAACTCGGCTCTGCACTGTCAGCAATTAACCAGATTGCAACAAGCAATTCAAAAAACCGGCCAGAATTGATAAATAGAAAGGGCGTTGCCTTCCATAATGACAATGCCAGACCACACACATCTTTGACGACACGGCAAAAATTGACAGAGCTTGGCTGGGAAGTTTCGATGCATCCATCTTATAGTGCAGACCTTGCACCACCAGACTACCATTTGTTTCGGTCTCTACAAAACTTCATCAATGAAAAGAAATTCACTTCAAAAAGGGACTGTGGAAGTCACTTTGCCAAGTTTTTCGCCGATAAGTCATAGAATTTCTACACAGATGGAATAATGGCTTTACCCAAAAAATGGCAAAAGGTTGTAGATAATAATGGATAATATGCACTTAAATAAAATCCATCATAAAAGAAATATTCAATCAAAAAATGACACCGAGGGGAAATCCAATAAAACTGAAGCAACTAAGATCCATAAAAAATTCAAAACAAGAAAGCAGAAGTAACAATAATGACGACGCAACTAGGAGCTGCAGCCACGAAGCTTACAGCACATCGGGAATGGTACCAACGATGATACAATGATGATATACAATGACAATGAAGACGAACAACAAACGGAGATTAACAGACAGCCTTATCAAGACTGGGATTCCTGCAGCGTTTGAACACAGCAAAAAATAATGCGAGCGCCAGTGCGTCCTAAGCAAGAAGAGCGGAATACTCAAAAGGCCGTGCCAGATATTCGAGCAGCGAGGAAATTATAAAGACCATCGATAATTTGATGCAATTGCTACCAAAGTGACCGAAGCAATTGTCTTAAGTGCCGAAATAATAACGAACCATCCAGAAGTCTACAAAATGGACACAACAGGAAGAGAAAAGACTAACCATACAAATAAAGCACCTTTGTGTGATTTCATCGCCACCATCGAAAATGTGGCGGAAGTACTATACTCGGAAATAGAAGCTGATAATCTCTCCCAAGAAATATGGTCGCAAAGTTCAATTGCCACCTAGTGACCTGAAAAAGAAAGCCTAATCAGAAAAGCGGGAGTTATTCTAAAAAGAATAAAATCCGCAAGCGACTCGCCAAAAATCAGAAAAGGTGGAAAGAATGGACTCCTTGAACTAAAGAAACTTCAAGAATGCATATAGCATTGCCAGAGGAGCTTGTTAAAGGCCAAAGAGGACCAAAAGGTCAAAGGATATTGACTTGACCGAAAAGGATACCGAAAAATTTCTTAATAAGGGTAAAGAAAGAAAAGGGTGGGTTGCTGCGGGATACCGTGAAAAGGAGCGCCTCTTCAATGCTTTTTATGCATTGGCAAGTATGCACAGCACCCGATAGGAGTTCCAAGCATGCAAATAACCCGATAGGAGTTCCTTATAATACAAATGCGGTAAGATGGGACTTAAAAGAAAAGTGTGTATAAAAAAGGCATTCTATATTCTTTGCAAGGATGCTGATCCCAGACCGAATCTTGGGCACGTCTAGAGATCAGAGAAATGTCGAGTTTACCAGAAAGCCCTAGGCAAGGCAAAATTGGAATTTCAATGAACTACATCCTATAACTAAGCCAACAACACAGTTCAACCGCCCAAAATCTGCTTGAACAACTTACCAGGGACATGAAAGCTGACTTTATGCTGCTGAGTGAGCAACACCATGGTAAAAGTTCTACATCATGGTATCTTGATGAAACTGGTACGGTCGTCATCTGAGTTTGGAATAATGATTTCTAGGGGGAAAGTTGTGGGCATGAGGAAGGTTTCGTATGAGTTCGCTGCTCAGGGATTCCCTTCTTTAGTGTGTACCTAACGCCAAATGAACCAATGTCATCTTTTCATGCAAAGTTTAATGCTTTGGAAAGCGCTATCTCAAACGCAGATGGAAACGTGCTCATTCTGCTGTTTAAATGCAAAAGCAATCGAATGGATCATACCTCAAACTGATTCGAGGGGAAAATTAGACCTAGGAATGGGGTTCAGGGCAGTTCTCGTCGTACCCAACTTTGCGCCGTATTAGCAATGAAGGAAACTTACCGGACGTGACATTTGCCTCGAAGTCCTTAGTACGGAGGATACACAATTGGACAGTATTAGAGGACAACTCAGCCAGTGTTCATCAGTGCATTTTGTTTAAGATCAGTGATATTGTCTCCCGACAAACGTTCTCTTGACTTTCTACAATTGGGTGGAACATTGGAAGAATGGATGTCGAGAGGTTCGTCGACCACCACTGGCACCAGTCGCCCCGCTGCAGTTTAGTTCGCATTAGACGAAAGAACTGGTTGCTCAAAACGTGGTTAACTCAACTATATTGATCACCGGGACGGCCTGCGATGCTTCGATGCACCACTGAAAGCCCCGGCACCGCAAGCACCCAATGTGCTGGCGATTGACTGAAACCGCTGAAAAGCAAATGGAGTGTCACAAGCTTCGGCGTGAGGCTTAATGGGCGCAGAATTGTGACGAGGCATTCAACCAGGTAGCAGCATATACGTTGGCTACAAAATGCTTTTGCGAATTGATTAATACTAGATTAACTAGATTAACACTAGATCTTGCCAGCGTGCTGCTGGCTAGATCTAGTGGACAATGTGAGCAAGGATCCGTGGGGCCTAAGCTACGAGCTAGTTATACGGAATTTTCGTGCCTTACGCCCACTTTATATACATTATGCAAAAAATGGACGAGATAGTGCGGACACTCCTCCCAGCCCATCTTGTCTGTGTTAATGTTGTCAACAGTGAAACAGCAATCGGATGTCCACTCCTCACACAGTTGGAAATGGAAGAGGCAGTCCTTTCACTGAAAGTGAGAAAGGCTCCAGGTCCAGATGGTGTTTCAACTGTGGTATTGCAACTTGTCTATCACCAGTATCCTGACTTGCTGCTCAGCACATTCAACGCTTGGTTATGGAACGGAGTTGTCCCGGTACGATGGTAGGTGTCGAGGCTCGTGCTGATCAGCAAGGGTAAGGAAAACTATGGATCGTCGTCTGCAGACCACCCATTCTGCATGCTAGACACGGCTAGGAAAATGCTCGAGAGACTCAGCAGCGGAAAATCAACTGACGCAATTCGTGCTGCTAGGGACCTATTTTGTCGGTAGTACGGCTTTAACGCAGGACATGCCACTATTGATGCGATTGCAGAGGTGTTGAGCACAGTTCAAAAGGCAGAGGCATATAGCCGCACCAAACGATGGATCGTCCTATTGATGACACTCAACGTTAGAAACGCCTTCAACTCCGCCAGATGGGTGGATATTCTGGACACGCTGGAAAACCCTTTTCAAGATGCAGAATATCTAATGTGGCGTCGGAGGTACTACCTGAATGCCTAAAGCCTGCTTTAGGACACAACACGGGGCCAACGAAGTATGGAAGCTAAATCGAGTGTTGCCCCGGGGTTCTATCTTTGGTCCGTGTCTTTGATGGGCTACTGTGACTGGAAATACCAGATTAGTTCCGCTTGATTGGCTATGCGGATAATGTTTTGGTTCTGGTCACTGGAGTAGGCGTTGAATGAGCGCAACTTAGGCAAGATATGCTAATGCGCTGAGTGAGAGACTGGATGACTGCTCCTGGGCTCAATTTAGCACTGGAGAAAACAAAGTGGTCATCATGAGAGAAAAGAGAATAAGTAGAACAAGGATGATCAGTATTGGATACATACTAATCGAATTGAAGTCAGCTGTGAAGTAGGGTAGACTGGGTACGGTTGAAACGGGGGACGATTGAAACAAAGCAAATATTTCGGCACCGTACATGTTGAGATGAGTGCTGCAATAAGAGAACGAAGCGGTCGACAAGTCTAAACTCGAACTTTAGTGTTGTGTCGATCTTTGTGCGTTGTGCTTGTGTGTAGGAGGCCCCATTGCGTTTTTTGACAGGAAAGTAAGTATTTTTTGTTTGTAAATTTATGCAATTATTATGGTGTTATTAGAGCCAGATTATTAAGAGTGTTGCATCATTTTAATTGAAGGTTGTAAAATATGGCTGAATGTTTAGTTTTTGTTCAAATTTATTATCATTCTTACTGTGAACCGTTTTATACCCAGATAGGGGGTTGGGGACGATTGAAACATTTTTTGTGGGTACGGTTGAAACAGATTATCTATTTAATTTTCTTATTTCTTAGATGCCAAGGGTGCGTCAAAGGAAAACTTCAAGAGGTCAGGCCGATATATCAATGTACAAACAAGCCTATGAAGATGTAAAAGCCGGATCTTCGTTAAGAACAGCGGCAGAAAAGAATGGATTGAACCACTGTTCCCTGTTGAGGTATCTACGTAAACGAGATGCAACTGGTGGCGATGAAAATCAAGGAATGGGATACAAGGCTCACAATCGAGTGTTTAACCAGGAACAAGAGCGTGAGCTTTCTTAATATTTAATGCGATGTGCAGACATATATTTTGGCCTAACTAAAAAAGATGTCATGAAATTAGCATACGAACTAACCATCAAGTATGACTTATCGCGACCTCGGACTTGGGATGACAACGAAATGGCCGGCGAAGAATGGTTTCGCATGTTAATGCGAAGGAATCCTGAATTGTCAGTACGTGCAGCACAGGCTACAAGTCTTTCTAGGGCGACTAGCTTTAACAGAAATAACGTAGATGCTTTCTACGACAATTTGGCTACTGTCATGGACCGTTATAAATTCGAACCTCAAAATATATATAACGCTGATGAGACCGGCATAACTACTGTGCAAAAACCCGACCGAATAATATCAGTGACTTCAGCCGAGAGGGGAACTTTAGTCACAGTAGCCTTTGCGGTCAATGCCATCGGAAATGCTTTTCCTCCATTCTTCGTCTTTCCGCGAGTGCATTACCAAGATCATTTCATCAGGGATGGACCAATAGAATCTGCTGGAAGTGCAAATCCTTCTGGCTGGATGCAGGATGAAACATTTATTCATTTCCTGGAACACTTCAGAAAACATACAAAAGCTTCTCCTTCATACAAAGTTTTGCTTGTACTTGATAACCACTCTTCACATGTTCACATTGTCGCACTAGACTTTTGCAAGACGAATGGCATTGTGATGCTATCTTTCCCTCCTCACTGCTCACATAAACTCCAGCCGCTTGATCGATCTGTATTCGGTCCTCTGAAGAAAGCTGTAAATTCGACCTGTGATGGATGGATGCGAAGCCATCCCGGCAAAACAATGTCAATCTACGACATCCCAGGAATTTTAGCTTCTGCTATGCCGCTTGCTCTTACACAATCCAACATTCAAGCTGGCTTTCGCGCAACTGGGATTGTTCCATTTAATCGGTATTTATTTACTGAACTCGATTTTGCACCTGCATTTGTGACAGATAGGCCAAATCCTGTAAAAACAATCGAGGCAACTGAGGGCCCTATTCAGAATGCTAGTGCACCCGAGGATAAAACACCAACACCATCACCTTCTATTTTTACTTTCGAACCACCAGAAGAGTCGGAGGAGCTTTCTAATGCAGCTTTTTTTATACAACAACCAACTCTAAACACGCCACAGTGTTCACAAGTTGCAGACAGAGAACAAGAAGATATAATTGCAGATCCAGAATCTTTAATTAAACCACCCGGACATCAAAATAGTGGTAGGGTTCAGGAAATTTCACCCAAACCCTGTACAAGTTTCAAATCCGTTTCTGTGCTGACAAATCAAACAGAAAATATCGCAACTTTGGGTACACCACTTCTGTTTTCGCCGGAAGTAGTGCGACCACTACCAAAAGCTTTTCCAAGGAAACTGCCAAACAGGGGGCAAAAAACCAGGAAATCCACAATCTATACAGATACACCTGAAAAAGAAGAGATAAGAAGGGAACATGAAAACAGATTGAAACGAACCAAAGCTAAGCAAGTTAAGAAAAGGTTAGATAAAGGAAGGACTAAAAGAAATGCTACAAACAGGAAAAACACCAACAGGCAACATGAATCTTCATCAGAAGCAGAGGAGTGCTTCTGCCTGGTTTGTTTGTCAGCATATTCAGAAAGCAGATCAAGGGAAAAATGGATACAATGCATGGAGTGCAAAATGTGGGCGCATGAAGAGTGCACAGCAGGTAGTCTACGTTATGTTTGCCACAATTGTGATTCCGAATGATATCGTGACTAGATAAATAATATTGTTTAAAATTTTGATTTTTAAAGAAATAATATGTCTTAATTTTTCTCTTAACCTATTTTATAGCTGAAGTGATAAATTTTTTTTAAAACTGCTGAATTTTATTTTCTTAAGCAAAAAGTATTGAAGTTTTGTTTTGTGATTTATTTATCTATGCTTAAAAATGAAGATGTTTATAGAAATAAGGTTGTGAAGTTTCACTCAAAGTGTTTTGTTAGCTGGAGTGCTAAAATTTAGTTTTTTAATTAATGCTGTTGAGTTTTGAAAAATATAGTATGAAGAAGTACAAAAACATTACAAAAGCACCAACATCTGATTATTTCATAATTTAAGTTGTACTTAATATAAAACTTTGAAAAAAGATTGAAATTAATATAAGATTATAAGTATTTTGAAAGACTTGAATATTAATAAAAACACATTTGTGATGTTTAACTGTGCCATAACGAGTCGTGAAATGTTATTAGACGACGAGTAAATATGTTGATTTATAAGATTTTTCATTATTTGCATGTGTTTCAATTGACCCCAGGCACTGTTTCAACCGACCCTGGCATAGGGACGGTTGAAACAAATTATTTTTTTATGTTAAATTTTATTTTACACATAAAATACAATACAGTGATCTCAAATAATATTGCCCATTAGTAGATAGATATATGGTATTTAATTTAATGTATTCCCGTAATCGCTCGCTTAATTGATCCAGATGCAACGGACGATAAACGCTGAAATGTTTCAACCGTACCCAGTCTACCCTACCCTAGTGATCAATCCGAGGACGAGTTTCTCTGAGCAAGTAAAGGAACGGCTGAGAAGGCTGCTGAGGGAGTATTGGGTCTGAGTCGACTTATGACTATCGACAAGACACTTCTTGATGAGCGCTGTAGGGTTAGTCCTACTAAATGGAAATATGGGGCAACGCTCTCAGTAAGGAGGGATACTGAAAATGCTTGGCACAGTTGCGGAAAAGAGGAGCACTGAACTCTGCATCTTCATATCCAACATTCTCTGATTCAGTGGTGAATGCAGGCGCGAAACCTGTTTCCCTTCTTGCTAGAGAGTGCCGCACTTTTTACCTGTGTCGAAAAGAGGAAGCGGGGGAGTTGGTTTCTCGTGGGAAGGGACAGTGCTCACTCATGGGTTGGCAGAAGTCTTGGGTGAATTGCATGGAGGGAAGGTGAATTACGTGCCTCATCCCGAATGTGAGACCAGGGCTGAGTCCAAGCAACTTCTACATGACGAAGATTTAGTGTAGGCATGGATGCTCCCCCGATTCTCAATTTTGCCCAGAAGAAGAAGGCGAAGACATAATGGGACAAATTGTGACGGAGTCTTTACAGCTAGACGGGAGAGCTTACTGTGGGTAGTATAGTCACAGTGATGCGCGAATCGGTTGACAAATGGAACCATGCGGCACGCAGCGGCCGGTGATATCAGGACTGGGAGATTGCTTGTCTGGGAATTCTTCTTCTCCTCTCCCCTCCTGCTAGAAGAGGGGTCCCCCAGATTGAAGGTACCTCACTCCGTAACAAAACAAGACCTGGTTTGAACTAAGGTGTCAAGCGGTTTCAGGCTGAATCCTCGGGTTGACAGCAGAGGTCTTTAGTGGGTAGTCCAGCCATTTGCAAGCATGGGAGTTCCAAACTCAGTGCGTTAATGATATTCACCTCCCAACCTCAAATAAAAAAGATCGTTAGAATTAAGACGAGAAAATACTCCAACAACTTATTGAGGAGTATCGATATAAGTCTAACGTGCAACACCAGAAGACAAGCATACAAGTAGTGGAATCGAGGTTATCAACCCAATACTACGCTTTACCATGAATACATCGGGAACATCATAGTTGGCGAAAACAGGGTTATGGAAAGATGGGCATCATATTTCATAACCTTCTGAACTCCCCGCATAACTTCAGAACATCGGAGGCTATGGATACTCACGGAGAGCTTCCATTGGCTCAAACAAATCTAGATGAAATTTTGTATACCATCCAAGCCAAAAAGAACCATAAAGCGAATGGTATCAATGAGATTCTACTGAAGCTCATTCAATATGGTAGCAGAATGCTTAGAAAGCCAAACATAAAGCCATCCAGCAGATTTAGCTGCAAAAACATATGCCAAATGAGTGAAGCCAATCAACTATATTTCCTGTCTAGATAAAATTTAGCAAGCTACAGTGCGAAAATTATAGACGCATATGACTTCTTTGTATGGCGTACAAAATATTTTCAAAATTTTTTAATATAAAAATGGATAATATGCCAAAAGTATTATTGGGGGCATGTCAAATTGGCTTTAGAGTAGGTGGATGCACGATACACAAATTCTTTACAGTCAAGAAGGTACCTGAGAAATGCTGAGGAATTAACATAGACGTATGTACACCAAATTTTGTTGACTTGCACATGCGATAGTACTGATTGTAATGTACTTTACCAAATAATGCTTTGGTTTGGTATCCCAGTCAAATAAGTCTCTCTTACCAAAATGATAATGACATTGTCAACTTTCAAAGTCCTCATCAATAACCAACTTACCGATGCCTATGACACAAATATCCAATGGGCTCGCCATATAGCTATTCAATTTGGCTCTGGAAGAAAGCTTCGTGTTGATACAGGAGGAACATTACAATACAATTAGAGCCAGGTAGTAGCCTATGTGGACGACATCAACCTTTTGTCACGGTCATTAACAACCGGAGAAGAATTTTTCGTGAAACTCAAGAGCAAAGCAAAACTGGTAGAGCTACAGACCAATGAGGACTATTCAAAATTGATGATGTAGTGGAGGAAAATTTTTTCATGTACCCAAAATATTAGACTTAGTGTTCCGGGGTAATGCCAAGTAGGCCAAATTCGTGGTAAACACAAAGAAATCTTGGCACGACATTAGATAAAGATCTCAACAAATTCTTAGAGTGGCTGGCCCGACCCATGGCCATGCAAGTTGTTGTGTTGGCACAGTTTGGACACACACACCAGGTACGAGTTTAATGGAAGGACATTTGCAGCATTATGAAGGACCCTCACACAGAAATGCAGAACTTTATATAGACACCCAAAACGTGATAGAATAAGCCCACAATATCATCATAATAATAATAATACAGGGTTTTCCGTTAAGAGGTGTTATTTTGATATTGAAAGAAAAATGCCATTTTTAGGGTTTTGTAAAATATTTTTACAAAACCCTACTAGTTTCGCGACCAGTCTGTCCGTCCGTCCATCCGTGTGTCACAGCAGTTTTTCTCGGAAACTACTTAAGCTAGAAACATCAAAGTTTGTGCGTAGGGGTAAAGTGGTGATCTCTTCAAAGTTCACTCACAAAAACATTTTATAAGGTATTTAAGGGGGGTCTCCCCATATAGGAGAGTGACCCCTCGAAAAAAAATTTCATTGAAGGTAGCCGATATAGGTATCAAATGAAAGGTCTTGATGAGAAGTTTTCAAAACATTGTCTATATTTGGCAAAATTTGCTTCGAGGGACGCACAGCGAGGGAAAATACACGAAAAATTTGTGTCCACCCCCTCGCGATTGGACACCTGTGATCCGAAAAATCTGAAAAAAAAATCAGGAATGTAGGTCTTGGTGTGTACAACAACAACAAATACGTTCGAAGTCGCAATTCACTCAACTTTGTTAGTAATAGCAATGATTTATTGATTTTAGGTTTTCTTGAATAAAATCTTAACGGTACCGTTAAACCCTATGAAAGTATATAGATGACTATTTATAAGATTGATCTACCCTGCAAGTTTCATAAAGATTGAATCATATTTAGCGAAGTTATAGCGGTTTGAATTTTCCTGTATTACTATGGAACAATATGCGCTGCATTTATTACTATGGCAACATATGGCTACGGAACAACATGCGCTTTTTACCGACTCAGACACTACAGATTTGCTATGATTTGCATGAAAATTTCAGGAATGATAGGTGTCATGTATATCTTTGAGAATCGGTTCAGCTAGTGGTATCAGTAATCGTAAAACAAAATAGTGGCTGTTTTAAATGCGAAGATTGAATAATTTTGAATTATTTTTTCCCAACTTCAACGTTTAAGGTGCATGCTTTGAACACTTGATTCAATTTAATGAATGACTGAAGATGAGTACCTACAATTAATGCTCATAAGCGAAAAAAGTCAAGGAGGTGGGAGAGAGCTCCTAGCAAAAGGGTTTGTAACCATTCTAGGATTCGAAAAAATTGGCCATTCATCGATGATAACAGTACAGGAGAGTGGACCCTGAAAAAAAATCATCAAACGTAGCCGATATGAGTATGAAATGAAAATTTTCATAGGAGCTTTTCAAAACAGTTGTTAAACTGTCAGTTTTTGCTTCAGTGGGGGCACAGAGGGGAAATACATGAAAAATGTGTTACCTCCCTCGCGGATGGACATCTGAAATAATTATCAAGGGAGATATTTATGAGTATAACAATACCAAAAACCTCAGAAGTCGAAATCTGTTCAACTTTGTTAATAATAGTATGTTCTTCGTATTTCATATTCTCTCCAATAAAATCGTCTTTGACATGTTTCTTGATTTGATTCGATCTGGTGACTGCATTTTGTAAATTGAATACAAAACCCTTCTGACATGAGCGTAGGTCTGTTTACCCAACTTGTTTAATATAACTGATCGGATGTTTATTTCATTATAAAGACAAAGGTACACCGTTAATAGTGAAAAATAACATCAGGCAAATGACCACCACGACCACGCTTACAGCACCTTATCTTTTTCATGAAATTTCCCATAACTAAATCACAAAGTGGCTGCCCTACGTCCTCGATAGCCTAACGAGTTCCATCTTCGAGGTCTTGAATCGACGCTGTGCTGTTGGCGTAGACCTTTTCTTTCGTGTGGCCCGAAAGGAAAAAGTCGCAAAGTGTTAAATCACAAGATCTCGGTGGCCAATTCTGATCACCACTTCGAGAGATAACAAGGTCCGGAAACTTTTCCCGTAAAAGATCAATAGTTTCGTTGTTTATATAGCACGTAGCGCCATCTTATTGAAAATAGACGTTGTCTAGATCAATAGCATCCAATTCCAGCCTTAAAAAATCATTAAGCATCTCTCGATAGCTTAATCCATTCACCATAACTGTTGCTCCAGCCTCATTTTCGAAAGAGTAAGTTCCAATGACTCCGCCGGACCATAAACCACACCAAACAGTCACATGTTGAGCATAGAGAGGATTTCCAACAATAATTCTTGGGTTTTCCGAGCGCCAGATGCGACAAATTTGCTTGTTGACTAAGCCACCGAGGTGGAAATGGGCCTCATCACTCAAGATGATTTTTCGATGGAACTCCGCATCATTTTCATGCATTTCAAGGACCCAATCAGCAAAGGTACAACGTTGTTGATAATCGGCTACTTGAGTTCTTGCACTGAATGAACTTTATAAGCCTTAAAATCCAAATGTTTATGCAAAACACGGTGTAATGACGTTTGTGGAATGCCAAATTCCAAAAAACGGCGAGGAATGGGCAAACCTGGGTTTTCTTCAACACTTTCGACTACAGCAGCAAAATTCTCGATTGTTCTTGAGTGACGTGCACGAGTTTCATCCTTCATATCACTAAGTTGTCCCAACAGCTCGAATTTTTCCACCAATTTCTGTATTGCGGTCTGACAAAGTGCTTCACGACGACCCAAAAATGTTCGAGTTTTACGAACCGTCTCTGCCAAATTTTCACCATATTTAATGGTGAATTTTAATAATTTCAATGCGTTTTTGAAGCATGTATCGTTCCATTTTCACTAATGGCGTAGTTTTAACTTGTCAAATGTCAAAAAATGACAGTTTCAAAAGTGACATCTACCGAAATAGCGGGTTATTCAAAATAACACCTCTTATTCGAAAACCCTTAAGCAGCAACAGTACGAAAATCAACATCAACAACTACTACAAATACGTCCTGATGGTCCGCTAAGTCTCGAAGATGATCCGCCTGAAGTGAAACATGCAGTAGATCGATCAGCGTGTATAGTTGGTTTGGATAATATAAGTTTGGATTTGTCGTTTATGTTGAATGGCAACAGTCAATGTGATATGGGTAAAATTTTAAGAATAAAAGCTTTACGTGAATAATTGGAAAATCCTTCTGGTAAAATTTTAGTTCCTGACACAAAAGCAACTAGTCAGACAGATATATTGGATGTATTGAATGTGCTCAAGGCCAAAGTCGATGAAAAATCTTATGTCGCGTCCAATCGAAGTGATATCTATCATAAAAAATCCCGAATTTAATAGCCCGCACAGTGATCATAGCTATACAAAACGAAAAAATGCTGTGGATTTATCTGGATCAGGTGTTGAAACTCCGAGCGATTCTGACGAGGAAATCGATGTTGTATCTGTTGATGATAAGACTACCCACAAATCCATCAGATAAAGATTTTCGTGTCCTGCAAACGAAGATTGCCAATAAAATCACCGCTCGTATGGTGAGAACGTCAACTGGCTTGAAGACAGTACCACCTGTGTGACCGATCACTATATCGCATGCAATTCGTTGCAATTTCAACTACACCTTCGATCGACATGACGATTTAACCTTCCTAATTGATGGTACCAAAAAAAGTCGTTTAAAATTCAAGCACATCCTCCGGCTACAGTAGTCATAGCAGCAGCATTAGCAGTAGTGGCAAATATCCTGCAAGAAGTTTGCAAGCTCGCAAACGACTACAAGGATGACTACTCCCCATCCCGCAAACTTAGCCGAAGTAAAAATCAACGACCATCAACCAGTCGACCACATAGTCCCTACGATCAAGATGAAGCTGATATCATTGAAAAGAGGAACTTGCGTAACGATATGGAGCGGCGGTGATGCATTGACTTGACGAATCTCTTTGAAGTACTCAAACGACAAATACCTAGTATAAAGGACAAAGAGCGAGCACCGAAAGTGAATATCCTGCGCGAGGCGGCGAAACGTTGGGAGCAATTGTCACGGGAGGAGACTAAGTGCAGGCGTTGGAGCAACAATTACAAATCAAACTTCAGCGACGATAGGCCCATCGGAGGAATTTGCAACAGCAACATTAACAAACCCGAAACCCGATTCTCGTAGTGGAAAACTACGTAGACGACTACACCAAGTGGAATTTTTAAGGTCCTTGACATACCAGTTGGTCCAAAATCCAATAAAAGGGGGATGCAAGGATGTCCCGTTCTTCTTTCGGGCAGTGAAAATCATTCGGCGAAGAGTGCCGGTTAGAAAAACAAAGTTAAAGGATGCAAGAATCGAACGGAGGAACGAGATCAGAAGAAGTGTTGGCAGCTGAATTGGCTGCAGTCGAGAGCATAGCGGAGCTTCAATAAAGTGTTGGCCGCTCGTTTCCTTTTTTTTAGGGTTTTGTAAAATAATTTATGTATGTCCGTCTGTCCGTGTGTCACAGCAGTTTATCTCGGAAACTACTTAAGCTAGAAACATCAAATTTTGTGTGTAGGTGTAAAGTGGTGATCTCTTCAAAGTTCAACTACAAGAAAATTTTATAAGGTATTTAAGGGGGGTCTCCCCATATAGGAGAGTGACCCCCCGAAAAAAAAATTTCATTGAAGGTAGCCGATATGGCTATCAAATGAAAGGTCTTGATGAGAACTTTTCAACACAGGTCTTAGTTTGGCAAAATTTGCTTCGGGGGCGCACAGGGAGGGGAAGTACACGAAAAATTTGTGACCCCCCCCCCCCCCTCGCGATTGGACACCTGTGATCCGCAAAATCTGAAAAAAATCAAGAATGTAGGCCTTGATGAGTACAACAACAACAAATACGTGAGAAGTCGCAATTCACTCAACTTTGTTAGTAATAGTATGATTTATCGATTTTATGTTTTCTTGAATAAAATCTTAACGGTACCCTTAAATTCAATGAAATCCAGTACGTGGGTGTATATTTAGCGAAGTTATAGCGGTTTCAATTTTCCTGTATTACTATGGAACAATATGCGCTGCAAGTATTACTATGGAAACATATGGCTATGGAACAACATGCGCTTTTTACCTACTCAGACACTACAGTTTTGCTAGGATTAGCATGAAAATTTCAGGAATGAAAGGTGTCATGAATATCTTTGAGAATCGGTTCAGCTAGTGGTATCAGTAATCGTAAAACAAAATAGTGGCTGTTTTAAATGCGAAGATTGAATAATTTTGAGTTATTTTTTCCCAACTTCAACGTTTAAGGTGCATGCTTTGAACACTTGATTCAATTTAATGAATGACAGAAGATGAGTACCTACAATTAACGCTCATAAGTGAAACAAGTCAAGGAGGTGGGAGAGAGCTCCTAGCAAAAGGGTTTTGTAGCCATTCTAGGATTCGAAAAAATTGGCCATTCATCGATGATAACAGTACAGGAGAGTGGCCTCTGAAAAAAAATTCATCAAACGTAGCCGATATGAGTATGAAATAAAAGTTTTCATGGGAGCATTTCAAAACAGTTGTTAAACTTTCAGTTTTTGCTTCAGTGGGGGCACAGAGGGGAAATACATGAAAAATGTGTTTCCTCCGTTGCAGATGGACATCCGAAATAATTATCAAGGGAGATATTTATGAGTATAACAATTCTAAAAACCTCAGAAGTCTAAATTCGTTCAACTTTGTTAATAATAGTATGATCTTCGTATTTCATATTTTCTCCAATAAAATCGTCTTTGACATGTTTCTTGATTTGATTCGATCTGGTGACTGCATTTTGTAAATTGAATACAAAACCCTTCTGACATGAGCGTAGGTCTGTTTACCCAACTTGTTAAATATTCGATTATATGTATATCTTCTTGTGAATTTCGCATTAACGTTTGAAGTTAAAGACTAATTGAATTGGATTTTTCCGGTTGTTTCCTTTCCTTCTTTTATTTCTGTTTTAGATTCTATGAACTTTCTGCTCGTGAGTGGGACGATATTTTTTTCCCAAGAAGGGAATTTACTGGAGTCGGTGTGGAGTCGCGGGATTGCCAAGTGCACGTTTGTGATTAGGTAACGCTTAAGGTTTTCCTGGCTTTTCTTTCAGGTGTTGTAGGGAATTTCAATTTGGTAGAATATGATCTCATGTAGGTAGGATTCGACTCATTATTCTCTGGGGAGCCGTAACCTCGTTCAGCGGCTCCAAGGGTGGACAAGCAGCCTCTTCGCCGTCTCCGATGGAGCTACCCGGGGCCGCAAAGAGCCTGATTGTAGCACTCCTTTTAAAACGGTAATATTGGCGAATACAAAATCGAAAATATGGGCGAATTTGTGTTTATCAGTCTCGCTGCTCGAGTTTTGAAATTCGAGGAGGCGGTCAATAGACCGAGATAGTTGGAAGTACTTTTTGCATGATCCGAAAGGACGAAAAGGAAAAAAATAAGAAGCTTTTTATCTTTGACCTACAATCTTTGATGACTTAGAACTTTAAGAATGTATGTAGGTTTGGATCGTTTCCAATCAATGCGGTAACAAATCGAATCAAATTTTTATCACTCCAAGAGTTATTATAAAATATTTCAGTAAGATTATCCTCCCACCCAATGAGGGGAAAACACTAGCTAACAAATCATTTCAAAATACTTACAAATTAAATAGAAAAGACTCACAAACATTCAAATACTAAAAACTATTTTTTTTTTAACTTTGTAACAAGGAAGAATTTTCCAGCTACCAGAAATAAACTAAATGTTCTTCTTTGAATGTCTAAAATAACGGTAGAGAGATTTTTTTTTAGAATGATTGACAAGAAATAACCATTAAACTGATTTCCGCGAAAGTTTTCATGCCTTAGAGGAATATCTTCACAAGGGGTTGAATCTTTGGTGAGAAAAATTCATACAAAGGCATGTTGTCTTCCAGTAAATAGAAAAAAAAAATTGTATTTTCACATAAAAAAGAACTTTACATTGATTTGATGATGTCTTCTCGTCTTTGACACGTTTGTAAAATTCCAGGATCCGATAGGAGAGAAATGAAGTTATTGTGTCAAAGAGTGTCTTTTGAAGTTTTGCAGTCTTTATGTTTCGTTATCATGGAAATCAACGAACATTTGTACAGATATAAGTATGTATACTGTACTATACATTTGAAAGTTGAGAGCAAAGTTTCTGGTTCGTCTCTTTTATCATTCCTTTTTGTCTTTTCTCGCATTTTGCAAAGTAGAAAAGTATGTAAATGCAAGAAGACTTGAGATGAGATATTCAAAGAAAAATCTTTGATTCCTGACATCTGGCAAATTTTACGTATTGAAAAACTATATCAATTGCCAAGGCGATAAATTGGATACGTTAGTCTAATTGGAAGAGCTAAGGAGGCTTATGATTTGCTAATACTATTATTCGAAGGATTTTTCCTACTGATTTACTTTGTAATGTTAGATAATAAAAGGGATCTGAATTTACTTTTAGGAAATGCCAAAAATTCTTCGAATTTCTCATCCTATTATTTAATTTTAACTGGAAACGTGACGTAACCTGGAAACGTTTTGGTGAAAACATAAATAAGTCATTACAACCGATTAACATATATTTGCTTTACCATTATCCTTAATTATTTGTCTCAAAATTTTCTCATACCAGCCATTACTTAAAGTTATAAGTCGCAAGCTTTTCAATTTTCTCAGTGAAACCTGTAATTTTTCTAACCAAAATAGAATTTAATAAGTTAAAATCTTTTCCACTTCCAGGACACAGTGGATTGGAGTACAGTATATCAATGTGAAGGTCCTGTGACATTCTTGTGCACGTGGCTGTGACACCTGAACTTGGTTTTTGTATTGTTTTACAAACCGATGAGAAAGGACTCAAGTCGATGCCCACAACTTGGCTCATAGCAGATTGCGTTCGTATACTCAGGATCAACTGTGTATTTAGTTTGCTTGTCTATTTTACTGTCCACCCTCTTCGTTGTCTTTTGAAAAGCGCTACTTGGCATACCCGAGGCTTAATAAATAATTGACTGTGGTGACACCGAACAATGTTAGGACAATGTTGTTTGCATGGGTCTGTACTTCATCAAAAGGTAATTGAATCAGCAATTTGATGGATGGCTAGTACCAAGAAAAGTAATTTAGTCAGGTAGCACGTGGTTGGGGATTTTTAATGTAATAGCTCAGTGTAGCCCAGTGAGCTGTGAATTTGTCATATTTTTCGTTGATGTTGATTTTATACCTGCAGGATAACAAATAAGTGAATGAATAAGTTATTTTTCTGTAGAAACCGGCATGTTAATTTATTCATGAGGTGATTTCTTCTTCACATTGTTTTTCCTTATGCAAATGTTATATTATTTAAGACAATACATATTTGGGAATCGATTATTTAATGAGTGAAGCATTACATTGATTTTAATTAATTTTTATTGAAACATTTGTGTGTAAAGATTTTCTCCTTTGGTCATATCTAGCTGAGATGAAATATCTACACTGTAAAAGTTGTAAAATTAACTTTTAGAATAAAAAATTCTCCTTCATAGTTTCTTAAAACCGCGAAACAATTTCATCAGAGCGGTGCCATACCAGCTTTTTCCTCTTTCTATTTTGATGGTGCACATGTTGGTAGTTTTTATGTTGTTTATTTTTTTTTTTCATTTAAAATTTATTGAAATTCAGTTTATTAAATAAATTGTATCATGTACATATATGAAAATTTTTATTCTCAACTGCAATGCGAAATTCACTTTATAACTCCTTTCGGGTCTCAACTTAGGGATAGTTGAATATCTCATTATCTTGATCGAATGTATTGACACTCAGAAAGATCCGTAAATGTAGCTGCAATACATTCTGATTTTAAACCAGTACCCATCATAACTAAACGGGCTTAAGTCCGTCCGAAGAATTGCTTGAAACAAATCTGGTTGTCACCAACGGGGTGCAAAATCAACGACTGCTAAAATATGCAGGGCACATCGAATTCAAAGTCCGCTTTAATACTATAAGAAGCTTTCAAAATTTTTAACCTTGACAAACGATCATTTTTCAAAATTGTAGCTTCAAGAACCTTTCAAAATTACGACCTTTGACTAGCCATTTTAATATTCTGACCTAACATTGAGATTTTATTAACCGAGAAGTTGGGTTTAGCGCAGAAAGTTTTGATACTCTCGCGATAAATGCAGATGAAGCTAAACGACAAAATAAAAATGTTTTGGTTTTACTTGTTTTAGACGAGATGAGCATCAAAAGTGGTTTGCAAAGGTCACGTAATGGGGTTCCTCGGGGTTGGGCATATGCAAAAGAATGTTTGATCTTTTCATTTTTCTGCTTGGATGAAAGGTGAGAAATGCTTATTGGTCATCGAAAAGTAAATGCTATAGAGGGTGGCAATCTCGTTATGTTACTAAATGAAAGTTTGAGCCTATTACACAAAAGTGGAGTTGATGTTACGAGCGTAACCTTAGATGGCCCTGCCTAGCATTTTAGTGCACTAAAAAAATTTGGAGAGCTGGGCGATAGGCTAACTCCCTGTCCCTGTAAAATGCTACAATGTTTCGAAATCTGCAGATGGGCCTCGGAATGGATTGGCTCATGGCAATGACCTCGCGTATGGAAAAAGGATTATGGCATTGGATCCTAGAATGTCAGATCACTCAATTAATCTGGCGCGGTTAAAGACCCTTTACAGCATCCCAGTCAATATAAATGTTGGATATTATTGCTGATGTAATGTAAAAATGACATTTAGTGTCACTCAGAATAAGCATTGTAATTGTTAATTAAGATGGCATTTGTTTCGAATAAAAGAAGTGTCGGCCTCTTCCGCCACCGACAGTCAAGCAGACAGGACGTGTTTCAATATAATTCCCGATACACCACAAATTGGCGACGAGGTTATCTTCATTTTTCATCATTTTGAAAAATCGGTAATATCGATAAGAGTTAAAAGTGCCAGAAGACGCATTTAACGTAAGTCAAGTGATTAATCCGGTGGTGCAGGCATAAAATTTGCCAAAATTTTCGGTGCACAAAAACTTCGAGCTATGGAACGAGTGATTGGAAATGCATTTCGTTGAAGTTGGATGCAGTACAACAAAGGGAAAGGTGTCCACATTATTGAAAATGATTGGTTCCGAGGCATATGGAATCATTCATAGCCTATGCAGCCCACGATTACCGAATTCTAAAACTAACTATAATGCTAAAAAATTGGAGGGCGTGATGGTGGCCGAATTGCAAATTCAGCAGTAATATGGAACAAAAACTGCTCGACAAATTTGTGACGGAACTACTGACAAATATTTGCGGGAAGTTTTGTGAAGAAAACGAGACATTACCTCTCAATTCTGCTTTCAAAAAAGCCCTTTTTTTGGAAATAAAGTATGCTGACCAAATGGTTCAGCAGGTACATTTCATTAAATCGAAAGCACAGCTCAAAACACAAAAAGTCCAACGAGGGAAATCGCAACAACAATGCAAACAATGAGGCCAAATCGAAGAAACCGTGTCGGTACTGTGGCTGGAAAAATCACTCGTCGGAGAAGTGTAAATTGAAGATGACAAAGTGTCATTTGTGTGGAAAGGTCGGACATTTAGCCAAAATTTACCGCAACAAAGTGAATCATAGGGACGAAAAGGAAATAAAATGTATACATAGTAATGATTTTTCTTATAATTTTTCAATTCACAGTGTCGTTAAAGAATCGGATTTCGGATTTGTTTTTGCCATCGATGATCAGAGCAGGCTGTCTGATTGCTATGCGCTTCCAGTGGAAATCCAAGGCTAGTCATTTTCAGCCATGTGCAATACGGGAGTACCCTGCTCTTTAATTTCAATCGTCGTTTTTGATTGAGAATTCGATAACAGGATTCTTTGGTTATCCACACCAACATTTACCGGCTATGTTGGTGAAACCTTAAAATTGATAGGCAAATTTGAAGAAATGTAAAATTCAACGGCAACATAGTCAAAGGTAAAACAATAGTGGCTGATTCTAGTAGACCAACGTTGTTAGGCAGGGATTTCCTCCGAGGGTTTGGTTTAAGATTAGTTCAGAAAATGCCTCAAGGTATTAATTTAATTAAAAATGAAATTTTCCCAAGCTCTAACGAATACGATGAAATCATTGAGTCAATTAAGAGTAATTTTTCTGATGTTTTTAAGAGTGGTTTAAGTCGATATAAATTAGAAGAGATTAATCTACCAATTTTGCCTGATTTCCAACCAATTTTTTGCAAGCCACGTCCAGTTCCTCTTGCATGGAAAAAGGAATCCGAAAATCTATTAGATCAATTGGTCGATTCTGGAATGCTTGTCCTAACTGACAATTCAGAATGGGGCGCTCTTTTGGTTCCGACTTTGAAGCCGAACCGCAAGCTCCGTGTTTGCGGTTGTTATAAAGCTACCATAAATAGATTTCTTAAAGATTTAAAGCAAAGGATTGCCAAGAATTTACCAAATATTTGCCTCAATTCAAAGAAGAAAACGAAGTTAGATATGCCAAACGCGTACAATCAACTTGTTTTAAATAAGGAATCTCAGAAACTCTGTACTTGGAGCACCCATAAAGGGAAATTTTTCGTTTGGAGTGAAAACAGCCGCAACTATTTTTCAAAAAACAATGGAGGGCCTTCTATATCAATTTGGGAAAGTATTTTACTATCAAGATGACGTTGTCATTACAGGAGCGAATTTGTCCGACCAATTAAAAACTTTACGAGCCATTCTAGACCATGTAAGAACAGCTGGTTTGAGGTTAAGTCCAGATAAATGTGAATTTTTTAAGTTAAAAATTTCATATTTGGGATTTGATTCAACTGGACTGTCAAACAATAAACAATATGTCAAGTTGTGCTAAATGCGCCAAAACCTTCAAATGTTTCTGCACTAAGACCGTTTATTGGTCTGGTAAACCATCATACAAATTTCATTGAAAATTTGCAAATAAAATGACCTCTTTATGAGAATTATTAAAAAAGGTGTTGAATTTAATTGGACAAATCAATGCCAGCAAGCATATGAGTTGATGGAGAAAGAGATTTGTTCTAGTAAAACTTTAGTTCATTTTGATCCAAAACTGCCATTAATTTTGTCAACTGACTCTTCTTATTTGGCTATTGCTGGAGTTTTATCACATGTCTTCGATGACGGAAGTGAAAAATCCATTGCTTTTGTTTCAAGAGCATTAAACAGCGCTGAGAGTAATTATAGTACCATTGAAAAAGAAGCCCTCGCAATAATCTTTAGCGTAACTAAATTAAAGCAATTTATATTAGGTATTCATTTTCTCTTGCAAACAGATCACAGACCCCTCTTGGCTATTTTTGGTCGACACAAAGGCATTTCAGTAATGGCTGCATCACGAATGCAACGATGGGCCTTTACACTTTCTGGATTTGATTATGAGATTAAATATGTAAGAGGTACTTCCAATCGGGCAGACAGTTTGTCTAAGATGGCTCAGTCAGAAATTACTGAGGTGAAGTCAGCACCGAATTATATAGATTTTGTTGGATTTTGCGATATGTGCCAGAATCCAAACATAGCCCGGAGAAGGCTTCCTTAATACCTTGGGCACCAACGGATTCAGTTTCAACTCTGGGAAAATCTTTAACTTGGGCACCTACGGATTCAGTTTCAACTCTAGGAAAATCTTCAAAAGCAACATTGCAGAACGATCACTCCGATTTTCAAGTGATTTTACACAGATTTCTGGGGAATCGCCAGCCAAGTTACTATTTAATAGGGAGCTTAAATCTCGCTTCAGTTTATTAAAACCACCACTCATTAAACGAAACATTGAAATGACTCAGGAAATTGCCATTGAAAATGTTCGAGGTAATCGAGATTCGGACTTCACTGTTGGTTAGAAGGTTTATGTTAGAAATTAGAGCGATCCTAACAAGCTGAGCTGTTACAAAGAAAAATTCGACCCGAGAAATTACATCTGCTTATTAAGCCATAATAATCGGGACATAGAAAGACATCTTGATCAGAGCCGCCTCGCTAGTCAAGTAGATATGCTAATGGATGTATCCAATGATGTCTCGCAACCCACTTAACCATCCATCCTGAGGTTTCTACTGATCAGGCCCAACAGCGATTGGAACACTCGATGGCAGCTACAGATACCGAAATAGATGTAAGAGAGAGAAGTGTTAGGGCTCCTAGAGTAACATCAATTAAAGAAAAAAAATCAAAACGCAAAAGTAAACATAGTATTAATTTATTTTGAGTTTAATTAAATCAAAGATTAAGATCGTATAAGAACGAATATATGAAACGTTGTTATCAGCCTAAACCACGCTGATAAAACCAGGATTATGGAAAGATGGGCTTCAAATTTCAAGAACATCCTTCATTTTCTGTACAGCTCCAGAACATTGGTAGATGTCTACGGAGAGTTTCAATTAGCCCCACCAACTTTGGATGAAGGTTTTTCGACCTATCATAGCCCGGGCACCGATGAGATTCCAATGGAGCTCATCGAATATGGTGGCGGCAGTGTTCATAAAGCAGTTACAAAACTCATCCAGCACATTTGGCAACAAAAAAATATGCCAAAAGAGTGGAGCTAATCAATAATATTCCCTTTCCACAAAAAGGTGACAAGCTATAGTGCGAAAATTATAGTGGCATATCACTACTTTGTACGGCGTACAAAATACTTTCAAAAATCTTAGAAAATATAATTAGATCCTACGTGAACAATATTATTGGGGAGTATCAAGCTAATTTACGGCAGGTAGATCAACAATTGACCAATTGTTCACAGTCAAGTAGGTATTTGAAAAATGTTGGGAGTTCAACATAGACGTATACTAAATTTTGTTGACTTGAAGCAAGCATACGACAGTATTGATCGTAACGTACTGTACCAAATAATGCTTTGCTTTGGCATTCGTCTAACCAAAGTGACAATGATGTCAATGACCTCCCAGGTCTGCATCAATAACCAACTTGCCGATGCCTTTGACACAAATCTCGGACTAAAAAGGGGAGATGGGCTGGCCCCAACGCTATTCAATTTGGGTCTGAAGTGCGTGATAAGGAAGCTACCTGTCAATACACGAGGTACATTGCTATACAAGTCGAGCCAGGTCATGGCATAAGCAAAGAACATCAACATTTTGTCACGGTCATTAACAACTGTCATAACAACTGCCAAATAACTTTTCTTGAAACTCAACAAGGAGGCAAAACCAGTAGGGCTACAAATCAATGAAAATAAAGCAAAGCTCATGACACAGTCAAGGAAAAATACCTCAAGTACACAAAATATCATACTTGAGCAAATTCGTGTACTTAGGCGCCAAAATAACGAGAACCAGTAATGAAAGATACGAAATACGCCGAGGAATACAGCTCGAAAATAAAATATTTTTTTCAGTTTTAACTTTCTGTCTGTCCGTCCGTCCGTCCGTCCGTCCGTCCGTCCGTCCGTGTGTCACAGCAGTTTTTCTCGGAAACTACTTAAGCTAGAAGCATCAAATTTTGTATGTAGGTGTAAAGTGGTGATCTCTTCAAAGTTCAACTATTAAAAAATTTTATAAGGTATTTAAGGGGGGTCTCCCCATGTAGGGGAGTGACCCCCCGAAAAAAAAATTTCATTGAAGGTAGCCGATATGGGTATCAAATGAAAGGTCTTGATGAGAACTTTTCAAAACAGGTCTTAGTTTGGCAAATTTTGCGTCGAGGGGCGCACAGGGAGAGGAAATACACGAAAAATTTGTGTCCCCCCCCTCGCGATTGGACACCTGTGATCCGAAAAATCTGAAAAAAATCAGGAATGTAGGCCTTGGTGAGTACAACAACAACAAATACGTGAGAAGTCGCAATTCACTCAACTTTGTTAATAATAGTATGATTTATTGATTTTATGTTTTCTTGAATAAAATCTTAACGGTACCCTTAAATTCAATGAAATTCAGTAAGTAGATGTCTATTGATAAGATTGATTAACTCTGCAAGTTTCATAAAGATTGCATCATATTTAGCGAAGTTATAGCGGTTTGAATTTTCCTGTATTACTATGGAACAATATGCGCTGCATGTATTACTATGGCAACATATGGCCATGGAACAACATGCGCTTTTTACCGACTCAGACACAACAGTTTTGCTAGGATTTGCATGAAAATTTCAGGAATGATAGGTCTCATGAATAACTTTGAGAATCAGTTCAGCTGGTGGTATCAGTAATCGTAAAACAAAATAGTGGCTGTTTTAAATGCGAAGATTGAATCATTTTGAGTTATTTTTTCCCAACTTCAACGTTTAAGGTGCATGCTTTGAACACTTGATTCAATTCAATGAATGACTGAAGCTGAGTACCTACAATTAATATTCATAAGTGAAACAAGTCAAGGAGGCGGGAGGGAGCTTCTAACAAAAGGGCTTTGTAACAACTCTAGGATTCGAAAAAATTGGCTATTAATCGATGATAACAGTACAGGAGAGTGGCCCCTGAAAAAAAAATTCATCAAACGTAGCCGATATGAGTATGAAATGAAAGTTTTCATGGGAGCTTTTCAAAACAGTTCTTAAACTGGCTGTTTTTGCTTCAGTGAGGGCACAGGGGGGAAATACATGAAAAATGTGTTTCCTCCCTCGCGAATGCACATCTGAAATAATTATCAAAGGAGATATTTATGAGTATAACAATAACAGAAACCTCAGAAGTCTAAATTCTTTCAACTTTGTTAATAATAGTATGATCTTCGAATTTATAGTTTCTCCAATAAAATCGTCATTGACATGCTTCTTGACTTTATTCAATCTGGTGACTGCATTTTGAAAATTGAATACAAAACCCTTCTGACATGAGCGTAGGTCTGTTTACCCAACTTGTTTTATGATAAATAGGGTCTGTATTTTATCAGAATTGATCTTAATTTTCCATTTAAGAAAGTATTCCAATGAAATGTTTATTGATCGTTGCAAGTTTGAAGTGATGACTCTTGCTTGTCGTGCTGTGATAAATATACAGGTATCGTCAGCTTAGAGTGATTGTTTTACTTTTAGAGGCAGAGTAGGAAAGTCTGCAGTAAAAATATTGTATAGGACCGGTGAAATGGACAATACCTGAGGGACTTCGGCATCAATTGGTCTCAGGCTTGAAAGTTGTTTGTCAATTCTGAGATAGAATGTTCTGTCTTCCATGAAAGAGCCAATAATTTGAGTGAGCTGCAGTGGCATATTGAACTGATGCATTTTGAAGATGAGCTTTGCATTCCAGACTTTATCAAATGCCTTAGCTATTTCAAACATAACTAGACTTGTTGTATTCCTGCGGTTTAAGCCTGTTTAGATGTGTTGGACCACTTCAACTAACTAAAGCTCAGTAGAGTGTTTAGCTTTGAAGCCATATTGTACTTCCGGAATAATATATTTGTCATATACATGCTTATCAAGTCGATTCAGAATCACTCTTTACGCAATTTTGAACATCGATAAGAGGAGACTGATGCGTCTCCAGTTTTGTGGAAATGGTGGGTACTTTTGAGGTTTCGGGAAGACAATAATAACCGCTGTCTTCCATATTTTGGGATACTTTCACAAATAGAATATTGCATTAATAATTTCAGTAAGTATTTGTGAGATATTGTCTCGTAGCCAAAAAATTATTATGTTTATAATAGTGTCATTTCCTGGTGCTTTATGTTTGTTGAGTGTCTGTATAAGGTTTTTGATTGCGTTTAAGTCCGTTGATTCAATCCTGTCTTCATGTTGGATGTTATCCATCAGGAGCGTTTTGACAGAAGATTCAATTCCGCCTTACCTGCAGCGTAGAACTGCTTCTCATTTGGACTATGAATTGGTGGTACCACAGTTTTACTGTTTGTTCGAAAGTATTTGGACATTCTGCAGAAACTGCCACACCCAGGCTCGAGACTCAGCAAAAAGCACTCCCATTGCTCTTTTCAGAATACCCTTACTTTGTCACGAATTTTGTTTGTCATCTGAGTAACATATATGCGTAGAGTAGGGTCACCTGTAAACCTAGCTCTCCTCCGAACTTGATTCCTTCTCCTGATCAGTTGTTTGATATTCTCAGGGAGCTCATAGGGATTTGTTTCCCTTCTTTGAGTTATGATCGTATGGTCCTCTTTGGCCTGTAAAAATTACTGAGCTACGTTGTCAATGATGTTGATGTCGTCGGCTATTTCAGGTGATTGAAAATTTGTTTCATTGGCCAATGCGACTCGAACGTTTTCCAGTTTTCTTTTCCTGCATGGAAATATCAATAAAGATGTTTTCTTTGAAAAGAGGAATGGTTTATGGTCGGAAGACAGTTCGTGGAGGTCATTTAACTGAACATTATTTGTGAAATCTTGCGATATGTCAATGTCCAGTGCAGAGCCATTTCTTAATCCGAAATGTGTTGGCTCACTGGGAATATGTAGGCTGAAGTGGTTGGCTGTGATGAATGTGTTTAGCTCGGTCTCAGCTTTATTGCTTCTCACAGCTCCCCAAAGGCAATGTGTGCCATTTAGATCTTCAGCAATGAATATACGGCCTTCAAATGCAGCAAGTGCTCTAAGATCATTTTAGAGATTTCTATTTCCTAGGGGATTGTAGGCAGAAATTACAATGAACTCTAGAAAATCAGTTCGCACCTTGATTGCTGTGGCTTCTAGTTTTTGAAATGTGGTTGTATTAATGAGATCATGATTCAAGTTTTGTCTCAAAAGAATGGCCGTTCCACCTCCTCTACCCGTCATTCTGTCATTTCTGTACATAATGTAGTTAGGGATGCGGAATCGTCTTCCAGGTTTCAAAAAGGTTTCTTGAATGATAATGATGTCAAGTTTATGATCAAATATAAATTGTTTTAACTCACCATTATGCCAAATCAAGGAATTTGCATTCCACGTCAGGATTGAAACGATGTTCATTAAACTCATAAGTCTATAGCGTTGACGACATTTTGAGATGCAGCAAACTTGTTTGAACCATGTTTGCCATCATCTCTTGCATCATGTTTTGGAACTTTGTCTGTATTTTGGCAAATAATTGGTCCATATTGTGAGCTTGATTATGTCTGTGTGGAAGTGTCTGTGCCATGATTGTTTGTTTTTGTGCTGGTTGTGTGGGTTGGGTCACAGCAACCTGCGCGACCTATCTTCTCACGTTCTTTGGATTCCTTGGACAGTCCGATTTGCTTGCTAAATATTCTCCACCAGAGTTAACACATTTTGGCTTCCCTTCCATTTTCTTTGGACAGTCCGAGAAATGGTGAAATGAATCGCATTTAACGCATCGAGACTGTGCATGACAGTTCCTAGAAGAATGTCCAAATTGTTGACAGTTGGGGCACATAATCTGGCCCGTACGAAGACGCTGTCCCTCCACAATGCACATAAAGTGGCAAACAGATTTAATATTATAAATATTTGTTTCAGATTTTGGGAGGAGAACCTTGACAACTCTAGAAAGACCTTCCCTCATTTTATTATAATAGACTTCAACTGGGTTGATGCCCTGAGACTGTAAGTCCTCCTGGATTTCTTCGACCGACCATGATGACAACATTCAGCTGTCTATCCTCTGGGAGTATGTAGGTGTGATATTGTATTTCGTTTTCAGTGAGTGCTTTTGTCAGTCGTCTATGATCTGTGATTGTAGTTAGTATGATTTGTATGTCGAGGAAGACCCTTTTCGTGGATATGTATGAGATGTTTTGTATTTGGGACCATTTTGAGGGCTCTCCTAAAATGATTGGTACTGTTTTAGGTTCTTGTGTTTTGGTGTAATGGCCATACCTGTAAATGTCGTTGCTGGTTTTGGTAGTGGTAGGGCAGGTAAAATCTCATCTTCTTTGTCCTTGCTGCTACTCATGCAGTCAACTTCCATCAGTTTCTGAAGTTTCAGAAGAGGAACAAGGCTTTGGAGGTGAAGACGCCCTCACCTTTCGTTTCTTCATCTGAGGGCTGTCCTTCTGAAATTCCCCGTAAGACTTAGCCTTATTTTTCAGGAGTTGAATAAGTTTTGCATTTTGTGCAGCTAGCGAATCGTTTTTGCTTCGCTGGTCGGCCACCTCGGCATTAGTTAGTGCGAGAGTTTCTTGTGTTTGGAACAGCGTTACAAACAATTGATCCAACTTCAGGGTAATATAGTCGAGCTGGGCAGGCAGCGAAGCAATTTGCTCGTTTTGGTCAGATATGTCAAGTCCAGCGTCTGTTGACATCCTTTCCACCAAAAGGGAACTATCTATATATTATTGCCGAATATCCGCCAAATAACTAACTTTCACTTCAATTTAATGTAAAAAATTTAAAATTTAGAAGAAGCAAGAAAACTACTGAAACTGACCCAAGTCAGCAAAAGAATACCAAACTACCCACCCGGAGTCCCCGGTATTCTTCACGTATTATATCCTCTATTTCTTTCTGTCTGTCTTTCGTCTCTTTCTATTTTCTATTTCACTCTATCTTCTTTCTCATTATGTATTCTTTCTCACTCTATCTTCTTACTCGCTCTGTCTTCTATTTCACTATATCTGCCGTCTCACTCTATCTTCGGTTTCACTATCTGTCCTCTCATTCTATCTTCCGCCCCACTCTATTTCTCTCCTATTCTCTATCTCCCTCTGCCTTCTACTTCCTTTTGTTCGTATCTTCTGTCTCCTTCTTATAGTATAATCTACCTCTTTATACTTTTCAAATTCAATTTCAACTTCAACTTCCACTTGATATTGCAGGAGATGTTGACTAGTCAATGTCTCCTTTACGAATAATAATAATATGCATCGGCTTCATTGGCTTTAGTGGTCATATAGTTGTATCCATAGTACATTCACATAGTATCCACACCTTCCATTTACCCTGTGTTGCACACTTTCTGAATTTTCCCAGGGGACGGTCAGCTGAGCCGCGGCACGTCAGCTGAGCCGAGGCTCGTCGTATTCATAAAACAAAAGAAAAAACAACTAAACTTCCCGACGCATGTGTTTTTTTACGCATTTTGGAGCCTGGGAGTGCTGCCAGATTCTAATAAAAAACTAAAAGATTGCATGGAACCATAGATCTCAGAGAGAATGGATACGAAATGCATCGAGAGAATTGAAGCACTTTATCACGTAGCGTGAAGTTGGCACGTTATTTGCTGTTGATTCGAATTTCAAATAAATTTGACGTGACGTCTCCCACTATTTTTCGCATCTTGAACTAAATCAATTTTCCGTGCGGGTATTCTAACTTGAACGATATAAAAGATTGAGCATGACTTACCCTACGAAGGATATGTCCCTGACATGCTTCCTAGAGCTGTTTTTATAATCCCACACACGTCACTACATTTTTCATTTTTCGACACAAAAGCACTCGCCATCCGTAAAAAACTTTTCAGTTTGATTGATTATCACATTTGTAACGCTTTTGCACTATATTCAACACGGTTTATCTTAAAAAAATTGTTTTGTGTACAATTCCAAATTCAACTTGATTAGACGTTTCCATTAATGTTGAATTTTCACAAATCATATGTTTTCAATCATATTGTTGATATTTTGTTGACAATTCGGGGGTTAAGGTGTAAGAGGAGTGGGATTTTCGTGAGAGCTACTAGAGAGCCACTTGAGTGTGTGGATTCTCTAGCAGCGTGAAAGGTAGGGGGATTTCAATTCGCATGCGAGAGGAAGGCATGTATGTAGTAAAAGTACTTCACTCACGTATGGATGAAAATAAGCTTATTTCGCGTCCATTACTTTATATGTCTTTGCATGGAACCAATTTGTTTTTCTGCAAAATTATTGATTTTTTGAGATCAAATAACCCTGAAATCTCTCATCCGACCACATGTTTATGTTCGCGCCAATCCTCGCGTCAGCATGTACCTACCTACCTGCTACCGAAGATTCATGGTTCGCTCTTCGGCTTGTGGTCCGATTTTTCCAGAGACTAGATTGAGTGTGGATACTACCTCGAACTTCTCCAATACGACCTCCAAGCTCTATGCTTACTTAATATTAACATCACTTATACTAGTCAATTAATTTATTCAATTTAAAGAAAATTATCTCATCAGTCCTTCAGCGTGGAGCGGTTTTTTTATATCGTTCACGCAAAAATGTTGCAGTGTGAAAAACCCTTCCCTCCCACAAGCAGTTCCGGGTTATTTTTCCCCCTTTTAAATTTCGATCTGGTGACAAGACATTCTTTAAATGATTTTATTTGATATTTTGTTTTGTTATTAGTAAATTAACATACTATACTATTATATAACCCTTTCTAACCTAGTTGTTTTTGATCAGATTTTAATCAAATTTTTTTTATATTAATAACATTTGAAAATATTTAAAAATACAATGATAAAAGTTTGTGGTACAAATTTCTTCCAATCATTTGGTGTTTTCAAAATTTAATAACAAATTTTCTTTCAAACAAGAATGTAGTAATTTATTTCTCAACATAGATAATAGCTTCCACCACTATTGTAGCACGTCATAAAGCAAATAGTTTCAAATTCTCTAATTTTCCAAACGTCACACAATTCGTTGGAATTATATTCTAAGACACCTGTATATCTCATTCTTCAGAAAAGCACTTGACAAATCCTTTTCAAAATGATTTCTATTCTAGCTTTATCAAATCTTCATGCTTATACAAGACTGTAAGCTATTCTCTTTCATTCTCTTGTTGTATCTTACTCTTTCTCTCAGTTTCTCTACAGTTAATTAAAACTTTATCCCTTTAATTTGTTCAGTTGATGGCAGGCAGCTGGTATCATTATCACAATGCCTCTAGCATATTACTTAAAATTCCAGCTATCAGTCAACCAGTTCACAATCTGTTTTCAGTATTTCGGTATTTTAGTATTTTCGGTATCAGGTCCATCGTCTAGGACTTTATCGTTCTGTTGTAGACATGTGACTCTGTCAACATGCATAGGTATGTGTGAATATTTAAAATAGACAAAGATGTTTTTGTAGGTTGATATTCACCAAGTTGAATGAACAAAAGGATAATGAAAATGAAAATTGAGATGACTATGAGCTTAGTGTTGTTATTAGAGATTGCTTAGTTAACATTTCCCACGACAGCATTCCATTTTGTAGGATTTTGTGAGAACAGTCATAGTATAAGGTTGTTTGAAGATTTGCTCAAGGGTTACTTGTCAAAAAGTTGAAATATCGATTTTTTGAGCATGGAATGGAGTAGTGTTTAGGAAAAAATAGTTTAATCTTGATGAGCCCGAATTAAATTGTATAAACTAATGGAAAAATGTTGCCAATTTCATCATTTTATGTTTGTTTCCCTTTCTACTTATCGAGTTTTTCAAAGTCATTGAAAAATCATCATCATAAAAGGAGCTATTGCTAAATTCGGACTTTTGCCTTCAGGACAAATCTCCTCCAATCATCATGATTCTGCGACCTTGTTCGCCAGTTGATCGCTTCTAATAAAGTCCTGCTTTTATCTGACTGAGCATCTACCTTGTGTTTTATTCTTCAATCTTCTTCCATTATTTCTTTCTGCCTTTGCAATTTGTGTAACTTTACGTATGTAGATATAGATCGTTCGTTTTGACTTTGTTCCTGTTCTTACTGGGCCATACATTTTTCAGATCACTTTGCCTTTAAATGTGTGTACTGCCTTCTTGGAGTCACTTATCAGGGTCCATATTTCACTTCCATATAATTGCACACAATGGACTAATGATTCGTAAATACAATACGAAGTTAATTTTGCTTATGCACATCACAGGACCTATAGATGAGAAATACGACACAATAGGGCTTATTTGCGGCATGTATGTGGCGTCCAACCCCATCCTATTTGGGGCATCTTCTATTCAGGTGGGCTCGAAAGAATAGAAAATTATCAACACTTTCAAGCTTATAGTCTCGTACGATCAGTTGGCTTATGTTGTTATTATTTTTTTTTTTCAAATAAAACACCAAATTATAAAATAGAATCAATTACTCCAAAAAAAGTTTTTTTTTGCACTAAAATCACTATAATTTATGACACACTATTGACGATAGAAAATTTTCAATGCATTTGTATAAAATATTTATATTTCTGTTAGTAAGAAATTGTACCGACGCAGCTCAAAGTTGCGACGCAAATATCATCACTTGCTAATCTCACGACTTGAGCAGTATTGTGGCAGCTTAGTCGGCAAAAAATTCAAATATATCTCTCGTGATGCATACTTCAAAGTGTACACACGCATGACGAAATACATCAGTACAATTTTGTTATAATAAAGTTTATTCTTTCTCCACAAACGAGAGCTCATACTTTTTGATAAATCGTATACTCGATATTGGTGACAACTGTGTGAGTATCTCGTTAATTAATACCGAACGAACTCTTCAATGCCGATGAAAGAGATTTCGACCGATCCTCCACTGCCATCGATGATGCCATCATGGTCAAATTGCCACCTTTCTGGTACACCAAACCAACATTATGGTTCTCACGTTGAAGCAAAGTTTCGCAGCGGAAAAATCAGCTCATACCCGTTTCGACAAAGTTGTGGCTGAATTGGACATGCCAACGTTATCACAGGTTGCATACATCATAGATGATCTACCCGAGGACGTTAGATACGAAACCCTGAAATGAAGGCTGCTGGCTGCTGTTGGCGTCACCGACAAGGAAAGGACGCGCCAAGTGCTGCTTGGTCTTGAGATGGTGGATATGTGACCGTCCCAGTTTTTGCGTCACTTGCAGTGCTTCGCTGGAAAATTCATTGGGCTTTTTCAGACGCAGCGTTAAAAGTGAGCGTTAAACAGGTTATATGGGCAAGAAGAGTGAGAGGCATTGAGGGGACCTGATGGTAAAAACAAGCCAACATTTTGTAGGGCGAACGAGCGTAACGCACATACACAAACGCATTTTGTTGATCATTTGGTGGGGGAAATTTTATACAAACGCAGGTAAGCATTCCGAATTGAACATTCGGTGAAGATGGTAGTCGTCATGAAACGATTGCCTTTCTTTAATTTGCGTGCAAAAATGGATGCGTAAATGCGAGAAGCTACGCGTTATGTAATAAATTTATGAAAGCGGAGGCCATGTTCAATTCCCGGAAACAACACGACGAATATCACGATTTCAATGAAGATAAATTGCCTATTGTAAATCTATAGAAAATTAACAGTACGCATAATCTTCATAGAATCACATTATAATAAGCATGTTTACAACACATCAAGAAAAATATGCGACTAAAAAAGATATTCAAATTTGGAATATATTTTTCAGAAAGCGGAAAAACACGGAGGATTCAAATAAATCCAATAGAAGTTTGAATCGACAAACTTTAACAATCATAAAATACATTTTTCATTCCAGTTTTTATTACCTCGTGCACAATTCAAGGCTAAAACATAAATTCTCAATCGCTTATCTCTCTGTCTTCGCTCTCATGTTGTTCGCACGATGTTTAACGATCAAATGACCCTTTTGACACATACACTCGCAAGATATGTATCGTATACAAAAATAGGTTGGCTGAACTATGCAACGTGTAAACATAGGGGCGTAAGCGCGAAACCTGTTTGGATATGGGTTTTTGCCATTCCCGTGTGAAAGAGCCCATTCTGGATAACGTCATAAAATCATTATAGCTGCAACGCCTCCCTCCCCCCCCCCCCCCAGCACTCACGCCATCCTCGTCGTGAACGTCGTGACGAATTAGCGGCCATTGCAGATCATACAGCCAGTATCAGCACACTAGACACGGCATCGTGTGTGCAGAATGACTCATCCTTACGCCCGGCGAATAACAGTGAATCCATTCTAAAAAGCATCGACGAGCTGAGAACAGAAGTGAACCGCATACAAGCGTCGTCGCAGTAAAACAACTCTTCTGGTTACAGCTCCTGCCACTACCCGTTCAACAGTCGCCCCACGCGAAAATTATACGCAATCGTTTCAGCAGTCAAACCCGATTAAAAAGTATACAGTGCCGTGTTATTTCCATTGCCGTTTTGGAACCGCTGCGGGACGGTGTAGTCCGCCTAGCTCTTTCGTTGACAGGAGTTCGGGAAACGCATCCAACCGCTAGCTCAGGAGGCGACATCTGGTGGTTCCCTGGGAGGTCGCCTCGAAGTTTTCGACCGAATGTCGAAAGTAAAATTCCTCGTCAATACAGGAGCAGATATCTCCATCATTCCGGTTTCTCACCTGCACTCAGCAATAAAAATTTCCACGAACAAAATATTTGCGGCAAATGGAACAGCAATAATTACCTTTGGTGATAAAGCTCTTGCGATTTCACTTAGCCTGCCACGCGTGTTCCGCTGGCGTTTTTGAATTGCAAAGTGTCGCGCCCTATCCTGGCTGCTGATTTACTTGGACATTTCGTTCTACTCGTGGGCCATAAAAACTCCAAGCTGCCGCAACCCTACAAGTAAGACGTTCATAGCGGGAAAGATTAGCCGGCATCAACAGACATCCGTATCAACCGTCATTGGAAGTCCACCGTATGTATCACTACTGAAAGTATTCCCAGGCCTCACCAATCCAGCAGTCCCCGCGCGCTCTCTGGCATATCAAACCAAGCATTTTATAATGACTACTGATCTCCCAGTAGCAGACCACCCGCGTCAACTAAACCGGGACAAGCTGCGTGTAGCCCAAAAAGAATTCCAGTTTCTGCTAGATAAAGGTTTCTGAGACCATCCAAGAGCCCATGGGTAAGTCCCTTGCACTTCGCCTTAAAGAAAGTCGGCACATGGTGGCCATGTGGAGACTATCGTCGTCTTAACGCCACTACAGTCCAGGATAAATATCCAATACGATACATCGGGGATATTTAAGTGAACTTAATTTGGATGCAAGTTTTTTCGAAGCTTGACTTACTGCACGCGTTCCACCAAATTCCATTAGCGGAAGAGAACATCCCGAAAATGGCGGTCACGACACTGTTTGGACTTTTCGAATACATGGTGATAACGTTTGGTCTTCGGAACGCAGCGCAGCCCTTTCAGCGGTTTGTGGTCGATGTGCTTCAAGGACTCAATTACAGTTTTTGCTAATTCAACGATGTGCTCATAGCGTCAAAATTGGAAGAGGAGCATTTACAGCATCTACGAGTGGTATTTCAACGTCTATCGCGCCCCGAAGCTTAATATCTCTAAGCATGAGTAGGGCATGAGCAAAAGAGAGTAGCTCGGGTACATTATTAGTGAAAAAGGCGCACACCTTGACATCTAGAGTAGATGCAATCCGAAATTTTAAAAGGCCTATAACAGTAAAGGATTTCTGGCGGTTTTCGGGAGCACTGAACTTTTATCGGTGGTTTCTCCCCAACATTGCAGTGATTCAGGCCTCTCTCAACAAATTGTGTAAAGGCAACAAGAAAAGAGACAGGACGACAATTGAGTGAACTCCGGAAGCGGAGGAGGTGTTCGTAAAGTCCAGGGACAGCTTGGTGGATTCCACATTACTCGTACATTATCAGGCCGGTAAACCTCTCAGGCTGACTACTGATGTATCCGACATAGCCATAGATGCTATGCTAGAGCAAGAACAAAATAGTCGATGGCTCTCGTTGGTGTTTTTCCAAAGAAAGCTCTCTGCACTCAAGTCGAGGTATAGCGTTTACAACCGAGAATTGGTCACTATTTATACCAGCGTTCATCATTTCCGACACCATCTAGAAGGCTCTTTGTTTTTCGTCCTGATGGGCCATGAACTGCTGGCGTACGCATTAACTTATTTCGCTAGTGAAGCCTCACCGTGCCAGCACAGGGATCTCAATTACATTACGCAATTCACGACGGATTTCCGTTTCATTGCCAGAGCCAGCTACGAGGTCAAAGACGCGCTTTCTCGTGTGAGTACTATTGAGATGCCGTCTATTATCAGACGGGATGAGCTTGCTCTAGAGCAAAGCCGCGACATGGAACTTCAACAGCTGCTCCCAAACAACAATACCGCGTTGAAACATTGAGCGTTCGTGCGGTACGCATCAGAAGTTGATTTGCGACGAGTCCCTGAGCCGGCTCAGACCCTTTGTCCTGGTTTCACTGACTGACGCATCCCAGTGCTCGATCTATCTGTAACGCATCGCCAATCAAACAACGGAAACCACGGCAAAAGCGTTGTTTAATAACTGGATCGCCCGTTCACGATAAATCAGGGCACCCAGTTTGAATCATCACTGTTCAAGTCTCTTGCCGCTTTCTCCAGAAGTACTAGAACTAGAACGTCATCGTATCACCCCTCATCAAACGGAATTATCGAGTGCTGGCACAGTACGTTGAAGGCCGTAATTATGTGTCACGGTAGCGGCATTTCCTTGCCGGATAACATCCCGACTGTATTGTTGGGGCTACGCACCAGTTACAAAGAGGACGTCAATTCATCGTATGCAGGGCTGTTGTATGGAATCACGTTATTGATTCCAGGTAAAATCATCAGTCCCGACACTCCTTCGGGTTGCCCACATAACTTTCTTCTCAATTTGCGTGTCGCAAGTCCAACCAGTGCTGACGGCCCACCGGAACGATCAAACAATCTTCGTCAAAAAAAGCTCAGTAGCTGCACACATGTTTTCCTGCGCATGGATGCAGTCCATACATTTCTGTCGCCCCCTTACTCAGGACCTCATCGTGTGCTGCAGCGTCTGTCAGAATTACTCTACAAGATCGATTTTAATGGCCACCATGTCAACGTGTCAATGGAACGTCTGAAGCCGGCTTTCAAAGAGCTTGAGCAAAATTTGCATCAACCCACTGACACAGCGAGTACCACCTTATTCAAATCAGAATTACCTATGCCCTATAATTTAGTTGACGAGCAAATCATAGTGGTGGTAAAAGTAGACCTTTCATTTGTATTAACATTGAGGTTAGTACCGATGTCATTCCCGTTTTCGTCCCTTTTTGGGATATATGATATATTGGAGCTAGATCGTACATTATTTGTGAGTCACTGATAGAGGCCATGTTGGCCTCCATTTTGGATCCGCTGGATTATTTAATGGTTGTTGCTAGAGCTTGAAACTCCATAATGACTTCTGATTGTCTGATTTTGATTTGGTCGTTTGCTTCTTTTCTTTATGACTTTGCCGTTGTGGTCAACTTCCATTAGACTGTCTTCATCGGCCGCAGGGGTTTTTTGCTGCTGATGATCTCAGCTACGGTCCAGTTTTAAGCATGGTCCACTGCATCTAAAGTTTAATTATTTATTTAATATGGAGAATGGATACCCTCACTTAAATAATGATTTCTCGTGTTCGCCTGACAACTAAATGGGCTTGTCACACTCGTAAAAAGTGATGTTAGTTACCTCTTTACAATCACTGTCACTGCTTCCAGTACCTTCAAGGTTTGGATTGGAATGTTACAGATCTTAAGATTAACCATCTGTGGTATTGGTCGCGTATGTCAGCTGACCTCCCACCGTTGACCAGATTCTTTAAGTCAATAAAAATATTACATGTATAATAAAAGTTAGATTTTTTTTCCCTGACCGTAGAGTCGTGCTTGGCTGTGTGCCCGTATAGCTGCAATATGCTTTGTTTTTTAGATCAGAATGTTTCACAGTTAAGAAGAATCACTGTCCATCCAAAGAATCAATCGAAACAAATCTCAGTGTTAACAATGGAAATCGAACGAAAGGCCTCTCAGCTTACACATGGCAAGCACTTTAGCCACTACACCCCGTAAACTGCGACAACCATTTTATTTTTTGGAAAAATTTGCGCTGGTTGTAATAAAATGCCGAACACAAAAGGCTTATGTCAACTTCAACTTGGCGACACCGTAGCTAAGTACTCAGTTAGTCGAGTCGAGTCGAACTAAGCAAGCGGTCCGTAGGAATAACGTATCCTATGATATGATTGAAAAGGAGATTTTAACGTGAATTTGTGAAGGATAGTTAATATTCATTACTGTGACAAAGTGGGGTTATCTTTCAATTAGAGCAATTCCCTTACAT
Organism: Odontomyia ornata; assembly: GCA_963969285.1. Taxonomy (NCBI): domain Eukaryota; kingdom Metazoa; phylum Arthropoda; class Insecta; order Diptera; family Stratiomyidae; genus Odontomyia; species Odontomyia ornata. Next base: position 445,973,251 of record OZ017738.1, read on the forward strand.
CCACAGTCCTTTTATTCCTAACAGTTTTCAGAAGTGGGATGCTACGGAATTTTCGCTTTAGCATATTGCATATTGTGTGCTTTTAATAATAATTAGCCGTCCCGTAACTGCTCGCTGCGTATTTTCGATTGATTAGCCAAAATTCTGAATCGTGAATATAAACGCAATTGCCGTGTCAAATTTTTATTTGTGTGTGGCCGCCATATTTCTTAGTTGAAAATGTCGGACACCATAGTTCGCATTGATTCGCTCACAATCAATGAACTCAAACATGAGCTACGTTCACGTAATTTGCCAACAAGAGGCAACAAACCCGAATTAATTTTACGTCTGACGAAAGCCGTCAATAGAGACGACGTTGAAATTTTAGCCGAGAACTCTCGTGCATCCGACGAAACTATAAAGCTGCAAGAAAGCGTGCAAAATCTCACAAATTCAATTCAAGCATTAAACATTCAGGTACAGAGTATTGCTGGCAGATTTGCAAACTGTGCTTCAAGCATAACATATGGCGTGTTGGCAAACTTTAATATGACATCAACCCCTAGGCTTGGTTTTCCGACGGATGATAGGCAAAACGTGTTGAATGAGGCTATTGTGATGGAATCAATACCGAATCTATATCTACCGCAGACAGATGAAGATCAGTTGCCATATCTGACACGACAAGCAGTCCCTGTACGCCAAAGCATGTTCCGCAATTCGCGCGACGTCATTGAAATAATGCCAGAACTAAATCCAACATTAAGCACATTACTGATGGCGCAACAATTTGTTTATCGTGTGAAATCACTAGCATCCACATATTCATGGGATGAAAACATTGTTCCGTTTGCAGTGCAAATGAATGTTCAGGCGCCAGGAAAATTGTGGCTAGATGCAAGAAGCGGTATTTTCAAAAGCATCGATGAATTTGCAAGCTCTTTAGAAGAGGAATTCGAGTCAACCGAAAATGAAGTCGAGGTACATCTTCATATAATTGCCAACGTGAGAGGTTCAAACGAGCCATATGCGGATTGTTATTATCGAATGTGTGCGGAAGGTAGACGTGCGGGAATTGATGATGCAGCCATTATAAGAAATATGCTTGAAGGTTCAAACGACATTCAAATGCAAACCGCTATCGCGTGCTTTACATTCAAAACAACTAAGGAGTTTTTGTGTTGCCTTAAAACTCATTTAACAAACTAAAGTAAGATAAACATACCGGTCACGCGAAAATCACATATTAAAATAAAAAGTGCAGGCCCGTTGAACGTGAGCTCTGTAGCAAAGAACATATTTAATAAGTCTGTGTCGGAAGCGATAACTGTTGCCGAAACAAACGACGTTTCAAAGCGTGTTTGTTATAATTGCTATAAGCAGGGGCACATTTCCGTGAATTGGTTTTTGCCTCAACGACGACCGCAACGTGTTACATGCCAAAGGACGGGAAACAGTGCGGATATACGCGTAAGTCGAGATAAACTGGAGTATGTGAATAACGCGAATATTCATCAGTTACATTCAAACTATTCCGTACAAAGCCAAATAGTGAAAAACATGCAGATGGATGGAAAAAATTTTGGACGCGTTTATAGATTCGGGTAGTGATCGTTCTCTCGTACGAGAATCATGCGCGTACAACTTAATAAAGTGTCCGCCGATTGAGCAGGATGGATTAGCAGGTGGATGCTTAGAATCTACTAGCAAAATGATAGCGACAATAAAAATAGACGATACAATCGTACGCTTGGACCTATATGTTGAAGCCGATTACCACATACCAAATAGTTTGCTTTTAGGATTGGATGCGTTGAAAGGAGTTTCACATGGAATAATTATTGAAAATGGTGAGTGCCACCTTGAAAGTAAATGTCCTGAAACACCCGACATGGAAAGAAATTTAACTGCGGCTGAAGCAACTGAACTGCGGATACTACTTCATGATTTCCGTGATTTTTTTGCAGAGACTACGTCGGAAATGGGTCGATGCAGGACAAAATCAGTGAGTATCGAGGTGACATACGATACGCCTAGCCATGCTTAACCATATCGTATACCGTTGGCTAAAAGTGATAAGATTTACCAGATTAAGCATGGATTGTTAGCCACAAACGTAATTCGTTCAAGTAATTCATTATACTCTTCGCCTATTGTTTTGTTTCTCAAGTAAGATGGGAAGGATTGTCTTTGTATTGACTTTTGTGCGATAAACGCTATCACCAAGATGAAGCCGTACCTAATGTGAACTGTTGAGGAACAGCTCTCACAACTCGCGGGAAAGCAGTTCTTCACGACACTAGATGTATTCTCTGGATACTACCAAATTCCTATGGATGAAAAATCACGTCAGTACATCGGATTTGTGACTCATCTTGGTAATTTTGAGTACAACGCAATACCTTTTGGCCTCATTAATGTGTTGATGATTTTCCAAGAGGTCATGATCGACTTAATTCGTCGTATGAAATCAAGAAATGTCGTAAACTATATGGATGACTGAGGGCCTCAAAACTGTGGAGGAAGTTCTGGAAATTTTATGAGAGATAGGTCTTACAATTAAACCGTCAAAAAGTGTTTTTTATTGTTAACCTTTTTGGGTTATCGCATGCATAGAGACGGAATGAAGCCTGGAAGCAAGAAAATCCAAAAATTTACAGCGCTTGAAAATGTGACCGATATTAGAAGAGTTCTTGGATGAGCGGGGTTCTCCCGCAAATTTATTGTAGGATTCTCAAAAATTTCGCAGCCGCCAACGAATTTTTTTAAAACGAAGGAACAGAAATCCTTCGTATGGGACAAGACCGCAGACATGAGCTTCAACGAGTTGAAAACTCGTCTCTGTAGCGAACCTGTTCTAGCTCGGTAAATACGACGTACACACCGATACCAGTTCTATTGGTCTCGCCGGAGTCTTGATGCAATCTATGGAAGAGAAACCATTCCGGCCAGTAATATATTCCGGTAGACACTGCACCGATTCTAAAATGAAGTACTGTAGCCATCAATTAGAGGTACTGACAATCGTTGAAACGTTAGATCGATTCCGATTTTATTTGATTAGAAAACACTTCCGAGTGGTGTCCAATTGTAATGCAATTTTGACGATGAAGTTGACTACTTCACTTAACAGTCGAGTTGCTCGATGGTGGCTAAAACTCCAAGACTTCAACTTTGATGTGGCAAATCGAGCAGGAAACAATATGAACCATGTCGATGCATTAAGTCATCGACCACACGAACAACCGCGAAAACCAACAACAATAGCAGATAAAGTGTTACTGATACGAAAACCAAATCAGAGCCACTGGTTGATATCATTACAAGGAGAGGACCCGAAACTAAAGGAAATTATGGATATTATTGATATAGTATGTAAATCAGCCCAATTTGCCCAATTAAAGTGCGATTCCACTCTTAAAAAAGGAAGATTGATGCGAAAAATAAATGGTAATCTTAAATTTGTTGTGCCATCAGCCATCCGTTGGAGACAAGTTAAAAGTTGTCATGACGACGCCGGTCATTTTTGCGTTGATTAAACAGCCCATAGGATATTAGAACTATTCTGCTTTACTCGAATGCGCAACTACGTGAAGTCGTACATTGCTTCATGCCCGAAATATTGTCTCAAAAAAGTACCAGCAGGAAAAACCGAGGGTCGCTTGTTTTATGAACACGTTGAACCTATACCTTTTAGAGTATTGCATATTGATCACATAGGACCATTTCCTTAGAGTAACAAAGGCAATCTATTCATAATCACAGTAACGGACTGTAGTAATCGACCAGGTAAGGTTGTGGTGGCCTTCGTTCGCCCCGAGAAAAAAAGATTTTTCACGTAGTTTTCTTTCCGTTCACGGTGTAAAAGAAATTTCTTATTCGGAAATACAGTGTGTTGATTAAAACACGACCATATCTTTGATAGATTTTTAATTTAAAAGCCCACCACAGCCAAGTCCAAACAGTTGCCATCCGCTTATCGAGGCATCAAGCTTAAATTTCTCGTAAAGCAATTCAAATGCATCTGGTGGTCCATCAAATCAAGATGCATCTAAACCAAAATGGCCATGCCCGAGATGTACTTACTTAAATTGACCACGCTCTAAACGCTGTGTACAATGCTACACAAAACGGAATGAAGATGATTGTGATATGAACACAGTAATATCACCACCGGGAGCTATAACAACGCGTACAATGATTACGCAAACTAATAATACAATAGAAGTCCATATGCGAACGTACACTGGCGAGCGTCCCTTTCAATGTGATCTATGTTTGAAACGATTTAGTCAAAAATCGTCGCTGAATACCCACAAAAGAATTCATACTGGTTATTGAAACATGCACAAACCGTTCCAGTGCTGCATTTTGCCGGAAACCATATCTAGATATCCATATGAGAATTCACACGGGCGAGGGGCCATTCGAATGTGATATTTGCCTGAAGAGATTTACGCAAAAATCAACATTGAATATACATAAGGGAATTCATACGGTCCAAGAACGACCATTCCAATGTGAACAATGCCCAGGCGCATTTTCTCGAAAGCCCTACCTCGATATTCATATGCGGACGCATACAGGGGAGCGACCGTATGCGTGTGATATATGCAACAAAACTTTTGCCGTGAGGACCTATGTTACTGCACATTGGTGGTCACATGTTTCCGAGAAACCGCTTAGCTGTGATCGATGTTCAATGGCGTTTACTAGTAAATCGCAATTCGCTATTCACATAAGAACACATTCAGCAGGACAGAATTTCGAGTGCAATGTGTGTGGGCGTGCATTTGTACGAGATAGTTATTCAATTTGACATCACAATCGAGTGCATCGCGACAGTAGAATGGCAGCAAATAGTATAGCGACCATCAATAGCGTGGCGACGGGAGAAGTTGGCGGCTCAAATAACACTCCGGAATCAAGCGATGTACATGAATCTAGCAATTCACAAGTCTGCGACTTGAGATATGTATCAGATCTACAAATGAATGCTTCGCCAGCGATATCACGAATGTCGTCGCCCGGAGTAGGAAGTGATAACCGGCTTATGAATGTTCGACCAGAGCCTTTGACAATGAGGAGTCACCATGGAGATAGAAATGCAATAAGTGACTCTTCTTTGAAATTGTGCGCAAGTATGAATGATGCTAACGGATTAAGTTTGGATGAGCGATTAATACATGAACGTTCAGCGCTGCAAAGTCGTGCAATACACGAACAACGAGCATTCAAGATCGCGTCAATCAAGAGCGCGCTCTAGAGGAACGTGCGGTTGAAGAGCAACGGAAGAGTCTGCTCGAAACCGCCACACAGCGCGGACGCCGCGGAGATGGGATCTGGATTCGTTTATGCGTTAGTAGACGGCAGAGCTGCTAGTATTTGCCCGATAATAAGGAAAACAAAATGTAATTAAAACGTTTGTGAATTTGTTTCAAAAGCATCATGTTGAGTTTTCTATGTGCTTGTGAATTCGAATGAAGAAAAATATGCAAAATTATCATTTCCTTTCGACTGTAGTTCCGTTGTCTACAAGTGGGAATAAACCGTTGTTTTCCCCCTAAAGGGGATTGTGTGGAAGCAAATTTTAAAAAACACGTAAAAGTGGAAGAGCATCGAAAGTTCTCAGTGTTGATGTCTTGAAAGTTTTCCCCGTTTCCGGTCCTGCAGAATTTCCCTAAAAGTGCGAACGTCAATTGCAATTTTCCGCTACACTTTATCTATCGCCCAGGGGGAGTGCAAAAAGATATTGGTGATGCGGTACCTTAACCCTTGGGGAATGTTCATTTTGTGATCGGGAAGTGAAGAATTTGCTGTGGTTACAGTTTCAACTTCCCAACTGGAAATCAAGTATCGTGAAGAGTTAAGATAGTACAAACCGTGGTTGTGGAAACTCATTTAAATTTGTTAGCAAAAAAATTCAGAACGAACGGTGAATTTAACTAGCGCGAAGACGAATGACTCAAATCGGAGATGTGCATTTTGGTTTTAATGAAAAGAAAATAACAGCGTCAACAGAACGCAGTGCACGCCATTCAGATATTCTCTCAGTGATTCTTCAGAGATTTTAGCAGAAAGTATCTGTAAGATCTGCAGCAGTAAAACCCGATCACAAATTTCAGTACCGCCGCATTCGCAATTGTAACGTAAATAACAGTGAATTTGGTGCATAAACAAATTCACTGTTATCTCACGATAAATTTTCTCTCGTTCCCATTCAATTTCCCATCGACGAAAATCACTTTTCCATGTGAGCAGCAAAGTGCGAGATATCTTGTTTGGAAGTGCGAATCTATTCGCCTATGTATCTTTCGTATCATCCTCCAGTTCTCGACAATCGGAAAAAGCATTGAGGCGAATTCATGCAAATTTCAGAAGCAAATCACGTATCGGAAACCAACTCGGTGCAAAGCAGAGTTCGGAACAGCAAACAGATACCTTTCAATCAACCTTAATTTTAGTTCCGACACGTTTACGTATGATTAAGACAACAAATTAGTAACAATGTTCTATGTAACTAATTTGTTGTCTTAATCATACGTAAACGTGTCGGAGAAGGTTTGTTGACCGCCGCAAGAGATCAGTAGAGATCAGAAATCTCTCGGAAAAACAAAATAATAATACAAAATTTGCAGGCCCTTACCCGCCCCGAACACGAGCGCTCGTAGGGGGAGGTTTGGGTAAGTACCCTTTCTTTCTAAATTTTTATGCATGTTTTTTTTTTTCATTTTTTTGCCCTAAAAATTTCATGTACAGATAAAAACAAAATATTATTGTTGATTTAAGTAGAGATTGATTGAATTTTAAAAATTGGGCTAATGATTTATTATATTAGTTGCCATATTTGTTTCTGAAAATTCAGTTGTATGCTATTTTTTTTTTGTTTGGTCTATATTAGGACTTAAATACGTCGCTTTTCATATGGATTGAACTCAAAATGGAATATATATGTATGTTTACAAAGAAATAAAATCCATGCCTCGTTAAGTTGAACCTGCAGTCTTTCCGTTCCGTCTCTTTTGACCGGGTATAGGACCCGGTACGATGGTAGGCTCTCCACGCCACAAATGAGCCAGCCATCGGGCATTAATTAACCTTCCTGTTTCAGGTGACGGCGCGGGTTGAGTGGCCCAAGCAAAGTGCCTCTTTATGACATAGAGTTATGTAATCAAATTGCATAATTCTATGGCATAAATTGGTCACCGGGGTACTTCTATTCTGATGGGAAGACTCATGCAAAATAAGTTGTATGAGCTTTCCACTCAGAAGAAAAATACCTGGCCACTGCAACAAATATGGTTTTTAATCCGGTTGGGTGGGTGTGCAGGGGATCCATCACCACCCGGTTGCCCCTCTCTCATTTGTGAGGCATGAGCCTCTCCGGGTAAGGACGAGGTCACCCTGCTTCCACTTCTTTTTACTTGTTACTCTTGTTCCATGAACAAGTCAGTTGTCCCTGGTAGAGTTGCCTCCACTTGTTGCGACTTCGGTTGCCTTGCTTATGTTCGACCCCAGAAATTCGTGAGTGCGAAATTCTTTGTAGTGGGTCCTTGTGCTGGGGGAATGAACCCGCCCCACGACACCGCAATGCTAGCCTGCCAGTGCATTCACGCGTTCCCAGACAAGGGCATTCTCGGCAGATACCGACACCTTCTTCTGCCGAGGCAGCAGACCACTGCTGCAGTCCTTTACGGACATTTTGAACTTATACTATTTCACTGCAGAACCCTTTCTGTAAATTCACAATAGTTCCAGCCATGAGAGCAGCCAACAGTCGACCAGTAGTTACCATGAAAAGGGATATCTCGTCATACTTTGGATAACCAATCCGTATTATAAGCGATCGAGAGTCGGCATCTGCATCAAAAGAATTCGAGGATTACTGTGCAACGTATGATATTCATCACGCGAAGGTGCCTGTGCTTTGTTTGGTCTATATTAGGACTTAAATACGTCGCTTTTCATATGAATTGAACTCAAAATGGAATATATATGTATGTTTACAAAGAAATAAAATCCATGCCTCGTTAAGTTGAACCTGCAGTCTTTCCGTTCCGTCTCTTTTGACCGGGTATAGGACCCGGTACGATGGTAGGCTCTCCACGCCACAAATGAGCCAGCCATCGGGCATTAATTAACCTTCCTGTTTCAGGTGACGGCGCGGGTTGAGTGGCCCAAGCAAAGTGCCTCTTTATGACATAGAGTTATGTAATCAAATTGCATAATTCTATGGCATAAATTGGTCACCGGGGTACTTCTATTCTGATGGGAAGACTCATGCAAAATAAGTTGTATGAGCTTTCCACTCAGAAGAAAAATACCTGGCCACTGCAACAAATATGGTTTTTAATCCGGTTGGGTGGGTGTGCAGGGGATCCATCACCACCCGGTTGCCCCTCTCTCATTTGTGAGGCATGAGCCTCTCCGGGTAAGGACGAGGTCACCCTGCTTCCACTTCTTTTTACTTGTTACTCTTGTTCCATGAACAAGTCAGTTGTCCCTGGTAGAGTTGCCTCCACTTGTTGCGACTTCGGTTGCCTTGCTTATGTTCGACCCCAGAAATTCGTGAGTGCGAAATTCTTTGTAGTGGGTCCTTGTGCTAGGGGAATGAACCCGCCCCACGACACCGCAATGCTAGCCTGCCAGTGCATTCACGCGTTCCCAGACAAGGGCATTCTCGGCAGATACCGACACCTTCTTCTGCCGAGGCAGCAGACCACTGCTGCAGTCCTTTACGGACATTTTGAACTTATACTATTTCACTGCAGAACCCTTTCTGTAAATTCACAATAGTTCCAGCCATGAGAGCAGCCAACAGTCGACCAGTAGTTACCATGAAAAGGGATATCTCGTCATACTTTGGATAACCAATCCGTATTATAAGCGATCGAGAGTCGGCATCTGCATCAAAAGAATTCGAGGATTACTGTGCAACGTATGATATTCATCACGCGAAGGTGCCTGTGCGAACTCCACATGCTAATGGCCAAGTTAAGCGCGTTAACCAATCAATATTGTCATATCTACGATGTTTGATGACGGATTGTAAAAAATGAGACGAGCTTCTGCCGAGTTTGCAATGGGTACTAAATTCTTAAATCAACTCGACGATCAGATGGTTTTTGATTTCCGTTTGAGGGATGAAAAGCGAGCCGTATCATCTAAGCATTACAGGACGATACGGGTGACAGTAATCAACTGTCGATAAGCGAAATTCGGCGGGAGGCTGCACAGCGTATTATGACCGGAAAGGAACGATGGAAAGTAAGATTCGACGAGAAACATAAGACTCCTGTTTTATACGAAGAAGGTGATTTAGTGGTTATACAGAACGTACCAATAGTAACCGGGAAGTCCCATAATTTGGAGTTAAAGTATCGAGGGCCATGTGAAGTGGCCAACATTTTGAAAAAGGATTGCTATGTTTTCAAAAGCCTTTAGGATTATCAGACCCGAAAATACAGTTCCATGTTCACGAGTGATAAAATGAAACTATGGTGCCGACTCAAGCCAGATTTGGATACCAACGACTTTAATGACGCTGACGAATTCTACGAAGAAATCAGGCCGATTTTTGGCCAGCAGGGCCGAGTCGTCAACTCCAACTTGGCAACCCCGTAGCGAGGAACCAAGCAAGTGGTTCGTAGAAACAACACACCTATAGGGTTATCCATTCTACGATTGGGAAAGTAAAGCTAAAGAAAACACATAAAATATTCAGATAGAAACAAAATTTTTTATTCAAGATAAAGATTGAACTTTGTCATTATACGTGAAATACAACGTCATTTAAATGTCTTCCACGGGACCTCTTACAGGCCTCAATCCTTTTGAGGTAATTTTCAATGACTTTTTGACACATTTCCGGCAATATCTCGGCCATAACTTCACGAATATTGGTTTTCAATTGCTCAAGATTTTGAGGATTGTTTGCATAAACACGATCTTTCACATAGCTCCATAAAAAGAAATCCAAAGGTGTTAGGTCACAGGATCTTGCGGGCCAATTGACATCACTCAATCTCAAAATTACGCCTCCTGGAAATTTCTCTTGCAAAAGTGCTCGATCAGCCTGTGTTTTATGACTTGTGGCTCCGTCCTGTTGGAACCACATGTCCTCCAGATCATAATCTTCAATTTCTCCCCAAAAATAATCGGTTAACATCCGTCTATAGCGGTCAAAATTGACTGTTATGGCTCTTTCTTGATCGTTTTCAAAAAAATACGTAACCACTGAGCGAAAAATGAGCATCATCACCAAAGAAAATTTTGTTCGAAAAATCGTTATCAATGGCTTGTTGTTCAATCATCCGATTCGCATACATTCTGCGTTGTGTATGGTTTTAGGGGCTTAAGTTCTTGAGTGAGTTGGATTTCGTACGAATGGAGATGCAAATCCAAATGCAAAATCCACCACAATGAGCCGTAAGACAAGCCCAAATATTGAGCACGTCGAGGAATCGACAAATTCAGGTCTTCCTCCATACTTTGAGCAACGATAGCGATATTTTCAGCAGAACGAATGTTGCGATGATGCACAGGCCTTGCAATATCAATAACCTATCCAGTCTCTTGAAATTTTCTCACTGTGTTCAAAATTGTTTGCTGTGTAGGTCGATTATGTCGACCGTAATCGGCTCGTAAAGCCCTTAATAATGAAACAGCAGAATCATCCTTTTTAATAATAAAATTTAATAATTTTGACACGTTCCTCGACTAATAAACGATCTATATTTCTAAATAGTAAACCTTCAACTAAAACAAAAGCACACTTTGAATGACATTTAATTCTGACAGATGTCAAATGGCAGGGTTATACTTTCCAAACCACGAAATGGATGATATGATTGAAAAGGAGATTTTAACGTCAATTTGTGAAGGATAGTTAGTATTCATTACCGTAACAACGCGGTGCTATCTTTTAATTAAAACAATTCCCTAACATCTGCATCTCTGCATCTGTATCAAAATGTAAATGTATGTGCATCCGTTGATAAATACTGCATACTTGGCTCTTAAGTCAAGATAACAATGCCTTAAAGTTGTCATTTGCAAATGTACAAGTATTTCCGGGTTTTAAAGTAAGTTTTCTCCAAAACAAAGATAGCTAAAAACACGAAATTTAGTTAATAGATGCATGTAATGAATGAATAAAGGGGAGCTTGCATGCATAGAGTTGCCACTTAAAAAATTTATTTTTGTAAAAGGTTGAAATATACTATCCAATGAAACGTCAGTAGACGCAAATGATTAAATTGGTATTGAAACGTTGAAGAGAGCTTTCAAAAATAGGTATTGAACCTTAGGGAGGGAAGAAAAGGAGTAAATGATAGCCCAAAAAATTTCCGAATATCGGCTATATATTTGTAAGGTTTCTTCGATTGTATTGGTTGTGGCTTAAACCAAGGGTAGTTTCAGAAACGCAGGGGCAAATGAAATCAAATGGTGGGAAAATTCAAATAAATAGCACCATGAGGAAAATATTTAACTCAAAATGATTTTACATATGTTTTTAGTTTGTCATTTAAGGTGTCTAAGGCAAATTTGATAATTAACTCAACTTCGGATTAAGTGCAATCAATGAACATGTATTTTTAGAGATTATTGATAAAATCTAATAAGATAATGAAGACCAACTGGTTAATTTACGGAAAAATTTTGGAGTTAGGAGATTTACACGCAAACAACGTGAATCAAATATTAAAACAAATAAATCAGGTCAAAAAATAACGTTGTGTGTATCTCATTTCGTTTCCAGGTCTGGGAGACAGTTTAATTTATAGCTATATTTTTTCCATGCAATAAAACTCATGGCAATATTTTTTTCTATTAAATATTTTTTCCTTACATATTGAACTATGTTTTGGTTTTTGGCGAATAGAACATCTTTCAGACTTTGTTTTAGTGTAAAATGAAATTTGGTGTTGAGGCACTTTTTGATTACCAAATTGAAGAGGGAGCAAAAGTGACCACTTCCCATCATATGTTGTTTGTAGTCACTGAATAACTACTTTTCTAAAAAATACTTTTGGACCTCTATTATAATTTTAAAATATTATTTTTTGGCCAATATGTTTTTATCATTTGTCATAAGTTTGATATTTCGTTGAAGGATGCTTTCTGTCTCTTGACAAATTTACATTTTCTGATGGTGATTTCATGTAGGCTTTTGTTTTGTAATCCATAAGTGATCTTTTCAAAAATTTGCCTTCAATGGAAACTAAAAACTTCGTGAATTTTAAGATTTTTTGGCGATGTAATCTTCGTCATAGGAAACATATTCAGTTAATTTTGTTGGATAATTAGCATAGCTATATTCCATCATGAATTGCTTTACCCCAAAAGAAGAACATTCCGAAAATATACCTATTTTTTTCATTTATAAATTTAAATCCTGTGACAGTTTTCTCACACTTGTCTAAACGGGATAGAGAATCCTAGTAATTATATCAGATAAAATTAATCTTTGATCGTTTTGATTCAATCACTCAGACTGTATTGCAGATGACAACATTAAAAGAATGAAAGACAAAACCGTACTTCTTACTTCTTTATTTTTGTTTATAATGTTCTAATTTAAGTTGATATAATATTTGAAGGGAGATTTAAAAGAAAATAGATATGTTCTCAATACGATTTGAAAAAAAATCTATTGACGTCCAAACATTTACCTAGGACTACACATAAATATTAAAACTAAAAGTCTAAAAAAATAGCTTATCATGCCGAAAATTATGATTATGCAGTCAGTTTCAATGGAAATCAAGAACGCAAATGATTAAATTGGTATTGAAATATTATGCGGGAAAGATTTACACTCACTAAATTCGGCTTTACGGCCATCATCATATTGGGGGGCAGCATTCAATAAAGCTAAGTCCTAAGACGATAAAATGCCAAAATCAACGAAGCATGAAATATAGACGAAATTTACACTCTCAAAACTGTCCGCAAGCAATGGAGCCGTTATCAAATTTTCATTGGTGTTGTACTGCGAAAATTCTCAAATACAATCAAATCTAAAATTCAAACTCAAATCTTACATTTTCCATATTGGGTTCAGACATCGCTTCTATTTTTTCAGTCGCTAAGTCCACCTTGAATAAGTCCTAAGAACCACGATGTTTATAGTTGTCAAAATAATATATAAAGTACACCTACGTTTCCAGAATTTGGGCTTAAAACCATACAATTTGACGAGTCATCAATGGCTGCGTGAACAGTATTTACAGCACACAAATCTTAAAATTAAATATTGATACAAAATATGTTGAAAATTTTCATGTAGCCATTACATACATCCCCTGAATCTGGTATCACATCAATACTGCAAGCTGTATAAATTATCTCTCGCTAATTGGTTTGATTCGAAGCCTGAACAAAAAATGCTACAATTGATGTTGCAAACCATGTATTACAAATTACCCTCTCCAAGCCTCCCATACACATTGCCGTAGCTGAAGGGCTTGAATCAACATTAATCTATAATTGCAGAACTAATAATGACATTACGGAAAAATCAAAAGGCACCGCCTCGGAAATAAATTTATCTACCATGAACTTCAGGAAAAACATATTCTAAAAAAGAGTGGATTAAAATTTAATATAAGAAATTGATGCGTTCTTCAAATTTGACTAAGAGCCCAATAAATCATTCAGATGACTAATGCTCGCAATTTCATCGTTTCTGGCCCAAGAGTCTTGAAATTGAACGTGCTAAATGTAATGTTCGGGTAACTAAATGACACTGACACTTATTCGCCGAAACCGAAGAAATCGTTTCTTAATCGCACTAAAATTAGATCCTTAGCAACAAAAACGGCAAATACATGTAAACTTACACATCCTGAATTAAATTCGGAATTTTAACAAAACTTTGTCCTATTCGTAGTTGAATTCTAAAATAAAAAATTTGAAATTGGCATTTTAATCAATTATGAAATATACATCAATGTCCAAAAGTAGATGTAAAGGTGTTAATATCTTCAATTCCACATCGAGCCTAAAAACACTTGAATTTTGTACAAATATTAATTTAAGAATAGCTATCTTACACTTTATGCTTTGATTCAAATAAATGATCATAACAAAAAATTGCAAACATTTTTGAGCAGTTTTCTTGTAATTCAGAACTTGAAACTGTCGAAACTAAACTTTTTCACGATTATAAATCAAAGAAACTATTAATTTTTAACCTGAAGTAGGACTTTCCACTCGAGCCATCATTAAAATTTGGGCAACACGGAAGCGAACAGCTCATTGTCCTTTTCCAATGTTTAAGCCACTTAATTCAATAAAATTTCACTATATATCGCGTGAAACTAATCGAATCGAGTATGATTTATGCTCACCACCTAAATATTCACTACCGTTTTCAAGAAAATTGCGACAAAATGATACTTTCCGCATGTTGACAACGATGAATCACGAAGCCGTAAACAAAATTTTGACGTTTGTAATGATTTTCCCCTTCCTTCGCAAAAACCGCCTCTAAAAGCAAAATATCGGAATTTACATACAGGGTTCAACACGGATAGATGTAATGATTTTTCCGTCTGAACTCACGAATGAAGTCGGAACTGACCTCTCATCGGTCCTAGACGTTAAGTCTGAGTCGTGCCAACGAATGGTACCAACCGATCAACCAATCCGTGCACCGTAATCCATTTTCGTGGTGGCTGCTTGTCGGCCAGCTAGATCGGAGAGGATTTCGGTCGCGGGTCTTAAAATGGATTACGCTCATTTACATTTTTCAGCCACCATTAAACGCCCGTTTCAAACGCATCGAAAACACAATCACACGGAAAAGAAACCTACTTTACGTTACCCCGCATTTCCTCATCAATCCAGTCAAAGTACTAAAATCTAATTTCCATTCCGCGTCCCCGAATTTTACCGACGCGGTACCGAAAAATACACTACGTTAACTCGAACCCGACGAAAGCTACGCCAAAGAAAAAAGGCAAAACAACAAAGGTACCGCGTACCGTGCGCGACGCGGAACTGACCTCAGCGGATTTTTTCAAACCCTACCCTCTCCCCGGCATACTTACCCTGCACTCTCACTGCCTCTGGAAAAGAAGGACCACTGGAAAGGAAAGTCGTTAATTTAGCAATTCATGGTTTTTTATTGAATCCTATCAAAGCTGATTTCATTTAAAGTTTAAATTTAATTTATTCTCTTACTACTCTCTCTTACTCTACTCATGAAACCTAATCTTAAATATTCGCTTTGCAATTACGCCTTAAGACTTTTCAGTTTTGTCTTTTTTTTTCATTCAAATAGTTACAAAAAAAAACAGCTCATAATTGGCTTGACATCTCCAAGAATTTGATGGCGACCCGATTATGTTTCCTTGTTATAATAACTACATGCGTTTGACTTCATGCGTTTGACTTTAATTAATAAATAACATCAATATTAAAATGAGGTATAATATATATAATAAAAATATGACTAAAGGTCAAATCCTTCGCTAATTATCACGAGATAAAAAAAAGGACGCGGGGAAAGGAATATTTGAAATTTCGGGATAAAGGGCGGGGAAAGGAAGTTCTCACCCGACTTCAGCTTTAATTTTACTTCTATCAAATATTTAAACGGATTTCCATTACATTCAATTCCTCTACTTTCGTTCAGTTTGGTACAATGATTTATTTATTTCGTTCCTGATTTTTTTTATGTATTGGGCCGTCATTTCAGTAAGACATGATAGCATAGGCCCTTTCCTAATTAAAGTAACGCAAATAAATATAATTAAATAAAATAATATACAAAAGAGAATATCATTCTAGCGTTATTTCTGTTATTTAAATTATTGTTGCATTATCACTATTAGTACTATAATTTTGTTTTCTTCTGCTGCTATTATTTAACTGAAGTTCATTCTTTTCCAACTACCAAACATAATTGTTGTTCTACTGAACGATTAACAATACATATATAATATATTATACTCCTCACATCAAAGTAGCACATGTTTTAATTCGGAGAATTAGCTAATTATATTAGTGTTCGTAACTGTTGCATAGTTCAGTTAGTAGAGTTTTCTTATACAGGGTGCGCCAGAGAAACTTACTTATTTGAAAAAATTCCCGCGCGGTGAGTTAGGTGGGTAGAGAGGCGAGAGGGGGCGCATCTGGCGGGGGAAGTTCTCAAGTTTGTTTCTCCCTCCAGTGGAGCGAGTTACTGTCTGTGCAATGTCGATAATGGGAATAATTGGTCCTTATTTTTTTGAAGAAAACGAACGCGCAGTTACCGTGAATGGAGCTCGTTGCAGGAACATGATCGAGGAATTTTTTCTTCCAAGACTCGAAGAAATGAACGTTAGGAATGTGTGGTTTCAGCAAGATGGAGCCACAGCACACACAGCACGAGACTCAATGACTTTGTTGCAACAACATTTCCCCGACCGCCTCATCTCTCTCAGAGGCGATCTCCAATGGCCGGCACGCTCTCCAAATTTGACTCCATGCGATTTCTTTTTATGGGGTTATTTGAAATCCCTGGTTTATGTCGATCGACCACGGACCATAGCACACCTCAAGAACAATATTTGCGACGCGATTGCCAACATACCGATTGCTATGCTGCCAATTTCAAAAATCGACTTCATCAGTGTATGCGCAATGGGGGTTGCCATTTACCCGATGTAATTTTCAAGACTGCATGAAAAAAAATTGGGATATTGTATTCTCAAATATAAAAAAAATTTAAAACAATAACTGAAGTACTTTTGTTTTTATTGGCCTTTCAAATAAGTAAGTTTCCCTGGCGCACCCTGTATTTCCATTTGTATTCATAAATGTCCTGCATTGATTAAAATCCACTATTGAAAACAATGTCCCCAAAAGCTTTTTCAAAAACCACGTGGAAAAAGAACTGTCTGTTTGCCAGTCTCGTCTTCTAGCAATTAACGTGCTATGCTTTTCGATAGTTCTACAGTTCGTTTCCTTCACCATATCTTTACAATGATTTGTGTTCTTATTTCCCTTTTTTCATTAAAAATAATCCATTAACTTATTGTTTCAGATATTATGTAACTCATATTGTTATATATTTACATATATACTGATTCTTGTAGAAAATAAATAATTCGATGATATTGGTATTTCGGTCTCCCTATCTTTCATTCGTCGATAAGAACTTATTTAATTTGTACGAGTATCAGACTTGCTGTACATCCGCGGATTCAGATAAAGACCGGCATGCTAGCCAACTTTTCGTCGTACACGAATACAATTGCTACTTACAATCAGACTTGAATTTTCCCTCAAGTGCATTAGTCTCTTGCTCTTACAACCGGTCCCCGGCCAACTTTTCAGCTGTTGCGCTTGCACTTCCGACTGTGGGTAGACACGATAGTGGTAGTTAGTGCTCCGTTGACTGACTTCCGTCGCTGTGATTGCCGATTCCTACAATGATATTCTACATATCGATACGCATAATGTTAATGCAATTACCAATCCAAACAGTGGTCGACGTTCCAAAATGACACAATTCACCAGTAAAGTTTATGATATGGTCGTGTCATCGAGCCGGGCACTTTGCAGTGAACACTTTATTTTTTTCCCTGGATGTTGATGATAGATACTTTCATAGTATCTTTGTTAGCTTCATTGAAATAGGCCCCCAGTCACCACATATGTATTGCACGATGAGATGATCTAATTGGATAATGAGGGCTGCTGTTAAGTGCAGATACAAGTTATGATGCAAATGCTCGCTTACCCGGATAGCAGGTGATGGAAATTTCTGCAGTTGTCAGCCATTGTGACGTTGAGATTCTTGGAGGAACTTTCAATTGTGACGTAGCACGGAAGGGATTTACAAATTGCAACCACAAGAATTGCGACATGGTTTTGATTTCTTGGTCAGAGCACTGTGAGACGGAATCAAAGGGAAAATCATTGCACACTCACTAAATCTTGCACTAACCCTTCCACTTTTCATGCAATGGCACTTACTACTCCCACACTCTGCTACCATGTGGCTGTAATTTGACTTTGACATCCCACGACAAAACTGATGTGGGATGTGAAGCCGTCACAACAAACATGAGATGGAAAACCACATGGCAGCAGGGTGTATTGGTAGTGGTCGCCAGCGGCGTCGAATGATTCATTACATAGACTCACCCTTCTTTTCTTTCTGAGGCACACAAAACCTCATTTTCACAGATTTTGAGATTGCTATACTCTTTTAAGTTTTTGTCTGCTTTGATTTATTAAAACTAGCTTCAAAAATACGAACGTTACATATTTTTTGAAAAAATTGACTCTATAACTAATAACCAAACTGTTTAATTCATAAATTTAAAAGGCTCCTATCCTAAGTACATAGGGAAAAATCAAACCTCACTTTCATTTTTTATCTTAAGGTAATTCTGGTTCCCCAAGAATTCATTGATTCAACAGACATGATGGAGATAAACCACCAGGACCAATACTTCCTTTTGACTGTTGTCCTATCTGTTCGCTCTTATACGATTCAAACTTTTTCCAAAAGTGAATCGCAGGAGTGGAATCAAAAGTAAGAATCGATGTCTGTGTAGGATAGATTGCGCGGTCTTACACAAACACGTATAATAACGCAATTCCTACACCTCGGGGAGCCAAACGTATGTTTGCTGAGAACTGTAGCTGAAATTCAAATAAGCAGAGAATTTATGGTAATAAAAGTGCTCTTGATTTTTACCGTGGTAGAGATAAAGATTTACATTTCCCTATCCGCGAAATTTTTCACAAAAGCCGTAGGGCTAGCAACGTAGGTGAAATGGTAGTTATATGGCTATGGCTCCCATATTAATGGGATTCACAGAAATTCTTCCTTCTACAAGATGACTTACAATCAACTGATACAATTTAAAATGTTTTTTGTTTGAGATAAATAATCGCAGGTGAAAATAAATGATGAGTTTCATATGTAGACTGATGATTAGTTTTTAAGGCCTTATATGGTCCTAACAATCTCAAATCACCCTTATTTCTCTACCGTAGCCCGATTGGCTTTGGTATTGGAAGTTGATTTAAAAAAACGTAAAGGAAACAATAGCTCTTAGGGAATCTGAACACATCTATCAAATCGGAATCCTGCTTGAGTATTCTTAGTTCCTTCTAGTATCAAGCCTGTGCTAAGACGAATAAAAAAAAAGTATCTCCCCCACCAAAATGCAGAAGTCAAACCCATGGGTTGTGGGAAAATATGATTTATTACAATTTTTATAATATCAAAGTGAGAAGAAACGAAAAGTGTTTGCTAATGTACAATAAATATTGAAAATGTTTACGCTGGAAGTGTTTTGGCGTTGTTTTATTTTGGAAAGGTATTCAGTTAAGAAAATGAAAGCAGATTGTTGATTCCCAAGGGGGCAATTTATCGACTTGAAAAATTGGTTGAATTATGGAAAACAAAAAAGTTTTCTTTTTAATTTTTCTACCAAAACAAGTGAGCTAAGCGAATTTTCACAGAAAAAATTGTTGGGAATATTTTATAGAACTTATTTGAAAGTTTTAAATGTTTCGTTCCACCCTCAAATTGATTTGGATACAAAATCTGAGGCAATAAATCAAGAGCAAACAAATTCAAAGAATGAATTTGAACTTTGATGCTAAGAAAGGTGTCAAAGAAGGCTTCCGAGGATTAAAAGGATACCATAAAAAAACAAAGAGGGAAATCAAAATCAGTATCAGTGCAGTATATGTATTGCTTGGGTAGTGCTTGAAATTCTGCAAAGAAATACAAATGATTGAATTTGAAATATTTAATATTATTTATTAGCATATGCATGAACGGTTTTGTTTCTGTTTTAGCACTACAGCCCTTTTTGGGCCTAAATTTATAGATTACTTAAAGTATGGCACGACGAAAATTGTATGTATTGGCACTCAAGCAGGTGATATGGTCAGCACAACACTTTGGCCGCGTGTCCGTCTACCTAGTCGGGATACGTTATGATTTTTTAGCCAGTACGTTTCATTATTGAATGGGCTTATAGTCCCTACGGAGAATCATTCAAAATAAATTTCATTGTCACCAACGGGCTTGAACTAGGGACCTTCTTCTTATGGGGTGAGCACTCTAGCCAACACACCATGTAGACCAACAATGGCATTAACAATCTGAAAAGATTTTTCAGTATACAGGGACAGTATAATAAGTAACCGGACTGAGCCTGCCCCGCGTCGTCAAAGCGTCTGCTAACCGGTATCTGTTGCTGTAGTGGTGGCGGGGGTGTAGGTAAAGGGAAACCGGCTGCAGCAGTAGCCTCCAAGCGCTTGGAGAGATAGCATCGAGCGAGAGCGGAGTGTGGGTTCAGTTGCATCGTCGGAGTGAAAATGGAGCGTACGATCGAGCAACGTGTTAGCATCAAATTTTGTGTCAAACTCAAGAAAACGGCCACGAAAACTCTTCAAATGATTCAAGAGGCTTACGGTAAGGATGCTCTGTCCAGAACTCAAGTTTTTCAGTGGCACAGAAATTTCCGGGAGGGCTGCGATGACGTCCATGACAAACAGCGCGTCAGTCCTCCATCAACGAGTCACACGGACACAAAAGTGCGTGATGTGTTGAACAGTGATCGTCGTCTGAGCATTCGGGGTATCGCAGATGAGGTTGGAATTGATAAGATGACCGTTCACATTATTATTAAGAACGATCTGGGCATGAGGAAGATATCCACGAAGCTGGTACCCAAACACCTGACTGATGAGCAAAAGGAGCGTTGTGTTGTTGTCGCTTCGGAAATCCTTGATCGACTGCAAACCGAGCCAGAGTACTTACAGCCCGTATATGGCACCAGCGGACTTCTTTCTGTTCCCCAAGATCAAGAGACACCTTAAGGGGACGCGGTTTGGGACTCTGGAAAACGTTCAACGTGCTACGACGAGGGCTCTAGACAGCATCGAGGTTGCTGACTTCCAGGGAGCGTTCGGGGATTAGAAAATCCGGTATCAGCGTGTTATCGACTCCAATGGAGACTAATTGGAAGATTTCTAAAGAAAAATTGTACATATTTTGCCAATAAAAAATTTCCTGAGGTCAGTCCGGTTACTTATTATTCAAACCCTGTAGTGTAATCGTAGATGTTTTTGATAAAGCTCATTCTAGACGTTCAATTTCAAGCGACTTTTTCTAACACTGTTAGCGTTTCGTTCTGAACTATAGGAATAGTTTGGTCCTCAAAGGTGTCAATTTTTGCTGTTTATTAATGCAAGCCAGTGACTTCACGATGGTAGGTGGATAGGTAAGTTGACAGCCAAAACCTCATGAAGCTTACTTTCATTTATGGAATGTGGATATATTCTTTTATTTTCTAAATAATGTGTGGATAGATTCTTTTATTTTCGAAGCCGTTGTCCCAATCAAAAAATAGGGACCAAAAGACGGCATTTGTTTCGTAGCAAAAACAATACATTCGCAATAGAGGTAAACGACTTTTTTCTCTATCTTCTCACATCTACCAAAGCACTCTCTTCCAAGTAAATTATTCTTCCTGGTGCAGCAAAGGCCAAAAATTGTCCACAGCAGCACTGCAATAATATTTTTAGCACTCGATAATAATTTTTTCAAGGACCCATTTCAAAGAAGTCATTGTAATACCAATCAAAAAACTACAAAAAAACCTCAAGTAAAAGCTTACCTTTTTTGGCAGTACATCCGTTTTCTAGTTTCTTTAAATATCACCTTGCATTTCTTGACATCTCTCAAAGAATTGTTCATGTAGCAGTAATCCAGTAAGCTGATTGGAGGCTATCGATTCCAATCAGCAAAAATATATCACCCGTCACTATCTCTTCTTATTGTCTGCCATTTGTGTGCATTTCTTCTGTATTTATTTCCATATATTATACCCTCGTTCATTTGCCTCGTACTGGCATGGGATTTATAAGTTTTCAGAGCTTTCTTTAGGCCGAAAATAAACCAATATCCAAATGAAATCACACAAAAAACTAATGAAACTCCACCGTAGGCGGTCGCAAGCCCGGTTGAGAAAGGAAAGGAGGAACGATCCCCTTGTTTTTCCCACCCCAGCAGCCATGATTCCTCATTCTAAATCCTACAAATATATGGCATCAAATGGGCTCGGGGTTGCACATTAAGTTTACTGGTTCTCCAAATGTGGGGCACTAAATGCCGAGGAATGCTAATAACTGCTCTGCTATTAAACCCTACTTACACGTCCTTTGTGGTGACATAAGAGGGTGAAGGCGAGTCTTGCATACCTGATAATGAGATCGGTATAATAACCATATCACCGGAATGGAGGTTGGGTAATGAGCTTACTCCCCGTCCCTGTAAAACGCTCCATTGTTTCAAAACCTGCAACAGAGCCCCGAAATAGATTGGATCACGGTAACAACCTCGTAACCGAAGAAAAGACTATCACTGAACAACTCTGGCCCTGTTAAGGACTTTGTACAATAGGCCAGTCAATATAAACTCAATATACTTCCAATCCAGGAAATGAGTTGGAGTGGAAGTGATATTTAAGATATGAGAACGCACAAAATATTCAACAAGTAGAAGTAGCAGGAAGATGCTCCTGCCAGAAGGGTATTGTAAAACTATTAGCTAATCAAACGATATATTCTGCATATCGAAACTCAACTTATATAAAGATTCCATAAATTGAGTTCGAATAATTATTATGGTTATTATGATTTTAAACACTCCACCATTGTGTTTCAAGTGTTTTGACCTCATTGCTTGATGAGTCATGATAACACATCAATATTACAAGCCATTTCTCAAATTTTTAAAAATTCCTACATATTTATAGTGTCTAGGTCCGTTGCAAACGTGTACCTCCCTAGTATCACGTGTTAATGTCGCTGTAGTTGTTGAATATTCAATCGGCTGTAACTTAGCTGTTTATTGTCCGATTATTGTGAAATTTTCGAACAATATACAATTACTTTTAAAAACTCAAACTATAGGTTTTGGAAAATTTAAGAGTCCCATCTTGATTTTATAGGCGAAAAAGCAAAATTTATAACATGTACTATTATCAACAAAGTTGACCGAATATTGACTTCTAAGGTATTTGTTGCGCTTGTGAACGAAAAAATTGTCAGTTTAAGTACTGTTTTAAAAAGCTTTTATAAAGAACTTTCATTTGATATTCATATCGGCTACCTTTGATGAAATTTGTTTTACTTGACGATTACTAATACCACTAGCTAAGCAAATTCTCAAACATATTCAAGATACCTATGATTCCTGAAATTTTCATGCAAATCCTAGCAAAGCTGCAGTGCCTAAGTCGGTAAAAAGCTTATATTGTTCCATAGCCATACTCGTATGTTTCAATAGTAATACAGTGCATATTGTTCCATAGTAATACAGGAAAATTAAAATCGCTCTAACTTCGTTAAATACCATTCGATCTTTATGAAACTTTCAAGGCAGATTAATCTTATTAATGAATTTGGTTAAATTTAAGGGCACCGTTAAGATTTTATTGAAGAAAACATAAAATCGATAAATCATACTATTACCAACAAAGTTGAGTGAATTTCGACTTCTCATGTATTTGTTGTTGTTATACACATAAAGGCCTACATTCATGATTTTTTTCAGATTTTTCGGGTCTATGTCGTATGTCAAAGGAGTATTTGACAAAGACCACCAAACTATAAAAATTCGACCTCAAATGGCTCCAAACGGTGTCTGTGTCACTGAGACCATTGACAACCTGCTGGCTCCCAATTTATTAGAACATCGCTGAAAATAAGCAACGAGCACTGGGTAGAAGTGAAAGCGGCAATTAAGACTGTGACAGAATATACTTTCAAAAATCAAGCCCGGCGCAAAAAAAAGGTTGGTTCGATGATGAATGCCAGGATGCGTTAGATAAAAAAAAATCAGGTGAGCAAACACCCTTTAGGTAAAAAAGCCTGGACAAAGAGAGAACGTTACGAAAATCTCAGAAGAGTGGTGAATAAGATAACTAAAACCAAGCGAAGAAAATACTATGATGACCAGTTGAGAGGCATCAATTTAAGTCTAGCAAGCAACAGTAAAGTACTAGCATACAAAATATTTAAAGATTGAAGGAATGTTATGAGCCCAAGACCACGCCCTGTCGTGATCATATCAGCACTATCATCATTGATGAAAACTGAATTAGTGTAAGATGGGCATCATTTTTCAAGAACCTGCTTAGTCCCCCACTCAGCTCCAGAACATCAGGGCCCACAAATTTTTCGGGAGAGCCTTTATTGGGCCCATCGACTTTGGATGAAGTTAGTTCCACCAGAAAAGCCCAAAGAAATAATAAAGCATCGGTTATCGACGAGATAACAATGGAGCTCATTTAATATAGTAGCAGTGAGTTCAAAAAGCCATCCATGAAATCATCAAGAACATTTGGTAACAAGATCATATGCAGAAGGAGTGGAGCCAATCAATTATAAAGGTTAGTCCAACCAGAATGCATGATATTAATTGTAAGTCACACCTTAACGTCAAGTTTTTCGCCGAACTTAATTTGACATTTCTTTGTTTCAATGTTTGACAAATTCAACCAAGGAGAGGTACACAATTGAGCAGCGCGTTAAGGTTGTTGAAGCCTTTTACGAAAATGGGCGTTCAAATCAAAATGCATTTCGTGATTTTTTTGGTCAATATAATCGACCAAATGTGTCCACAATCGGGAGAATTGTGCGCGAATTTCAGCAAACCAGGACTGTAGCCGTATGGTGGGTTGAAAAGACAGAAGGGAATGGTGACTTTACAAAGACAATCATCTTCAGCGACGAGGCTCACTTTCACTACAGTGGATTTGTTAACAAGCAGAATTGCCACATTTGGGCAAATAAGAATCCGCAAGCGATTGTTGGAAAGCTGGTGCCGTACCGTACTTCTTCGAAAATGAGGACGGCCAAGCAGTTACCGTGAATGGTGTTCCTTATTGATAGATAATCACGGACTTCTTGTGGCCACAAATTGAGGTTATGGACCTGGACAATATGTGGTTCCAACAGGATGGTGCCACACAGCCAACAAAACAATGGCTCTTTTGCGCGAGAAATTCAATGGCCATGTTATCTCACGTTGTAGCGCCACGATCATGTGATTCGATACCATTGGACTTTTTTCATTGGGGATATTTATAAGAAAAAGTGTGCGTCAATAAGCCAAGAACAGTTCAAGAGCTAAAGGATGAGATAATTCAGCACATCAACGACATTGAACTTCAATTATGTCTCCGTATCATTAAAAATATGGAAAATTTGGACCACTGTAGCGGTGGCGAGCATTCAAGCGATATTTTGTTTAGCAGATAATTGTGATAGATTCTTTTATTAAATTAAAAAATATTAGCATAACAAAGTTCTCTGAAAACTTTTTGTTTTATTTACAATCAACATTGTGCGTTTTGTTTGGACCATCCTATACTTGGATCTTAAATGCAAGGAGCTGATTTTGCACTCAATACCGAACCCAGCTAAATCGATACCTGTGGCTGTTTGTCTCTTCCTCCGTCCATCCCTCCATCTGTATGTTACCCCAGTTTTTCTCCGAAACGATTGAAGCTACAGCCAGGAAATTTTGTGGCAGGGTTGGAAGTTATGCCTTCTAGAAAGTGTTCGGATGAAAAACAAAATTCAAAGCGGTTTAAGGGGGTCTTTCCATATGGAGGAATGACCCCTAAACGACAACAGTTTTTTTCATCAAAGGTGGTCAAGTGGTATTATGAGATCTTTTAAAAACAGGTCTTCAAATGACCTTTCCAGTGTCGAGCGAGACAGGAGAAGGGGAAATGTAAAAAATGTTCGCATACCCGTACCGCGAATGTAAAATTTTTGTCAATAAAATTGTATTAATATCATCAAATTGGATGAAACAAGATATTTAAGTAGACTTATTTGGTTTGGTTTAAGTAAACCTTTAAAAGGTCTTTATATTTTGTAAGTTTTAATAGAATATACAGATGTTATCACCGTTCAAATGTTTGCTGATAACAACC
Organism: Odontomyia ornata; assembly: GCA_963969285.1. Classification (NCBI taxonomy): domain Eukaryota; kingdom Metazoa; phylum Arthropoda; class Insecta; order Diptera; family Stratiomyidae; genus Odontomyia; species Odontomyia ornata. Next base: position 445,999,209 of record OZ017738.1, read on the forward strand.
TTTATACACGGTTTTTCTACTACATGGGCTTTTCATCGGACAAAACAATACACTTTGAATTGTATTTTCTCTAAATATAAAATATAACCACAAGACATTTAAGACTCGGCATAATCAATAATTTTAGAAATACTGCAACAAAATGTTGGTGGGTTAAGATGGAGTAGCACGAGTCTTTCTTTTAAAGCAAACATATATACGTTATACATACCATTAAAGTTTTTCTTGAATCAAATCATTCTATATGTATGCATATAGTAGGGCACGAACAAACCCCTTCTAACATGAGCATAGTTCTGTCTACCCAACTTGTTATTTTTCACTTCAGTGCTCTTGCGTTTTAGGGTCGATAAATTACAAAGCAATTAAAGAAAAGTTGTCTGTTCTTCATGGTATTTTTTGTGCGTTGATCACGAATCTGACATCAAATTTGGTTTATCACATCACCGAGATTTTCTAACCTTAAAAAACATGTCAAAAATAGCGAAAGCACTCGCAAAAGTGATTAAAAAAACCATTTTTTACTTTCAAACAATTATTTGTACGTCTGGATGGGTTTGGATGTAAATGCACGGTTAAAAGGAATCTTTTCCTAACTTAAAAAATAAATGGCGAATCATCATGAAATTTAAAACTCGAGCAATTTCCGCCAAATTTGGTATGGAGAAGTTTTTGGAGTCACTGATCACGAATCTGCGCTCAGATTTGCAAAATTCAAGACGACGACTGAAAATTTTGGAAATCGAGCTATTTTCCACAAGTTTGGCATGGAGGGGTTTTCAGCATCGCTAATCACGAATACGAGGTTAGGCTCTTCAGTGTGTTTTAAATTAATGCACAGTATACTCTTACTTACTTACTTGGTATACTCTTTTTCTTCTACCTGCACCTGGGGTACGTTGGGCAATGGAGCTGCTACACTATCCGGCTAAGTCCCAGAACAATGTTTTTCATGCCGACATGGCGGGTCGGAGAAAGAAAGTTACGATACAAGGCCCCGGAAACCCAGTATCGGCGATTGGTCAGGATTGGAAAGCAAGCCCGCACGCGACGTCATCATGCGACCGTAGCTCTTCATGGTAAACTGGCTCCTGAAGGGTATAAAGCTACAAAAAAAGCATGAGAGTTGCTCCTATTTATCACGATTGTGATAAAAATTTTGATATATTTTGCAATATATGTTGTATGTATGAATATTCTACGTCGAGTACTCGTTGCTTGTAGACATGTTTTTAATTCGCTACAGTAAAGAATTTTTAAAAATTAAAATAATTTTTGCAATATCAATTAGAAAGTAATTTAAAAAAAAACTTATTACATCGTCGAACTACTCGAACAATGTATCGAGTATGTATCTGGAATTTACTTGCGAAAAAGGCTCATAAATGTCAAATAAGAAGAAACGGGGGTATGGAGGAGCCCGACGACTTTCCGCTGCTGCGGGGCCCAGGGCCAGGCATTCCTAATGCATCGAATGAAAAAATCATGAAACGGAAAAAGACTAAGACAGCTGTGAGTCTGGCAAACGTATTACGCTTTCAAGAGAAACCGCAAAGGTTACTAAACAAAATGATGAGATGAAACTCCGTATACAAAGTTTGGAGAACATGATCTGGGCATGAACAAATGTGAACAGAACAAAAGTGATGAAGCCACAGTCCTGCAAAAAATAAGTGCTAACAAATAAGAAGAATGAAACAAGTTGGGTAAACAGACCTACGCTCATGTCAGAAGGGTTTTGTATTCAATTTTCAAAATGGAGTTACCAGATTGTCTAAAGTCAAGAAGCATGTCAATGACGATTTTATTGGAGAAACTATGAAATTTGAAGATCATACTATTACTAACAAAGTTGAACGAATTTCGACTTCTGAGGTTTTTGTTATTGTTATACTCATAAATATCTCCCTTGAGAATTATGTCAGATGTCGCGAGGGAGGAAACACATTTTTCATGTATTTCCCCCCTGTGCCCCTCTGAACCAAAAACTGACAGTGTAAGGACTATTTTGAAAAGCTCCCATGAAAACTTTCATTTCATCCTCATATCGGCTACGTTTGATGAACTTTTTTTCAGGGGCCACTCTTCTGTACTGCTATCATCGATTTATAGCCAATTTTTTCGAATCCTAAAGTTATTAAAAAGCCCTTTTGCTAAAGCTCTCTCCCGCCTCCTTGCCTTGTTTCGCTTATGAGTATTAATTGTAGGTACTCATCTACAGTCAGCGTAAACGTTGAAGTTGGGAAAAAATAACTTAAAATTATTCAATCTTCGCATTTAAAACAGCCACTATTTTGTTTTACGACTACTGATACCACTAGCTGAACCGATTCCCAAAGGTATTCATGACACCTATCATTCCTGAAATTTTCATGCAAATCCTAGCAAAACTGTAGTGTCTGAGTCGGTAAAAAGTGCATGTTGTTCCATAGCCATATGTTGCTAGTAATACATGCAGCGCATATTGTTCCATAGTAATACAGGAAAATTCAAACCGCTATAACTTCGCTAAATATGATTCAATCTTTATGAAGCTTGCAGGGCTAATCAATCTTATAAATAGTCATCTGTGTACTGCATTTCATAGAATTTAAGGGTACCGTTAAGATTTTATTCAAGAAAACATAAAATCGATAAATCATACTATTACTAACAAAGTTGAGTGAATTGCGACTTCTCACGTATTTGTTGTTGTTGTACTCTACGGCCTACATTCTTGATTTTTTTCAGATTTTTCGGATCACAGGTGAACAATCGCGAGAGGGGGGGGGGACAAATTTTTCGTGTATTTTCCCTCCCTGTGCGCCCCTCGAAGCAGATTTTGCCAAACAAAGACCAGTATTGTAAAGTTCTCGTCAAGACTTTTCATTTGATACCCATATTGGCTACCTTCAATGAAATTTTTTTTCGGGGGGTCACTCCCCTACATGGGGAGACCCCCCTTAAATACCTTATAAATTTTTTTTGCAATTGAACTTTTAAGAGAGCACCATTTTACACCTACACACAAAATTTGATGCTTCTAACTAAAGTAGTTTCCGAGAAAAACTGCTGTGAAACACGGACGGACGGACGGACGGACGGACAGACAGACAGGACGCGATTTTAGAAGGGTTTTGTAAAATTATTTTACAAAACCCTAAAAAAGGAAGCGACAACACACAAGACCAACGAAAAAACAGTAGCCACGCAAAAGGCTCAAACATATCAAGCAACATTGCCGAATACGAACAAGACATCAATCCACGAGAAGAAACCAACTCGTGTGTCTGCTGATTGTTCTATTAAAAATATTAAGATAAATGAGAACGTGGCTCCGATTAATGTTTGGCAGCGTGGAGGGGATATGGTTCGGCTATTGGCAGCCGAACATAGGATCGACAATTTCAAAGTAAAGAGAGTAACCGCTAATAAACTCACTATTAAGTACGTAGCGTAAGGGTTTGAAAAAGAATTTGGCTTGCCTAGTACTGGACTTCTTACTGCAATTTTGGTAGCACCACATGTGCATTTATTAATATAAAAGGGATCTGTTGCCGTTCGTATATGGAGTGCCTTCATAGAGGCGTAAATATTTTCCTATTTAAATTGAGTTGCACACGTAGCGATCACATATTGAAAATTAGCGGGTAATAAATTGTTATAAACATATAAATACTGGTTTCGTCCTTCTCACATTTGCTGTTTACACATTTCACAGTGGTTACCATACAAAGGTGATATTTTTTGGCTTAAATAGCTCAAATAGTTAATTTCAAAAGATTTCCATAAAAGTTTAATTAATATATACATTTTCGATTCTTTTCTGAACCATCAGGGACCGTCATTTTGAATTTTTAATAAAAACGGCTGCTTAAAATATTAAGCTGTAAATTTTCGAATTTTTATTTTTCATCCAATTTGCATAATTAAACTAAATTAACTTGCCTTAATAACTTATAATTTCAAGTTTTATCGGAATCTGTTAAGACAATTGGCTGCTAGAGGGCTGAAGAAATAAAAAAATGTTTATGTCGTCCCCCTGTATGAGGAGACCCCCTTAAACACCGTAAAATATTTTTTTACACTGCAAATTTCAAGAGGCACCACTTTTGACCTACGTAGAAAATTTCCTCATTCTAGCTCATGTGGTTTGCGAGAAAACTTGTTGTGACGCATGAACAAACGGACGGACAGACAGACAAGTCGCGATTTTATAATTTTTTAGTATATTGTTAAAAATATTTTACAATACTTAAAAAATAGTCTGATTTATAAATACTTTCAAGATATGTCATTTAAAACGTTTCCATGAAAAAAATTCATTATTTCAGTTGCTACTAAAATAGCGATTGCGCTTGTTCCTGACCCTTGGGGGCCACCATTTTGAATGCATGCATTTGATTTTGGACAATTTGAAATGTTTGTGGGCTAGGACCTCATCAATCATTGTGCCAAATCTCGTTCAAACCGGAGTATCTCTCTAGACAGGGCAAAATAATTCAATTTTTAGTAAAAATGGCAGCTAAAAATATTAGGTTGTAAATTTTCGACTTCTTTGTTTTTCATTCAATTTTAATAATTTTCAGCAAAAAAAAAAGAACGCAGTACAGAAATCCATAGTTTCAAGTTTCATTAAAATATGCTGGAAAATGTGACCGCTAGAGCGCCACAAAAACCCGAAAAACGCATATTTAAGCCTCCGCTATTTTGGAATTTTCACATAATGATCACCAAAATATCAAAGGTGTAAATCTAAGTAATGTCTCTCTTGAAACCAAGTTTCATACATCTCCGATCAAAATTGCGACTTTTAGAAGCCTTTGAAGTTTTGAGCTTCAACTGGCCGCTATTTTGTTTTTTGCCTCCTGACCTCCAGTTTTTTACGTAATTCTTTAGATACTTATAATTTCTATCAAATTGCCGAATTTCATGAACATCTGTTGAAAGCTTTGACCACTATTACAACAACAAAATTTTGCACGTTTTTTGACGTTCGAGCGGCCGCCATATTGTTTCTGCTGTACCGACTTTGGGTTTTTTATTGTGAGATTCATCACATACATCAGTGAACCTTTGTACCAAATTTCATCCAAATCGGAGTTATACTATGGTCAGAACAGAAATCACGATTTTTCGTCTAAAATGGCTCGGCCGATATAGCTGTTCACCAACTTATCCGAGATATTTACCTAATACACCTTTTCTGAAAATTTGGTGAAAATCGGAGCAAAATTGTAACCTCTAGCGTGGTCACAAATTTCGTTACATCCCATTTGTATATATATATATATATATATATATATATATATATATATATATATATATATATATATATATATATATATATATATATATTGTTACATGTACAAATAATTACATGTCCAAATAATTCTGCGAGCTGCTGTCACAATTGTGTTCATAATCATTAAGAACGTCAACAAATGAATTTACTCGAACCCACGAGAACCCAACAAGCATGATCAACATCTGCAAGTGACGTCACTCCATTCATTAATTTGCTCGAATCTACCAGGTACCTCTCGGTAGAACATTCGCCAATGTACGAGAAATGGGTGAATAGGTAGAGACCCTATATAAAGGCGAGCTGAATGAATGGGGGGATCATTCATTCGACCGCGATAAGAGCTGTGATAGTATGTGGGAAGCGATATTATTCGAGTAGTAGAAAAGTGATTTTCGTAATAGTGAAGTAATTTAGAAGACAATTGCGATAAAAAATTTATGGACAAGTGTTAGATTTTTTTAATAGTGAAAATTAAAATTAGTGAAAGTGTTAACTGATTATTGTGCATTTTATATAATTAAATAAACTCTTTTACCTTAAATTAAAAGACATTGCGTTTTCACTTTCCCGGAACATTAAAATTATTATTGGTTGCGAACCGAAAACACGCGACAATATATATATGATACTCTCCGCAATAGGTAAATTTCTCTCGAGAAATTTACTTAAAAGCTCCCCACTTCACATACTCGCCAAAGGCGGAAAAAAATCATATCTTCCTGTTGAAGCGCTTGGACTATGGGGAGAATACAGTTGATCTCCTTGAAATATTATGAAAGCAGAACCAGCTGTTAAGTTCATCTGTGTGAAAAATTTTTCTACAAAGAGATCACCTGTTGAAAGCAAAATATTACCATTTTATTTGGTCCAAATTTATAACGATATCAGTCCACATGCCCTCCAACAGATGAGGTACTTAAACTTTAGAGTTGTTAGGTGAGAATGCCACCAAAAAATGGAGGTCAACCAGTGTTACAGGTGCCAAAGATTCGGCCATTTTGCTGCCAACTGTGCCATGCACTATCGCTGTGTCAAATGCCAGGATATTCACGCCCCGGTGACTGCAAATCGTCTCAGATGGAGCCAAAAGAAAAATTATATTGTGTTCAATGCGTTATACTTGGTCATCCAGCATCATATTGAAGATGCCCTCGGTATCAAGATGCAAAAGTTAAGCTTTCCCCAAAATAAACCCAAGTCCATTGCAATTTATTACCTCCAAGCTTCGTCAAACCACGGAGTATCATTTGCACTTGGTGCTAGAGGACCAGCAGACAAAAATGTAAATAAAATAAATAATGTGAGTGGCAGTAACGAGCTGCTCCTCAAAATTTACTAACAGCTTGAATCCCTTCCAGAAAGAATAAATAAACAAGACCAAAAAATCAATTTCGTTTTTCAATATTTAGGCCAACATGCTTCAAAATATTTTGTCATCCAGTCATATTTGGACCTCTGCATTGCTGACACAAGACATAATTCAGCTTTAATAGTCCTCAATGGAAACTGCAGGTGCTTCCTTATGATAGCGACCATAACGCAATCGTAATGGAAATCAATCACCAAAGGGATGATTTCTTCCTCATTCCAGTTCAACATGAAAATCATCGGTTGAATTTAAAAAAAAAACAGACTGGGGAAATTTTCAAATGAAGTTCAGTCGGGAGTACCAGAAGCAATGTCCCCCTTCTGATGATGGCAACGCTTGCTCAATGGTTTCTAATGACAGGAATCTAACTAACGATGAAATAGATCTCTATTTTTCAAAGTTAGAGAAACTAACATTGCAAACGATTGAGAACGTAGTTCCCAAGATCAAAAATCGAAACAATATGGACGGCTATGAAACACCAACCATTGTGAGGTTGAAAAGATTGAAAAGCCTCCTTCTCACACGCGTCAACAATTTTTATCGACGATTTTTGGACTACAACCATCCCTTGTTGGCTTTGTTAAAATTACACCTGAAGAATGTTCGGAGCTTAATCCGTTCATACTTCAGAAGCGAGGTCAGCAATCAATGGGCGGAAAAATTGAGGGGTATTGGCGCACAGGACCCAGATGGCGTTTTCGCAAAAGTGAAAAGCATATCCCGCAAGAAGTCTCGAGTGAAGGTATCGAATCTTGAAGTCACTAGTGATGAGATAAATCTTCTCGATAGGGCTTATATCGAAATTGATAGTACGACTCCGTACAGAAATGTAAACAGGATTATATGTGACGGATTGCAGAAACTTACCCTGATTGGAACACATTTTGAATTGTTTCATCTACCAAACCCTGAGAGAGGGAATGAAATATTTCCAGAGGTCGTTGAAGCAAAAGTTCCCGACTTCAAATCAAGCCTGAACGGCCTACCAATTCTCCATTTCAATGAAACATTAACATCTGACCTCATACCGAGCTTGAATCTTATTGATTGTTTTGTCAGCTATGAACACTTGTGTTTCATATTTCGCAGGATAAACAACAAGAAATCATGTCATACTGATGGTATTCCAAAGGTAGTTCTACGACATGTGTCTGAGGTTGCTATTAGAAATTATTGCATATTGTTCAACAACATGTTGAGCAATTCATATTTCCCTAATGAGTGGAAAAGGGCTAAGGTATTTGCGATCTTGAAGAAAGGAAAAGAATCTTCATGCCCTAAGAGCTATCACCATCAGCAAAGTGTTTGAAGTGATACTCAACAGAGAACTAAACGCCCACATTCAGAAACATGAGTTGATGCCGAATTATCAATTTAGTTTTCATGTCAGGCATTCGATCTTACATGCGATAACGAAAGTAACCTCAGACATCTGTTGGAAACTAAATGATACAGAATGTGTTGGAGCGTGTCTCATTGATATGGAGAAAGCCTTCGATACAGTGTGGTTAGATGGACTAGTTTTTAAACTCCTTCAAGACAAGTTCCCCAGACACCTTATCGCCATGATGTGTAATATGTTATACGGGAAATCATTTGTTGTAACTGATGGAAATCTGACAACAATGCGCGAATTCAAGGTCTTGAATGGTCTACAGCAGGGAACAGTTACTGCGCCTCTGCTCTTCTCAATTTTCATTCGCAAGCTATTGAATTGCTTTGATTTTAACGTCTCGCCAACGCGATCATTGGTATCATTTGCTGATGATCTGATCATCTATACGGCAAACTGAAAACCTACAAAAGTTCAGAGCAATCTTCAAAAAATGTCCAATGATGTGCTGCTGTACACTGACAATTGGCGAATGAAAATCAATGTGCAGAAGTGCGAAACAATCTTGTTTTGGACAACGCTGTAGGGGGTCAATCAAGACCTGAAACGTAATTGAAACGATTTCCACATCCCCTAGACCAGTTTTGAAATATAGATGTCAGATCTGGTACAACCAGAGTGCTAGTACTATGGAAAAATTAAGAGTTTTCGAAAGAAAATGTCTTCGTGCATGTACTCGTTTGTACAGGAAGCCAGAAATGGATTGGAAACATTATGTATCGAATAGAAGAATTTATCAAACTGCCCAGGTTGGATATCGATATCTTCATATTGTAACTTCTTTGGAATCATATCGCAAGATCTATAACTGTGAGTGGAAACCCTTAGATTTCATAGCCGTTCCACCCTACAGATGGGTATATTACGACTTGCCTCGCTACTGGCTTCATTCCTCCGAAACATTCATGTATTTGGACACGAATCGATATGTTTTTGATTCTGATGGCGTGCCAGTCATATATCACATACGGTGTGTTCAAAAAGTATCACGAATTTTGAATTTTCGTGGGTTACGTATATTCGAATTTCGATTTTTTTTGTGGCGTTATGTTGGTACTCATGTCTGTCACTTATGCCGACAAGCTCGGCCATTTTGAATGTTCACTTGATTGGTGATAGCTGCTTTACTCGCACGTGTTTTCAATCGTCTTCGATTTTTACTTATTCAAAAAAATGGATCAAAGAACGTGTATCAAATTTTGTGTGAAAAACGAAATTAAGTGCGCGGATGCATTCCGAATATTGACTGTGGCGTACGGAGAAGCTACTTTGGACCGAAACAACGTTTATCGGTGGTACAAAATGTTTTTAGAAGGCCGAGAAGATGTGAACGACGAAGAGCGTGCCGGACGCCCGAGCACTTCAACAATAGACGAAAAAATTAATGAAGTGGAGAAAATGGTATTGGCCAATCGTCGAAACACCGTTAGAGAAGTTGCTGAGCACTTAAACATATCGATTGGCTCGTGCCATTCGATTTTTATCAACGATTTGGGCATGAGACGGGTCGCCGCGAAATTCGTACCAAAATTGCTCAATTGCGACCAAAAACAGCAGCGCATGAACATTGCTAATGAGATGTTAAATTCTGTCCGCGACGAACCAAATTTGCTCCAGAGGGTCAGAACTGGTGGCAAATCGTGGGTTTATGGTTATGACGTGGAAACCAAAGCTCAATCATCTCAATGGAAGCTGCCGCATGAACCAAGACCGAAAAAAGCGCGCCAAGTTCGGTCGAATGTGAAAGTTTTGCTGACAGTTTTCTTCGATTGCAGGGGCGTGGTGCATCATGAGTTCTTGCCACAGGGAAGAACGGTCAATAAGGAATATTACCTGCAAGTTATGCGCAATTTGCGCGAAGCAATCCGCCAGAAACGCCCGGATTTGTGGGAGAACAAAAATTGGCTTTTGCACCACGATAACGCCCCTGCTCACACATCGTTGCTTGTGCGCGACTTTTTGGCCAAAAACAACACACTAATGATGCCGCAGCCACCGTATTCCCCAGATCTGGCCCCCTGTGACTTTTTCTTGTTTCCTAAACTGAAGAGGCCCATGAAAGGACGACGTTACGCTACGCTTGACGAGATAAAGACGGCATCGAAGGAGGAGCTGAACAAGATTAAAAAAAATGATTTTTTGAAGTGCTTCGAAGATTGGAAAAACCGTTGGCACAAGTGTATAATATCTCATGGGGATTACTTTGAAGGGGACAAAATAGATATTCATGAATAAATAAATAATTTTTGAAAAAAAAAATATTTTTTGAACACACCTCGTATATCGATGGACGACCGATAAGAAGATAAAATATCCTCTAAATTTGAGTTCACGAGACCAACAATTTCAATGGAGATACTCATTTGCTAGATTCATTGAAGTGATCGAGCTGAGACGGGGCAATCTAGGTATTGATGGCCGAATGAAAATGTCTTAAATTCGTGTTTATTTTCAGTTTTTGTGTGTTTCGTTACTTAGTTTTTGAGTTTCAGCCCATTATTGCTACATTTCGTAATGTTGTTTAATTTGTGTTAAAAATAAGGAATAGGTAAGGTATATTATATGTTTATTTTATTGGGTTAGAGATAAGGTTAAAGCATAGATAAGGGACATTGTGACAGAAGTTTTTAGTATAATGTAAAATCTACAAATCACACAAATATTAATTAAGTTAAGTGAGTTTCGATTTCTGAGCTATTTGTTGCCTTTATACTCATAAAGACCTACCTCTGTATTTATTTTGAGATTTGTCTAATCGCGTGGGGGGGGGATACGTAATTTTTGTACATGTTGCCTCCCCTCTGGATCCTCTAATGCAAAAAATGACTTTTTTTGGATTCTAAAAGTTTTAATCAAGACTTTTCATTTGATTTGACTATCTTTGATTAAAAAACTTTTGAAAGACTATCATTTCTGACTTTTCACGAAGTTTGAGCTTTACAGCTATTATATTTTTTGAAAAAACTTGCTGTCACGCACGGGCAGAAGGACAGACGGGCAGGTGGACGGACGGACGCATAGACAGGCTGCAAATCTAGTAGGTGTTTGTAAAAAAATGCGACCGGAAAAGCAGCTTGGATTAGTTTTATTGAACTTGTGTCAAATTTTCTGGGAGATAAAAAGAATCCTGAATATAAAGATATCGTATCTAAGATGGTAAAAAATTTTAAAAATTATAATGTCGAATGAACTTGAAACTTCATTTCCTACACTCTCGCCGTGATGATTTTTTAAAAAATATGGATGATTATGGCAGAGAGCAGGGTAAAAGATTTCACCAGGACATTAAAATCATTGAAAAAATATAGAAAAAAAAGTATACCAGAGAAGATGGGATGATAGAATGTTGTTTCCTTGAAACGAAATTCGTTGACAATGATTGATAGAAAGAGACTTTGGCGGAAAGTCGTGAATAGAAGATCTTTTACCGAAAAAAGAACTAGATACTGTTGAAAAAAGAAGATTAAATAATTATTTCAAAAATCTATAACTTTAATTTATCAAATGATACCAAGCTCAATTGATGAAACAGTTTCTTAGATTCAACATTGCTCTTAAGCATGTGCGTCTAATGTTATTCCATTCAAACTAGCACAAAGTTATGGATTAAAGAAAAAAATATAAGAAGTAATGAAATTCAACATTGGCTTTGACATGTCCAAACTGCGAAATTAGCAAAGCTCTTAGATTTAGGTATGGCATAGTGTAAGAAGGTTAAGAATTTCGAGGTTATAATACAAGCTCTTCCCCAAGCTCTCGCATGAAGTTTAGAAGCGTCCTAAGGTTACTCAAAGGTAAAAACTGCTAAATGTTTAGAACTTTAGTCCACGATCTTAGATACACCATCTTGAATTTTACAAATCTGACCCAAGATTTGTGTTCAGCGACCCCAAATATTCCTCCATGACGAATTTGCCGAGAACTGCTCAGTTTTCAAAATTCATATTATATTATATATTTCATCATTTGTTTTTTTTTTTTTGAGGTTAGGAAAAATAGCGCGTACTTCAGCAACTTTGAATCCTGGGCAGCTCATCATCTTTAGAAAGAAATGTTTGATTTGGCATCTTCTTTCAAAAGATGCCAGTTTCATCAGCGTTAAACACTCGATAATTTTCTGAAGGCTAGCTGGAATTTGTTTCGCTGCTTCGTGTAAGTTAAGTCACTTCTTGAAATTCTTAAACCACCCTTTGCTAGCTTGAAAAATAAACTCAGAATGGGAATTTTCATTAATCCTATCGTACAGCCAAACTTAGGGGCATTTTCTTTTGAGACATGTCTTCCATCTATATTCCTAACGCTTGTTTGGTATCTACAAGCACTTTATTTCTGATTTTTGAAGTTTGACGGCGCGAATGTTAAACATTTCCTCAATTTTTCATCCGTAAATAACAAAAACCGCAAAAATCAACTCTGCGAGTGTTGAGGAATTACTGTACAAGTATGTATGATTTTGTATTTTGTTTTATCTAATTAATTGATTTGTAGCTGGACTAAGTTAATTTTGAAATAGTAATAGTTATTATTACAATAATTATAGTAATAATAACTGTTAAAATATATGCTTGGATTATTTACGAATTGTTCCCTATCATATGAGAACAAAAAATATTCACTAATCTATTCTCATCATTCTCCGCAAATTCATTATCAACATTCACCAAGTTATCCTGGGATGATGAAATTTTCATGTTTCGTGCTGTGCTTTGGAGCTTGTGCCAACATAAAAAAATAATCAAGAGGGATGTTATTTTTTATTTCAGAACTCGTTCAGAATTTATTTTTTTGGTATTCCTACTGCACTCTTCTGTTAGCCTTGGATAGAAGAATTGAAAATTATTATTACAACTCTCAGTAACGATTTAAGTATAAATAAAAAGGTAATTCCTCAGCCAGATGCTTTTCATTCTCCATGATAATAATGCTGGCCATAAAGTTTATATGTAAGGATTTATGACGTTGATAAGGGCAAATTGAGTCCTGTGGGAAGCTCAAAGTGGATTTCGTAAGCAAAATGCTGTTTCGGGTTTTAAAATGTTTATAGTCGAGTCTGATGCGTGCTTAGGGTTTTATAAATTAATTTGTCGAAATGTTCGTAATTGAATCTAAAGGGTAGTATAAGGACATCCCAACGACCTTGCATTCAAAATGACTGCGGTAAATACATAAACACCATATGTCTCTCGAAACACGAAGGAGAATAAAAATCAAACGGAACAGTCACATCAACCGTCAATATCACGTTTCATACGACTTCTTTTTATCGCTGGTAACAACAATCTAACTACCGTGTCTGGCAGCCACATTGACATCCTAATGGAATTCTAAACACATCCTGTAATAAGTTCGTTGATAGAATACAAATTGATTTTCTGCTTTTTGTAGGCTGTCTATTACTGCAATAGTTGACTTACTTTTACGAGATGTTGCTCGTATCAGGATGTAAAAATGGTGGTTGATGCTCTTGTTAGGTTTCTTTGAGTATGGCTGTGAGTGTTAGTGACATAATGTCAGATGCTGAACGTCGGAAGTAATTGTAATGTCTAAGGCATTTGAATTGTGATAAGATTAGTACCGATGTTACATACGTGATCAGAATTATATGCAAAATTTTATGGTTACTGAAGCAATGATATGGATAAGGGCACCTGCTCAAAGAACTTAGTTAATATATGGCTTTGGCACTCGTATATCATTTATACTTAGCAAGTCTTCATTTGATTGATTAGTATTTGTATTTTTAAAGTCCATGCGGGACTGTACTACAAGTCCGAACACTTTATAGACTTGCAAAAACCACACAATAATTGTCACAGTCTTGCGGAAGCCGTGCATCGTTGCGGACATTGAAAGTCGAAGTTGTCAATTAGTGAGTGAGTGAATATAGGCAGTTATTATATAGTCAGTTAGTGAATGAAAAGTGAAAAGTGCTAGCAGGAGGGAAGACTCTCAACTATCAGAAAAAGAACAAGCTGGCAAAAAGGCACGGATTCTTCTGGGTGATTGATATTCTGGGAGATCGTGTTGTTTTGATTATTATTGTTGTTGATTTGTGTAGCTATAGTGTAAATAGTTGGATAAATTTCTTAGTGTTTGAGTTTGGTTGGGGCGGGTTGTGGATATGACAGACATATCCACGATGGACAAAGATCAGCAAGCTATGCAGGCACAACTTAACGAAGTTATAGAGCAGTTGAGGCAGGCTCAACAGCAATTGATTGAGGTAAACTCGGAGTTGGCAGAACAACGCCAAGTCAACAAAGAGCTCATGGAACAATTAAGTGATTTGGCGCTGGCTAAATCAAAAACGAAAACCAAAAACACAAAAAGAGAAAAGTGGAGTCTTCGTCTTCCTCATCAGAGGGCCCGCCACCCTCTCCTCCTTCGTCAGAAGAAGAAGCGATGAAAGAGGGAGCAAAATCAGAAGAAGATGAAAATGAGTCAATGCAGGAAGATCCTGCTGAGGAGGATGAAGAATTTCCTGCTCTGCCAATGGAATTTCCTCAATGGCTCTACCAGAGCTGGCCATCCCACCAAAAAAGAAAACCACTCCCACAGCGCCCACCACATCCAAATCCCCAGACGACGACACGAAACGGACAACGGTACCTTTTATTCTGCGAGAGCCTGAAAAGTGGACCCAGGTCCTAAAGGACATGAAAGGCCTTGGAATAAAACACGAATCCGCCAAAAGGGTCTACTTGGGGATCCAGATAATTCCAGAGACACCACAAGACCACAGAAAACTTATAAGATACTTGACAGAAATGACTATACAATACCATACGTACATCCTTCCTGAAGAAAGGAATCTAAATGTGGTAATCAGGGATCTGTATGGACTGTCGATTGACGACATCAAAGAAGATCTGGAGAGCCAAGGATTTCACCCCATTGAAATCCACTATATAAAGTTACGAGATGCCATCTAGGTTGGTGAAGGTCCTCCTTGACAAAATCGAGACTGACATATACAATATAAGGGCAATATGTCACCTCATATGCACTGTTGAAGCGCAACGCCCCCGTACAGGACAATTTATGTGCCACAACTGTCAGCAGTTTGGACACTCCTCCAGAAATTGTCACGCACAGGCCCGCTGTATGAAATGCGATGGGCTCCATCATTTTTCCAAATGCGTCAAAAAACCAGAGGAAAAGCCAAAATGTGTGAACTGTTGTGGAGAACATCCAGCCAACTATGGCGGATGTCCTCGAAACCCAGTGAATGTCAGGAAATCATCATCACAAAACAGTTTCAACAGCACACTGACAAACAAACAATAATGAGCTTTATGGATCATTTAACCATTCTCACATGGAATGCAAATTTCCTGCTTCATAAGACTGGTGAGTTGACTCACCTTATATTTGATTATAAGTTTGACATCATTCTCATCCAGGAAACCTTTCTGAAGCCTGGAAATCGCCTATGCTGCCTTAACTATTTTCTGTACAGAAATGACAGAATAGCAGGCAGAGGAGGCGGAACGGCCATTCTTGTGAAAAGGAATGTGAACCATAATCTCGTATTGACACCTATGTTACAAACACTAGAAGCTACTGCAATTCAAGTGCGGACGGATTCTTTTAAATTCATGGTAGTCTCGGTATACAGCCACCCTCAGGCAGCTACGCTCATTGAAGATATTAAAAAACTTCTGGACTTTCAGGGTCCAATACTCTTTGCCGGAGACTTCAATGCCTATCACGGAAGCTAGGAAGCTGTGAGAAGCAATCGTACTGGGACTGAGCTAAACCGATTCATCATAGATAATCCACTAAGCCTGCATGTCCCCAACGTACCAACACATTATGGCTACCGAAATAGTTATCCTCTCGATATTGGTATATCACGTACCTTTGAATACGATGTACGCATCGAAGTCTTCTCCGAACTTTCATCCGATCACAAACGACACAGAGAAAATGATAGAAGAAATCACAGACAAAATAATACAGGCGAAAGAGGACAACACAGTCACAGCTCTGACAAGGGCGACAAACCCCTATGAACTCCCTAACGACATCAAAAATTTAATAAGGAGGAGGAATCGAGTTCAGAGAAGAGCTAGGAACACAGGTGATCCTAGATTACGCCAGGAAGTAAATCAAATTACGAACAAAATTTGTGATCAGATATCAAAATTCCGCAATGAACAATGGGAGAGCTTCTTGCAAAGTCTGAAGCCTGGGAGCGACACTTTCTGGAGGGTTTCCAAGTACTTTCGTATTAAAAACAAACTTGTAACACCACCAATTCACGGCCCTTACGGTATCAAAATTGACAGTTCTGGTAAGGCGGAAGCCTTTGCAGATACTCTAGAACAACAGTTCTGTGAAAATTCATCCAATGAGGAGGACTTTAACGATCACGAAGACCACGTCAATCGGTTGACCAACAGGCTCATGTGGTCAGACATCACAAACTCCGATTTAATACAAAGCACCTGTCTTCAAGAGGTTAAAGACATAATTAAAGTACTGAACAGACGGAAAGCACCGGGATTTGATTTGACATCAAACACCATGTTAAAATGGCTCCCGGATAATATTCTCGATGCAATAGCAGCGATTATAAACGAAATTTTCCGCTTGCGAAAATACCCCCAAAAATGCAAATCGGCAATAGCTATTGTTCTTCCAAAACCTGGTAAAAGCTTCATGTTCCCACAAAACTGGCAGCCTATTAGCCTATTATCCTCTCTGTCGAAAATAGTAGAGCGGGTGCTACTAAATCGACTAACTGAGGTTGTTACCGAAAAAGAAATACTTCCAGAAGAACAATTAGGCTTCAAGCCATTACACTCCACAGAACTGCAGCTTACTAGGGTGGTCCAACACATTAGAATAGGGCTAAACCGCAGAAAATCAACGGGTCTGGTTATGTTTGACATAGCCAAAGCCTTCGATAAAGTCTGGCATACAGGGCTTATTTACAAAATGCATGAATCCCAAATGCCACTGCAGCTCATCCAAATCATTGGCTCCTTTCTAAGAGGCAGATCATTTCGTGTCAAAATTGACAACCACCTCTCAACCATGCAGCCAATTCAAGCTAGAGTCCCACAAGGATCACCCATCTCCCCCAAACTATACAACATCTTTACTGCAGACCTACCTCGGCTGCCTTTGAATGTCTACAAGTCCCTATGTGCCGAGATACCTGTGTATTATACTCATCCAGACAAGCAAGAGCCATCACCACCAAACTGCAACTCTCCATAGACATACTTTTGAAGTATTTTTGCAAGTAGAAGATCAAGTTAAACTCAGACAAGACCCAGGCATTATTTATAACCAGAAAAAGACAACAACAACCGAAAACTTTGACTGTTGAAAACGAAAATATTGCCTGGTCAAGAACAGCCAAATACTTAGGACTGACTTTCGACAGTAAACTCTCCTGGACTGACCACATACGCAACAAACGAGGACATTGCTACAATGTGCTATCCCTACTCTTTCCACTTCTTCAGGCCAAGAAACTCAACATCAAGAACCGTCTGCTGACCTACAAGCAAATAATATGACCGCACTACTATATGGTAGTACAGCCTTCTACCAGACGACAGAGACCAACAAAAAGGCACTACAATCCATCCAAAACAAAAGCATTCGACAAATCTTCGGAATCCCATGAATTGTTAGAAATACGGACATATAAAAAGACCTTAGAATAGAACCTGTTGACATATTCGTACGTGACAAAGCACTCAAACTGCTCGACAAAGTAGACAACCATCCTAACACTACCCTGGGAACCCTAAGACGCAAAGCACTACCAAAAGAAACTTATCCAAGTATCCGCGCTAACTTTAAGAAAATATAATTGACATTAATCAAGATAGTACAATCTCGTTAATCATGGTGAGCAAATAATTGCTCACAGATAGAAGGAAGCTAGGGTGCTAAATCGCACCAGCTCCAAGGAAAACGAGTCCAAGGGGACAATAATTGTGATGTCTGGATGTTGGAGGCAGAATCATAGGTCTTATGGCCAGTGATATTTGATTAGGAAGAAACTTACTCTTAAGCCTATAAAAACTTTTTAGCATTTCATTTTCTAAAAGTCATAACCCAATTTACCTTGAAAAAGCTTGTTACCCACAAAACTGTACCGCACCTAAAATAAAATGTTCTGGAGGGGCCAAAGATGGGCAAGGACCACACTCGCTCCCTGTGATCCATTGAGTGAGAATACAAATCACCAGAGCTCTGCTTAATCTCTTCCACTTCTATTACTTATCACTCCCTTACACTTTGGGCCGCAAAAAAACCTTGTTGCCTTAGATACTCTCTGTACTCAAATTCGCCAACTTTAACAACAGGGAATCTCCGCACTTCACTGTACAATTTCCTATGTTGATTCTTGGGGGAGTCTAACGGTGAAAAAAGTTATCTTTTTTCCTCTCTTAGTTTTTTAGTTGCCACTTAATTACTGGTGATTGATATTAAGGATCAGTATAAACTACAAGTATCTCACGCCCGTTTGAGAAAATAGGAGAGATCTTCTTGTCTCCCCAACCCACAGCTTTCGTGATTCCTCATCCCAAGCCCCACAATTAAATGGTATGAATGTGCTCGGGGTCGCACATTGGTTTTACTTATTCTTCAATTAAGGAAGTTAAATGCCGAGAAATGCCAATAACTGTAAATAAATCTACAGCTCTGCTACTAAAACATGTTTATACCTCCTTTGTGGGGAAGGCGAGTCTCCGCGTCTGCTAACAAAGTCGAAAGTAATAATCATGCCACCGGAATGGAGGTTGTATGACGGGCTTACTTCCCATCCTTGGAAAACCCCCATCCTGATTTGATGCCTATAGAATGGTCTTAGAATGGATTGGACCTATGGCGACGACTTTGCAAATGAAAACAGGACTATGGCATTGGATCTTGGAATGTCAGATCACCCAATTACCCAGGCAGTGTCAAAAACATTTTACAAGAGCCCAGTGAATATAAATTAAATGTACTGGCAGTCTAGGAAACTAATTAGCCTGGAAATGATATTAAAGAGTAGAAAGCCTACTGAAAGGGGAGATTTCAGAGTCGCATTTATTGTCGATAGGTAGTTGAAATCACACATTGTTAGTTTTAAGAAATTGTGTGAACAATTTCGTGTGACCCATATCAAATCGAAATTCTTCAAAATTTGGCTGATAAACGTGCACACCCTGACCAAATCAAAGGATAAAGAAAAGCAGAAACATTCTACAGCCACCAGAAAAGACTAGTTGGCTCATTAACTACAAATGATACAAAAATAATTCTGGCTGATTTCAACGCTAAGGTTGGCCTTGAGCTATCTCATTGGAGAACAACTGGAAGATATAGCCTCCATGATGAGACAAATGAAACGGCTGACACCTGGTTGACTTTACATGCAGCAGAAATCTTGTAATACATCATACAACATTTGCTTTCTATGTTACATTGCCGCATACATAATTTATCATAGGTGCCACTAGATAGCAACGCACAAAACCAAATTAACCATGTTCTGATCCAACAACATTGTGCCTCGAGCATACTTGACGTTCGTATATACTGAAGACTCAATTGTAATTCAGATCATTACTTCATAAAATTAACCTATCTATGTTGTATAGTTAAGGTGTACTTGGCTTAGACTTACCCGCTACAAAAATTTGCCACAAAAAGGCTCCAAAAGGCCTCTGTGGCAAAAAATTTCACGAAAAACCTCTACAACTAGCTGGCTCACATCTTATCAGAAACACCGCTGAAAACAAGCAACGACCTCGAGATGGAAATGAAAGCGGCAATTAAGACCATGGCAGAATAGATGATTGGACATCCACCCCAGCGCAAGAGAAATTATTGGTTCGATGATGAGTGCCAGAATGCGTTAGACAAAAAGAATCTGACGTACAAAGAATACTCAGGTAGGAAAACCTGGATGAAGAAAGAGCATTATGAAAATCTTGGAAGAGCAGTGAATAAGATAATTTGAATTAGGAAAAGCAAATACTATGACGACTAACTGAAGAATTATCAATGTAAGAATGAAAAACCTGAAACAAAGTTATCAGCCCGAAATCGCGTTCTGTCGTGATGACATGGATAATATCATCGCTGATCAAAATACGATTAAGGAAAGATAGGTATCATATTTCAAGAACTTTCTAAATCCCCTACAAAGTTCCAGAGCATTGGAGCCTGTAGATGTTTCCAGAGAGCTCCCATTGTCCCCACCTACTGTAGATGAATTTTGTTCTGCTATCATAGCCCGAAAGAATAAAAAAGTGCCAGTGTCGGTGAGCCTCATCAATTGTGGTGGCAGCAGGGTTCAGAAAGCTATTCACAAAGCCATTCGGCACATTTGGCAACAAGAACAAGTGCCGAACGAGTGGAACCAATCAGTTATATTCCCTATCCACAAAAAAGGTGACAAAATACTGTAAGAAAAATACAGAGTGATATCACTACTTTGTATAGCGTACAAAATATTTTCAAAGATCTTAGAAAATCAAATCCAATCAAATGTCAACAATATTATTGGAGAATATCAAGGTAGTTTTAGAGCAGGTAGATGGACAAAAAATCCATTGTTGACTGTTGATTAGCTACTTAAAAAATTCTGTGAGTTCAGCAAAGACGCGCCCCAAATATTTGCTGACTTTGAGCATGCATCTGACACAATTGACTGTAACGTAATGTACCAAATAATGCTTCGCTTCGGTATCGCAGCTAAATTAGCCCGTTTTACCAAAATGACCTTTATGACAATTATTGGACTAAAGCAGGGAGGTGGGCGATCACCAAAACTATTATTATATAATTTAGCTCTAGAATACGACATAAGACAGACACCTGTCGATCCACGAGCTATATTACTATACAAGTCGAACCAAGTAGTTGCCTATGCGGATGATATCCGATTTTGTCACGGTCATTAACAACCACCCAACTGCTCTTCCAGAAACTTGACAGCGATGCAAAACTAGTACGGCTGTAAATCACTGAGAATTAAATAAAACACATCAGGCAATCTAGGAAAAATACCTCAAATACGCAAATTTGCTAACATCTTCGATACTGTATTCTTAAAAGTGTGATATTTCATGTATTTGAGGTATTTTTCCTCGACTGCGTCAGGAGCTTTGTTTTTTTTTCATTGATTTGTAGCCCTACTAGTTTTGCTTTGCTGTTGAGTGTCAGGAAAAGTTCTTTGGCAGTTGTAAATGACCGTGGCAATATTTTGATGTCATCCGCATAGGCTACTACTTGGCTTGACTTGTATGGTAATGTCGCTAGACAAAGACCAATGGCGAATTCGATACAACTATGAGCTGTATGAAATTTTCGACGGGCCAGAGTTATCAACGATTGTAAGACTGTGGAAGCTACAATAACCTGGTCACGTGAATCGTATGAATAACAATGGATACCAAAACTTGTATTCATTGGGAGTACTGAAGGGCAAAGACCAGCGGGGAAACCGAGGAAACGCTGTTCTGAATTGGTTGATGGATTTCGAAACTGGAGGACGCGGTCAATGGACTGAAATAGTCAGAGGCACTTTTTGCAAGAAATAAAGGCCTAAGAAGGGTGGTAGTGCTACGAAAAAGACAATAAACTCTATGTTTTAGGCAATGGAAAAAATAAATAAACAATTAAATTCAAAATTATTAAGATTACTCTTACTTTCCGGTATCCTTGAATGAATATCTGCTGAATCTCCAGGTTTGCTGACTTGAGAGCTCTTCACTGCTATTTCGCTAGCCAAAAAAATGATATGATTTAATGATCCACCGTACTTTTGTCTACTATCATTGAGATTCATCCACCAAAAAGATCTCGACCACTTCCTCCAGGTTCTTTTTTGCCTCACAAATAACCGTTCCATGCTATTGACCTAGTTTCGTGGGAACGTAAGACAAGCATTCTAATAGTCGCCCCCTAAAATGGCCACATTACTTCCAATGGTGGCGTTCAGAAAAACCAATCAGTTTTCTGATTTGTTGGCAAGGCATTGGCAGTATTGCACGGATACTGCAACGAACTTCTGACTGTCAGTTGTGGCAGGTTGTATTGCTCATTTTTTTGAGTATGATTTAAGTAGTTATTATTATTTAACTAATAAACTTCTAAGTATCTTTTTCCTATGGAATTTTGTTGGCCTTGTTGACTTTACACAATTGTCTCCTGCACTATTTTGGAGATTTCTGTATCAAGATTTTTCACTTTGGGCACATAATTAGCCACTTGGCGCATCTTTATAGCTTCATCAGCTGGAATGATGAGATCTGGTCTTTAGAAATCATTACAGCCACATATACTCACAGGAATGCTTAGTTGTAGTAGAATCTTCTTCTTCATGGTACTACAGCCCCTCTCCGGCCTTTGCTTCCTGCAAATAGCACCTCCAACTGTCTCAGTCTTTTGACCGTGTCCTCCGATTTCAAAATCCGAGCAGCAATGAACTGTCTTCGTCGACCGAATCAGACCACCATTTTCTTGGCTTATACACTGGTCTCTGCCCTTGAGTTCTCCCAACGAATACCTTTTTCGGATATCCGTTGTTCATCCATACGGTTCATGTGGCCAGCCCGTTGCAGCTTCCGCAGTTTTACAATCGTTGAGACCTCAGGCTCGTCAAAAGTTTCATACAGCTCACGGTTGTATCAAATTCAACATAGGTCTCCATTTAACCCCGCCCCGATAATTTACCTCAGGACCCGTCACTCAGAGATGTTCAATATATTTTCGTAATCTTTGGTTTCGGGTTCATGTTTCACACCCATAACATAACATACGAGGACGGTTCAAATCTGATCGTGACAAATGCTCTGACACGTATATTTATTATCGAAAAAATTTTAAAAATTTACAGTTTTTCTTGGTACTTCGCCTTACAAGTTACGCATTTTGTCCATCTTTCCGGAAGCTTTTTGATGCTGGTATCAAAAGTTCCTTGGGCAACTCGGACAGCCATGTGCGCTCAAACTACTCTACCTCGTCATCGGTTTGAATCTTTAACCTTCCGAGAGTATCTTTCGGTGGTCCAAACATGTGGTAATTGCAAGATAATTAATCCGGACTATAGGAGGGATATTCTAGTACCTTCGACCCCAATTCCGATATTGTATCGAGCGTGAGACGCGCGGTATAAGGTTGCGTTTTCCCGGAAAAGTTCAACAGTTTAGGAAACCATCGCTCCGTTATTTTGGGATATTGAAGGTGTTCGTAGATGATAGACTCTACACTACCAATACTGATGTCAAGCTCACCCGAAATGTCTCGAACATTTGTCGTACGGTCCTCCAAAATGAGTTGTTCTACGCAGCAAATGTTGCCTGCTGTGATTCTGGTTCGCGGTCGAAGATCATGCGGCTCATTCTCGACAGTTTTGCGACCATCCTTGAATGCTTTGGCCCATTTGAATACAACAGCTCTACTCAAGCACTCACTACCGAACTGGTTTCGCAAACGTAGAAAAATTTTCGTGTTTTTAACGCCTTCCCACACTAAAAAACGAATGTCAATACGTTGCGCAACGGCGGTCGGCACTTGACGCTTATTCATGGTCGTAGCACGTGGGTGAAACATGAACTCCCGACGAAAACTACGCCAAACTGTTTATATGGAGCCCAGCTATCACATATTCAAGCTATGACCTTCAAAACATACATTCGCGCCATCTACAGCATTCGTCTCAATCATATTTGAACCACCCCCGTATATCTTATCATATGTTTGTATACTTGGAGTTTTGTTTTCCTGTATATTCAGCTGGTCTTCAAGATCGTCAAAACTTTCATTACTAGAACTCGTTATTTTGGCGCCTAAATACACGAATTAGCTCACATTTTTGATACTGTATTCGCCAAGTGTAATATTTTGTGTACTTGAGGTATTTTTCCTCGGCTGCGTCATGACCTTTGTTTTATTCTCAATGATTTGTAGTCCTATCAGCTTTGCTTTGCTGTCGAGTTTCAGGAAGAGTTCTTTGGCAGTTACGTATGACCGTGAAAAAAGATTGATGTCGTCCGCATAGGCCACTACTTGGCTCCACTTGTATAGCAATGTACCTCATTCATCAATAGGTAGCTTTCTTATGACGTACTCCAGAGCCAAATTGAGTAGCAACGAGGACCGCCCATCTCTCTGCTTTACTCCGATATTTGTGTTAAAGGCATTGGTGAGTTGGTTATTTTTTTTTTATTTATTTAATCTATAAAACAGATATAATCCAATTACATTATAGACAAACAAAAAAATAAAACAAAGTTTATACATACAATCAATGTATCCAAAAAGGATAATAAAAAATTAAATGAAAAAGGAAACTACGTACAAAATACAATAAATTAATTAGAAATAGAAAAAATATTCTTCGAAGTTTAACAGGAGAACCGATTCCTTAAGTTTTTTTTGAATTTAGCAAAAGACAGCGGTATTAAAGACCAAGCGCGTTATGATTACGTGGGAGTCGTACAGCAGGCGAAAAAAATAAAATATCAGTGCGAGCAAAGGGAACATTGAAGACTACCGAGGATCTAGTTGGACGTCCGGTATTGAAGGAGGAAATTTCAATGCCAAGGCCTATAGGAAGCAAATTGTGATAAAGCTTGAAAAGGAGGCATTCATCGAGAAAAACTCTGCGAGAGACTAATGAAGGAATGCACAGAAAAGAAAGGCGATCACTATAAGCGCAATACGGGATACGGAATTTTAAAACAAGTTGGGTAGACAGACCTATGCTCATGTCAGAAGGGTTTTGTACTCTGCTTACAAAATGCAGTAACCAGTAACGAATAAAATCAAGAAACATGTCATGTTCGAGGATCATACTATTATTAGCAAAGTTGAAAGAATTTTGACTTTTGAGGTGTTTGTTATAGTTATACCCATAAATATCTCCATTGATAATTTTTTTAGATTTTTTAGATCATGGGTGTCCATTCGCGAGGGAGGAAACACATTTTTCATGATCCACCCCCCCCCCCCATAATGAAGCAAAAACTGTCAGTTTAAGAACTGTTTTGAAAAGCTCTCATAGAGAACTTTCAGTTGATACTCATATCGGCTACCTCCTCTGTACTGTAATCATGATTCATGGCCTGTTTTTTCGAATCTTAGAATGGTTTCAAAGCCCTTTCGCTAGGAGCTCTCTCCTGCCTCTTCGACTTGTTTCAATTGTATGTACTCATCTTCATGATACCTATCATTCCTGAAATTTTCATGCAAATCCTAGCAAAGCTGTAGTGTCTAAGTCGATAAAAAGCGCATATGGCTCCAAAGCCATATGTTTCCAAAGTAATACAGGGCATATTGTTCCAGAGTAATACAGGAAAATTCAAATCGCTATAACTTCGTTAAATACAATTCGATCTTTGTGAAACTTTCAGAAAAGATCAATCTTATGAATAGTCATCCGCTTGATAAATTTTATTGAATTTAAGGGTACCGTTTAGATTTTATTCAAGAAAATATAAAATCGATAAATCATACTATTACTAACAAAGTTGAGTGAATTTCGACTTCTCATGTATTTGTTGTTGTTGTACTCATTAAGGCCTACATCCATGATTTTTTTCAGATTTTTCGGATGAAAGGTGTCCAATCGCGAGGGGGGGTACGCGAAAAGTTCGTACATTTCCCCTTCCCCTGCCCCCCTCGGTACTCATAAGGCAATTTTAAGACCTATTTTGAAAAGATCTCATTGATACCTTTTCAATGATACCCTAGTCGACTACCAATGGTGAACATTTTTTTTTTTAGGGGTCGCCTCCCTATATGGGGAGACCCCCCTTAAACCCCTTTGAAAAATGTTTCCACCCTTGAACTTTCAAGAAGTCACCACTTCTGACCTTTTCACAAAGTTTCGTGGCTGTAGCCTCTATAGTTTCGGAGAAAAAGTGCTGTGACATACAGACGGACGGACGGACGGACGGACGGACAGACGGACACAGGTCGTGATTGCAATAGGGTTTTGTATTTTAGTACAAAACCCTAAAAAGGAACCGAGTAAACCTACGTTGCACAGCTTCAATAGCATCTCTTAGGTAACGTTGATGCGGACTCCATATTTGCGAACAACACTCTGAAATGCTTCGAACAAGAGAAAAGAATAAACAAACATACGATGAAATATCTTTAAAATCTTTTGTGGATCTGAGGATAAAACCTGACATACGAGATGCTTTAGATACTAGATGAGTTATATGCTGTCCAAAATGAAGCTTGGTATCAAAAAATACTCCCAAGTCCTTGTGGGATACCACAGCTCTCAAAGAAACATTAGCAATCGCATAGTCATAATCAAAAGAAGACTTTGTAAGGGAAGAAGTGAAATGGGGCAGTAATTGGACACGCTTGCTTTATCTCCAGATTTGAAAATGGGAAAGACATTAGCTCTTTTCCAGCGTGCAGGAAAACAACCATCTGCGAGACTTTGGTTAAATAAGATGGACAAAGGAACACACAGCGAAGACGACGAAGATTTAGCAAATAAATTGGGAATTCCTTCTGAGCCACAACCAATACTGCCATCCAGACCATGTAATAGGCATTCAACTTCAACAGGGTTCACATATGCAAATGGCAAATTCATGGTTGGACCATCGATGAATGAAGATGCTGCAGCACTTGTCTTACTATAAAAAGAAGAAAAATGTTGCGCAAAGAGTTCACAAATTTCCCCATTATCAGAAGACGTGATACCCTCAGAATTCATTGAGTAGGGCATATTTAAACGAATTTATATAGGCCCAGAAAGGCTTTTTAGCACTTGACCTTATGGAGCCCTCCACGTGATCAATATAATGGCTTTAAGCACTTTTAATTAAACTATTGGCTTCAGTTCTTAGACCTTTATAACAACGTAGGTGCACCTCAGAACCCGTCAAGTGATATTTCCTGCGGGCAGCTCCCTTGGCATTTAAGACTGAAGCGATGTTGTTTTTAAACCAAGGTGCATCTTTTAACCTTCTACGGGCATAGAGCGGTGTATAACTGGTTATCAGGATTCAAGAAAAATATAAAACTTTTGAAGCGTTGCATCAACACTTATGTTTCGAAAAAAAGAAAACCAATTAACAGAATTTAATTCTAACTCCATATCAGAATATTTGGCTTTTAGAAAATTAAAGCTAGAAGGGATAACTTTTTTTTGGACAAGATCACGAGCCAGAACAATCAGCCAATGAAGCGGAGAATGATGAGGATCAGGTTTTACGTAGGGGATAAGGGCAGCCTGCAGGGAGATAAAAGATTTCGGTATATTAGACAGAACTAAATCCAGAGCTTTACTGTTAACGTTTGGGATATCATTTAATTGTTAAAGTGAACAAAAAGAAAGGAAGGAGGAAAGGGTAGCAGAGTAATTGTCAAAAGATAGAATTTCGGAAAATGTGCTATTCCAAACAACATGGGGTAAGTTGAAATCCCCACAAATTAAAAGCAATGAAGAGGGAAAGCTGCTAAAAATGTATGAAGAAATTTCTGAAAAGAATGTTTCATAAACAAGAACGGAACTTCCACAAGGAATATATACAGACAAAATTAGTAAGGTTGTAACTGAGGACAAGGTAACAGACACAGCAATACATTCTACTGGAGGTGACGCCTTGAAATTGCATACAGAAGCTATTAAAGTCTCTTTACGAATTTCTATCAACACACCGCCTCCGTCAGACTTGCGAGAGTTTAAACGGTTACGATCTTTACGAAACCCTAAATGAGAAGGAAGAACTTCAACATCCAATATATCCTCGGTCAGCCATGATTCCGATAAACACACGATGTCATCAAGAGAAACAATAGAAGAAACTCGAAATTCATTGGACTTGGTTCTTCGACCGCGAACATTTTGATAATATAAATTAAGAGAATTACTCATATTCTGTCTCTCCGACAAGCACCCGACCGAAAATTTTTCCGCGGTTGACTTACAAACTCCTTAACAAAAACACCATGAGGCCAGAAATCAGATTTAAGTGGGGCTTTAATATCCGAACTGGTGGTGATGCGGAATGAAGCAATCGTTTGCGAGTCAAGATTTTCTGGAGTTAGCTTCTTGACTATCAGCAAAGCAGGTTCGTATCCTAACTTTGCCACGATGTAACTCCTGATCAATTCTGGCTTTGCATGATAGTTCAAACGCGAGATAAAGATTGGAGTCGGTGGAGCGATAATATCGAGCGGCGGAAGATAACTCTGAGTCTCAGAAATCGATTATAGTGATGTGGTTAGAGGCATTGGCGGTTGATCAAGTGTTGCAATCGATGGAGCACAAATGGCACCTTGCACATGTACCTCCGATTTTGCTAAACTCTGCCGAATTAATCCAGTTGGAAACAAAGTGGCTGGGACCTCATGAGGTCCAGAATCCACTAAAATAACGTCAGAAGATGCAGTCAATACAGGTTGATGATGGCTGTGCTGTTCGGTCAATGTATTCATTGAGCGATGATGTAAGAAGGCATTGTCGGAAGTAAGAATGATATTTCCATCGTTGACAACAGCGTCGACGACTTTTGTGGGGGGTGATTTTGCAGTTTTTGCCTGCACAGCAGTATTGACGACTTTTGTAGGGGGAGATTTTGCAATTTTTTCCTGCTGTTTAGCTTTTTGTTTTTGGCGCGTTTTAGCCCCCGTATGTGGAGGAGAAGAAGGACCAGCCAGTCGTCCGTTAAGAACATTTTATCGACATCTTACAGAGCAGCTTGCACAGAGCGCAGCATAGATGTAGCTTGTTTTAAAGTAGTTTCCAAAGCAAGTTTTGCCACCTTCAATTTGTCCACAAAATGCGACATTGATGGTGAACGACAACGACTGCAAAACCAGTATGTTCCAGAGGATGCAATAATTGCATCTCCAATCCGTGCTGACAAGCCCACACAGATGCAGTGGAAAGTAAGTCCGCAGAAACCCGAACACATTATGAAAGGCGAGTTCGCGGTGGAATTAGGGCACTTTATTGCACGGCACTGCATAATTAATACCAAAAGATATATGAAAATAAGAATTTACTAACCAAAGAATCTTTGCTGCAGTAAAATATAGAAACTGTATTCTGCACAAGATGGCACTGGAATAAATTGGCCGAAAATAAAGAAGATATGTAAAAAAGGTTTCTGTCTGGGCTAACTTTGTAAGTAGTGAGCATTGTGTTTCTATACATAGTGGTGTCATCGTAGCGAACATTTTAACTCCACATTGGGGGAACCCATGTTTCTGGTGGCGCACGTATCGCTGGTAAATGTCTAAGGTAGAATATCTTTAGTGAAAATCCAATCCAAGTGCAGAAACTTTTAAAGCTGCTTTGAAAGTGGTTATGAGTTTTGAGATATATGATGTACATATATCAACATATTGGCAAATCCCAGCGAATGAATTATGTAGGATGGATGTATGTTCGCTATGCGTTTTGTGTGAAGATTCACCACCGCCATGTAGGGCTAAAGCTAGTCGTAAGATTATTTCATTCTTCGCGATTATAGAAGATTGTAAATAAATGTACATGTTTTCGATATTGTGTGTCCATTCATAAATTTGGGGTGTGTTCATTTCATGAATGGAAGTGCACAATTTTATTGTGTGAAATATAAGAATTAATACTTTTAAAGAATTTAAAAGATTATAAATCCATTATAAACGAATCGATTTTCTTTATCGCTAAGTGTTCTTTTTATGTGTTTTTATAAACAATAATAAATATGAAACTAGATTGTTGAGTGTAATCATATTTGTAAACGTTGAATATCTAACTAAGCAAGTATACATCTTAGAGTTAGAAATAGTGATGTTAATAAAATTACAACCATAGGTTTTATTCTTGTCGATTTTAAAGTTATCATTGAATAAATTGCAATGAAAAGACTTTTTGACTCTGACAAACAGTTGGAAATAAAAAATAAACACTCAAGTACGATCAGTGAGAAATTCGTTTAAATATTTTTCCTAAATTATTGTAACATCAATGTATGTCTTTGTTTTGTATGGTATGTCAAGGAATATCAGCTGAATGCTGATTCATGGTTGCAAGGACTGAAATATAATTGCTTTTATTTTAATGTATAATAATGGTACGTCGATTTCTGCACGAAAAATGGATCACTTGGTATCAAAAAATTTTGTTGTAGCATTATCCAATTAAACTTTTTAAAGTGTTTTGTCTTATTTAACTTTCAAAATAAAAATCATGTTTTCTTTTCGTGACTTTATTTGATTAATTTTTAGCATCTACGGGTTTCGCTGGTACCACCTGTCTCGTGAATATAATAAACTAATTTACTTAAGAACAAATCATAGTCGTCAAATACGTACACACTGAAAGTTAATTAGAAATGAATTTTTAGTTTCATAAAAGTTATAAAATTAATTCTGAGAAGAGTGATTTTCGTTTAGTCTTCTTTTTTTTAGCCCAACAGCCCCTCTCGGGCCTTCGCTTCCTGCAAATAGCGCCTCCAACTGTCTCAGTCCGTTGACGGCGTCTTCCAATTCCGAAATTTGAGCAGCGATGAACTGTCTTGTTTCCTCCGTTTCCCCACTGGCCTCCGGCCTTCAGTTCTCCCAACGAATACCTTTTAGGGTATCCGTTGTTCGTCCATACGATTCATGTGGACAGCCCATTGCAGCTTCCGCAGTCTTACAATCCTTGAGACCTCCGGTTTGTCAAAAATTTCATACAGCTCATGGTTGTATCGAATTCACCATTGGTCCCCGTCAAGCTTCATTCCAATTATTCGCCTCAAGACCCGTCGCTCAAAGGCGTTCAATATATTTGCGGATGCTTGGGTTAGGGTCCATGTTTCACACCCATAGCATAACACAGGTGTCATCACAGATTTGTATGCTTGGAGCTTTGTTCTCCTGTGTATGCAGCTGGTCTTCAAGATCGTCAATACTGAATAAAATATTTGATTTGCGAGCTGTATTCTTCGACGTATTTCGTCTCTTTAATTACCCGTTAAGTCTTACTTGTGTTTATTTTCAAGCAATGGTAAATATAATTATTCGTCGAGCATAACTCCATTTTGCAATCAGTAAATTGCAAAAAATTAATGATAAAGTCAAATCGATAATAATTGTTACTATGCATTAATTTCAAGCTTGTAATTTTGATGTCAGGAAGGTTTCGAAAATTGTTCTTTCGATGATCTTGTTTTGTAGGGGGCATATAAAAATTATTTTTCCAACAAAATTGAGAATATCAGTTTGCTCATCCGTGTGCCCATTTTTGCATTACAGCAAGTTTCTCGAGCAGCTACAAACGTTTTTAATTAAAAAAAACAACCTCAGAGGCATTTCGGGAGGCCTGAGTATATAAAATACTTTAAAGGGCTCTACGTAAAAAAAGCACGTTTTCCCACACCACTAGGAATAAAGTGCAAGACGTTTTTTTAATGTGGTATCCCCTGTATGCTTTATCCATTTCACAGAGCATGCGCTTAAAACTTGTGAGAATCATGGCAAAGTGCAAGACGTTTTTTTTAATGTGGTATCCTCTGTAGGCCTTATCCATTTCACAGAACATGCGTTTAAAACTTGTGAGAATCGTAGTCCCTCCGATGATCACAATAAGAAGTTTTGGGTTTAATAAGGCAACTAACATGATCTTCACGAAGGTGTTAACTGTGTCAAAGGAAATAGATGCAGATAAAATTACCTTCTAATACAAGCACAAACTATGAAAGCATTGATAAGGTGTTGCGCGATGAGAAAAAGGAAGAGGTATATGTAGTATGTAGCTAATAATTTCTGGAGCTGAAACTCGACTATCACGCGAAGCACGCTGGGGTGCATGGCTGCGTGACAAAAGCTATAAGCATGATGCAACTCAAAAAATTAGCCCCAATACCAAAAATCTGCGCTCGATAAATGAAAAAATAGTACACATCAGTAGAAATTAGGTGGCAAACTGATTAAATCATAGAAAACAAAGCTTCAGGTTTAAACCAGAGCTTTGGAATGCTTTGGCTTTGAAACATCACCGATTACTTATCTATCATTTAAATCTTGATCTGAGGTGGTTAGTTGCAGTGCATATGGAATAGGTGGATAACATACAACCATAAGTGATGTGGAATATCTAACAGACATTACTGTTGCAATATGAAAAGACTACTTGAATAAATATTCGGCCGTACAACTAGTACAGATGTGCAACTAGCACATCTCTCTTGATCGTCATTACGTTTGGGATATCCCGATTCAACACCGGCTGAAATCGTTGCAAATACGGAATTGCTAAGGGCTAGCATTTCTAGTTTTACTGGCATTTTATCGAAGTTACATGGTTTTATATGCACGCCCATGAGTTTACTAATAGTGGTGATAACATTATTATCCAATTCACGCACCTTTCGAATAATTCTCCATGAAAAGATTTTACTATATTAATTGATGTCATTTTTCAGATGGATATTCCTTAAATTTTTAAGATATTGAAACATGTCAAAACAGTTGTATGTTCCTCTACCTTCTCTCGCAAAGTATGAATTTCAGTAGAGGACCTAGGTAAGTATAATAATCGTCGATTTACTGCGGTCTGATCACAAACCGTTCCTAATACATCGAAGCCGACACTGAGAATATAATTTATGGTTGTTATTCTAATAAAAACCAGTAAATTTCCATTTTGGAAGCCAACAATGTACCCAATTCCTTGCTTCAAAATTAGAAGCAGAGTGTTTTATGCTACGTTGTTGAGCCGCCCAAATCACTAAAATCATCAATAATGTCTTCGCGCAATTATATTCCAGTTCCGTTCTTATTGATATCTCGTCAAAAAGTAAAACATACTGCCCATCTAAACTAGACATTCCTTTGATTTTTTCTCAAGCAGGTCTTTTATAGAATCAACAAAACCAGTTTTTAAGCGAAGATTCGAATACCAGTGCAGAATAGTCCTGACTGAAGGAACACTGAATTCCATGTTTAGAAATTCCCTGTAAAGGGAAGGGGGCCTATAGTAGTATTTCAAGTAAAAAATTTGCGCATTGATCCAAAGGGGCATTAGGCTTGTGAGAAAGCTGGGAACGTATTAAAAGCTGAGCCTCTTAGCTTATATCCTTCAACAAATTTCTTGCTTGTTTTTCAACATCCGATTTATTTTTCCTTATTCGGTCATACTTTAGAGAAACAAAACATGCTTTTGGAATTGATTGTTGCTTTTTGTTAGGCGGCGGTCTGGGGATGGAAACTGAGATGGGTGTACATTTAGTATGCTAGGTCTTGAATGAAAGTTAACATTCCGAAGATGGCTTTCATCCTTCGGATCTTTTCGCACTTCAAGTGGAGGAAACAACTGAGATGACAGGTTATTTAAATTTAAATCGGCTAAAGTTGGATGAATGAAGCTTTGTTTGGGCTTTTCTCTAAAATGAATGGGATGGAGTTTCTCAAAATATTGTTCTCTCCATTTGAGAAAACGCTACGAATGACAGGTGTTAGCAATGCATTTTACTTCAATACCTTTCTATGGCCATATTTTCTAATGCAGGGCTTTAAAAATGATCCTCACCCAGAAATTGGGATTTTTTTCAAAAAGTTTGAGTGTTAAATGCCTATACGCTTTAACTAGACATTGGTTCTCTTGTCCTGAGATATTCCAAAATATCTCAAGGAAAAACCAAACGTATAGCCGTGAAGGTGATTCTATAAATGAATTTCTATATAAAAAATCTACATAAAAATTTCAAAATAAAATACAATTAAAATTTGATACTTAAGCCTTTCCTTTAATGAATTCACAGTTAAACACTTTCTCACTTCAAATTTAAAGATGTAATGACTCATTTCAGTACATTACATTTATTCAAAACTTTCTAACGGTGAAGCCTATGAAACATTAGACACCATGAATTTTCCCCACATTTAGACGCTTTTCATTTAGGCATCTTGATTGTGGAAAGCGATTTCGAAGGTAGCCAAAATCGTTAGGGTGCTTTATTTTTCTGATTGTGGGTTGTTAAAAATTTGCCATAAATAAGTCTTTCATAGTGCGCGATCGGTTCAACCAGGGGTGTGGGTTCGATGCCCGGTCTGTGTACCAATTTTAGTTTTGGTTTTCCCTTTTATTAGTTGATTGTTTACTTATTTAGAATACATTTTTATGCTTTTGTGTCACAATGGTAGAATTTTCTAAAACGCATCGCAGGATGCCATCCATTATAATCAACAATTTTTGTGCTTGTAACTAGGTTCTCAAAGAAGATTTGATTGTGGAAAATATTCCAAAATATCTCGTGAAAACTCAGAATAATGGTTATTCGTAGAATTTAGAATAGGATAGCTCTACTCCCTAGATAATGTGTACCCATGATGTCTCGGTAATTTTATTGAATATAGATTATCGGTTATTTTTAAAAGAATTCTTCGCAGGTCATCAATGGCGAAAACATATCACACTGTACTATGAATGTGAAAAAGTTTTTAAAAAATCGGAGGTTTCAAAAAATGCAGTAAAACGTCCAAAAGTTTCACGGGGTCTCGCCACATCCATTTGCACATATCCCGACGATATAAATTCGCAATTCTGACCTTTATATGGAATAAGTCATATGGACTACTACTCTCAATTATTATCATTTTTACTCTTAAGCGTGTTTCCGAGCCAGTTTTGAATTCTTCTTAGAGTTTTCATTTCACAGTCTTTAGCGCTTCCATTGCTTTGTATTTTTTGCGCATTTATTATGTGCACAAAGGCTTATCTAATAACTGAAGAATGTTTCGAATTTCAGAAACTGCTCTAAAACCTGTTTGTAAGATAATTAGGCCATCTTAACTGCTTCTGAACATCTGATTCACATCAAATCCATTTTAAAACAATGCTAATTTGAATTCCTTTATTCTATTTCATTCTTTATTTTAGTGACTTGTCGAAATTATTATCAAATATCATTATTATTTTATACAAAAAAGATGATATTATCATTCTTTTCAACTTTGTTACTAGTAGTTGGCTACTAACTATATTTTCTTTCAATTAGATTCTATTTGATGAGCTATTCCCCTTTAGAAGTGCATCGTACATTTTCTTTGATTCTAACAAAGATTAAAGCAGGATGACTTCGCTAGGTATATCCTGTTAGTGCTTCCTAATCCACTCATTTATTCCAAACATCACAATCATCATTACTCAAAATAAAGAAACTGACACAAAGTCAGGTACATCTATTTTATTAAATGTGTGTTTACATTTCGAAATTAATTCGCAAAAGCTTACTATCAATGTAAGGTATGGAATTCTTCAAATCAAAATCATAAGAGGAATTATTAAGCATTCGTAATCATAACTTGAAAATCACACATCTAAATTGAATTACACTCAATGCAAAATTCATTTACTCGCGTATCGTAAAACTTCTATTAACAGCTGCAAAATTTATATTACAAGTTATATCTTCCTACGAATACTCACAAAATATCTTTAAATTCACTTCTCACTTGCCATGTTGCCTCTAACAATGATAATTTTCTCAGCTTCTCATCAGATAATGATAACCAGGCAACTTTGCATCGACGCTACCTTCGAGTTCAATCCCGATATTGTGAACTTTTCGCATTTGAAAGTCACTTGATCACACCTTTTCTCCAATAACTCAACAAAAATACAAGTATCGCATATTTCCTAGATGTTTCAAATAAGGAATTGCTATAATGAAGCGATACAAAGCAAACTCTTTTCACTAATTGATACATGAGATTACGGGTCTCCCTCTTAGTATTAAAAGATGTGCTTTGCATTACTGGAAAATAACTATAGAATACAATGTAAAAATTGTATATGAAAAACTATATAATTTATTTCTTTTACATCATGCAACTGTTGGCATGTTTAAAAAGATATTAAAATTTACTTTCAAATATTTTGATATAAATTATAATATGAATTAATTACTTCATTCATAATGGGTTAGTTATTTCCAACTCACAAGCAAATTGTCCTTATTTGGAAATCATAAGTGATTTACTTTTTTTAAAGCAACTCCATTCATTCTTTCAACATTCCTATCGCAAATATTATATTTCTCAAAAGAGCCCACGAACATCATTTGCAACGTTGCAATTAACTAAGATAAAATTCATTTCCTTCCATAGCAGATTTGATCATTAGCCAACGATGCATTGAAGCTCGCCAAAGCGACATGCATCCATCTAAGACACATCGGCGGAAAGAAACTTTTGCTAGAAATGCTAAAATCGACATCGCAACGCCATCTATCCTGCCAATTGGCGTTCACCGTGACACCACTATGTATAGAAACACAATGGTAGTGAGTCTGGAAATCACTTATTTTAGCACGAGCACAAAATTTAAAACTCAACAGATGTCACTATGATCAGTAACGGTTTTGAACCGACAAAAGTAAGCAAGTTAAACTTAAAAAAAATGCAACTTTTCCAGGAAAACTTTAAGTCTCAAATTAATTCACTTCTAGTTCATGAAAACTCTCAATCACATGATCACTGCACTCAAACGATCGAAAAAAACTGGCTGCACAGTAAAAAATTTAGCTAGAAGATATTTAGATACGAAAAGTAAACAAGAGTTAAAGGAGCACGAAACTACGAAGTTGCTTGCATGATCGCTGCCTTTGGCCACTACTATTGATGCGGACTTGGGAGATCGTGGATGTCATTTTCATTCTGGTAAGACGGACTAATTTGGCTGACATGCCAAACAAAGCATTATTTACTACAGTATGTTACGATCACTACTGTCGTATGCTTGTTTAAAGTCAACGAAAATTTGGTGTACGTCTATATTGAAGTCCCAGCATTTTTCAAGTGCCTGCTTCCCTGTGAACAAGTGGTCTTTTGTCAATCTTCCTGTTCTAAAGCCATCTCGATACTCCCCAATAATACTGTTGGCGTATGATGGGATTTGATTTTCTAAAATCTTTGAAAATACTTTGTACGCCGTACAAAGTAATGATATGCCTCTATAATTGTCGCACTGTAGCTTGTCACGTTTTTCGTAGAAAAGGAATATAATTGATTGGGTCTACTCTTTTGACATGTGTTTTTTGCCAAATGTGCTGAATGGCTTTGTGAATAGCTTTATGAGCACTGCTCTCACCATATTTGTCAACCTCAAATTGAATTTCATCGATGCCCGGCACTTTATTATTCTTGTTGGGCTTTGATGGTGATATAAACTTCATCTGGAGTTGGTGGGGCAAATGGAAGCTCTCTGCAGACATCTGCAGGCTCTAATGTTCTGGAGCTGTGCGGAGGATTAAGGAGGTTCTTGAAATTGTTGTCTCTTCGAGAGGGCTGAATCAATATCCGTTTGATTATATTTCCACAAACTTAAACAATATTCCGTCGTTGATAAATGAAAAATATGGTTCACACTTGGACTGTTCCGTTTTTAGGGTTTTTTAAAATAATTTTACAAAACCCTACTAAAATCGCGTCCTGCCTGTCCGTCTGTCCGTCCGTCCGTCCGTGTGTCACAGCAGTGTTTCTCGGAAACTACTGAAGCTAGAAACATCAAACTTCGTGTGTAGGTGTGAAGTGGTGTTTTCTTCAAAGTTCAACTACAAAAAAATTTTATAAGGTATTTAAGGGGGGTCTCCCCAAATAGGGGAGTGACCCCCCGAAATAAAAATTTCATTGAAGGTAGCCGATATGGGTATCAAATGGAAGGTATTGATGAGGACATTTCAAAACAGGTCTTAGTTTGGCAAAATTTGCTTCGAGGGGCGCACAGGGAGGGGAAATATACGAAAAATGTGTGTCCCCTCCTCGCGATTGGACACCTGTGATCCGAAAAATCTGACGAATACAATAAAAACAAATACGTGAGAAATCGCAATTCACTCAACTTTGTTAGTACTAGTATGATTTATCGATTTTATGTTTTCTTGAATAAAATCTTAACGGTACCCTTAAATTCAATGAAATTCACATAGATGACTATTTCTAAGATTGATCTATCCTACAAGTTTCATAAAGATTGAATCATATTTAGCGAAGTTATAGTGGTTTGAATTTTCCTGTATTACTATGGAACAATATGCGCTGCATGTATTACTATGGAAACATATGGCTATGGAACAACATGCGCTTCTTACCGACTCAGGCACTACGGTTTTGCTAGGATTTGCATGAAAATTTCAGGAATGATAGGTGTCATGAATATCTTTGAGAATCGGTTCAGCTAGTGGTATCAGTAATCGTACAACAAAAATAGTGGCTGTTTTAAATGCGAAGATTGAATAATTTTGAGTTATTTTTTCCCAACTTCAACGTTTAATGTGCATGCTTTGAACACTTGTTTCAATTTAATGAATGACTGAAGATGAGTACCTGCAATTAATACTCATAAGTGAAACAATTCCGAAGGCGGGAGAGAGCTCCTTGCAAAAGGGCTTTGTAACAACTCTAGGATTCGAAAAAATTGGCCATTAATCGATGATTGGCCATTAATCGATGAAAACATTACAGGAGAGTGGCCCCTGAAAAAAATTCATCAAACAGCCGATATGAGTATGAAATGAAAGTTTTCATGGGAGCTTTTCAAAACAGTTGTTAAACTGTCAGTTTTTGCTTCAGTGGGGCACAGGGGGGAAATACATGGAAAATGTGTTTCCTCCCTCGCGAATGGACATCTGAAATAATTATCAAGGGAGATATTTATGAGTATAACAATAACGAAAACTTCAGAAGTTGAAATTCGTTCAACTTTGTTAATAATAGTATGATCTTCGAATTTCATAGTTTCTCCAATGAAATCGTCATTGACGTGGTTCTTGATTTTATTCAATCTGGTGACTGCATTTTGTAAATTGAATACAAAACCCTTCTAACATGAGCGTAGGTCTGTTTACCCAACTTTGTGATTGATTAAGTTTATTAAAATCGCTTCATAAATATAAAAATTTCTTTTCCTTCTATTTGTATTTTTTAGAAACATCCAAAATATCGACCAAAATATTATTATATGCGCAATTTTGTCAATTTAATAAAGCCAGTAAGCCTACCCTATCAAAAACAACTAACTCTGAAATTTACTTGTGACAAGCACCTGTATAATTGACCTATACCTGTCTGACCATAATTTATGGTTGATCCACTTACCCTTCTTCTAACTTGCATAAAAACAAAGCTAGTCAGCACGCAGACTGACACATTATTAGATACAAGATACGCAAAATAACCGCACAAGGAAAGTAATACTGCCGTCGCAAATGCCCATTGTCAACAACTAAAACTCAAAATGATAAATAGCCTAATAAAGGAGTAAATACCAAATGACATGAACGCATATAAAAAGTATGTTTCCTTTTTCTCCCGTTACATTTCAGGATCACCGCCATGAAATATTGCTCTAATATTGTGTGTACGGGTACTTGTTTGCGCAAATGGTTTGTAGCGTAGCGAGTAGCTGCTTTCGTCAGTGCTTTGGATATAAATGAAAGATATTAACGGAGGAAGTCATCAATTCACTTCCAAATAGAAGTGAACTATATGAAC
Organism: Odontomyia ornata; assembly: GCA_963969285.1. NCBI lineage: Eukaryota > Metazoa > Arthropoda > Insecta > Diptera > Stratiomyidae > Odontomyia > Odontomyia ornata. Next base: position 446,038,722 of record OZ017738.1, read on the forward strand.
ATAATGAATGGGAAAATTGTGTGAGTGATTTCAAAAAGATTTACATGTTTCGCATTTTTCGTTGTACTGGGACTTTTGTTTTGAATATTTACTGCCAAGTAAGGGCGGTATCTTTCAAAACTTATTACAGATAAATTAAAAATTTAACCTAGCTTCAAAACGACCTTGAATGTAAAGCTTAAATGATAACATGCCATCTGTCCCAGTGGCCTGATTTTAGTATCATCCTCATTAAAAAAACCAATCGTACAACATGTGCCCATCTTTAATTGAAATACTTGTATAAAGCTTTCTGCACGTCCTTTGCAGTCAGAGGAATGTGCATGACAAAAGTCTTCTCCACAAAAGGATTCCCCACATAAACAAAGTGTCCTTTGGGTACGCACAAAAAGAGCACACAAAACAAACAAAATATACTTGTAAAAGAAATATATAGTAGATTCTCTAGAGATGACTGCCATTTCCTTCTTGCTTTCCCAGCGTAATGAATTTTTCATTGCTTAAATTCACATAATGGTACGAGTATAGTGAGTCCTTGTAAAAAGTCGTTGGAGTGCCAGGAATTCGAAGAACCTCTGTTCCCTTCGTTAATGTGTAGTATCCGACAAAACTATGTACAGTGGCTTTTATTGTACGTAATACATATACGCTTACTCGAGTATGTGCTAATATCCGTTTGAATATGAATGTTTAAAAGATGAGAGAATGCTTGAGAGGCATGTGTTTATGCTGAAGTTATAGTACTTTAATTCTTCACTTAAGGTAATGATACAGTATTGTTAAGGATCCATTGTGGTTTCGTAAATGGTTCACCGTGGCTGTAAATTAAGGGTAATGACATGCTTGTTAGGAAATAAAAGAAAATATGATGAGTTATAATAGTTTGAATTAAGAAAAGCAAAAACTTGGAATCTAGTTTCGATAAAAGAAGATCTGGAAAGTACAGTTTATTTAGGGTTGAATTTTGGTATAACGAATAAAAAGTAATTGAACGTGCAAGTCTTTTAAAATTAGACCTCTGAAGAATTCTTTTGTCTCTATTTAGACGTTGATTATTTAAACTTTCTAAATCAAAACATATATAATAATAACGGGGTCTAAATTTTTAAAAACTATACATGTTTAAAGAGTGACAGTTGGTCGCTTAATAGTGTTGTACGTAAGGGAAGATACTACAAATAAAATGCAAAAAAACCTTAACGAACTTAAATCATCCAGTGCTTTATGTTAAATTTAATCTGTGCTATAATGACGAGACCACACATCCAACTGATCAATATTAATGACCAAAATCAAGAATTTTTTACCAATGCATATCTTTGTAGATCGTGTATTTATACCTAATCTAGCAACGCCAACACAACAACAAATTTCCCAGTAGTTGCATTCCAAATTCAACTCCTCAAGGTCTACGCTCGCCAAAAAAGATGATGTAAAAAAGTTGAGTATGTATGAATCGAGCAGTTTGACCCGCAAATTACTCCACAAATCAGCCAGTGCATACGAACAATTCATTCGCAATTCTTATGCTGTTTTGGCGGCAATATTATACCACAAATATTCGTGATAATCCACCTAGCGATACCCAGCAGATATCGTTCATCACTACACCATTTCAATCAGCTGGCAGGTGTTGGAATGTCAGATATCTGCTACAACTCACTACTTGACGTCGTCAGCGTGAGGAGCTAATTTCGGCAACTGAACCGTGACTTGACGTCAGGAGTGGATGAGCGTGATCGAGAGTAGTCATTTGTGAGCGGTTTCGTTGCGGATCGAAGGACACATTGTTGTGTTTGACGACTATAGGAATCTTGCGTTGGATGATGCTGAAGAACTCCATATGAAAACGAAGAATCACCAGAGCTTAGGAAGGTTTGCTTTTCAGTTTGAGGTTAATCATTTTTTCATGAGGGAAATAATATCTGTTGTAAACGGGTGAACAATACAGTTCTGGAGAAAAATCTTGTGGTTCAAAAGAATCTGAGCATAAGTGTATGCGTCCGAGTCCCTTTTCGCTGTGGACGATTGCGAGAAACGTCAATGTGACAATTGGAGAAGATTCTACTGCTGGTGGCCCACAGAAAAGAATGTACGGAATAAGGACTATTATCTTCAATTAAGGAAAATAAACGAGCAACATGAGTACTATCCTGGGGAAGATTGAAGCTATTGAGATTGAAATGGCTCAAACTCAGTACAAATATTATGAATCCGAAGCCTCAAGATCTTCACAGTACAATAACTCCAGTAGTTCCGGCTGTCCCTGTAGGACCTAAGGATGCAATCATTTCCATTAAAATGCAGTGAGTTATTCAATTTCGAAGTTTAACCTGAATTTCATTTTCCAACCTGTTTTGGAAATTCTGGGGTAATATTGGGGCAACTAAGGAAAAAATTTTTTTCATCACAAATTCATCTTTGATGTAACCAAATTATTTTCCTCCTAGTTCGACAAAAGTTGCTCCCATATCAACTTCAGTTCCTTGCTACATGATCCCCTCGAAGTAAGTGTATGGTGAAGAGTAGAAAATTAAATCGAAAAGACAAAAGTAACACATGCACTCATAAAGCACAAGAAAGTTTTCAAGACACGTTGCCTTTAAACGAACTTTCACCCTCATATTTGCAATTTCAACTCTGATTTTTACTCTTCCGTGACCCCAAATTGGGTTTAATATTTATTAAATAAAATATAACAGCAATGGGGAAAGAAATAAAACATAAAACTGAAAAATACTTGTGAGTCGTGCTCAACGATATCAGATCCATTTTTTTCTTCGTAGCACTACAGCCCATGTCGGCCCTTCGCTTTCTGCAAATAGCGCCTCCTACTGTCTCGGTCTATTGATCGCGTGCTCCAATTTCGAAATCCGAGCAGCGATGAACTATCTTCGTTAATCGAGTCAGACCAACGTTTCCTCGGTGTTCCCACTGGTCTTTGGCCTTCAGTTCTCCCAACGAATACATTTTCGGGGATTTGTTGTTCGTCCATACGATTCACGTGTCTAGTTCATTGCACACAGCTCATGGTTTTATCGAATTCACCATTGGTCTTTGCTCCAATTATTCACTTGAGGACTGGTCGCTCAAAGGCATTCAATATATTTTCAGATACTTGAGTTGGGGTCCAGGTTTCACATTCATAGCATAACACCAATCTTATCACGGATTTGTATGCCTAAAACTTTATTTTCCTGTTTATATAGCTGGTCTTTAAGATCGTCAATACCTTCATTACTGGTTCTCGTTATTTCGGCACCAGAAGGCGCTCACATTTTCGATACTGTATTTGCCAAGCATGATATTTTATGTATTTGAAGTATTTTACCTCGACTGCGCCATGAGCTTTGTTTTATTTTCATTAATTTGTAGCCCTACTAGTTTTCTTTCACTGTCGAATTTCAAGAAGAACTCTTTAGTACTTGTTAATGATGAGTTGGTTATTGATGCAAACTTTTAAGGGCGTCGACGTTATTGTAATTTTGGTAAGACGGATTTATTTGGCTGGGATGCCAAAGCAAAGCATTATTTGGTACAGTATGTTACGATCAATACTGTCGTATGCTTGCTAAAGTCAACGAATATTTGGTGTACGTCTATGTTGAACTCCCAACATTTTCCAACTACCTGCCCGACTGTGAACAATTGGTCTATTGTCAATCTACCTGTTCTAAACCACCTTGATACTCCCCAACACTATTGGCGTACGATTCGATTCGATTTTCTTAGACCTTTGAAAATATTTTGTACGTCGTACAAAGTAGTGTGTTGGCTATAATTTTCGCACCGTCGCTTGTCAATTTTTTTTTGTGAATAGGGAATATAATTGATTGGCTCCGCTTATTAGGCATATATTCTAGTTGCCAAAAGTGCGGGATGACTTTGTGAAAAGCTTTTTGAACACTGCTGCTACCACGTTTGATGAACTCCACTGGAACTTTAACGATGCCTGGCGCTGTGTTATTCTTTGTGCCTTGATTATGAACAAATTCTTTCCAGAGTTGGTGGGGCCAATAGAAGCTTTCCGCAAACATATATAGGCTCCAATGTTCTGAGGCTGTGCGGAGGATTAAAGCGGCTCTTGGAAAATGATGCCCATCATTCCTTAATCTTGATTTCATCAGTGATGATGTTGCCAATATCATCACGATAGAGTGTGGTTGTGAGCTGATAACCACATTTCAGGCTTTCCACTACTTGGCATGCTTGTCTTGTGTTTTTGCTCACTAGACTTACGTTCAATCTTCTCAGTTAGCCATCGTCACGTTTTCGTTTCTTAGTTCTTATTATCTTATAATCTACTTTTCTGACATTTTCATAGTATTCTCTCTTTGTCCTGGTTCCCATAGCTAAGTAATCGTTCTATGCCTGATTTTTTGTTTGTCTAGCGCATTCTGGCACTCATCATTAAACCAGTGCCAGCCTTGATGTTTAATCATCTGTTCTGTCATGGTCTTAATTGCTGCTTGTCTGTAATAATTCGTCTGATAAAATGAGAGCCAGTTGTTTATCGAAGATCTCCGTGGAAGTTTTTGCCACAGACGCCATTTTGAGCCTTTTGTTGTCAAACTTTTGTAGCGGGCTGGTCTTTGCCGAATATGGCTTCGACATACGACATCGATAGGTTGATTTGATCAAGTAATGATCTGAGTTACAATTGACTCCTCCGTATGTACAGACACAAGTGCGTTCGAGACCCAACGTTGTTGGATCAGAACATGGTCGATTTGGTTTTGTGTTTTGCAATCCGGTGAAACCCAGGTTATTTATGAATGCGTGGATGTTGGAAGCCAGTCGAACATATGGCTAAATTTATACTACATATAAAGTTACTCAGAGGTAGGCCGTTGTCATTTGTTTCATCGTGGAGGCTAGATCTTCCCGTCGTTCTCCAATGAGACAGCTCATTGCTAGCCCTTGCGTTGAAGTCACCTCGAATTACAAATTTTTTGTGTCGGTTGTAGGCAATGAGTCAACTAACCTTTCCAAGTGATTGTTTCTTCGTCCTTTTCGTCGGTGGGAGCGTGAACATTTATCAGCCAGATTTTGAAGAATCTCCTTTTATACAGATCGCACACAACCAGTTATTGATTGCCTTAAAATCAATAACGTGTGATTTGAACTCCCAATGATGGGCACACCGAATTCTCATTATCCAGTAGGCTTCTCACTTTTAAATATTGTGTGCGATCTCATGTCTTAATGTGATTTCCAGTCCAGTTCGTTTGGTGGATTGTCAGTATTTTTAATTTATATTGAGTGGCCTGTTGTGTAAGGTCCTTAGCCATACCAGGGTAATTGAGAGATCTGACATTTCAAGATCCAATGCAATAGTCGTTGTTCCGTTTGGGTTTGCGTGAGTACAATCCATTTCAAAACATTTTAGAGTTATCGAGGGACGGAGGACTAGCCCGTCTTCCAAACACCATTCCGGTGGCATAGTTGTTACTTCGATTCCATTATCAGGTGCGGAAGATTCACCTTTACCCTCTTATGTCCCCACAAAGTAGGTTTAAGTAGAATTCAGTAGCAGAGCTGTATATGAATTTGCAGTTTTGAGCATATCTCGGCATTTAATGTCCCATGATTGGGGACCCAGTAAACCCAATGTGCAACCCCGAGAGCATTTACTACTATTTAATTGCGGGGTTGGGGATGAGGAGTCATTGAAGCTGTGGGTTGGGTAAACAAGGGGTTCACTCTTCCTTTCTCAAACGGGCTTGGGATCGTCTGCGGCAAAGTTATTAGATCCCTTTGAATTTGGACGAAATATGGGATTAAATTGACTCGCTTTTCAAGATTATAAAGGTGGAAAACCATATCAGAAGCTTGGTGCTGATTAGAGGTATCAATTCCTGATTTAAATATACTACTTGTAGATTAAGTGTAAATTTACTAAAATATTGTAGAAAATATTTAATTACACTAAAGTATTATTCATGCCGATAATATTATTATATTTCTGATTTTTTTGATTAAAAATAATGCAAAGTTAAATTTCCTTTTATTTTTTGTAATTTATAGTTTATAAGACTAGCAAGTAAGATACCAGTTCCTACGTACAGATGTCTTCATATCTCTGTAGGATTTACTGAAGTATTTTGTAATACAATATGTAAATTTTTTACTGGTTTGAATAAATAAATAAATAATAATAAATAAATTCTGAGATATTTATTAATATGCATGAATGAACTACATTCTTTTGACGTATTATGAAACATTTACAGATCTATGTTTGAATATATAGGCATTTTACCAATTGGAAAATTTTTCGAAATAAGGTAAGTCTCAAAAGTATTGAGCCTTTTTTGTGATTTTTCGATTAAATATTTCTTTTATTTAAAATAGATTTTATTTAAGTACATATTGTCCATTATTATCTACCAACTTTTGCTATTTTTTGGGTAGAACCATTATTACATCTGTTTAGAACTTCTGTGTTTTATCGGCGGAAAACTTTGCTAATCGGTTTTCACAGTCTCTTTTGAAGTGAATTACTTTTCATTAAGGAAGTTTTGCAGAGATCGAAACAAATGGTAGTCTGATGGTGAAAGGTCTGGACTATACGGTGGATGCATTAAACTTCCCGGCCAATATGTATGGTCAGGCATTGTCATGATTGATCAAGTCTGGCCAGTTTTTTTGAATTGCTTGTTGCAATCTGGTTAATTGCTAACAGTACAGAGCCAAATTGAGTGTTTGGCCAAGTTCTAGCATAACCTTATTTGATGTCAATTCTGGCTTTGAAGTTGTTTGTGATGATTCACCTTTTTTGACCATGATCTTTTTCGGACAACATTCGTCATCGCTCGTAATGATTTGCTTCAAAAATGGCTCGAATTCGTTGCGTTTTATTAGCATTTCGCAATGGAAATTCGGTCGATCAAATTTTTTTGTATTAATTCATGTGGCACCTAAACGTCGAGCTTCTTTGTACATCCAACCTTACGTAAATGGTTCAAAACTGTTATGTGTCTGTCTTCTTCATTTTTTTGTAAGATTTCATTGACTTTTTCAGTGATTGGTCGACCTGAGCGAGGTGCATTTTTGACATTAAAATTTTCAGAACGAAAGCAAGCGAACCATCTATTGGCTGTAGCTTTTGATAAAGTATCTTGATCGTAGACACCACAAATGCGATGCGTTCTCACCTCGATCGTATTGATATTGTAAAATATAACGATTTTTTTCAGAAATTTCACTCATTTTTAAATGAATTCAACTTTTGACATGAATGACGAATGTCACTTTTTAAACGCATGTCAGTTTGACTCAATCTGATTAGTATTGCCCGATATATGACAACGACCACCATCTCGTGACAAAACGGCTCAATACTTTTTAGACTAGCCAATATTTTTAAATGTTTACCTTATTGAAAAAAAAAATTAAATCAAGTTAAATTAGAATTTGTGGAAAGGATTAGAAACAGCCAAAATCATAATACTACAAATGAAGTACGTAAAATCAATCACACAAATGTAACTAGTGCTTTTGAATGTTGTTCGCAAATAGGAAAAACTGATGTATTATAGAGATAGTTGAGCAAAGTAATTTAATGCATGTTTGCCTATTCACCTGATATAGTATAAATCTTCTTTAAAATGTTTTAATGACAAATCATTCCTATCTATAATATTGAAGTGGAAGTCGTTTCCAATTTAAAATCTGCGGTATCATTTAGAACATGTGAATTTTATATGAAATGAATAAAATAATGAAATGGTTAGCCAATAAACTTGGTCTCCCCATTGAGAGAATTTCTAACAGGTATACGACCTGCGACGGTGGCTAGATACTCCTCTTCTGCGCTAATCGTTGGGTTGTACTGCCCTGATAAGTTAAAAGCCCCAGGATCCAACTTAAAAAAAAAATTTTTTAACGAATCTCGAGCCAGACTAGAAAAATACACCTTCTTGTGACATTAGAAAGCCTTAAATCCAATTCAGTAATGAGTTATACTGAAATGTATATTGGCCCTAAGTCCAACTTGAGAAACAAATAAATACTAAAAACACCCTTACTCCACAAAGAGTTGTACTTAGGGCCTTCGCTCTTCAAATTGATATCAAAAAGTTAGGGCCTTCCTTCGTAAGACACTGATGCATGGGTTTTTGGAGTTGAGGCCTTCTTTGATCAAACATGTCAATGTGACTGATTTAGTTTTGGTCTTTTGTGGCAGCGCTACTTGCACCCGTCAGTGCCTACAAGTGGTTGTTGACATAAACACTGTTGTTTCTCTAGTGCGGAGTATATCTACTAAATAGCAGCTGCAATCAGAACAAATTTTATTTCTTACGGTATTTATAGAGCTGAGAGAATTGGACTAAAAGTGCATATGTATGGTAAACCAAAACTTGAATTCACCAGCAATTGAACAAACACATGGTAAACTCCACCTTTTGCACGTTTATTTGCGTCTCATTTCGTTTTGACAGCTGCTCGATTGCAGGTGCTAGTGATTATAACATATATGCTCTGCTCTAGTGTATCAAACTGAGTGCGCAAGTTCAGTTCTATGTTATTTAGTTGTTCCATTTGTAAGTGATAATCATATTACATAGTTTCTTGAAGTAGATTTTTATTTTTTTTGGTTTATACGTCAAAACTTCAGGTAAGTTCATCCACTAATAAAATGTTTCGTTAATTAAAATGGTCTCATGGTACTAAGTCATCGGTTCAGTATCTAAACCTCCTATGGCCGAATTTTAAAAATTTAATAACTTTCTAAGTTTCAAAACAAAAACAAAATATCAATATGTAGTGTCGCTACAAAACTTCCCTGAAAACTATATAATGTCATTCCCTTCAACACATCCTTTAGACACTGAAGATGACCCGAAGTAGTTAAAACGCGTCTGCTCACACAACAAAGCAACGCCCGACGGCTTTTAAAGAAAAAGCACTTGTAATCAAGAAACTGTAAATTCAAATGTTTTTAGACGCTAAAGTAACTAATAATGCCCGGAAGCTACTTATCGAGAGGAGCCTTTATACTGTCAATGTTGTCTTAGAAAAATCAACAGCGTAACAATGCTAAGAATGAATTTGAATTAAACTTATATAAGAAATCGCGAATAACGTCAAATGCTTGCATATCAATTAAAACTCCCTCAACTTTACAGGCTAAGAACGAAAATGAAATTAAAACAATACTTGATGTTATTCGCCCATCAAATTTTCTTCAGTCTGAGGGGACTGTCAGAAATATTGTACTTCAAAAAGGAAAACTTGATAACGGCATTAGCGAAGATAATTTTTTTTTAAATGCAGAACAGCAATCAATATTGGATGATTCTAAATTTAACACATGTCCCTCAAAAATAAATAAAGAAGATGAAAGCGCACTGATTTACACAACACTGGAAGTTTGTATTCCATCAAATTCTGAAGAGCTAATTGAAGTTGAAAATGATCCAGTATAGAACGAAATAGAAAATGTTAACGCTGATAAAGCTTTAAGTAATACTGTACTTCAAAAATGAGATCAAGGACAAGAAGAAGAACAACAGCAAGACGGTGATGGTGTTGGTATCGCAAAAAAAGGAACAAAACGAGTAAGGATGAAAAAATGTACAACTCTAAAAGAAAAAGAACAAAACAGAATCAAAAAGTTAAAAGAGAACCATCCCACACGTAATACTTATGATGACAAACGTCGCTACAAACGCAGTACAAGTTTTCGAAAGAGTGGCGAAGTCAATCCACCACCAAATTTTGGAACAAAAACTTCACAGAAAGACGGGACTTTATCGTGGTGTGTGCCACTAAGCTCCCGGTGAAGAGGCATCGTGGTGAACCGGAAACAAAAAACAATTGATTTCTATTTTTTTTCAATGACAAAGTCAGGGTATATAAATGGTTTTTCCTAACTACTCTCGGGTTCTCTAAAGATAATAACTCAGTTATTTATGACAATTCTTCTATTGACAGATACAATGATTGGTATGATGTTATGTTCGACTGACAAATGAAGAAAGCATCCTAATCTTAAAAATAACAGGATCGTTATTATAAATTATATAGAGAGCTACGCTCCAAGTATTTCTCACTACAGAAGGGAACATGCTCCGAATCGACGATACCTTCCAAATCATATGACCATTTAAAGGATGTATGATGACTTTATATGAGCCAAAAACTTTTGCGACTGCTTTTATGATCTACCTAAAAAGGTTATAAATGAGCTGAGCATATGTTTTATACAACTTGGCCATGAAGAATGTAGCATGTACTTCAATTTCAAGGAACACGACAAAGACCACAATTAGGAAAATCTATCACTAAACTGCGAGGCTTGCATTCATTCGAAGTGCCACATTGAAAAGGTTGAAAAATCAAGAAACCTCTATAAACAACATGCTATACTACAACCTATCAGTGAAACCTTATATTTTTGTGCTGACTTACAGAAGGTGATTATGTTGCCAAGAATGGATTCCTCGAAAAAAGTTGTGTTTACTCGAAGAATGGTAGTGTTCAATTAAAGTTTTGTACCTATTAGTGACAAACAGAAGGCTACACCTCTCGAAATCTTGTGTCATGAGGCAATAAGTCGAAGAAAAAAAGAAGACATCTTAAATGGATTTTACTCATCTTTTCATCATTTCAGATATGTCAAGCCTATCTGCATTTGGCTGGACAATCGCAAACAAAAGCTGGACACTTTTTCTTTTATGGTCTACCTTGTAAATTATTGCCCACAGATTTCTGTGGGAACCATCGACATCTTTTACTTCGAACCAGGTCATACGTTTATGTTTGCTGACTCCTTTCACCATCAAGTTGAATTGGCTATGAAGGACAGTGGAAGGGTTTATGACTTATGTACAACAGAGCAAAGGAAAAAGAAATAGTTGAAAAATCACACCGTTTTATGTCATCTAACCGCTGTGGATTTTGGATGAGCATCCAAGAGTCAGAAGAACCTGACTTAATTGACTTTCACGAATTATAATGAAAGACTGATAATGAACGAGTTTCATATGTCATGCAATATATAAATAAATCAAATTTATGTTAAATAAAAACAAATAATTACCACTTCCACTGAGAGGCCCCACTCTTATTTGGGAGTCGTAAGGATGAAATCGTCTCCTGTCGAACGCACGTTAATCGAGCATCAAAATCGTTTTCTAATGTCAATTCCTTTAGTAGGTTACCTCGGCCTTGACCCCGTTGAAGCGTTATATTTCTAACATACAATTCGTTAAGAGTGTAGTGCATTAGTGCTGGCAGTGAAACGACTTTTAGCTTGAAAGTGTATGAAAAAGAACCCAAAATGATCTTTCTTTGGGAAATATCAAGTGAAGTCGTGAATATTCCGTGTGCACCAACCAAAACAATTAAAAAAAAAAAATTATTTGGTTGTGTCTAGAAATGAGGGTGATCGTAAAAACTGGGAAAGATTTAAGGGACTTTTGTGGTTTTAGTTTCGAGCGAGATTCAGATGAATACAAAAGTAAAGTGGAATTTATTGCCAAACAATTGACTGAACGGGATATAGTGGCGATTACTAGCGTTCTTTGCATCGATTGCAATGAACCCAGTGACAAAATGCCCATCAACATTTGTAATGCCTTGAGTGACCTTGAGCAGGTTCAAAAATTTTCTATGTTGAGCGCTGAAGAAGATAATGAGGAAAACGACAATGAAGGTGACAATGATGAGCGAGATGGGGATACCCAAACTTGTTCCCAATACGAAGTCAATAAAAGTCCAGCGGAAAAGAAACGAATGTTTTCTATGAGCTTAGGAGGTATTGAAAACTCAATTAGGCCATTTGATGGCACCAATAATTATTATATTGATAACTGGATTGAAAATTTGTAAGAAATGGCAGTCTTGTTTGTATGGGACGGTTTAATATTGTTTGTTTCCGGAAAAACAGTTTAAGGGGATTGGCGAAACTATTTGTGCGAAGTAAAAGATGTTTAAATTCATGAAAAGCTTAAAAAAAAGCACGTAATGTAGAATATGGTGCCAAATCGCACAGTTATTTGACACTAAAATGAAAAAAGTTGAAAGGGTTCGTGAGTATTTCCTCCACATGATAGAACTTGCCAGTAGCAGTAAAATTAAAGACGTTGTGTTAATTAAATACATTGTTGACGGAATCAGTGACGAACCAATAAACAAAAGGATTTTGTGCGGCGTGAAAACTTTGAAGGAATTCAATGAGAAGCTCAAAGTATATGATTAAATTAGGGCTCATGTTCGGCAGCGCAGTACAAACACTGATTTGGGCAACGTATAAGTTCAAGCCCCAGCCGATGTTTTGATTGCCGCCAGACCAGTCACCGATCCAAAGAGTGTGTATCGAAAAGTCTTGGCCCCAAATGTTTCAAGTGCAACAATTTCGGACATCGATCATTCAACTGCTCTCAGAATCCAGCCAAAAACCGAAGACCAAGCCATATTCGAGGCTCGGAAATAAACATCGATAGCTGTAAGCGCTGCGAATAAGATGAAAAAGATGGTTGATATAAGCGGGTTAAGAATTGAGACGTTGATTGATACCCAAAGTGAGATTAACCTTATTAACGCCAATACTCATCGAAAAGTGGGATCACCATTGTTGCAGAGCGCAGAGATAACGCTGAATGGATTTGAGAATTCTAATGTTAAGGTGATTGTTTGTTCTGATATCAAAATAATAGTAGATAAAACTGAGTTTATGACAAAAGTCTATGTAGTCAAAAATCATCGTTCAACGTAAGATGCGATAGTCGTTGCCGAGCTGCTTAACAATGTTGAAGCATTCATTTGCAAAGAACGTGTTCGAATCAAAAAACCAGCTGCCAAGATTCTTTCTCTGATGTAGATTAATTGGAATAGAAGCGATGATGCTGACCCAGATGTATGTCCCAACATTCATCATTGAATCAGGCAGGAGGTTTTAACTTTGGTTAAGGAGTACACACCCTAGAAAATCAAGACAACTAATATTCAGCTGGAAATTGTCATGAAAAATGATACTCTGATTCATAGCAGTAATAACAGACTGACTATTCATGACCGTGATTTAGTCTCAAAACAAGCAGAGAAATAGATTCAGAACGATATAATTGAACCAAGTTCATCCGTTTTTGCTAGCTTAGTTATACTTACCAGAAATAAAGATGGATCGCACCGAGTTTGAATAGATTATAGGAAGATAAATCGAGTTATCGTAAAAGATAGATATCCGATGCCACTAATTGACGATATTTTGGACAAGTTACAGAAGGCTAAGACCTTCACAATAACAGATCTATGCAACGGATTCTTTCACATTGGAGTTGAAGAGGAGAGTAGAAAGTTCACCTCTTTTGTCGTGCGGGATGCTCAATACCAGTTTCAGCGTGTTCCTCTTGGACTTTGTTATTCCCCAGCTGTCTTTCAGAAATTTATAAATACAGTATTTCGACAGCTGAATAGGTAGGACATGGTATCGCCATATATAAATGACCTAATTATTCCCTCTGAAGACGCAGAAGACGGTTATGGGCTAGAAATAAAAAAAATTTTCATTTTCTCTACACGAAAATAGAGTTTCTCGGACATGTTATTGAAGACCAGAGAATTTTTCCATCAACACTAAATACAGAAGCAGTGATGAAGTTTCCAGAACCGACAACTGTCAAAAGGCTACAAGTTTTTTAGGACTTACAAACTTTTTCCGGAAGGTCAGAATCTAAAAAAGCTCGTCCGCTTAACAACCTTTGGAAAAATAATGTAAAATATGAATTCTTTAAAGAGGCGAAAGATGCATACAATGAGTTCAGGGAAGCTCTTAGTAAACGGCCAGTTCTACAAATAACATATACAAGCAAGACGCAGCGCTTGCACATGGACGCATTCAAAGATGCGGCGCTGTACTGCTGCAACGATCAATGGAAGACGATATGCTACATCCGATACTCTATGCAAGCAAGACTACGACAGATGCGCAGAAGATTTGAGATCACAGGGGGCTACTCCCCTCGATGGGGAGACCCCCCTTAAAAACCTTATAAAATTTGATGGTTGTTGAAGTTTGAAGAGAGCATTACTTTACACCTACACACAAAATTTGATGTTTCTAGCTTAATTAGTTTGCGAGGAAAATAGGTGTGACACACGGACGAACAGACGGGACGCGATTTTAGTAGGGTTTTGTAAAATATTTTTACAAAACCTTAAAAAAAGGGGCCAGGCATGCAAGGAATACATCTAGAGGCTAATTCAGTCCAAAAAGGAACAATATAAATCCCTCTGGCGGCGACTTAATATCCACACCAAAATCCGACAGACTGACGAAAATATGTCCTTACCTCGGGTATAAGTTGGCCAGGAAATCCCTTCGCAAATCGATCAACAGCAGTAAGCCTCGCTGCTGGCAAGATCTAGTGATCAATGTTAAAAAGGATCCGTGGAGCTTTGGCTACAAGCTAGTTATTCAGAAGCTTGGTGCCCTACGAAAACCTTGTATACATGATGTGGAAAAGATGGATCAGATAGTGCGGGCGCTCTTAATCGCCCATCCCGTCCGTATTGATGCTGTTCATGATGAAACAGCAGTCGAGTGTCCGTTCTTCATATTGCCGGAACTGCAGGAGGTAGTCCTTTCACTGAAAGCAAGGAAGACTCCAGATTCAGATAGTGTTCCAGCTGAAGTGTTGCGGCTTGTCTATCACCATTGTCCTGACATGCTGCTCAGCATATTCAACGCTTGCTTCCGGGACGGGGGTTCCCGTTACGATGGAGAAAGCAAGGCTCATGCTGATCAGCAAGGGGAAGGGAAATCCCGAATCGCCGTCTGCATACCTCCCGTTATGCTTGACATGGCTGGGAAAGTGCTAGAGAAACTCATCAAGGGAAGACTCACTTCCGGGATCTCCTGGGCAGTATGGTTTTAGAGCAGGACGTTCTACCATTGATGTGATTGCAGAGGTGATGAACGCGGCTCAAAAAACAGAGGCACATAGTCGCACCAAGCGACGGATCGTCCTGTTGGTGACACTGGACGTCAGTAACGCTTTCAACTCCACTAGATGGGAGGATATTCTGGATACGCTGGAAGAGCCTTTTAAAGATCCAGAATATCTCATGCGGGTTTCAATAAACTACTCAAAGGACCAAAGCCTGCTCTACGACATCACACAGGGCTAATGAAAAACAGCAGTTACATCGGGTGTTGATCCGGGATCTTCCCTTGGCCAGAATTCTGGAGCATGTGTTACGATGGGCTACTGAGACTGGAGATGCCAGATGAGTCGCACTTGATCAGCTATGTGGATGATGTTGTGGCTCTGGGTGCTGGTCGCACCGTTGAACAAGTGCAACTTAGGCTAGGTATGCTAATACGCCGAGTGAGAGACTAGATGACCGCTCGCAGGCTCAGTCTAGCACTAGAGAAAACCAAAGTGGTCTTCTTGACAAAAAAGGGAACCCCTAGAGTAAGGATGATAAGTACTGGAGACTTGCGAATCGAATCTAAGTCATCGGTGAATACCTGGGGCTACTGATCGACTCCAAGATGAGTTTCTCTGAGCAAATCAGGGCAACAGCTCAGAAGGCTGCTTCAGGAGTGTCGGCTCTGAGTCAACCTATGGCCAACGTAGGGGGACCCAGCCCATCAAGAAGACGCCTCTTGATAAGTGCTGTAGGGTCAGTGCTACTGTATGGAGCAGAGGTATGGGGTGGTGCTCTCAGTAAGGAGGTTTACCGAAAACGCCTGGCACAGGTACAAAGAAGAGGAGCACTGAGGGGTGCATCTTCGTATCCGGCAGTCTCTGATTCAGCAGTGAGAGTTATTGCAGGTGTGTTACCTGTCAGCCTCTTTGCGAGAGAGCGCCGCTCTATTTATCTGCGTGGAAATGAGGATGCCACGGGGATGGATGTCCGCAAAGAGAGACAGCGCTCACTCAACGGTTGGCAGCAATCTTGGGTGAATTGCTAAAAGGGCAGGTGGATTGCGTGCCTCATCCTGGATGTGAGACCGTGGCTTGATGGTGATGAGACTGACTTCTATCTGACCCAGCTTTCGAGCGGGCATGAGTGTTTTCAGTCTTACCCTTACAAGATTAATAAGCCACGGTCCCCAGATTGTCAGTTTTGCCCAGGGAAGGAGGACAATGCCTGCCACACATTTTTTTCGTGCACAAAATGGGTCAGGCTGCGAAGGGACCTCTACAGAAAGACGGGAGAGCTCACCCCAATAAATATAATCCCAGTGATACTTGAATCGGTTGCCAAATGGAACGAGGTGGCACATTATGTTCGGGTAGTCCTAAAAGATAAAAGGGGCTCACAGCAACCGGGGGTTTTGAGGCTGTAGGATCGCTTTTCTGGTACTTTCTCTTCCCTTGCGACTAGAAGAGGGATCTTCTAGCTTGAAGGTGCCTCACGGCCTAACAAAACCAGACCTGGCCCGAAGTAATGTGTCAAACGATTCCAGGCTAGGTTCTCAGGTTGACAGGTAAGGTGTTTAGGGGGTAATCCGGTCACCTTTTTGTGAACATGGGAGTTCCATACTCTGTGCGTAAAAGGACATTCACCTCCCTATAAAAAAAAGTCCGTATACCTCAGTAGTGCGTTGCAATTTTTGTAATTTTTTTATTTTGGCCGAGTTTGAAGCCAAAAATGCAATCAATACCATTGATCAACCACCGTATTCATCAGTTTTGGCTCGTAAAGATCTTCTTTAAAATGTTTGAATTGAAGAAGTAGTCGTTTTCAATCGAAAATCTACGATATCATTTAGAATATGTGTGAGGTTTATACGAAATGAACAAAACAATGAAATAGTTACCAATAAACTCGGCCTTCTCATTCAGAGAACTTCTAAGAGGTATAGGACCCACGACGGTGGTTAGACACTTTTCTTCTGAGCTAGCCATCGGGCCTCAGCTCCTTGCTTCATAGTAGTTACAGGGGCTCTTATTGGGTAGAGTGGCCTTCCACACTGGTTTTTTATTTTTATTAAACATTTATATGATTTGATCATATAAAATTTTAATATTTATAATATTAAACATCTTACTTTTTCAGGAAATATTCATATTAATTCTTATCTATGAATCTTAAATGTAAATTTAAAATAAAAAGCGACGTCTACAATGGATGTTGATCCAGCTGGGGAGGAGTTAGGCTTCCACCTGGATGCTCTACTTTTATTTTGGGTTCGTAAGTGTTGGGAGTAAGGGCGAAATCGTCTCGCGTCCCGCAGGCGGTAATCGAGCATCGGCGTTGTTTTCCCATGTCAATTCCTTCGGTAGGTTATCTCGGCCTCGACACCGTCAAAGCATTATATTTCTAACGTGCAATTCGTGAATGCGGAATTTTTTTGTAGTGGGCTCTTGTGCTGGGGAAAAGAGCCCGCCCCACGACACCGCAACTCTAGGCTGCAAGCGAATCCACGCATCCTCAGACAAGGACAATTCCGCCGACCACCAATATTTTGGCTCGCTGAGGCAGCAGACTATCGCTGCAGTCCTTTATGGACATTTTGAGCATCCATAAGCACTACAAGTAAACAGGGGGGACTCCCTACCAGGAGGTCCTTGTAAGCATCCTATGGCTCGAAACAAGTTTGCTAATAGCGTGAATCGATGACTTGAAATATTCATCCAATACTAGGATAAGAAATCGATCAAATTTATGAAAAACATAAGAGTTTCTTTCATAAGCACGTTGCAGCTGCCATTTCGATCCAGCTGAAGTAATTTTTCTGAATGCTCCACTGATTGAACATATTCAAATTAAATACTGTTACAGTAACAGTAACAGTAACAGTGTTACTCAAGTTTACATGGCATTCGAAGAAAATAAAATTGCGTATGTCGATTAGGAACATATATAAACCATGAACACGTGTTATTGCTGCTGCGATTCCATGCAATTGAAATGGCTATAACTCACTTGATTGTGATCCAATTTCCATAAAATTTTGTAAGCATAAAGTTCTTGCATTAGTCTATATTGCTGCAATATTTCAAGAAGTTGAACGGATTACGATCTGTGTCTGTCTGCCTGTACTTCTGTATGTCTCAGCAGTTTTTCTCCGAAACTATAGAAGCTACCGCCATGAAACATTGTGGAAAGGTCAGAAGTGATAACTCCTTGAATGTTTTGGGGTGGACATTTTTTTTAAAGGGGTTTAAGGGGTGTCTCTCCATATAGGAAGGTGCCCATCTAAAAAAAATTCTCACCATTGATAGTCGAATAGGGTGTCATTACAAAGGTCTTAATGAGATCTTTTCGAAACAAATCTGAAAGTTGCTTTATCTGTACCGGGGGGGGGGGGGAAGAGGAAATATACGAACTTTTCACTTACCAACCCCCCTCCCCCCCTTCCCTTCTTGCGATTGGAGTCCAAATATGATCATCTGGCAAAAGAATTTCAATCAAAATCTAAAGAAGCTTGTAAATCATATGTAAACACTATTGGAGAGAATATAATCCAGAATCCAAGGAAATTTTTTGACTTCGTAAATACTAAACGTAAATCAAAGGGGTACCCTAAGTCAATGGCATATGGTGACTTAAGATCATCGGCGCCTGCAGAAATCTGTGATTTTTTCGCGAGTCATTTTCAATCTATTTATTCTACTAATAGCACCTCGTCCTATACTTCTTCTCCATCCACATGTTCAGCAGGTCTAATTAACGAGATGTTTATTTCTGAAGAAGAAATATTTAAAGCTATTGAGGAGCTTGATTTGAGCAAAGGACCAGGCTCTGATTTGCTTTCTCCCTGGTTTTTGTTCCACTGCAAGGAGAAACTGCTTTTAACCACTTTACATTATTTTCAATAAGTCTCTCTCCTCAGGAATATTCCCAACATACTGGAAATCATCCCATCTGATTCCAATTCACAAATGCAGTGACAAAAGGTCCGTTAAAAACTATAGAGGAATTGCTATATTATCGACCACTCCGAAACTATTTGAAAAAATTATCTGCTCCAAACTATCTCCCATCGTAGAGCCTCACCTTAATAACCAACAGCATGGCTTCCGAAAAAATCACTCAACAACCACTAACCTCACCGTGATGGTGTCTGCTACGCTATGTAAAATGGAAAAGGGACACCAAATTGATGCTATATACACCGATTTTAGTGAAGCTTTCGATCGTGTCAACCACAAAATACTGTGTAAGAAGTTGCAGAAATTTGGAATCACTGGCTCATTACTTGATTGGCTCTATTCTTACCTAGAAAACCGAACCCAAATAATCAAATTTCAGGGACATTTGTCTAAAGAAATAAATGTCTATTCTGGAGTACCTCAAGGGAGTCATCTCGGTCCCCTTCTTTTTAGGGTTTTGTAAAATAATTTTACAAAACCCTACTAGTTTCGCGACCAGTCTGTCCGTCTGTCCGTCCGTCCGTCCGTCCGTCCGTATGTCACAGCAGTTTTTCTCGGAAACTACTTAAGCTAGAAAGATCAAATTTTGTGTGTAGATGTGAACGGATTACGATCTGTGTCTGTCTGCCTGTACTTCTGTATGTCTCAGCAGTTTTTCTCCGAAACTATAGAAGCTACCGCCATGAAACATTGTGGAAAGGTCAGAAGTGATAACTCCTTGAATGTTTTGGGGTGGACATTTTTTTTAAAGGGGTTTAAGGGGTGTCTCTCCATATAGGAAGGTGCCCATCTAAAAAAAATTCTCACCATTGATAGTCGAATAGGGTGTCATTACAAAGGTCTTAATGAGATCTTTTCGAAACAAATCTGAAAGTTGCTTTATCTGTACCGGGGGGGGGGGGGGGGGGGGGGGGGGGGAAGAGGAAATATACGAACTTTTCACTTACCAACCCCCCTCCCCCCCTTCCCTTCTTGCGATTGGAGTCCAAATATGATCATCTGGCAAAAGAATTTCAATCAAAATCTAAAGAAGCTTGTAAATCATATGTAAACACTATTGGAGAGAATATAATCCAGAATCCAAGGAAATTTTTTGACTTCGTAAATACTAAACGTAAATCAAAGGGGTACCCTAAGTCAATGGCATATGGTGACTTAAGATCATCGGCGCCTGCAGAAATCTGTGATTTTTTCGCGAGTCATTTTCAATCTATTTATTCTACTAATAGCACCTCGTCCTATACTTCTTCTCCATCCACATGTTCAGCAGGTCTAATTAACGAGATGTTTATTTCTGAAGAAGAAATATTTAAAGCTATTGAGGAGCTTGATTTGAGCAAAGGACCAGGCTCTGATTTGCTTTCTCCCTGGTTTTTGTTCCACTGCAAGGAGAAACTGCTTTTAACCACTTTACATTATTTTCAATAAGTCTCTCTCCTCAGGAATATTCCCAACATACTGGAAATCATCCCATCTGATTCCAATTCACAAATGCAGTGACAAAAGGTCCGTTAAAAACTATAGAGGAATTGCTATATTATCGACCACTCCGAAACTATTTGAAAAAATTATCTGCTCCAAACTATCTCCCATCGTAGAGCCTCACCTTAATAACCAACAGCATGGCTTCCGAAAAAATCACTCAACAACCACTAACCTCACCGTGATGGTGTCTGCTACGCTATGTAAAATGGAAAAGGGACACCAAATTGATGCTATATACACCGATTTTAGTGAAGCTTTCGATCGTGTCAACCACAAAATACTGTGTAAGAAGTTGCAGAAATTTGGAATCACTGGCTCATTACTTGATTGGCTCTATTCTTACCTAGAAAACCGAACCCAAATAATCAAATTTCAGGGACATTTGTCTAAAGAAATAAATGTCTATTCTGGAGTACCTCAAGGGAGTCATCTCGGTCCCCTTCTTTTTAGGGTTTTGTAAAATAATTTTACAAAACCCTACTAGTTTCGCGACCAGTCTGTCCGTCTGTCCGTCCGTCCGTCCGTCCGTCCGTCCGTCCGTCCGTATGTCACAGCAGTTTTTCTCGGAAACTACTTAAGCTAGAAAGATCAAATTTTGTGTGTAGATGTGAAGTGGTGATCTCTTCAAAGTTCAACTTTAAAAAAAAATTTAATAAGGTATTTAAGGGGGGTCTCCCCATATAGGAGAGTGACCCCCCAAAAAAAAATTTAATTGAAGGTAGGCGATATGGGTATCTAATGAAAGGTCTTAATGAGTACTTCACAAAACAGGTCTTACTTTGGCAAAGTTTGCTTCGAGGGGCGCACAGGGAGGGGAAATACACGAAAAATTTGTGTCCCCCCCCCTCGCGATTGGACACCTGTGATCCGAAAAATCTGAAAAAAATCAGGGATGTAGGCCTCGGTGCGTACAACAACAACAAATACGTGAGAAGTCGCAATTCACTCAACTTCGTTAGTAATAGTATGATTTATCGATTTTATGTTTTCTTGAATAAAATCTTAAGGTACCCTTAAATTCAATGAAATTCAGTACGTAGATGTCTGTTTATAAGATTAATCTATCCTGAAAGTTTCATAAAGATTGAATCATATTTAGCGAAGTTATAGCGGTTTGAATTTTCCTGTATTACTATGGAACAATATGCGCTGCGTGTATTACTATGGCAACATATGGCTATGGAACAACATGCGCTTTTTATCGACTCAGACACTACAGTTTTGCTAGGATTTGCATGAAAATTTCAGGAATGATAGGTGTCATGTTTCTCTTTGAGAATCGGTTCAGCTAGTAGTATCAGTAATCGTAAAACAAGATAGTGGCTGTTTTAAATGCGAAGATTGAATAATTTGGAGTTATTTTTTCCCAACTTCAACGTTTAAGGTGCATGATTTGAACACTTGATTCAATTTAATGAATGACTGAAGATGAGTACCTACAATTAATGCTCATAAGTGTAATAAGTCAAGGAGGTGGGAGAGAGCTCCTAGCAAAAGGGTTTTGTAACCATTCTAGGATTCGAAAAAATTGGCCATGAATCGATGATTTCAGCACAGGAGAGTGGCCCCTGAAAAAAAATTCATCAAACGTAGCCGGTATGAGTATAAAATGATAGTTTTCATGGGAGCTTTTCAAAACAGTTGTTAAATTGTCAGTTTTTGCTTCAGTGGGGGCACAGGGGAAAAATACATGAAAAATGTGTTTCCTCCGTCGCGGATGGACATCTGTAATAATTATCAAGGGAGATATTTATGAGTATAACAATACCAAAAACCTCAAAAGTCGAAATTCATTGAACTTTGTTAAAAATATTATGATCTTGGCATTTCATATTTTCTCCAATAAAATCGTCTTTGACATTTTTCTTGATTTGATTCGATCTGGTGCCTGCATTTTGTAAATTGAATACAAAACCCTTCTGACATGAGCGTAGGTCTGTTTACCTAACTTGTTAATATATGCATCTCAGATCTGTCAGAAACCTTATCGGATATATCCCACTTATTTTATGCGGATGATCTAAAACTGTATCATGTGATTACCTCTCAAAACGACTCAATATTCCTTCAAAGCAAGATAAACTCTCTGTTTGAATGGTCTTCCATAAACCAGCTTCATTTGAATTTGGAAAAATGTCAGGTGATTACCTTTTCCCGTAAAAATTCAGTCTTCAAAGCTGATTATCACCTGAACAATACAAAACTGGCTAGAGTCGATAGTGTCAAAGACCTTGGTGTCATCCTGGATACAATGATGCGGTTTAAGTTGCATTACGATGAAAAAATTTCCAGAGCTAATAAGATCCTAGGTTTCATCAAGCGAAGAGCGAAGGAATTTAAGAACATATGGGTGACCAAAACCTTATACCTTTCTTTAGTCCGCCCCATACTGGAATATGGATGTTTCATTTGGAAACCTGTTTTTGATGTGCATATAGACAGAATTGAATCTGTTCAGAAAAAGTTTCTTTTATTTGCTCTGAGATGTTTATATGATCCTAAAAACTACCAGACTTTACCATCATATGCACAAAGACTCCAAATTCTAAATATGACATCACTTTCCTCCCGAAGATAAATGATAATTTGCTGCTTCACTTTTGACGTGCTTAGAGGCACCATTAGCATACCATATATAACTAATAAAATTGAATGAAACATCACGAACCACTAGGCATCCGCGTATGCTGATGGAAGAGCGGCATCATACTAGGTATGCAGACAGCGAGCCAATTAATAGATGTTGCAAAACATTTAACTCATTGAGTGCTCACTATGCTCCAAAAATCTCCAGAGTCGAATTCAAATCCATTATCCTAAACGCCTTGTCCTCCCTAGTCCAATAAACTTAATCTAATTAAATATTTTGTAATTTTTAACTATATAATGATTTATTACTTTTAAAATTTTTCAGAATTGTTAATTCTATTAATTGTTACTTATGTATATCAATGTATTATATGTATGCCTTGTTTGGTAATAATAATAAATAAGTTATATCCATTTGAAATTTCTCCAATTACAAAAACAATAACACACTATTTTGGTATTTTATGGACTTTCCGTCGAATCAGACACTACAGTTTTGATCTAATCTTCTTAAAACTTTCAGATAAGATCGATGACATAAATGCTTTTGAGATTTCATGATTTAAATAATTTTTTTTAGTTAAAAATGGAGAAACAATGGATTTTCTTTTAAACGAACAAATCTGTTTGACATGTTTCTTGATCTTATTCGTTGTTGGTGACTGCATTTTGTAAGTTGCGTACAAAAGCTTTGTGAAATGAGCATAGGTCTGTCTACCCAACTTGTTTCAGATTCTAAAAGTTCTAGTCAAGACCTTTCATTTGATACCCCACTCGACTACTCTTAATTAAAAATTGTTTAAGGGCTATCCGTTATTAGGGGGGCCCCTCTTAAAAATTTAATGAAATAATTTTGTTAAGCTACTTCGTTATAAGGGAAGATTTTTGAAATATTTGGTATGACCTAAACTTTTGGGAGACGACGATTTCTGCACAGAGAGGTCGCAAAACTAGTAGGTTTTTGTAAAACGCATTTTTGCTAAGACCTAAAAAAGAAACTTCTTGCAATGATAAGGCAATTTAGTCTACCAACTTTGTTTTTGACTCTCTTCGCTGCAGGAACAAAATGGCCAGAGTTAATCAAAATGTTAAAATCATTAGTTGATAATGAAGAGATCACAGAATCAGAAGCTGCTGATCTTGCCTATATGGAAAAAGCATGACTAATTCGGGCGGTTTCTTTTATATGTAGTACTTTCTTTAATATACTGTTTCAGGAGCTCAACGAGGTCAACTCGTGATGGACCGTTCAAACATTACAAAATCAGCAATTTTTACTAAATAGTAGAATCTCAACATCATCAGTCACCACACGTTCATATAATGATGTGTTTCGAGAATGCAGCATCTTTTGCTCCTCAAACAACGTCCGCTTAGCAGGATTTTATTGAATTTATCTATGAAATAATATATTGTAGCAAAATACAATTCCCTCAGGACCTTATTGGTTTGCAAACACATAAGCAACATACATTTTATCCTAGATCTGGGCGCCGTTGCAGGATCGATATACCATTCTACCCTGATGTTAAATCTCAAATTCTAACCGAATCAGATCCAAACGAGCCTAAGTTCAAGAATTGGAACCATCTTGTTGAAACCACATATCGTTGATGTCAAGCTCACCCGAATCTGACCACATAACATGATAGCGTTCTCTATTGACGGTCGATTTCATCCACGACAAAATACAGCCCAATCATACCTCCGGCGTGAAAATGGCACCAAACAGTAATTTTTTGCGGATACAACGGTGCCTCAAGAACCACATGTGCGTTTGTTACTCACCAATAACGCATATTTTGCTTATCAACAATGCCATTGAGCCAGAAATGAGCTTCATTGCTGAAGATGACTTTTCCATGAAATTCTTCGTTTTCTTCAAGCTTTGACAGGGCCCAATTGGACAAGTTTCGACGTTTCGAATGATTAAGTGGCTTTAGTTCTGGAGTCAATTTGATTTTGTGACCATGTAGGCTAGGAATTTTTCTCAAAATATGGCACAGCGTCGTTTGAGCGTTCTTGAGAACGACGTGTAATCGACTGATTTGGCTCATTTTGAATTGATGCATTTTGGGCTGTGCTATTTCCTTCGATTCGAGCGGTACGACATCTTTCTGGCAACGAAACATTAAATACTGACAATTTGGACTCGAATTTATCCACTATAGCACGTACAGCTTGTCGGGTGGGACGATTATTACGGCCAACAGTTCGAGTAAGCGCTCTTAAAGTTGCGAAAAACTCAGAACTTCGGTAGTAATTTTTAATAATTTCCAAACATTGCTGTTTCGTAGACTTTATCATGGTAACAACGTTGACTTTAACTAACGTTTTGAAATTGACATTTGATTAAAAAATATTAAGAACATGTTCATATAAAAATACAAAACTGTTATGTCGCTAATCCAAAACCTTATAATTTGGAAGAGAACTGGGTTGAGGTTGTTCGGCAGCTTCCGTCTTTGAGCAATACGGCTTTTATGGAACTAACGCACTCCTTGAATAATGAGCAACAAGATTTTTGCTACATATGTCTGTCTATTTTTAAACACTGTCCCCACTCTCGCCACCCCTGTATACTTCATGAGTCGTGGAGCAGGTTTTGGGAAAAGTGTTCTCATCAAAGCTATTTACCAGAGTCCAAGCCATTACTTCAACAGGGAAGCTAGCTCCAATCCTCCAAAATAAAAATATTGCCTTGTGCTCCATCGGGCAAAGCTGCATGTGGCATAGGAGGACAGACCTTCATTCTGCATTCTTTTTGCTTATTTCTTCTAACTAACTTCCTCCGTCGACCAATATGCAGAATATGGTCTTAACCCTTTACGGTGCAAGAAAGTATTTTTGTTTTTTGTAATTGAAAATATGTTAAGATGAGCTATATAATAACGGTAAAAATAGTAGAAAAAATTTTATGTAAGAAAAGGTATCTGCTTTTGAAAAAAAACGTTGAAATGCAGATTTGCATTATGGTTTAAAAGCATCTTAATATTCACGAACTGTGGAAAGGACGGAAACAGTTATTATTTTTACTAAAACATAAGGCTACGCCACACTTTTCACATTCCGTTTGAGCTGCTCCAGTACATCCTGGATATTTGCACCGAAGCCTTTTGTCGGGACAAGCAGGCCAGTGCCCTAACTGATCCAATCTGATATCTTTTGGCGGGATATGCTGACAAGGCCCTTTTTTCTTTTTGTCCTGGATAAGTTCTTTTACATCGCTGGTGCGCTTCAGCTGGTTCGTACTTTTATATTTGGCTAAAGTTTCAGCAGCCTCTAGTCGGAAAACAGCAGGATTTAGCACCTTGACATTATTTTCCGTGTCAGCATGAATTCTTCTATACAATAGCCAAGAATTAGTCATGGCCTTGTCCAGGAAACGGTATAAGAGCCTTATAAACCAACGTTCGCCCTGAAGTCTAATTTTATAATGATCCATTACAGAGTCCATGAGGTCTACACCACTCATGTGCCGATTATATTCTGCCACAATATAGGACCATTCAACATTGATTTATTTTTTTTGTGACCTGTCGAATCTACTTACGCCAGCAAAGTTGGATGCTAGATTTACAATTTTATTATTTCGCCAGGCCACCATCAATATGTCAATACCGTTATAACTTGCAATTTGTTTAATTGATGTACCTCTAGGCTGTTTTTTGGCTGTTTTTCTTCTGGGAATTTACAGTTCGGGATACGGTTTCTCCAAACGGTGCCCAAAGCTAATATACCGCGGTGTGACAAGAATTCAATCAAGGATAGCGATGTATAGAAATTGTCAATAAACAGTCTATAGTTATGGTTGGAAGGAATCTCTTTGGCAAGTCGGGCCATTACATTAGATGAAGCACCTAATTGAGGCTCGTCGTCTGCGCATATATTCTCAAAGCCACTGCAAACTTCAAATTTGTAGCCATATACACTTGCACCACAAATCACGAACCGTTTGAAGCCCCACTTGTGGCGTTTGTCTGGCAAATATTGCTTTAGAGCACTTCGTGCTTTGGTTGAACACATTTGTTCATCAACAGACAAATGTTGTTCTAGAGGCACTTAACTAAAGTTATGATTCAACTTTTGAGTTATTGGTCCGATTTTATAAAGTCGATTAGAATTTGGCTGATTATACGGTAACATTTTAGAGTTACCATTCAAGTATAGTACTTACTTCAGAAACTTGAACCATTTTAGCGTCATTATCTCGCGTATGTTGGCGGAGTCATATTTCTGTGACCAGTACATTCGAACATTGGGCAGGGCAATAATGGGAATGAATTAAATAATTTCAATACCGTCTTATTTCCTGGCTTGTGAGATTTATACTAGCATCTTTTTGCACGCTGTACAGATTTGTTTCGTCTCTTATGAGATCCACAATGTCGTCAGTACTCGTAAATAAGTAAGAAAATGTACTTGATAAGGCGTCTGCAGTTCCAGCCTTTCATTTGGTAACTTGGAAGATTCATTCAGCTCTAAGTTTATAGTTTTCCATATGATATTTGTTTTGGTATCACATGTGCTTCGTGAACTTGTGTTGACTTTGGAGCTGGTACTGGGTACTGGAACAGTAGGCGGTATCTCACATGGTTGAACTGTAATGCTTGTACTGCTCTCAGAGCTCGGTAGCAAGATATCATCTTCCTGATCTTCTAGGAAGGGTATTTCGGATTCCTCATCCGAGTCTTGGCATAAATATTGATTTTCCATTTTTTTTGTCGTTGTCTGAAAAGTCTAAGACATCCTCAATATCTTGCCATTGGCTAGAATGTTTTCCAATTCGACAGTTGACAAAGGCCTACAGCCTAAACGTGGAAACCTCAAACTCATATTAGGCACGAAAAAGGAAATAAAATATAACAGTTTAGCGCAGTGTTGCATCACTGCATCAAAACAAAATTCGAGACTATCTCTCTAAAAACAATCTAGAACATTTGAATTGCATGTTCTTAGTAAAAACCAATAACTAATTGTTACACCGCAGCAATCTCACATCAAAATTTTCAATATAACCACTCAAAAAAAACAACGAAAATTACGCGCGAACAACACAAACCGGTTCTAAGGGATCCGTCACTTGTAGTGGCCAAAAATTACAAAAAACGTCGTCTAGCGCAAACGTGGGGTAACTAATTCAACAGAATGCTTTGCTGCGGATATGCAGTGCTGCGTTGGAAGGTATCTTATTCGTTGCTTTGAACGATTTTGCTAGTTCGAATAGTATGAGTTACCGGAGGACTGGCACAAAATTATAATATATTTTATATATAAAAACGGAGACAAGGTAGTGATATGCCCCTATAAATTTCGCACTTTATTTTAACCCCTTTTTTTGTGTACAGGGAAGTTATTTGATTAATATTTGGTGAACTCCACTGGGATTTCATGTGATCTACTTAACGCTCCCTTAAAAAAAAATCTTAGCAAAAATAAATGAACCGCAAATTGTCTTAAGGAAAAACATTATCAAGATCTTTTCGACTAGGATCGTTACTTATCAAAATTCAATCCATTTAACATAAATAAAATAATTCCATGAACAGAAAACATTTATTCATTCGTATAATAAATTAACTTTTAATCAAATGACACTTCAGCGTTTAATTGTTCATTTTCAAGAGACCTGTTGAATAGTACCAATAAAATGTCCGGGACAGCAAAAAATTGCATATATCCGATAAAAATCATTCAAATAAGAGTAAATGAGAAAAGGTGTTCTGGGAAATGTGCCTCATTGAATATTTTACATGTAAATCGGAAATCGTTGAAAAGAGCCCCTGATCACTATCGCAAAATGGCTACGAATATTTGCCTACGTTCATTCATCCGTTCATTAAGAACACTTTAGTCAAGTATACTTTCCGGCATTAAAATATTCAATGATGCATATTTCCCGGTATTTTGAATTCATTTTAAAGAGTATGTTGGCATTTTTTTAGCGAAGGCAGTAAACGCTGCAAAACGGATACACAATAACCCAGCTGATGAGGTCCAGCCTGGATGGCTCTTGTTATACCTGACGAGGAAGCTGCTGAGCCATGAACATGCAGTGCAATTGTATTCTCACAATCTTCATTCAATTACAGCATATGCTACTAATTGAAACAATATTGCATAAAACTGTATGTTAAATATTGTATGACTACGATAATTAAAATTACCCACGGTTGCTTGTTGTCTGGTCGGGGAATGAAATATCCAGGCTAATTTACGGTGAACAGGAAACGAACTCTTGATGCGGTGTCGGTGCCAATTGTGCTACACTATCAAATCAACACCTAATAATACATCGATTAGCGGGTGCGAAAACGGGAGGTTCACATACAAATGGATGTATCCTAGGTGTTGCATTAAACAGGTACTAAGCTAGTTAGTAGGTGCTCACCTAAAGAGATGGTAATTACAACCATTGAGCATGTTGTTGTGGTCATCTCTGGCTTTTGGATAGCTCTTGGTGAACCTAATTGAAAATAAATTAGGGGCAGGTTAATGGGTTTTGGAATGGTATTCAAGGGATGTTTAAAGTGGTCTTCCATAAGTTTTAGGTTTACACTCTTCCCAAATAATTACATCCACATGCCAAAGCTCATCTCCTCTTTTCAACAGCAAAAACTACCCAACGAATTCAATAAATCACTTTCGGGTATTCCAGTGATTGCTCTCCAATAGCTCATAAGCTTCAAATCACTGCTCAAAGTAGATGTAATACTCAACATCATGCAGTTTACTACTCACATAACAAACAAGAAAAGGTTACAAAATAACTCGATTGGAATCCTTCCTTCCACCCAGATAACAGAGAGAAGCGTAAACCCATGCGAGTAGAGAACGAACCAAAAAATGAGAAAACGTTTCATACAAGCAGAACATTCTATTACGATTTGTCATCCATCTAATTCTTTAGCAGCACTTGCTAGAGCATTGAGTAGAAGGAAGGTCATTGGATTTCAACATTAGAGCCAGTAAAGGATATTTTGAAAATAGTCCTGAACGAGTTCGTACGTGCTCCATGTCCTTTTCACTTTTCCATTTGCAATTTTTTATAAATGTCAAGTGCATTAGGAAAACACTCATTTCTTGTACGTTATCGTACTTATCTTCATTTCCAGCGACCCGGAAAAATCGTTCACTCATATTTTCGTGACGAAAATTGAGTAGTTTGTCCTGAAATGAGATTGCTTGGGAAGAATGTGTGCAGATTCAGTGAAGCTGCTATTGCTTGAGAATGTTTAGAATTTTTTAAATGTTGCTCTGTTATTT
This sequence comes from Odontomyia ornata, assembly GCA_963969285.1. Lineage (NCBI taxonomy): Eukaryota > Metazoa > Arthropoda > Insecta > Diptera > Stratiomyidae > Odontomyia > Odontomyia ornata. Next base: position 446,068,901 of record OZ017738.1, read on the forward strand.
TGCTGAAAGATGGTGATTGATAAATTTTGCTGATAAATTGGAAAAAAAAACGGAAGTATTATGCTATTTAGATTGATTTATTGCATCCACTTAAATACCAAATTATATTATTCATATTTCCTTGGGAACCACATAATCTACTTTCGCATGACGCAGCAGATTAGCTGCTGATGAAACTATCCGTATAGTCACAATCAAAAACCCTAGCATAATAGATGAGGTCCCCTTTAAAACTGTTTACAATTAATTTGATAGAATTTACCTCTCCAAAGTTTGGGAATGAAAATTATTAAAAGGCTTTTAAGGAATGGAATTGTATATACATTAAGTTTCACGGACTTTGTACTAAAATACAAAACTTTACTGAAATCATGAACGGTGTCTATCTGATATTTTTTTCGGCTTTGCCTAATGTAGGTTATAAAAATGGCAGGCACTCCTGCAGCGGTCAACTCATAGAAAGAGAAGAGAATGAGGGAAAAAAGGAAGCAAAAATAAAATATAGGCACTGAATTATTAACCACGTTCAAATGCGGAATATTCAAAACCCAATGAGTAAAATAATCGCTTATGTGGATCTATTGAGGAAGGCGCAATTAACGAGGAATTATCTACACAAAGTGGTTTGATAGGTGAAATATAACGATTAACATTCGGACGGACGCAATTTCATCGCCAAAAAATAGAGGAATTTATAAGCATGTATTTTTTTAAGCAGGTCTTTCTGCTGGTGGAAAGAACCCACCCCAAAACATCGCAACGCTAGTGGCCAGCACGCTTTTATGTCGACAGGTAAAGCCATTCAGTTGAGCTCTAATCTTTTTCTCACTCCACCGCTGCAGTTCTGAATTGACAGTTTAACAACCTGCAAGCGCTACAGCTCCAGTTATTTGAGAAGGTCTGATACAATAGCTGCTCAATTATTCTTAGGTGAAATTGCTTGAAAAGGCTCTAAATGCTAGTCATGGAAATTATATGGACGAACAACGGATACCCAAAAAGGTATTCGTTGGGAGAACTGAAGGGCAGAGACCAGTGGGGAAACTGAAGAAACGCCGGTCTGATTCGGTCGATAAAGACAGTCCATAACTGCCCGGATTTCAAAATTTGAGGACGTGGCAAATGGACTAATACAGTTGGAGGCACTATTTGCAGGAAGTGAGGGCTCTAGAGGGGCTGTAGTGCTAAGAAGAAGAAGACGAAGGTTCTGAATCGGCGAAGGGATCCAATTATGGGAAGGTAACACTTAATTGATGAAGCAGCAACGTTGACGAACACATATCACACATTATATTCACAAGCTAGAATAAGGATGACAAAAGAGAGTCAAGAAAAAGAATTAACAGCTAAGTATCAAATATAAGGTCTTTTTAAGAACTTTCAAGTACCAGTGTTAAAAATGACAACAGGACTGAGGGATACTGCGGAATCAAAATATGTAAAAAATTAGTGTATGTGTGTCTGCGTCCTGCAATTGTACATCTCTTGGCCGAAATATGGGAAAGAAATCATGGAAGCAGATTTTTATACGTACAAGAAATACTAATACCAAGGAAGTTGAAATTTCATATTTTTGCATTATTTCGTAATAATCGAGCCTTAAACAGAAAAGTTACAACCGAATAAAAATTTTAGAATTGCAGCAAAATAATATGTAAAACTGTCGAAATACACGTTTCTAGGCACTCTAGAATCTACAATTATGAATAGATTCTCAAGAAAATTTCCAAAACAATGAGCAACTATGATCAGTCAAACAATATGGTCAACACACTGTAAACAAAATGGCGGCAGATTTCAAAATGTGGAATCCAAATCCAATTTTCTCTAACTTGATTGTAGTAATCTATTTATGACCCCAGTTGATGACATTCAGAAGTCATTTTTTGATTTACTCATTCTCAATCCCATTTAAAGGTTTTCTTTTAGAAAGATAACAATTTTATCTATTAATAAAACACAGAAATATTCGTGATCTTGAGTTCAAATTTATTGTATGAATGATATTCATTTCGGTCGCATGACCACCACGAGCCTGTTTACAGCGGTTGATTCTTTGGGCCCAATTTTACATTACTCTGGTATCCACTTCGACCGGAATGTTGGCTATTTCGCATTCGGTGTTGTCTTTGAGCTCATCTAAGGTTGATGGCTTGGAGGCATAGACCAGTGGCTTGATATAGCCCCATAAAAAGAAGCTCAATGGCGTTAGATTGCATGAACAAGGCAGCCATTTGATCAGGCTGTTTCTTGAGACAAAACGTTTACTAGATTTGCCTTTCAATAAATCGATTGTGAGGTGTGCTGTGCAGCTAGTGGCAGCGTTTTGTTGAAACTACCTATTGTTGATGTCAAGTTCTTCCAATTCTGACCACAAATAATCTTCCAACATAACACGATATATCCACGACAAAATAGGGCCCAGTCACACTTCCGCCATGAAAACCGCAGCAAACAGTAATTTTTTGGGGATGTGATGGTACCTCAAGAGGCACATGTGAATTTGTTATTGGCCAATATTGCATATTTAGCTTATTAGCAAAGCCATTGAGCCAGAAATGAGCTTCATTGCTGAAGATGATTTTTCGACGAAATTCTTCGTTTTCTTCAAGCTTTGCCAGATTCAAATGGAGAAATTTCGACGTTTTGAATGATTAAGTGGCTTTAATCCTTGAGTTGATTTGATCTTGTTACCATGTAGGCCAAGATATTTTCGCAAAATATGCCACAGTGTCGTTTAAGCGATGTCCAAATCTTGAAAATGACATGGAGTCGACAAATTTGGCCCATTGCACTTGCGGCTGTGATATTTCCTTCAATTCGAGCAGTTCGCCGTCTTTTTGGTGCCAGATTGTCCAATACTGAAAATTTGGGCCCAAAATTATCCACTATAGCACGCGCAATCTGTCGGGTGGGACGATTATTACGGCCGCAAATTGGAGAACCGCTCTTAAAGTTGCAACCACCGACTCAGAATTTCGGTCGTTATTTTTAACAATTTCAAAACGTTGGCGGTTCGTGAACTTTACCATGATAAAAATGTTATATGGATGTTTAAAGGTGCGCTCATATAAGATACAAAATTGTTATGTCCATTATGGAAAACTTTATATGTCAACTTGTTTTTCTTTAAAATTGAGCGATTACGATCATTGACCAATCGAAAAGCTGTAATGACCCTCAATTAAAAATTTTAACTTGAATCTTAATACCTTTTAAATATTTATGCATGTTATTTGATAAAAAGTTAGGTAGATAGAAGTCCTCTCCCATAAAAAAGGTCTTGTACTCTTTCTATGATATCCAGACAAAAATAAAGAATAAAATCAAGAAAAATTTCAGGACACAAATATTTAATTCTTGATTCGAAGAAAAACCATTCTTACTCCTCTTTAAATACATACCATTCTTTTGCTCTTAATTTTAAGGACATTTATGTGATTTTCTGGAAACTTTGAGAAGATCCAATTAATAATTTAGTGTCTGGACCGAGGAAAATGGGCTGCCATACTGGGGCCGGCTAGCGCTTAGTCGTGTTGCGGGTTTTCTGGGATACCCTCTGGTCGTGCTATGTATCCCTACACATAAAAACTTTACACGAAGGGAAGGAAGGGGTCATCTTGAGAAATGAAAAATGTTTGCAACATCATGCCCATTTTATTTACTATACTTAAAGAAACACGCTGTTGTTACAATCTTAGATCAAATAAAGAAACATGTTGTGTAGACAGACCTACGCTCATGTTAGAAGGGTTTTGTACTCAACTTACAAAATGCAGTAACCAGCAACGAATCAAATCAACAAACATGTCAAAGACGAAAATGTGAAATTCAGGGATCATAATATTCTTAACAAAACTGAACGAATTTTAACTTCTGTGCTATTTGTTATTGTTATACCCATATATGATAATTTTTTTTCAGATTTTTAAGATCACATGTGTCCATTCGCAAGGGAGGAAACACATTTTTCATGTATAATACAGCGCATATTGTTGCATAGTAATACAGGCGAATTCAAATCACTGTAACTTCGTTAAATACCATTCGAACTTTATGAAAATTTCAGCCCAGATCAACCTTATATTGAATTTAAGGGTACTGTTAAGATTTTATTCAAAAAACATAAAATCGATAAATCATACTATTACTAACAAAGTTGAGTGAATTCCGGCTTCTAATGTATTTGTTGTTGTTGTACTCATGAAGGCCTATCTTCATGATTTTTTTCAGATTTTTCGGATGGAAGGTATCTAATCGCAAGGGGGGTACGCGAAAAGTTCGTACATTTGCCCTTCCCCTGGCCCCGTCGGTACAGATAAGACAACTTGTTTTAAAAAGATCTCACGAAGCCCTTTCCAATGACACCCTATTCGACTACCAATGGTAAACATTTTTTTTTGAGGGGTCACTTCCCTATATGGGAAGACCCCCTTAACCCCTTTGAACAATTTTTCCACCCCAAAACTTTCAAGAAGTCACCAGTTCTGACCTTTCTACAAAGTTTCATGGCTGTAGCCTCTATAGTTTCGGAGAAAAAGTGCTGTGACTTACAGACGGATGGACGCACGGACAGACGGACACAGGTCGTGAGTGCAATACGGTTTTGTATTTTAGTACAAAACCCTTGAAAGAAAAAAACTATATCAACATGTAAAAAACCTCTTGTAAGACAAGAAAATTAATGACAAGTGCTGACAAGGACTTCACAAGTAAATTGTATTAATTCAAATTAAAAAACAGAGCTCATGAAAAAAATAAATAATAATTTACCCTTTCCCAAATCCCGCAAGCGTTCACCAACCGCAAAAAGGGGAAAGGGGTATTCGTAAATAAACTTTAAGTATAAATTATTCTTTTTATTCTTCGTAGCACTACAGCCCCTCTCAGACATTTTCTTCCCGGCAATAGTGCCTCCAACTGTCCTCCAATTTCAACATCCAAGCACGGATGAACTTTTTCCCTCGACCGATTCAAACAAGCATTTCTTCGGTTTCCCGCTGGTCTCCGGCCTTCAGTTCTCCCAACGAATTTCTTTTCGGGTATTCGATGTTCGCCCATGCGATTCATGTGACTAGCCCATTGCAGTTTCCGCAGTCTTACAATCTTTAAGACCTCCAGCTTGTCAACAATTTCATACAGCTCCTAATTTTATCAAATTCGCCATTGGTCCTTTTCTAGCTTCGCTTCAATTATATGACTCTGGACTCGTCACTCAAAGGCGTTCAATATATTTGCAAATACTTGGGTTAGGGTCCACGTTTCACATCCATAGCAAAACACAGGTCTTACCATAGATTTGTATACTTGGAACTTTGTTTTCCTGTGTATTCAGCTGGTCTTCATAATCGTCAAAACTATTTTATTTGCGAGCTGTATTCTTCGGCGTATTTTGCCTCTTTCATTGTTGGTTCTCGTTATTTTGGGCACCTAAATACACAAATTTGCAAACTTTTTTGGTACTGTATTCGCCAAGTGTGATATTTTGTGTACTTTAGGTGTTTTTCCTTGACTGCGTCATGAGCTTCGTCTTATTTTCAATAATTTGTAGCACAACTAGTTTTGCTTCGCTATCGAATTTTAGGAAGAAGTCTTTGGCAGTTGTGAATGAATTTCACAAAATGTGGATTTTGGTCACATAATACTACTTGGCTCGACTTGTAGAGTAATGTACCTCGTGCATCGACTGTTACCTTCCTTATGATGTACTCCAGAGCCAAGTAATGAGGCCAGCCCATCTCCCTGCTTTAGTCCGATATTTGTGTCAAATTCATCGGTGGGTGGATTATTGATGCAGACTATTGAGGTCATTGTCATGTTGGTACGATGGACTAATTTGGCTGGGATGCCAAAGCAAAGCATTATTTGTTATAGTACGTTACGATCAATACTGTCAATGAAAATTTGGTGTACGCCTATGGTGAACTGCCAGCATTTTTATGTACCTGCTTGACTGTGGACAATTGGTCTATCGCCGGTCTACCTGCTCCGAAACCATCTTGATACTAGCCAGTAATACTGTTTGCGTCTGATCCGATTTTATTTTTGAAGTTCTTTGAAAATATTTTATAAGTTGTATAATGTAGTGATATCCCTCTATAATTTTCGCACTATAGCTTGCCACATTTTTTGTGGGTAGGGATTATAATTGATAAGTTCCACTTTTGACCTACGCTCTTCTTTCCAAATATGCTGTATGATCCTGTGAATAGCCCTAAGAAGACTGCTGCCACCATATTTGATGAGCTCCACTGGAATCTCATCGAGGCTTGGCGCGATATTATTCTTTTGGAATCAGATGGTGAAAAAAACTTCATCCAGAGTTGGTGAGGCCGATGGAAGATGTCCACGGATATCTATAGGCTCCGATGTTCTGGAGCTGTGTGCAGGACTAATGAGGTTCTTAAAATATGATGCCCATCTTTCCTTAATCTTGGTTTTATCAGCGATGATTTTGCCGATGTCATCACGACAGAGCATGGTCTTGGGCTGATAACCATGTTTCAGACTTTTCACTACTCTGTATGCTTGTCTTGTATTGTTGCTTGCTAGACTCGCATATATACCAATTTGTCGTCATAGCATCTACTTTTCTCAATTCTTATTATCCTATACCCTACTCTACTGAGATTTTCATAGTGTTCTCTCTTCTTCCTGGTTTCCTTCCTGGTATTCTTTGTAGGCCTGATTTTTTTTGTCTAACGCATTCTGACAGTCATCATCAAACTAATTATTTCTCTTGCGCCGGGCTTGATGTTTGATCGGCTGTTTTGTCACTGCTTACACTTTCATTCAGAGCTCGTTACTTGTTTTTAGTGATGCGTCTGATAAGATAGGAGCCAGCTGGTTGTCGACCACCTTTATGAAATTTTTGCCCACAGACTCCATTTGGAGCCTTTTGATAGCAAATTTTTGTAGTGGTTGGTCTTTGCCGAATATACCTTTGACATATGACATCGATAGGTTTATTTGATAAAGTAATGATCTGAGTTTCAATTGGCTCCTCGGCATGTACGGACATTAAGTATGCTCGAGGACTAACGTTATTGGATCAGAACATGGTTGATCTGGTTTTATGTTTTGCCATCCGGTGATATGCAGCTCATTTTATGAACGCGTCAATAAAAGAAGCAAGTAAAACGTAAATCAGGCACTGGCCGTTATCAATTGTTTCGTCCTGGAGCATGTATCCTCCAGTTGTTCCCCAATGAGATAGCTCATTGCCAACCTTAGCAATGAAGTCACCCAGAATTTTAATATTTTTGTTTAGTTTGTAGGCAATGAGTTTGCTTGTCTCTCCAGGTGGTCTTTTTCTTCGGTCGAGGCGTGAACATTTATAAGCCAGGTTTGTTTTATATGGAACCCACATGAGTATTCATTAACTGCCTTAAAATCAATAATGTGTGATTTGAGCTCCCTATCCACAATAAATGCCACTCCAAATTCTCGTATTCTAGTAGGCTGCCCACTTTTGAATATTGTGTGCGATCTCATGTCTTGAATATCATTTCCGGCCCAGTTCGTTTCCTGGATTGCCAGTATTTTTAATTGATATTAACTGTGCTGTTGTAAAAGGTCCTTAACAGCGCCAGGGTAATTGAGTGATTTGATATTCCAAGATCCAATGACATATTCCTTTTTTTGTTCCCCATCATTGGAGAACCAGTAAACCCAATGTGCGGCCCTGGGAACATTTGCTACCATTTTATCTTGGTGTTTAGAATGCGGAATCATGGAAGCTGTGGGTTGGGAAAACAAAGGGTTCCCTCCTCCTTTCTCAAGCCGGCTTGGGACCGTCTACAGCGCTGTTAAGTGTAACGTATTGTAATTACTATTAAACACTTCATCCACCCTAATTTTCTTTATCTTGTGAATGGGTATCAGATCGGGGCGGATCTGTTTTAAGTTGGCTGTTGGGAGGGGGCAGACAGAGTTTTGCGAAAACAGTTGTGAAATGACTAGTTTAACAATAATTGACTTATCCTCCCTCTCAAGAAGGTCGGGAACATTAATAAATAAATCGAAATATATAAAAATTATTTAAAAAAACCTCGACTTTTTCTTACTTTTCCCACCTCTAACTTCAGAACGGCTCAATTCACAGCCAAGTTGTGGGGTAACAAAAGCTGTATAATCAAATTTTCTATAAGATTCGATTTGTTAAAATGTTTAAATTTTTTACCCTTGCCAGATAATAGCAATGAATGTATATATTAAAAATTTTGCAAAATAATTTTGCAGTCTAAATTTATTTAGAAAAAGTTCAAAAATTTATACAAATCTTGCAACTCAGAAACTAAATCATACAGAAGTTTGAAATTTTTTTCAAATAAGAAAGTGCATTCTACATTTTGAACCCACTTTATAACATTAGAGTCGCATCATTAGAGTTGCCTCAGGAATTTTTTAAAATTATTAACAATTTTTTTGATAATAAATATTCATTAAATTAAATTCATTTAAATTAAATTCTAAAAATTAGTTGGAAAAAAACATAAAAAAATGTTTCTTAAAAAAAAGTTAAATAATGTGCATTAGTTACTGAGATACAATCGGTCGAAGTTTACCTGGATTTGTGACAAAGTTATAAACAATACAAACGAAATTTTTCTTTGCGACTTTTTTTTTACAAAACAAACAACAAACAAACAATTTTTACAGTGTTTTATAATTATTACTAGTTTTATTCATTTATATAATGTGTTTATTATATGAATGAAAAGATAAATTATAAGATTCACATTTTGACTATTTTGAATGAATGAACTAATAATACTTATAAAACACTGTGCAAATTGAACGATAAATAAATGTTTTTAAACGTAGTATTAATCTTATAGTTACTAATGCACAAAAATTATAATTTTAAATGAAATTTTATAAAAACAAACACTATTTTGAAAAATTAAATCCATTTAATATATTTTTTCTTTATATATAATTTAAATTTAGATGGAAAAAATAAAAAGTTCTTTCTATCTTCCTCTATTTTCTCTCAATCACGCGTATTATGAAAAAAAATTATGATAATCACTAATGTTATACAATATCACTTTAAAATATGAATATTATTTTTATTTAGAATATAACTACCCATACCTTCAAACAATGTTAGTTTTTATGTGACGCCAATATAATTTCACACCAAAATTTACCAAAAAACGCACTTTAATGTTAAATAGTATATATACTAGTAAGAATACATAAATACTGGCTTATAGTGCAACTTTGACATCATTCTTAAACAGATGTTACGGCTATCTCTCTACTATTACTTATGGTTCCCTCCAAAATCTCACCGAAAGTTGCCTTACGTATACTTCTAAAGCTCAAACAAATATCTTATATATTTTCAAAAATATTTTATCGATTATAACTTGATAAATGCCAATATTTTTTGAATAACACATGAAATTTTATTTTTATTAATATATCATAAAAATTATTCAAATAAGAAAAATATTTTGATTTAATTTGTCCAAGCAAAGATTGTTTAAATAAATATAAAACCTTAAAATAAAAATAATTTGTTTAGTACGTTAAACGGTATACAACGGGAAAGATTTTCTAAAAAAAAACTTCTTTAGCATAGGAAAACGTATGTGGTTTTATTTTCTTTGTAGCACTACAGCCTCTCTCAGGCCTTCGCTTAGAGATAGTTAGAGTATCTCATTTTTCATGACCGTATTGATTTTTTCGGAAGTTGGTTCGGTCAGTACCATGCCCCCGTGTGCTTGCTCAGCTATGATATAATCTGATTAAATCAATATATATCACCACTGAGTGAACACTCATAGTCTGTCTGAAAAGTCCCCTGAACTAAATCACGTTGCTCCCAACGAGATTTGAACCTGGTACCTTCGGCTTATGCGTTCATGCTCTAACCACTAGATCACACAGACTATATTTTGGTACATAAAATTAATTTGCCTTTGGGGTTTGTTAATGCAATACTTCGGCTTCTCTGTTTGAGGTATATTTCATTGAAAAACAAGTTGAGTAGACAGACCTACGCTCATGTCAGAAAGGTTTCGTACACAATTTTTCAGAAGTGCAATCACTAGCAGCGAATAAAGTCAAGAAATATGTCAAAAACACGTGCACGTTTAAAAGAAAATCCATTGTTTTTTTATTTTCAACGGTCACTCAAATCATCAACTCCCAAAAATATTAATCATATTGACCTTATTTGGAAGTTTCAAGAAGTTCAAATCAAAACTGCAGTGAATAGATGGAAACTCCATAACATACCAAAATCGTGTATTGGTGTTGATACCCATATCGGCTACCTTCGATGCAATTTTTTTTGAGGCCACACCCTTATATGGGGAGATCCCCCTTAAATACCTTATGGAATTTTTGTCGTTGAAATTCGATGCATCTAGCTTAAGTAATTTGCGAGAAAAAATGCTGTGGCCCACGAACGGGCGGACGGGCAGACAGACAGGACGCGATTTTAGTAGAGTTTTGTGAAACTATTTTACAAAACCCTAAAAAGATTAAAATAGCTCCACTACAGGCCTATAAAATGTGATTTTTTTTTCGTATATTGATTTTGAAATTTAAAATTTAATTTTACTAACCAGGTTTTGTTTGGTATTTTTCGCACGCTATACCGATTGTTTTCTAGTACGTTTGATAGGTGAAGTGCTTTTTAATTTGTAAAAAAAAAATTTCCAATTTGGAGTGCTGTTTTACTGTTTAAATAAAGTAAGGCTGTTTTTTCCTTTTTTCATATATTTATTACAATTTAGCGGCAATGGTAAAATATTTCAATAATGTTAACCAGTCATATAGAAAATTTGGTTACACAGCTTTTGTTTCCCCACAATTTTGCTGTGAAATGAATCGTTTTTGAGTTGAACATGGGAAAGGTAGGAAAAAACGAGGTTTTTTATAATTTTTAATTACTTCGATTTAATAATTGATGTTTCCGACCTTTTTGAGAAGGAGAATGAGTCAGGTGTAGTCGTTATTTTACAGGTTCGCTCTAGTCGATAATATTGAAGTTTCTTTTCGGGTATCCAACAGATATTTATCCACAGGTAATTCATCGTTTTTGGTTTTTCTTGTTCGACTATTAATTATTTCCACCAATCCACATTCTCCTTATTGTAAACACACTAAATCAATTCTATTATTCTTTCTGTCTAAGCGCACTCTCTTTTTCTTATGGTTATAGACAGTATCAATGTTTTTCTTTTTCCACTCAAGGTCTCATCGAAGGAAGAAACAATTCGTTTTTTTTTCTTTTTACATAGAAATTAATGCTTTTGTTTTCTTTTTTTGTTCCACTCGCGACCGTGCATGTGTAAAAATATGAATCATTCCCAATCGATTGGTTTTTCAAAACTCCACACAAGTTTACATCTGTTTTCAAATTGCCGAACAAAGCTATGACTTGAAACACGGCAATCCAGAATAAAATGCCTTTCTCACTTTTTAGGATTTTGTAAAATAATTTTACAAAACCCTACTAAATTCATGTCCTATCTATCCGTCCGTCGGTCCGTCCGTGTGTCACACCACTTTTTGTCGCAAACTACATACGCTAGAAACATAAGATTTTGTTAATATGTAAAAATGATGTCCTCTTCACAATTTCACCACCAAAAGAAATTTATAAGGTGTTTAAGGGAGTCTCCCCATATAGGGAAGTGGCCCCTGAAAAAAAATTCATCGCATGTAGGCAATATGAGTATCAAATGAAAGTTCTTGATGAGAACTTTTCAAAACAGATCTTAAAATGACTAGTTTTGTATTCAGGGGTGCAAGGGAAGGGAAATGTACGAAAATTTGTGTGACCTGTGACACCTTTGACCTGAAAAATGGCTAATTAACCGACGGGGTCAAAATACTTGTAACAAAATGGCGGCGAATATAAAAGCATTATAACAATGATTTAATTTTTCGAACTCAATTCGTGAAATCTGCACATTAATCAAGTTTTGATCTACAGAACATATTATTTGATTTACAAATTGTTTTACAAAACCCCTCTCCTGCTACTTCAGCTTGCTTAAAACTCCTTCACACCATCCGCAATCCTCCCTAAAAAGCTTCCGTCAACAATTCACATTCTCCGTGGACTTATTGTGATCATTCAATCCAAATCAAAAACGGCATCGAAACTCACTGTCTCTTCAATCCCACCAAAACTCTCCCCAGTTAAGGGTTCATCAGCCGGCAACTGTCGTTGTTGACGCATCCCGTTCAAAAAGCGCACAGCTGAAGCTCCATGGCACTTTTTTGGTTGGTTCTTCTCAGCTGTGCGCTTGACAGCATTCCGTGCCGTCACCGCGCCAGCAACTAGCTGATGAAATTGTTGTTGGCAACAACGCCCAAAATGTTCGCTGTTGTTATTGTTGCATATTGGATAGAAATTACTCCAGGCTGGATATTCATTCATTAGCAACTTTTGGGTGTTTGAATTTTTAACCCTTGATAGCTAATGATTAAAAATGCAGCAGCATAAATTGATAAATATGCGACACTGGTTGATGGCAACAATTGTTAGCAGTTTTTCTCCATCCCCAACCTGGTTTTCCCTGTACCTTTCGAGGCAGTCTAAGACCTGTTTTCAAAAGTTCTCATCAAGACCTGTCATTTAACGTTCAACATGACTACCTGTCAAAATTTTTCCAAATATCCTCTTCTTTATATGGAGGGACCCCTCTTAAAAAACATTGAAATTTTCTTATATTCAAGTTTCCGCTATACATTGATTTATCAAGTTTGATCCTTGTTGCTATTGTATTTTCGGAGAAAAAACGGCGATGACCGACGGGCGGACGAGTAAGCAGACGGCAATTTCAATAGGGGTTTATAAGTTAGTATGAAAGCTTAAAAATTACCACAACCATACATTTGATTTAAAATATACGTGTTCCGCAATGAAATACTAATAAACTCCAGTTCCAATTAATTCCACGATTTAAACTAATGAGCTACTAAACCAGTCTTTCAATATAACATTTCAGCTTAAAGTTTTGCCTACTGTATTTGTGGATGACACTTTAACCGCATGGACAGACATTTTTCTCTGATACAATCCCAAAATGCAGCCCCAAATACAGGCTAAAATTGCAACACATAACAAATACACTGACCATAGCGAGCTGTTCAAAAAAGTCATGAGGGAATAACCGTCATGTTCATATTTCAGCTGACATGAACCATTGCACGTTGTATTCTTTTTTCCAACGTCCATTCTCTATTTGTTTTTAATCCTTCCGCCGCATTGCATCGCTTCTGATGATGCTAGATATCTATCCGTTATATATGAACATATATCCGATTAGCTGTACCAAGCCGATGTGTCTATGTTTCCCGATAGAGATTCACTACAAAACACCTGGCATTGAAGCGCTCCACGGAAAATTATCCCAAAAAATAGTTTTTGCTGAGGACACAAATTGAAAAACATTACCTGTGCAAGGTGACTCAATATCAGTACGTGCTTGCTACCTTGTAGGTAAATAAATAATTGCAAATAACAGAACAAATAGTTTGAGCAGAAACAAGGTATGGCAGGATGGGCCAGTTTAAATGTAGTTCATAGGTTTTTTTTATTTTTCGACTACATACAACTTATGCAATGAAATTTAAAAGATATCCTTGAATTGCTTTCCTATATGAAACTAAGTTCTTTAAATGTTGGGTATTAGAGGTTGCTAACAGGATTTCAAGTCCTCTTCATGATTAAGAATCCTTTCCTTTCTTCTTTGCTTCAAGTAACCTACAAAGTAATCACCTCTATTTCAAAAAAATCTTTTTTCGTCCTTCCTTTGACTTTCCATTTTCAGTTTTGCAAACTACAATGAACTACCCATCTCTTTAATGTATAGAAGCTTATTTGCCAAGCGCAAGCCTTATGTGATAGATGAAGTGGGAATTAGTAGCAAATTAATTTGATGCCATTATTTTTAACCGACTTCCAAAGGAAAGGTTATCAATTCATCACGTATACTTTTTGTTGTTGCTTTATTTTTATGTATATTCACGCATAACTTTTAAACGGAGATGGATAGAAGAGTTCTTTTTTCTGTAAATGAAACGTCTTTCTCCCTGTTAGGTCCCATTTAAAGGATAAGAAATTCAAGTAACGGTAAAGGACTTTTCCCGTTAAAACAAAAAAATTCCGAATTTCACCCCGATTTTTCAGCATAACTCATCGACGCGTGTAAGCATTTTGATTTTAGGGGTTTCAAATGAAGGACAACATATTTATCTAAAATGTATCGGTACAGATTTTAATCCTTTCAAGGATTCTGTGGATATTAACAGTATTCTTTAGAAGTTGTTGGTAGATGTCCTCCTTATCAATGGATGCAAGGTTGCGGGGTTTCCTTTCCGGCATCAGCGACGACGTGAGTTTAAGGTGTCTATTCCCACAAGATACGTCTGGCTATTTAAGAACTTCAAGAAGAAAAATGGAACCCGTTCTTGGAATTGCTTGCTTTTCAAACAATGGAACAAATATACTACTGGCCCAGAATCCAAAGATAGTGGTAATATGAGTAGCCTTAAGCATAATTGTAAAATCTTAAATAGTAACTACAACCCATCAATCAATAATTACATCAATTCCAGCTCTAAAACCACTTCTGCCTCATCTAAACAATCTAATGTTAATCGCACTTCTTCGGCCGACTCAACGTTGCACTCCGTTTGTGTACGCGCTGGCGAATCTGAAACAGCTTCAGATTCTGTGGCATCTTGTGCACAAGAGTTGGATGCTGGTCCCAGCTTAGTACATAAATCCATGATCAGGGTAGATACAGGAATTTTATCCGTGGAGAGGACTTGATTCCTGTTTTATCTGGGTCTATTACTCAACCGATATCACCTGCCTCAAACAACTTAACCCAGCCATTCTTAGATCCTCCTCTGCCTCCTTCAGTCAAGGCCTCTATGGTGTCAGGATCTGACCTGGGAAAAAGATACCTTATGTCTCGGTTCAGAGATAACAAAATCTACGAATCCGTTCGTCTTTACCTTTCTTATAGGTACAAGGGCCCAGACACAACCTGCATGGACAGTAAAAAAAACCAGCCTAAAAATTTTAATTCAAAGGAAAAGTCTTCCAATCGATCTTGAGGCTCTTATGCTCATATATTTCTCATTCCATGAGGAGTTAGGTGTAACCATTGTGTTTCTATACATAGTGGTGTCACGGTGGACACTAAATTAACTCCACATTGGGAGAACCCATGCTTTTGGCGGCGCAGCTGTCGCTGGTTAGTGTCTTAGATAGGAAAATTTCATCCTCGACAAACTTTTCAAGCTGATTAGAAAAGCAACTGAACGTATACAATATGTGCATTGAGATGTGTGGTGGATATATTGATCAACATATCTGTATAAATGCGATCGAATGAATAATGTATGGAACGGTGTGTGTTCGCTTTGTGGCTGGCGCTAGCGGCACGGCCACGATGTGCAGTGTGTGAAGATTGTTTCACTCTTTGCAATTGGAAATGAATGGATTTTTATTTGCCTATCGATTGCGTAGCAGAAAAATTGAAATGCTTTCGATTTGGGCGCCCGTTCATTTATGTGGGTCATGTTTAATGAATAAATGAATTGATCGCGCATGATTTTCTTGTGTAAAATATTTAAAGGATTATTTTAATTTGTTTGAAAGACTATAAGCAGTATTTAAATATAATTCTCTAAAATGATTAGGTAATTAGTTTTTTAAGAGCAATAAATACTTAAATAGTTTGTCGAGTGTTTATGAATTTCATTGAAGCAATTACCGTGGAATTGTAAATGGAGAAATTATTCGTTCATTTTTTCGTAGTACCCTTAGTGTCGATTTTTAATTAAATTGTTAATTCACATAAATTTTTGTAAAGATAATGAGAAAGAATTAAATTCGATAATATTGTAAATATTATAAGCTTCTTTGATTTATTTCTGACGTAAAAATCATTCTTCCATGTTTTAATTTTTATTAATTGATTTTCAGTATGTATGTCCGTGTGTCGATGGTAACATACCGCCTCTTCAATTAACTGAAATGTGGTGTTTTCAATTTATTAAAATTCAGTACTGAAGGTATGTACTTCAACATTGCCTTCAAAATACATACGTACTGTCAATTAATTAAGATCAAAAAGAAGATAGTTTTTTAATCCAAAAATTAAATCATTATGAATTTACAAAAGGTTCCATGAATGGAAAAATATTTTTTCAGTATTTATTCTACTGTATAAACATTAGTAGATATAACAACTCAGATTAATTCAATCCAACCAGTACTCAGAATGCAGAAAATAATTTGTGGGCTTTTTGTAATTCAATGTTGCCGCAGCCGCTGAAGTTCTGGAGGATAGAGTTCGATTGAAAAAATATACAATAACATATACTTGATTGGGATTTTTTGTGTGTGACATATTTAAAGAAATATTTGGATCTGTTTGAAAGATAATAAACATGTAAAAAATGTTAAATGTAATTGCAATGAACGATTGGGGTTATTAGGGCTTTGTAATTTTTATTGATTTTTGACTAAAAAAAAAATACAAAGATTGTTTGTGGAGTGTATATTCTAAATTTCACTGTGGAGCATTCATTGAAGCAATTCATTATTTTGCGTTCATTTTTACGTAAAATTACTAGCCTGGATTTTTAAATGAAATCCATAATTTGCATGATTTTTGGTATGAATAATGAAAAGTAAGATTTGGCTTCAATAATATTGAAAGAGTATTAAAATCGAATTTAGTATGCTTCTTTAGTTTCACTTTTGAAGTAAAAATCAAGCTTCCTTAGTTTGATTTGATTTGATTTATTTTTTACATATGTACGTATTTCGAAGATAAAAAACCGTCATTTCAATAAACTTCAACACTGCACTGAAGAACATATAAACATATATATACGAGTATACATATATATATATATATATATATATATATATATATATATATATATATATATATATATATATATATATATATATATATACATATACATATAAATATATATATATATATATATATATATATATATACACATATATGTATATATATAAATATATATGCATATATATATATATATATATATATGTATATATATATATATATAGATATATATATATTGTCGCGTGTTATTGGTTCGCGGCCTATAATTTTAATCTTCCGGGAAAGTGAAAACGCAATGTCTTTTAATTTAAGTTAAAAGAGTTTATTTAATTCAAGAAAATGCACAATAATCAGTTTAACACTTTCACTAATTTTAATTTTCACTATTAAAATAAAATCTAACACTTGTCCATAAATTTCTTATCGCAATTGTCTTCTAAATCACTTCACTATTACGAAACACACTTCCCACACACTTTCGCAGTTCTTATCGCGGTCGAATGAATGATTCCCCCCATTCATTCAGCTCGCCTTTATATAGGGTCTCTACCTATTCACCCATTTCTCGCACATTGGCGAACGTTCTACCGAGAGGTACCTGGTAGATTCGAGCAAATTCATCAATGGAGTGACGTCACTTGCAGATGTTGATCATGCTTGTTGGGTTCTCGTGTTTTCGAGTGAATTCGTGTTCTTCATTGTTGTGAAAACAATTGCGACAGTAGCTCGCAGAATTATTTGTACATGTAATTATTTGTACATGTAACACTGCCCCCACCTCAGTTCTTTTCGCCCCGAAAAGATGTGTCGCTATTTGTAGTCAATTCTCCCTGGGTGTAATATGGGGCAAGACGGTCCAGATGCACGATTTTCATTTTAGCTCTCGGCTTACGGTGTTCCTGTATGCGATATACGACGTCGTTGATTCGCTTTGTGACTCGGTATGGTCCCTCCCAGTTATGTTGCAACTTTGGAGACCTACCCTTTCGCCGTTGCGGGTTATATAGCCACACCAAGTCATCCTGCTGGAAGCCAGTAGAATTAGCCTTTAGATCATACCTGGTCTTCATGCGGTCAGTAGCCGATTCGAGGTATTTTCGCACTGTCCGATGTATCTGGTTCAACCGTTGTCTTAGATCACTTGCGTACTCCGAGATCGTTTGGGGTTTCTCGGGGGGTGTTCCAAACTTTATATCAGCTGGCAGACGAATAGTCTTTCCAAAAATGACTTTGGCTGGGGCTTGGCCCGTCGATGCATGTTCGGCAGCTCTGTACGCCATCAAAAATAGTGGGATATGTCGGTCCCAGTCCCTTTGGTTCTCGTCAACCATCTTGGCAAGGTGTTTATTGAGCGTGCCGTTGAAACGTTCGACCATTCCATCGGATTGGGGATGCAGCGGTGTTGTCCTCGTTTTCCGTATTCCGAGCAGCTCGCACATTTCGCCAAAAACTAGTGACTCAAAGTTTCGGCCTTGATCCGAATGTAATTCGCAGGGTACGCCGTACCTACTGACCCAATTTAACACTAGCTGTTCAGCTACGGTAGTTGCTTCCTGGTTGGGAATGGGGTAGACCTCGGGCCACTTGCTGAAATAATCGGCTACAACCAGCGTATATCGATTTCCCCAATCGGATTCAGGAAAGGGTCCTGCGATGTCAACAGCAATCCTTTCGAATGGCACGCCTACGTTATAGGTTTGCATTTGTCCTCTCAGTCGTCGCTTTGGGCCTTTGACGGAAGCGCAAATTGTGCATCTGCGACACCAGTCCTCTACGTCTTCTCGAGCGTGGAGCCAGTAGAACCGTTCCCGCAATTTCGCTAAGGTCTTGTTAACACCAAGGTGGCCTCCCGAGGATCCTTCATGCATTTCCTTAACCACATCGTGGATTCGGCTTTTGGGAAGTATAGTTTGCATCCTATAGGAGCTACCATCCGCCGTTTCCCATTTCCGCTTGAGTACGCCACCCTCCACCTGAAGGGAGTTCC
This sequence comes from Odontomyia ornata, assembly GCA_963969285.1. Taxonomy (NCBI): domain Eukaryota; kingdom Metazoa; phylum Arthropoda; class Insecta; order Diptera; family Stratiomyidae; genus Odontomyia; species Odontomyia ornata. The sequence continues at coordinate 446,087,759 of OZ017738.1, forward strand.
ATTGTGCCCAATAGCTTTTCAGGGTTGCGCCATGCATTGAAACGTCTTTCCACTCCGGTCGCCCAGTCGTCTCCTTCCATACGAGCAATGGTCCGATGTCTTCATCGGCTAATTGGGCGTTTCGAATCTCCTCCGATGACCAACCTTCATCGAATCCCGCCGTTATCAATCGCAGATCAACGAGCGGTTCCTTTTCCTCAATCCGTCGGCAATGCTTGCAGTTAGCTGGACATGGACGGCGGGATAGGGCGTCAGCATTTCCATGAACTCCGCCCTTCCGATGAACAATTTCGTAGTCGTATGACTGCAATCTTTCGATCCATCTCGCAACTTGTCCCTCGGGGTTTTTGAAGTTGAGCAACCATCTCAGTGATGCATGGTCCGTTCGAAGAACAAATTTCTGGCCATATAGATACTTGTGGAACTGCTTGGTGGCCTCTATTATAGCCAATAGCTCCTTCCTGGTCACGCAGTAATTCCTCTCACTTTTTGAGAGAACTCGACTGTAATAAGAGAGGACTCTTTCTTCGCCATTGATCTGCTGGGAGAGTACAGCTCCAATACCGCCGTTGCTTGCATCGGTGTCAACCACAAACATTTTTCCGGGTTTTGGATACGCCAGTACGGGTGATTCACATAGCTTTTCCTTCAGGGTCTCAAAGGCTGTCTGGCATTGTTCATTCCAGACATACGGACGATTTTTCTCGGTTAGCTGATGAAGACACTTAGCTATTTTGGCGAAGTCTTTGACGAATCTTCGATAGTAGGTTGCCAGGCCCAGGAAACTTCGTAGTTGGCGCTTGTTGTTTGGTGTTGGCCAGCTTTTCACGGCTTCAATTTTCTCAGGGTCTGTTTTGACCCCTTCAGCTGATACGACATGTCCCAGGTATTTTACTTCAGCTGCGAAAAGGGTACACTTGTCGGGACTAAGTTTCAAATTTGCCAGTCGCAGTCGGGAGAAGACCTCTTCTAAGTTCCGCACATGCTCTTCGAACGTTCTCCCGATGACGATGATGTCATCTAGGTACACCAAGCAGTTTTTCCAGGTTAGACCACGTAGCACGTATTCCATCAAGCGTTCGAAAGTGGCTGGAGCATTGCAAAGCCCAAATGGCATCACCACAAATTGCCACAATCCGGTCCCAACTGAAAATGCGGTCTTCTCTCGGTCCTTCTTGTCAATTTCTACCTGCCAGTAGCCACTCTTGAGATCGAGTGTAGAAAACCATTTTGCGTCGGCTAAAGTGTCCATGATGTCGTCGATGCGTGGGAGCGGGTAACTATCTTTCTTAGTGACGTCGTTAAGCTGCCTATAGTCGACACAAAAGCGAGTGCTACCATCCTTTTTCTTTACTAGAACTACAGGCGCGGCCCATGGACTTACAGAAGGTTCAATAATGCCTTGTTTTTCCATGTCCGAGATCAGCGCGCTCACTTCTCCTTGTTTGGCTATAGGGAGACGTCTTGGGGCTTGTCGAATCGGCTTGGCTCCCTGTGTGTCTATGACGTGAGTTACCAAACTCGTTCGGCCTTGGTCATCCGGGCCTGTTGAGAAGATGTCACTGTACTTGGTGACCAGATCAGAGGCTCGTTCGAATAGCTGCACCGGCAATTTGACTTGCTTCAATATTGCAGGCGTGGATTCCCTGGCTTTTTCTGTGTCTTGCCTCCTTTTCCAATGATGGTTGTGAGTAGCTTCCAAAGAGGTGATGGTGGAAACAGGCTGGCAGCTGCCGATGACTTCTCCCGCTTTGATGCTCGTGGTTGAGTCTGCGGTGTTAAGGACTCTAACCGGCACATATCCGTTCCTTAAAGATCTTACAAGGCTTCGTCCTACAATCAAACTGCGCAATGCGGATGTCTTCGTTGGCTCTATCAGATAAGATCGGTGGTCTCCAGAATCACCATCCAGCTTGGCCCATACAATGCTTTCGGAAGAATTCGGTACATCAGTGTCAGTACATACCACTACATTCATCTTGGGGATTTGGACGCTGGGATCCTCCATCAGTACTTCGACATTCTGCCATTTCAAGACACGTTTTCCCAAGTCCAACGTGATTCCATGTGGTCGCAGAAAATCCATTCCGAGAATGCAGTCATCCATAATGTTCGCGACCAGAAAATTATGTCGGAACACAAGGTCTCCCAACTGTATCTGGAGGTTGACCTCTCCATGAACAGGTGCAGTTTCTCCCGTAGCGGTCCGTAGTGAGAAAATTCTGCCCTTGTGAAGTTGTTGCTGTCTAACTAGGTCTGGTCGGATAATCGATCGGGTTGCACCAGTGTCGATTGTTATGGTGCAGTGTTCTCCGTCAATTTGACCCGGAAGGCATAAGTCCGCTTCTCCACGATGTAGTCTTGACACGGTGATGGTGGTGCTGGGGACGTCGATCCTCCTAGCCAACCTCTGCCCCACAAATTTGGCTCTTGCAGTTTGATGGTCCTCCATTCTAGGCTCCTGACACGGTCTGAATCTCCACCATCCTGGACGATAGCTCCATTTTCTTCGCTTCTTACAGTCTCTTTGCAGGTGCCCTTTTTCTCCGCAATCCCAGCATCTAGGCGCACCATTACCCTGCGGCTCTCGCTCATTTTCCACGCGCTTACACCTGCACTCGTCTGCCGCCACTTCACGGACCCGGGCAGTGGTACGAGTCGCATTTTTCGCTGCCTCATAGTTCAGACTATAAACCAATGCGTCCTTAACCGTTTGCTTTTGAGCTAATCGCACGGCTTGTTGCAATTCCTTGTCCTTTAACGCACTGATGAATGCTTCTGTTGCTGCGTCATCTCGATGTTCTGGGTCGTAGGCTGGATAAGCCAAAAGTGCCAGTCGCTCAATGTCTTGGGCTAGCTGCTGTAGGGTTTCACCAGACTTCTGCATTCGACGCCTTAGCTGTGACCGATAAATCTGCTTTAGTTGATCGTCTCCATAACGCATGTCGAGCGCATTCATTAGAGCATTCGGGTTTGAGTGCAATTCAACGGGGATCGTCTGCAACAGCTCGGCAGCTGGGCCTCTTAGAGCAAGAATCAGCGCAGTTGCTCGTTCCTGCTCATTCCAGTGATTTATGCGAGCGGCTGCTTCGAACTGGGTTTTGTAAATACTCCAGACCGTTTGCCCATCGAATATTGGTGCTTGCACATTTCTGGATGTGCTTTGCGCTGCGGTTATAAGCGAGGCTGGTGAGGAGGTTACTACTGCCTTTGCGGCTTCCAATTCCTTTTTCATGTTTCGCATCTCATGGTTGATTCTCTCCTCTACCTGACTGATATCATGGTTTATTCTCTCCTCGACCTGGCTGATCTCATGGTTAATTTTCTCCTCGACCTGGTAAACCTTTTCCTCGACCTGGTCAACCTTTTCCTCGACGCCTTTAATTTGTTTGTTCAGATGACCGAGCTCGTCTTTTATTTCGGTTGACTGTTTCTCCAGCTTCGGTGTGATGTGTGCCTTGATTTCGATCGCTTGTTGGTCCAGCTTCACTGATTGTTCATTTAGCTTCGCAGTTGAACTAGATGACTGTTCATCTAGCTTCGCAGTCAGACTGGATGACATCAGCATTAACATTTGCATTAGCGCATTTTCTGGCTCCTTTGATTTTGGTGTTTCTACTTCTCCACCTTCTGCGCCTTTTTCCGCATCTGAGAGCTCACCCGAACTCAGATTCCCGCCTTCCGACTCGATCGCGTCACGCAAGCGTGCAATTAGTATGGCCTTTGTACCTTGCGTGGCCAGATTTCGCTGTTCCAACTCCTCTTTGAGCTCCGATATGCTCAATTGATTACTTTTTAGATGTAAGTTTCCTGGCATTTTTATTGTTTTGGCTATTTTTCCACCAGTTTTCACGTTAATTTACACTATTGTGCACTTTAAAAATGTTTAATCGTTTTCACTTCCAAAATTTTCTTTCTCACTTCTTGACACCATTGTCGCGTGTTATTGGTTCGCGGCCTATAATTTTAATCTTCCGGGAAAGTGAAAACGCAATGTCTTTTAATTTAAGTTAAAAGAGTTTATTTAATTCAAGAAAATGCACAATAATCAGTTTAACACTTTCACTAATTTTAATTTTCACTATTAAAATAAAATCTAACACTTGTCCATAAATTTCTTATCGCAATTGTCTTCTAAATCACTTCACTATTACGAAACACACTTCCCACACACTTTCGCAGTTCTTATCGCGGTCGAATGAATGATTCCCCCCATTCATTCAGCTCGCCTTTATATAGGGTCTCTACCTATTCACCCATTTCTCGCACATTGGCGAACGTTCTACCGAGAGGTACCTGGTAGATTCGAGCAAATTCATCAATGGAGTGACGTCACTTGCAGATGTTGATCATGCTTGTTGGGTTCTCGTGTTTTCGAGTGAATTCGTGTTCTTCATTGTTGTGAAAACAATTGCGACAGTAGCTCGCAGAATTATTTGTACATGTAATTATTTGTACATGTAACAATATATATATATATATATATATATATATATATATATATATATATATATATATATATATATATATATATATATAAATGTGTATATATATATATATATACAAATATTTATATATATATATATATATATTTATATATATATATATATATATATATACATACATATTTATACTTACATATTCTTGCATACATATAAGTTTATATATATACATATACATCGTCCATTGAAGGGCTTTATACTAAGATTTATGTCAGCACTTTTTCCACACCACCTAGAGGTAAAGTGCAAGGCGCGTTTTTTTTTTATGTGGTTTCCCTAGTAGGCCTAATCCACCTCACAGAACAGGTATTTAAAGTTTGCGATGTGTGCAATTTCTCAGATGAGCTGATCCAATTAAACGTTTTGAATTGAGCAGATTCTTGTAAAGCAAACAACATTAATCACAAAAGACTTAGCTAAAGAAAGACACGTAGAGAAACTAACTCCCCAAAGCAAGCAGAACATTTGAAAGAAATGCAAAGGTCCTTGTGGAATAAGAAAATAATAACCATTATATGTGAGCGCTTGAATGTATTCGTAATGATTTACCACTGAAAATCAGACAAACAGACGAACAGACAGGTCATGATTTCAATAGGATCTAGTAAGAAGCACAAAACCCTAAAAAGGCTTCAAACCAACTTCATAATACCTTGTAAACATAATGACTCGATTTCAAAACCACATAAACTTATGAAGGCGGTCATAACTCCGTGCAGGAAAAAAATACACCCTCTATAATATTAAAATTCAAACTGGCTTTATACAGAATATGAATTCAATAGGGAAGACTTAGTTTAGATGGGTATTTTGGATATCGTGACAGTCAATAGATTAAACTATTTCCAAACAGCTATTCAAGTCCTCTCAAAAACTTTACCCTATGGCTTTTATCAACCTTATGCAGAATTTTATTTACATGATGAACATGCAGGCGGATGAATTGTGATAAAATAAAACGCAGCCCTATATATTTATGATCACGCTGCCACTGCCAATTGACTATTGTTGAAATTTCCCTGCAGAGTTTGCCCAGGACGTTATACTCGGACATGATTTGGCTGAATTTCTTTTCAAATTCTTCACGTACTGAGTCAAGGAATACTTCAAAGGAAGGAGTAACTACAGTCAACCCTCCAAACAAACTATTAGTGCTGCTTGCGAACTTCTTAAATTTTGTGATCATATCCCTGGGTTCATTGGGGGGCGTTTTATCAATCATAAATGTACTACAAGTATCGCATTTTAATTTTTTTTGTAGCTTACTAGCTAAGAACCCATAATAATGCAGTTTGGAACTTTCTTTAAATTTGAAAGTAGAATCTGATAATCGTTCAAAGTTGTCAGGAGCATCTTCAATGAAGTGGACAACTACATATTCTTCATCAGCAGTCAGGCTACCTATTGAATCTGCGTTGGAAGCAGATTGGTCATCGACATAAGTCTCACAAGTTGGGAAAAAATCGAGCAAATTCTGTGATTGACAATCAGAATAGTTGCTAAAGTCCGAAAGGGAAACGTTTTGAAACATTATTTGTTTCAGGTTGCGGTAAAGTCTATAGGCTGAAGGGTTTCTTTCATATGACCCTTTAAATATGCGCAGCATTGAAATCATATTCTCTATAGGGTCTTGGTTAATGTGGGATGTGATCAAGTACTGTTGACTACCCATTAAATCGTTCCACAGCATATCAATAGCGTTGATATTACGGATCAGCACATCGAAGCAGTAAGGTCGGCTGAGTCGTCCCAAAGAAGTCCACTGTGAAACCAACGCTTGCTTTCTTTCAAATTGTCTAGCACATGTGGAGCCTCTTAAGAAATGGAACATCTATTAGGATTTTTTGAAAATTTTGACACGCTGTTTAAATTACCAAAAAGCTTATTTACCCTCAATAAAAATTCTCTTCTTCCTTATCAGCTTTAAAACATCCTAATTCGACGGCAGCTGAAATTGCTGCAGATACGGAATTGCTGAGAACTTCTGTTGCAAGTTTTACTGACATTTTGTCAAAGCTACATGGGTGTATATGCACATCCATGAGTTTATGAAGCGTGGTGATAACATTATTATCAAATTCGCGCACTTTTTTTATAACTCTCCATGTCACGATGTTATTATCGTAACGGATATCATTTTTCAATAAGATATTTCTTACACTTTTGAAAAGATGAGGCGTGTCAAAAAACGTGTATATCCGTTTACCTTTTACCTCAAAGTAAGGATTTTCAGTGGAGGCCCCAAGTAAATTCAAGCAACGTCGATTTGTTGCGCTCTGATCGCAAACTGTTCCTAAAACCTCAAAGTCAACACTAAGAACCTTATTTATGGCTGTTTTTATTATGGAAACCAGCAAATCTCCATCGGGGGAGCCTACAATGTACCCAATTCCTTGCTTCCAGTTTTTATTTAAGCCACGCAACATCAGAAGCAGAGAGCATGATGCTCCTTTTTTGACTCGTCCCTTGCCTACTAATGGCAGGCTTTGGCAACGAGTATTGCTTCAAGGTCTTTCTATGGCCATATTCTCTTATACTGGAGCTGTAAAAATGGTCCTCACAAAAGAATTGAAATTTCAGAACGTTTGGACGTGAAATGCCTGCATGTTTCAACCAGACGTTAGTTCTATAGTCCTGAGGTACTCGAAAATAACTCAAGGAAGAACCATATGTATAGCCGTGAAGGCAGTTTTTATACGAGCAGTTCATACTCGAAATATGATTGTACATATAAATATAAAAATATTATTAAAAAATAAAGATACTTAATTTCTTCCAACAAATTAGATCCCGGAAATTTCTTTTCACTGCACAACACTTTCACACTAAATTCAAGGAACTAATGGCCCATTGCAATATATCGCCTTCGTTAGCAAGTTTCTAACGGCGAAACCTGTGAAACCTTGAACCCCATGAGTTTCCCCAATCTCGATGCTTTTCATTTAGCCGACGATTTCGAAAAGCTTGCGAAAAATGTTCAGGCGCTAGAATTTTTTGATTTTGGGTTGTTTAAAATTTTCTATAAATAAATATTCATGGTAATTATTATGGAAGATGTTTAGAAACGATAAATCTGTTTAAATTTCTGGAATTACCGTACGACGTGTAGCTTTGTGGGAGTATATAGTCTCCACAAGCACAGGATTGAGTTCGATCCCTGATCTTAACAAGCATTTTTTTTCTTTTTTTTCGTGTTACTTATTGATTTTGTATCTATTCACCCTACATTTTTATGTTTTTGTAATTAACATAATCGAAGGTCATCAAAATAATAAAATGTAATAAACTATTAATGCAATCAAATGTATAAATATACCTGATAAGGGTAAACATTTTTTGGAAGCGTCAATTTACTAACCATTTATTAGAGTCTGATAATTGCATTAAGTACTTTTGTTGAAAATCATTTTGCATTCTATTGCGTGAAAGTGAAGAATTAAAGTCTTAATTAGAATTTAGAATTAGATTGCATTACTTACTACAGACATATTTATGCGTTCTTGACTTTGCGAAAATTTCGTTAAATACTGACCATTGTTCATCGACACCAATTGCTAAAACGCATCATATCATTGTACAAATGTGAATAAAGTTTGAAAAGAATTATAAACAATAAGAAAACCCTTCAAAAGTTTAACGGGATCTGGCCAAATCAATTTGCATTCAAGCCGTTAACATTATTTTGTGACTCTGACTATCTCCTTTCATACCAATGCTCTCACTTATTATTTCGCTCTTAAGCATAATTTGAAATTAATTTGATTTTTCGTATGCTTCGTTATTATGCGCACAAAGACTCATCGACTTAATACCGAATGCTTTGAATTCCAGAAGTTGCTCAAGAACCTAGATATGTGGTAAATAAAGCATTCATTCGTCATTTGCTTCAATTGTAAACAACCGATAGACACCAAGCTAAGTTTAAAACCATGCTTGACTCAATCTCGCAATTCTTTTCTTCTTGATGTTAATTTCATGACATAATGCAATAAAACATGTTACCAATTTTACTTCAATTGGATCTTGATCTTATAAATAATTTACGTTTAGGAATTACCGTACCCTTCCTCCAAAAATTCTACAAAAATACAATTAAGATAAATTCACTAAGCATCTCGAGGCAGGACTTCCTTCTGTTAAGCAATGTAAATTAAAATTTTCTCACTAATTCATATGAAGTTTACAAAACTTCCAGTCATTGATATTACATTTCAGTCATTGATATTACAAGAACAATTCTTATAACACCATAACTCGGATATAAAAAACTAATGCAAAGTGAAATATACTTCAATAATTATGCGCTTGTTTTTCAGAATTGACTAAGTATCCAATGCTTGCAACCAATTTGAGATTTAATTGCTTGTAAGTTATGGTTGAAATTTAATAGAAGGTACATAAATAAAGCAACAATCGTAAACTATTACAAGAGTCCAAAAATCAGTTGCATCTTTAAACAAGACATATAAGAGCTTTCTTTAAAAAAATTAGTAATTACTAACGGCTAATCTGTACATCAAATTTCATAAAAAACATATTTTCTTCACATACGTTTAGTAGAAGCAATATATAACATCACTGTGTATAGATACACAGTGATCAACATTCATTCATGTTAACATATTACCCTTTGAATAAAATCACAACATCCTAACCATCTCACTTTTCGCTTTTCATTTCCAAACGTTGAAATAAGCAAAGATGAAATGCATCTCTATCAAGCGAAATCATAGTCTAACAGCCAACAATGTATCGAAGCACGTCTCAGCGACGTGCATTCATCCGAGACACATTGGCTTAGAAAAACTTTCGATTGAAATCTCAAAATCGACATCTTAGTGCCATCTATCCTGCCAATTGGCGTGCACCGTGACACCACTATGTATAGAAACACAATGGTGTAACTCTAAATCAGTCTAAAAAGATCTTGAAATATACGCATCTCATGTAAGCTCCAACCATATTTCCTCACTACAAAGAACTAGAGAGTATCACAATAAATTTTTTCGCCTCCTGTAATCAGCAAAGCATCAAATTATTTCACCACAACTGTGAAGGTATGCGCAGTAAATTAAATAAGCTTTTCTTTGACGCGAAATCGTGCCATTTTAATGCAATTACCCTTTCTGAAACATGGTTGATGGATTCTCACATTAATGAAGAAATTCTGGATAGTAACTGGAGGATTTACAGAGACAAGAGAGATCCGCTTAGCACTGGCCAGTTGACAGGAGGCGGTGTATTGATTACCATACATAACTTCTTCATGAGCGAGCCAGTTAACTGCACACCGCATAATTTATTCCAGCATAAAGTGGCCAAAATAAAAATGCAAAAATTTTATTTGTTTATTGGCGTGTTTCATGTTCCCCCTAAATCGAACGATAATGTCTACGACAATGTCTGTACAATTATAAGTGATATCACTGCAACGACAAATGAAGACGGTAAAATTATCATTACTGGTGATTTTAATAGACCTAATATAAAATTTGTGATCCACAAAGATGACGGTCGACTCCTTCTGGTGAATCTCCTGAATTGTAACGATTTCAACTTAATGAGCACCTTCTATAGTGACGATTTGCAGCAGATAGCACCTGCCCCCAACCAGAACGGTATATGGCTAGACCTTATTTTTTCGTATGCATATGACGAAGCAGTGGCCAATTTAACTGAACAATGAGAATCTGTTTTCTAACACGAGTCGTCACTCAGCTTTTTCTGTTGAATTGTCCACTCCTGATGCTCTCAATTCTATATTGTACAATAGAACTATTGTATATGGCTTCCACAATGGCAATTATGGAAACATTAATAGTCTTCTATCCAGTGTCGACCGGAACGGTACTCTGTCACCGTTAGATTTGGATACGGCTCTATCCACCTTTTATCGTATAATTTTTGATGCCGTTGAATCTTCGTACCGAGAATCAAGAAAAAAGATAAGATTTCAGAACCATGGCTGGGGAGTGATCTAAGACATTTACGTAACCAGAGACAAACTATACAGGTTCCTCAGAAAAGATAAAGATTTAAGCGATGAGACTCAGAGTAAGTATAATGAACTTACACTTGAATTCAAAATTAAATCGCAAGAGTCCTATCAAACTTACGTTAACGTCATAGCAGAAGAAAATATTTCCAATCCCAAGAAATTCTTTGACTTTGTTAATGTTAAGCGCAAAACATCTGGTTATCCTTCTTTAATGTCATGCAATGACTCTGTCTCATACTGTACAGAGCAGATCTGTGAATTCTTTGCTGATCATTTTCAGCATGTTTACTCTAATTCAGTCACTTTGCCTCATTTAGAGTCGTTGGAAATGGTCACAAAGACCTTAATTAGAAACATTACCATGTCTAAAGATGAAATTCTTCAGGCTATTGTAGATCTTGATCCACTTAAAGGACCCGGCCTTGACCTTATTCCTCCTTGCTCTCTGTCTGTCTGTAAAGATGAATTGGTTAAACCTCTCTTCCTTATTTTAAATAAATCATTAATATCTGGTATGTTCCCCAAACTTTGGAAACCATCATTTATAACACTAATTTACAAAAAAGGCAATAAGCGGCAGGTGGAGAATTATACGGGTGTTGCTATCCTTTCTACTATACCAAACCTGTTCGAAAAATTATCCGCAGTAAAATTTCCCCCATTATCGAGACGTATATGAATGAACAACAACATGGCTTCCGTAAAAATAGGTCTACCACCACTAATCTAATTACCTTGACGTCGAATATTCTTTGTAGTATGGAGCAAGGATACCAGATAGATGCTATATACACAGATTTCAATTAAACGTTTGATCGAGTGAACCATGAAATATTAGTGAATAAACTTCGCATTTTTGGCATCTACGGTTCGCTGCTCCACTGGATTCAGTTAAATTAGAAAAACCGCACACAATGCGTTAAGCTTCAAGGTCGGTTGTCTCGTGAGTTCAGTGTCACCTCTGGAGTACCTCAAGGCAGTCATCTTGGTCCACTCCTCTTTAATATTTTCATCGCTGATCTTTCTACAGTACTGTCTGATATTCCACACCTGCTTTACGCCGACGGCCTAAACTTTATCACTGCATACAATCCTTATCCGATGTATCTTTTCTCCAATCCAAATTAGCTTCTCTTCTTCAGTGGTGCAATAGAAACCAGCTTGCTCTCAATATAAAAAATGCTAGATAATAAATTTTGCAACAAAAAAGAACGTCATCTTACATGATTATGACATTAATAACACACAACTAAAAAGAGTCGAGAGAGTTGTCGACCTTGGCGTAGTCTAAGACACGAAACTTTGCTTTAACCTCCATTATGATCAAATCCTGAGCAAAGCTTACAAAATGCTAGGTTTCATTAAACGTAGAGCAAAAGGGTTCCGAAATATCTGGGCTGCTAAATCTGTATCCCTCACTTGTCCGCCCACTTCTTGAATACGGCTGCATAGTCTGGGACCCTATATTCGACATTCATAGCCATAGATAACAGTCAGTGCAAAAACAGTTTTTGCTCTTCGCCCTTAGATCCTTGTAAGATCCTACCTCTTTCCACTGTCTTTGTTCTTATGAGGTTCGACTTCAACTAATCAACCTGACTACACTGGCACCCAGGAGAGTTGCATTGTCCGCCTGCGTGCCTAACATTCAAACTTCATCCTTGTCAGACAAGATTCACTTGGGTGATCCTATAAGAGCCACAAGACACACACCAATGCTAACCTTGCGTATGCACCACACCAAATATGCTTGCCACCAGCCGCTTAAAAGATGCTTTAAAACATTCAACAAGTTTAGCGTACATTACTCCACAACCACCTCCAAATCCAATTTTAAGAAACAAATTTTAAATGCCCTCAACGCCACTTCCTCTTATATGATTAAATTAAATTTGTATTTTTTTTGTATTTCATGTATATGCATTCGCTTGTAATTACACCTTGCTTGGCAAAATAAATAAATAAATAAATATGATACATTGATGTCGATAAATTGAATTTAAATGAAAGTGCCCAATATTTGGTACTCTTCAAGGATTTGATGGAGACACCGAATCCTTTGGTGACGGATGACAAAAATGTGTATTAATCGAGCAGTCGCCTAAGCAAACTGCTCGAAAACCTTCATAACACCTATCTGAACTTTAAATTGTAGATTTGGAAAAAGACTGATTTTTTTTTAAATATAAATTTTAGATCTATTTTTTTTCCTATATTAAATTTAAACCTTTCATTATAATTATATTCTTTATGATATTTACGCTTTTCTAATATTATTTTTGTTTCAATTCAAATCTGCAATTAAAATGCGGACATGACAACATCTTTGCATTGGTAAACACAAGTTTCCAGTGGAATGAGTGGGAGGCTCGTCAACTGCCGTAGCAAGTGGTCCTGCAAGGTGACTACGAGCAACAAAGGTGGAGTCCGCTTGAGATCGCCAACTCGGATTTGGCGGAGTCTTGGAAAATCGGGGAGTTTTGAATTTGCCATGAGCGGGCACTAACGGGCAATCGATTGATTGCATTCACCCAAAATAATTGGGCATTGTACATTCAAGTACACGTTTTACACTTTGCATATCCATCACTATGCAAATTCTTACAACAATTACTAGTGAGTGTGGTAACTGCTAAGAAGTGAAATTTTTTATATGGTCATCTAATTACTATTAGTCGTCATCTAGTGCAGGCGGAAAGGTTTCCGATCGACTAGTCTTTTTGTGCTTGACAGTAAGGTGTGTACCTATTGCAATTGAGTTGAGCAGAAAGGGGAGAAAGAAGGGAAACAGCTGTCTCATCGTGGTCGTTACTTTGGTGCGGTTGAGTTAATCCCTAATTTTCTTTTGCTGATTTTTTATTTATGCTCCGCGTCGTCGACGACGTTGTGTAAAGCATGGAAAAATATTTTTATCTGAGGTTAAGTTCTTGGATTTAGTTTGCAAATGGGAAGAAAAATTTGTTGCGGAACGAGATTCTTGGGCGGGAATAAAACGAAACAGCTGTCTCGTTGTGGTCATCACGTTGTTAGAAATTGTGAAATGAAGCATTTGGTATTGTACATCACTGATTTAAAGCTAAATTTAGAGGCTAAGAGTTTTCCAAATGATTGTGTGCGCGATCGTAACGGTGTGTGGTAATATCGCTGGCGCGAGAATAATATGTGCATTGCCAGAAAGAATAATTCTACATCCATATCATAGGATCTGTATTCGTATTATTTATCAAACGGCATTTGATTTTACTATATATGACAACAGAAATGACTTCCGAATCTGTTTGATTTGCCGCAATTTGGAGAAATTTAAAATACAAAGGTGTGCTGGTTCCATTAATAAATAACATTAAATCGAATAATAGTATTTATAGAAAAATGGTGGTTATATTCTGATGATGGTATAGCTAAATAATTAAAATTGTGCGTTTTGTGTTGTGCTAGTAACTACACTTGATTTTCGGGAGCTACCCGTGTTTCCCCGTCGTTGTGAGTAAGTGTAAATTATCATTTGTCGTGTGTTATTTCTTGAACAGTTGGATTTGCTGCACTTGATATCAAGACTGAAACTAACAATAATACACTAGCTATTAAATGGTTTGCACATTTGGCAACAAAACATATCCCGAACGAGTGGTGCCAGTAAATTATATTCCCTAACCACGAAAAAGGTGACAAGCTTCAGTGTGGAAATTATAGAGGCATATCGCTTCTTTGTACAATATGGCGTATAAAATATTTTCTAAAATCTTAGAAAATCAAATGAGATCATATACCAACCGTATTATTCGGGAGTATCACGGTTGTTTCAGAGCAGATGGATCGACAATAGACCAATTTTTCACAGCTAAACAGGTACTTGAAAAATGCTAGGAGTTCAACATAGATGCACACCAAATTTTTGTTGACTTTAAGCAAGTATACGACAAATCAATGATGCTCCAATTTTCCAGAAAAATGCAAATAAATTTAATTTAAACAAATGTATATTTCGGAGGTAAGAGTTCCTCTTTTTTCAGTGTACTTTTGGTATGGTTTGGTTCCAAATACGATTCGCTTTTTATATCCCTTACATTTTACCTGTTTTCGTCTTTGAGACCTAACACTCAACCTATATCCTTTTTATATTTTACCATCCCTACTTTAGAGGTAACATTTGTTGCGTTTTCCTTATTGCTTTTTTGTTTTTATTACTGCTATTATAATTCGTTTATTATATTTTAAATATTATTTAGATTTAATTCGCTCTAGGATCCTTGAGTATCCGTTGCCTACATCTTCATTGAGCCGTGCGTTTTCCGGTTGCCGAATAATCCAAAGGCTCTCCTATACGTCCAATTTCCGATTGTTGCTCACGTCTTGTATTACCTCTAGATCATCCCAATTGACTGCGTGATTAGTTCCTAGAATATGCTTGGCGACGGAGGACTAAGCTGTATCACTTGGTGCTTTCCTTGACTTGAGTTTCTCTGCTTCCTTGATATGTTCCTTGAATCTTGTTTTGACTGATCGCTTAGTTTGTCCAATGTACGATAACTGGCCATATACAAACCATATCAAAAAATACTGAAGAAAGAGGCACTCTTACCTCCGAAGTATATATTTGTTACAATTAAATTTATTTGCGTTTTTCTGGAAAATTGGAGGAACATTGATTTGGAGAATTTTTAAATGGCGCAAAAACATCGAGATAACGAAGAATTTGAAATGACGACCTGGTCTTACTGATTTTTATGGTTTAATGAAACTGGAAAAAAGTATTGGAGGGTTAAGTGAAGACATAAAATTTTTGAAGACCTGTAGAAAATTAAACGTTGTGCCAAGGAGCCATATGGTGAAATTGAAGTCGCATTTGACTGGAGTAGAAAAATACAACCAGGAATTACAATAGAAACTGATCACCGACAGCATAAACCGTCTCTACGCTAAATCATCGGAATTGCAATTGAGAGCATACAATGTCCACCTAAAGCTAACGAGCCAAACAATATGAAGAAAAGGAATAACCGAGGAATGGCTACACAAAGTACAAAGGGCGTTTGAATGCGGAAAAGATCGAAAAAGAAGAATTTTGAGTAAAAAACTACTACCGACGAAGCGTAGATACAATAAAGGACTTCATATTCAATTTATCATCGGAGTCACTCACGAAGAAACAACTGGAACTACTTAACAAGGGCTTGAATTTCACCATAAGTGACCAACACCTACCGAAGGAAGACATTGTGATAGACGTAGAATCCGCCATCAAATATTTGCCGACAGAAAATAAACAAGTAGTAAGAGAGGAAACAATAAAAGCCGTGAAAGCAACCAATTTGGACATCAGGAACAATGAGTACAGCGTTGTGAAGTAATTGAAGGAAAAGCCGATGTTCTACCTTAAAGCTGACAAGGGGAATAAGATTGTTGTAATGGACAAACCAAAATATGACCGACTGGTTTTCGAGGAGCTGAATAGTGGAGAATATCACGAATTGAGGGAAAACCCTTTGTCGGACTCAATTCAGAGAATAGAGAAAGCCCTGACGGAGAGCCAGGAAATGATACCTAGCAAAATTGCGTTAAGGCTGACAAATCCAGTACTTCCGCGAATTAAATGCCTGCAAAGATCCACAAAGCAGGTAACGAGATGCGTCAAATCATAACCTGCAGGGACGCCCCCACAAGCAAAATCGAGACATGGCTAGAGGAGGAATGCAAAAAATGCGAAAAACCTCCAAGCAACTACTCAGTGAAAAACAGAGGTGAATTGATCGAGAAGTTAATGACAGCAAAGCGCACAAAGCAGATAAAAAACAAGTTGGGTAAACAGACCTACACTCATGTCAGAAGGGTCTTGTATTCAATTTTCAAAATGCAGTCACCAGATCGAATCAAATCAAGATACATGTCAAAGACGATTTTATTGGAGAAAATATGAAATACGAAGATCATACTATTATTAACAAAGTTGAACGAATTTCAATTTCTGAGGTTTTTGTTATTGTTATACTCATAAATATCTCCCTTGATAATTATTTCAGATGTTCATTCGCGAGGGAGGGAACACATTTTTCATGTATTTCCCCCCTGTGCCCCCACTGGAGCAAAAACTAACAGTTTAAGAACTATTTTGAATTGCTCCCATGAAAACGTTCATTCCATACTCATATCGGCTACAATTGATGATTTTTTTTCAGGGGCTATTCTCCTGTACTGTTATCATCGATTCATGGCCAATTTTTTCGAATCCCAGAATGGTTACAAAACACTTTTGCTAGGAGCTCTCTCCCGCCTCCTTGACTTATTAGCATTTATTGTAGGTACTCATCTTCAGTCATTCATTAAATTGAATCAAGTGTTCAAAGCATGCACCTCAAACGTTGAAGTTGGGAAAAAATAACTCAAAATTATCCAATCTTCGCATTTAAAACGGCCACTATTTTGTTTTACGATTACTGATACCACTAGCTGAACCAATTCTCAAAGATATACATATACATATCATTCCTGAAATGTTCATGCAAATCCCAGCAAAACTGTAGTGTCTGAGTCGGTAAAAAGCGCATGTTGTTCCATAGCCATATGTTGCCATAGTAATAAATGCAGCGCATATTGTTCCATAGCAATACAGGAAAATTCAAACCGCTATAACTTCGCTCAATATGATTCAATCTTTATGAAACTTTCAGGGTAGATCCACCTTATAAATAGTCATCTGTGTACTGAATTTCATTGAATTTCAGATTTTATTCAAAAAAACATAAAATCGATAAATCATACTATTACTAACAAAGTTGAGTGAATTGCGACTTCTAATGTATTTGTTGTTGTTGTACTCACCAAGGCCTACATTCTTGATTTTTTTTCAGATTTTTCGGATCACAGGTGTCCAATCGCGAGGGGGGACACAAATTTTTCGTGTATTTCCCCTCCCTGTGCGCCCCTCGAAGCAAACTTTGCCAAACTAAGACCTGTTTTGAAAAGTTCTCATCAAGACCTTTCATTTGATACTCATATCGGCTACTTTCAATGAATTTTTTTTGAATTTTGAAGAGAACACCACTTTACACCTACATACAAAATTTGATGTCTCTAGCTTAAGTAGTTTCCGAGAAAAACTGCTGTGACACACGGACGGACGGACGGACGGACCGACAGACCGACGGACAGACGGACAGACAGGACGCAATTTTAGTAGGGTTGTGTAAAATTATTGTACAAAACCCTAACTAGTATCTTTCGACGTGGAAGCACTTTTCCCGAGTGTCCCAGTAAAGCAGGCGTTGGCTTTGCTCGAGGATTGACTAACTAGCCAGAGTGATTTCAAAACATCAAAGAAACTAGTAAGATGTTTCTACAAATTGGCAACTCTTTGTATGTTAGAGACCTATTTTACCTTCAGAGGAAGATATTTCAAGCAAAAATCCGGCGTGGCGATGGAGAACCCGTTGTCTCCCCTCTTGAGTGAAATTTTTATGGGATGGGTAGAACAAAGAACAGCTGAAGTGGGCGTCTTGCCAAGGATGTGGATCCGTTATGTTGACGACGTTCTCGCAATAGTGAAGAGGGATAAAACTGAAGAGACATTAAAGAAAATCAATGAAATACATAAAAATATCACCTTCACAATGGAAGTGAAGAGCAACAACGAAATACCTTTTCTAGATATTAAAACAATAAGAAATAATAATGTTTTAGAGCTTGATATTTTTAGGGAACCCATGAGTATTCAGAAGACGATACCAGCCACATCACACCACTCGCACCAAACCAAGATGGCAACGTTCAACAGTTGGATATACCGAATGCTGACGACTCCGTTCATGAAACAGCGATATGAGCAAGAGAAGATTTTCGTTTTGAGTACAGCGAAGATTAACGGATACAAGGAAAGTAAAATCTTGTCAATACAAAGGAAAATGGAAATAAGACTAAAAGCGGCATCACTAACCACTCTCCATGAACAAAACCGGAATCTAGAACAAAATCAAAGAGCAGCAGTTAGGTATTCAAAGATCTTTGGGAAGATCGGGAAAATCCTGAAGAAAGTCGACATAACAGTGGTACCCACGAGCCGGAAATTCAAAATGGGATCCAGACTAGGTACACCAAAGAATAGGAAGCAGAAGGATGAAAAATAAAGCATATATGAAACTACCTGCCAGCCATGCCAGATATCGTACATTGGACAAACTAAGCGATCGGTCAAAACAAGGTTCAGTGAACATATCAAGGAAGCAGAGAAGCTCAAGACAAGAAAAGCACCAAGTGATACAGCTAAGTCCGCCGTTGCCAACCATATTGTAGAAACTAATCACGCATTCAATTGGGATGATCTAGAGGTAATACAAGACGTGAGCAAAAATCGGAAATTGGACGTATATGAGAGCCTTTGGATTATTCGACAACCAGAAAACGTACGGCTCAATGAAGATGTGGGCAACGGATGGTCAAGGATACTGGAGCTAATTAAATTTAAATAATATTTAAAATATAATAAACGAATTATAACAGCAGTAATATAAACAAAAAAGCAATAAGGAAAAAGCAACAAATGATACCTCTTAAGTAGGGACAGTAAAATGTAAAAAGGATATAGGTGATAGGTCTCAAAGACGAAAACAGGTAAAATGTAAGGGATACAAAAAGCGGATAATATTTGAAACCAAACCATACCAAAAGTACACTGAAAAAGGAGGAACTCTTACCTCCGAAATATACAAGTATATTTGTTTAAATTAAGTTTATTTGCGTTTTTCTGGAAAATTGGACCAACATTGATTTGGTGGAGAATTTTTAAATGGCTCAAAAGCACCGAGATAACGAAGAAGTATACGACCCTATTGTTCGTAAAGTACTGTACCAAATAATGCTGAGCTTTGGCATTCCAGGCAAATTACTCCGTCTTACCAAATTGACAATGACCTCGACAATCTCCCATATCCGCATCAATAACCAACTCACTGATGCCTTTGACACAAATATCGAACTAAAGCAGGAAGATGAGCTGGCCCCATTGCTATTGAATTTGGCTCTGGAGTAAGTCTTAAGGAAGCAAACTGTCGATACGCGACGTAATTTACTATACATGTCGAACGAAGTAGTAGCTTATGCGGATGACATAAACATTTTGTCAATGTCTTTAAGAACTGCCAAAGAACTTTTCCTGAAACTCGACAGCAAAGCAAAACTAGCAGGGCTACAAATCAATCAAAATAAAACAAAACTCATGACGCATTCGAAGAAAAATATCTCAAATACACAAAACATCACACTTGGCGAATACAGTATCGAAAATGATAGCAAATTTGTGAGTGACGTGACGAATTCGATACAACCATGAGCTGTATTAATTTTTTGACGAACCAGAGGTCTCAACGGTTACAAGACTGCAGAAGCTGTAATGGGCTGACCATATGAATCGTATGGACAAACAATGGATACCCAAAAAGGTATCCGTTGGGACAAATGAAGGCTGGAGACCAGTGGGGAAACCGTGGAAATACTAGTCTGACTCGGTCGATGAAGACAGTTCATCACTGCTCGGATTTCGGGATTGGAGGATGCGGTTAATGGACCAAGAGAGTTAGAGGTGCTTTTTGTAGGAAGCGAAGGCCCGAGAAGGGCTGTAGTGCTAAGAAGAAGAAGATTAAATGGTTTAACAGCAAACTCATTTGATATCTTCTTTTATACCGGTCGGAAGAAGACAAATATATAAAAGTACCAAGACCCCGCATTGCTCCAGAATATAATCAATACATAGGTGGAGTCAACTTAAATAATATGCTGATATTTCTGTATAGAGATATTTCCGCATCGATATTTCAATCAATAGTAAATACTTGCTTTTTGTACCGCAAAGTATCAAATTGGAAGTTGCTCATGGCGTCTTAATGTTAGGCAGAGGATTTCCATAAAGTTAAACCAAGACTGGTAGCAGACAACCAATTGGAGCGATCACAAATACTAGGTCCTTCCTGACAAAGTACTCCTGATTCTTGGTTCGACGACATCGGCTACTTGGTGATTTATAGTCAAAAAAAGAAGATTCGAAATTCTAAATTCATATTCGTGGATTGGGTGAGCAAAGCGTGAGGGTAATCTATGTATTACAAATAAACAAGTTGGTTAAGCAGACCTACGCTCATGTCAGAAGGGTTTTATACTCAACTTACAAAATGCAATCACCAGCAATGAATAAAATCAAGAAACCTTAAAAACCTTTCATTTGACACTCATATCGGCTAGCTATACTGTAATCAACGATTCATGGCATCAGAAAATTTCTTCAAACCCCAAAATGGTTACAAAGCCCTTCTGTTAGGGACTCTCTCCTGCCTCCTCGACTTGCTTCACCTATGAGTATTAATTGTAGGTTCTCATCTTCAGTCATTCATTAAATTGAATCAAGTGTTAAAAGCATGCACCTTAAACGTTGAAGTTGGGGAAAAATAACTCAAAATTAATCAATCTTCGATTACTGTTACGACTAGCTGAACCAATTCTCAAAGATATTCATGATACCTATCATTCCTGAAACTTTCATGCAAATTCTAGCAAACCTGTAGTATCTGAGTCGGTAAAAAGTGCATATTGTTCCATAGATATATGTTTCCATATTATTACAGTGCATGTTGTTCCATAGTAATACAGGAAAATTCAAACCACTTTAACTTCGTTCAATACTATTTGATCTTTGTGAAACTTACAGAACAGGTCAATCTTACCGGACAGGTCAATCTTACATTTGTATACTGAATTTTATGAAATTTAAAGGTACCCTTGAGATTTTATTCAAGAAAATGTAAAATCGATAATTCATACTATTATTAATAAAATTGAGTGAATTTCGACTTTTCACGTATTTGTTATTGCTATACTCATACAGGCCTACGTTCATGATTTTTTTCAGATTTTTGGATAAAAGGTGTCCAATCGCGAGGGGGGGCTGTACGTGAAGAGTTCGAAAGTTTCTCCTTCCCCTGCCCCATGGCAATTTGAAGACTTGGTTTGAAAATATCTAATTAAGACCTTTCCAATGACATCCTACTCGACTACCAATGGTGAAATTTTTTTTGAAACGTCACCTCCTTATATGGGGGAACCCATCTTAAACCCCTTTTGAAAAAATTTTCTATCCCGAAATTTGCGAGAAGTCACCTCTTCTTTTCTTTTCACAAAGTTTCATGGCTGTAGCTTCTGTAGTTTCGGAGAAAAAGTGTTGTGACGGAAGGACGGACGGACGGACAGACGGACACATGTCGTGATTGCAATAGGATTTATTATTTTAGTACAAAAGTCTAGATAGAGAATTGGCCTGTGGATACCAAATAAACTAAATTATTGACTATTCTTCTTTTATTTTATGTTTTCTATTATTGTATTATACCAAAATCATGTGAAACATACTAAAAACTATATGCCATGTTAACGATTTATTTTTTTAACTTAAAAAGGATACCGGTTAATTCATGCGGTTTTTTTTCGAAAAATGAAGCTTTATTGTGAAAAATTGCTTTTAGACGATTGGAAATGGTTTGTTGAGCGGCGTCAAGTGGTTTTGCAAGTTTGGGAAGAATCTTGGTCGAGCATGTCTCCAATTCGTGATCTTTAAACTTTTTTGGTTGTCCGGGCCGTTCATCGTCCTCCAAGTCAAAATTACCACTTTTAAACGGTGCAAACCACTTCTGGCACGTGCGCTCGGCTAGATCATGCACACTTTACACTTCCACCAAAATACGATGACTTTAGGCAGCCTTTTTCTTCAATGAAGAAGTACTCTCCGCAAAAACACTTTATTCGGCACAAAATTCGACATTTTCAGAGCAAAAATAAGTATTGTTGTTTACGCTTCAGCTAAATGACACATACTGATTCTGAAACCATATTACAGTAGCTTTCCAACACATATTTGGAATGATGAATCACTGGAATAAAAATCAAATTACGCCATGTGTTAGAAAACCGCGTGAATTAACCGGAACCCCATTATAAATAAAAATAAAATTATAACACAAATATTTCATTTTTAGGGTTTTGTACTAAAATACAAAACCCTATTGCAATCACGACCTGTGTCCGTCTGTCCGTCTGTCCGTCTGTCCGTCCGTCCGTCTGTATGTCACGGCACTTTTTCTCCGAAACTATAGAAGCTACAGCCATGAAACTTTGTGGAAAGGTCAGAAGTGGTGACCTCTTAAAAATTCAAGGGTGGAAAAAATTTTCAAAGGGGTTTAAGGAGGGTCTCCCCCATAGGGAGGTGACCCCTCAAAAAAAAATTTTCACCATTGGTAGTCGAATAGGATGTCATTGGAAAGGTCTCAATGAGATCCTTTCAAAACAAGTCTTAAAATTGCCTTATGAGTACCGACAGGGGCAGGGGAAGGGGAAATGTACGAACTTTTCGCGTACCCCCCCCCCCCTCGCGATTGGAAACCTTTCATCCGAAAAATCTGAAAAAAATCATGAATGTAGGCCTTAATGAGTACAACAACAACAAATACATGAGATGTCGAAATTCACTCAACTTTGTTAGTAATAGTATGATTTATCGATTTTGTGTTTTCTTGAATAAAATCTAAACGGTACCCTTAAATTCAATAAAATTTAGCAAACAGATGACTTTCTATAAGATTGATCTTTTCTGAAAGTTTCATAAAGATCGAATTGTATTTAACGAAGTTATAGCGGTTTGAATTTTCCCGTATTACTATGGAACAATATGCCCTGTATTACTATGGAAACATATGGCTAGAGAGCCATATGCGCTTTGTATCGATTTAGACACTACAGCTTTGCTAGGATTTGCATGAAAATTTCAGGAATGATAGGTATCATGAAAATGAGTACATACAATTGAAACAAGTCCAAGAGGCAGGAGAGAGCTCCTAGCAAAAGGGCTTTGTAACCATTCTAGGATTCGAAAAAATAGGCCATGAATCGATGATTACAGTACAGAGGAGTGGGCCCTAAAAAAATTTCATGAAAGGTAGCCGATATGAATATCAACTGAAAGTTCTCTATGAGAGTTTTTCAAAGCAGTTCTTAAACTGACAGTTTTTGCTTGAGTGGGGGCACAGGGGGGGGGGGGGGGAATGCATGGAAAATGTGTTTCTAAAAAATCTTGCAAAATTATCAAGGGAGATATCTATGGGTATAACTAAAACAAATACCTCGGAATTCACAATTCTTTCAACTTTGTTAATAATAGTATGATCCTCGAATTTCACATTTTCTCCAATAAAATCGTCTTTGACATGTTTCTTGATTTGATTCGTTGCTGGTTACTGCATTTTGTAAGTTGAGTACAAAACCCTTCTGACATGAGCATAGGTCTGTCTACCCAACTTGTTCAATATACTGTAGCAAAACCTATCCAGTAGATAAATTTTGCAAAACTCAAATAAGTAGCTCCTTGTGTTTTTCTTAAAATCCAAAAAAATTGGATAACGCGACTTTTGTAAATATCCTCATATAATAAAGGGTGGTCCAAACAACACGCACACGCACTTTTACTATCTTTAATTATAACAGAAGGATCTATGGCAATTATATGTAAAACAAAATATCTCCCAAATGCTCGCCACGGCTACAGTGGCATACTTCTATCCGATGGTCCATATTTTCAATGACTCTGAAACGTAATTAAGTTGAATGTCGTTGATGTGCTGAATTATCTCATCCTTTAGCTCTTTAATTGTTCTTGGCTTATTGACGTACACTTTTTCTTTTAAATATCGGCAGAGGAAGAAGTCCAACGGTGTCAAATCACATGATTGTGGTGGCCAATTAACAACGACACAACGTGAGATAACACAGCCATTGAATTTCTCGCGCAAAAGAGCCATTGTTTTGTTGGCTATGTGACAAGTGGCATCATCCTGTTGGAACAACATATCGTCCAAGTCCATAACCTCAATTTCTGGCCACAAGAAATCCGTTATCATCTCGCAATAGCGAGCACTTTCCCCGGTAATTGCTTGGCCGTCCTCATTTTTGAAGAAGTACGGCCCGATGACGCCACCAGCCCATAAACCGCACCAAACAATCACTCTTTGTGGATGCATCGGCTTTTCAACAATCACTTTGCTTAAAGGCGGCAATTTCGCTTGTTAACGAATCCACTGACGTGAAATTGTGTGATTTTCTTTGTAAAGTCACCATTCCTTTCTGTCTGTTCAACCAACCATTTGACGTATCGCCGATGCTTGAAATGGTCAGTAGGCTTCAGCTCTTGAGTCAATTGAACCTTGTAAGCGTGTAAATTCAAATCTTTATTCAAAATTCACATCAGTGATGTTCGTGAGATGTTCAATTGTTGGGTACAACAACGAGTCGAGGTTGACGGCTCTTTTGCCACACTATCGCCAACAATAGTAATGTTTTCCAAAGAACGAACTGAGCGAGCATGCACAGGTGCTTTCACATTTCCTACAGACCTGGTTTTTTGAAATTTGCGTACAGTTCTCCCCATTGTGGACACATTGGTCGATTATGCTGACCAAAAATATCACGAAGTGCACGAAATACATTTTGATTTGATTGCCCATTTTCGTGAAAGGCTTCAACAGCCTTAACGTGCTGCTCAATTGTGTACCTCTTCATGGTTGAATTTGTCAAACACTGAAATAAAAAAATATCAAATTAAATTAGGCCAAAAGTTGACGTTAAGGTTTGACTCACAATTAGCGTCGTGCATTATGATTGGATCACCCTTTATATCAGAATTCAGTAAGTTCAAATGTCGAAGTGTATTTCAATCTAATCTGTCCATTTATCAATTCATGAAGTAAATTCAAACTGTAATTAATTTAAGCTGATTAATTTTATGTTGCAAAATTAAATATCGAACAGATGAAAGACAGAAATAGCAATACTACTATTATATCATCAAATATTTTCATCATGTAATAAATTCCAAATCATATGGAAATTGATTAAAGTTCACCGAAATCCTACTTTAAATTCTAGTCAAAAGTTCTATCACCACCCCAAGGATAGAAGAGGGTTATAAATACATTATAAGTCAATGTTCGTCAATACTTCAAATTCAATTCAAGCTAAAGGAAATTTGTCACCTCTGTTTCCTGAGAAATAATTTTCTACATCGCTGAGCTCGTAAAAATATTCACGCGTTTATGTACTTAGGTGTTCTAACCTTAAATTATTAACTCCAAAAATAGTCACTTGACTCAGGATACTTTTAGATATTTCCAAGGAAGAAAATTTATCTAAAATTGCTATAATTTAAGATTTGTTACCAAAAATTTGGTCTTATTTAGTACGAAATAAATTCTAATTGTGTGAATTCATGAACTAATAAACGATATCCATTCACTTTTATCTATTAATAAAATGACAAAAACTAAAGTGAAAAGTGGTTCCTGGAACGTAATAAGCAGATGTATTCAAAACACCTACCATGTCGTCATATATTTGAAAGAAAATGAGATTCAATAGAAGAATTGTGTATCCACCCACGGATTTCTCTCAAGGACACATTGTAGTGGAATCGCTGAGGAATAGTCAAAACAGAATTCGATAAATCTGTTCACATTCATTCTAAAGCTGTTAACTAGTGGCCTCTTTATGGTCTTGGTAAACTGTTGATTCTGTTAGGGAACCGGGAAATGCGCAATCGATGAGGAGCTCTCCTAACTTTTTGATCCTCTGCTAGAATATGGAGGGAATGCAAAGTTCCCCAACTCAAGAGAACTAGGTGGGGAATTTAAGGAAGGAATTGGGAAACCTGCGCGAAATAAAGGAATGCTGCCTTGCCCATTCATACTAATAGAAAAACGAAACTGTACGCATTTATTAAAAATACTCCACATGGAATTCAATATATTTCCAATGATACTGCCGGTATTATTGCATGCAATTCATGCATAAATTTTTCTAGACAAAATATTTTATTAAAGCAAATACAAGTCATTTATTTGAGACATACATACATATGTATGTATACTCGTATAGTGGGTGATAAACGGTTTAAATAAAAGATAAAACTCATGATACAATCTAGACTACTATAAAATTAAATTCCAAACAATAACATGTTGAAATAGCAGAAGAGTGCTCCTGCCAGAAAGATTTTGTGAAAAAATTAGTAAATCAAACAATATGTTCTGCATATCAGAACTTGATTTATATACAGATTCCATAAATTGAGTTAGAAAAATTATATCCTGGTTATTATGCTTTAAAATCCGCCGCAATTTTGTTTCAAATGTATTGACCCCGTTGCTTGACTAATCATGACAACACATCAATATTATAAACCATTTATAAAATGTTCATCAGGATTCTTGCATATTTGTAGTGTCTAGGTTCATTGCAAATGTGTATCTCCCTAGTATCACGTATTAATGTGCTTGCACGAGTAAATGCTAAATATTTAATCGGCTGTAACTTAGCTGTTTTTAGTTCGATTGTTGTGAAATTTCCAAAACACATAAAATTTCTATCAGAAAACTTAAATTGTAGCCTTTAGAAAATTTAAAGGCGCCATTTTGATTTCATAGGCAAGAATGTAAAATTTATGAAATGTACTATTGTTAACAAAATTGTTCGAATTTTGACTTCTGTGGTATTGGCTGCCCTTGTGCGCTTAAAGACCTCTGTGGTTTTTTCATATTTTGAGGTTCAAAGGCGTCCAATCGCGAAGGGAGGGGACACAACATTTTCGTACATTTTCCCTTCCTCTGTACCCCTTAAAGCAATACTTGTCATTTTAAGATCTGTTTTAAAAAGTTCTTGTTAAAACCTTTAAACTGATACCCATATTGCCTACATTTGATGAAAAATTTTTTCCAGGGGCCACTCCCCTGTATGAGGACATCCTCCTTAAACACGTCATGAATTTTTTTTTTGTGGTGAACCTACTTACAAAATCTTATGTTTCTAGCTTATGTGGTTTCCGAGAAAAAGTGGTGTCATACACGGACGGACAGACAGGACGCGATTTTAGTAGGGTTTTGTAAAATTATTTTACGAAAACTTAATGGCCCAAATGGCTCTCCAAATTTATACGTTATCAAATAAAACAAAAACAACGCTATTCAAAAATATTTATAGTTTCAACACAACAATGAACCTAATTCTAATTAAATTCAATTAAAAACTTACCTTTTACTAATACATTGCTAACACAATATTCCTAACCTAAGCGTTAAACCTAATATAATAAACATTTTTAACCCTCCTCGATGAGGATCGTCCTGCTTGGGACTTCGGACCCGGTTTGCTCATCGAAGACGGTCGAAGGAGGCGCCATTTGCTTGTCCCTTGGTCCTAAGTAGCCCCCAAGTGAGAAACGTGGCCACCAAAACACCCCTAACGAAGCTGAAATCAAGACCTTTTATCCTTAACTAGCGGAGCTTCTCCGATAGGAATTACACAGAAAGAACAATTCTACAAGGATGGGGCAACCATTTCGCACTCTTTCCCTGGTATGTGTTCACCCAACGTAAGACAAATTGAAAAACCCTTGAAAGTATACTCAGGACACTGAAACACACTCGAGCCAAGTGTACAATCCACACAAGAATAATACTACTCAAGTGAACGAGACTGTGTTTTAAAAGAAAGAAACCAAATCGCAAAATGTACAAGTAATTCACCGTTTGGTTATAGTAAAAATGTGTAACGACTACAAATTAATTTCAATTTTTACATTTAAATTCATTTTATACATTTTTATTTCTACATGCCAATATTTGACATAAAGGTTATTAATACACTTTACTAAATCGTACAGTTTATTCCGACGCACTGAAAGCAATATGAACCAAACCACTGCACTAACAGCAGTGGCAAAAAATCTGGTTCTAATAAAAAAATCCCCGTTGGCCCCACCAGCCGGAAAGGTAAATTTCTCGTATGTAGCGTTAAGTTTCGAAAAAGAATTTGGCTTGCCTACTACTAAACTTCTTTCTGCAATTTTCGTAGTACCACATGGGTATTTATTAACATAAAAAAAATCTGGCCACGTTCGTTTTTAGAAACCTTTTATCGGGGCGCAAATATTTTGCTAATTAAATTGAGTTGCATGCGTATGGATTACATATTGTTGTAAACATATAAAAACCGGTTTCGCCCTTCTCGCATCTGCTGTTTTCACAGTTCACAGTGGTAACCACACAAAGGCTTAAATAGCTCGAATAGTTCATTTCAAAAGATTTCCATAAAAGTTTAATCAGCACTTGCATTGCCATTAATATATACATTTCAATTTTTTCCTGAACATATGAGGGCGGTTATTTCGATTTTTATTGAAATCGGCTGCTAAAAATATTTAGCTGTAAATTTTCGACTGCTATATTTGTCATTCGACTTGCATAATCAAATTAAATTAACTTGCCTTAATAACTTATAATTTCAAGTTTCAACGGAATCTGTTGAGAATCTTGGCTGCTAGAGGGCTACAGAAATAAAAAAAATTGTATGCCATCCGCCTGTATAGGGAGACCCGCCTGTAACGGGAGACACCCCTTAAATACCTTAAAATATTTTCTTGCACTGCAAATTTCAAGAGGCACCACTTTTGACCTACGTAGAAAATTTCCTCATTGTAGCTTATGTGGTTTGCGAGAAAACTTGTTATGACGCACGAACAAACGGGCGGACGGACGGACAGACAGACAAGTCGTGATTTTATAATTTTTTAGGGTATTGTTAAAAATATTTTACAATATCTTAAAAATGATCTGGTTTATAGGTTCTTTCAAGTATAGTCATTTAAAACGTTTCAATGAAAAATATTCATTATTTCAGTTGGCACTAAAATAGCGAATTGCGCTTGCCTTCAGACCTTTGGGGGCCGCCATTTTGAATGCATGCATTTGATTTTGGATTATTTTAAATCTTTGTATGCTAGGACCTCATCAATCAATGTACTATCTCGTTCAAATAGGAGTTTCACTCTAGACAGGGCAAAATAATTCAATTTTTAAAGAAAATCGCAGCTAAAAATATTAGGCTTTAAATTTTTGACTTTTTTATTTTTCATTCAATTTTAATAATTTCCTGCAAAATACAAGAACATAGTACAGGGATTCATAATCTCAAGTTTCATCAAAATCCGTTGGAAAATGTGACCGCTAGAGGGCCACAAAAACATGAAAAAAGCGCATATTTAAATGGCCGCCATTTTGAAATTTGCACATGCATGATCACCAAAATATCAAAAACTGTAGGTGTAAGTAATGTCTATCTTGAAACCAAGTTTCATATATGTCGGATCAAAATTGCGACTTTTAAAAGCCTTTCAAATTTCGACCTTCAACTGGCCGCCATCTTGTTTTTTGCAACCTGACCTCCAGTTTTTTTACGTAATTCTTTATATGCTTATAATTTCTATCAAACTACCGAATTTCATGAAAATCTGTTGAAAGCTTTGACCACTATTACAATAACAAAATTTTGCACGTTTTTCGACCTTTGAGCGGCCGCCATTTTGTTTCTGCCGTACCGACTTTGGATTTTTTATTGTGAGACTCATCGCATACTTCAATGAACCTTTGTATCAAATTTCATCCAAATCGGAGCTACACTTTGGTCAGAACAGAAATCGCGATTTTTCGGCTAAAATGGCCGCCATTTTGTTTTTACTCGGCCGATATAGCTGGTTCACGAACTTAACCGAGATAATTACCTAATACACCTTTCCTGAAAATTTGGTGAAAATCGAAGCAAAATTGCAACCTCTAGCGTGGTCACAAATTTCGTTATATCCCATATATATATATATATATATATATATATATATATATATATATATATATATATATATATATATATATATATATATATATATGATGCTCTCCGCAATAGGTAAATTTCTCTCGAGAAATTTACCTAAAAGAAAAGTTAATGTGCGCAGTCAGAACGTACACGCGAGAAAAAATCAAATTACATCTAAATTGGAAAACATAAATGTGAGTTTTTGTTTGAAAAACAAGAGTGCGCTACATAGTGATGATTCCTGAATATTTATTTTTGTCATTAAAAAGAAAAACTGTAATACAAGCACTCATGTCGTACTGCATGGTTAAGTATGCTACCAAAAATACACAACGAGGCGGATGAAACATCAGAAAACCATCCCAACGATCCAAGGAGTGATGGGCAGTGGAACTCCAGCAGCCTGTATGTAATACTTTGCATTTAATGCTCCCGGAATTTTTCGCGGTTAACCCAGAGCTGTGGTTTTATCAAATTGAGTCACAATTCACAGTAGCTAAAATTACATTGGATCGGCTCAAATTTCATCATGTAGTTAGTCAACTGCCAGCGAACATCGCAAGCAAAGCTTTCGATATCATTAAAAATCCGCCAACAGATGATAAATTTCTCATCCTAAGAGCAAGAATCCTTGAAGAATTTGCTGATAGCGAACAGACCAAGCTAAGGAAATTATCGTCATAAATGCCTTTGGGTGATAGAAAACCTTCATAAGCATAAGCAGCTGCCAGCAATGATATCCTTAAAACTCTGTGGCTACAGAACTTGCCCGAAACTATACGTGCAATTCTATCTGTATAATCGGGACCATTACTTGGTTTAGCGAAAATTGCCAACAAAATTTGGGAATCAACTAACTTCCATCAGGATTATGCAACTGTAAGCCGTAAAACCTCTGACAAAAATACTGGATCATTTCAAAGGCAAATTGAGAAACGAGAAGTAGAAGTTCAGAAGCTGCGTAACGCAAGACAGCGTGAGCAACCATCGTCCAGTTCTGATAAACTTCGCTGCAGCGCTAGCAAGCCCAAATACAAGAGCTGTAGGTAGCATCATGAGTTTGGGCATAGTTCAACCAAATGTGTGCCACCTTGCCAATTCAGGAGTTCGGAAAACTAAAGCACCAAGTTTGTTTTGCGGTGGACGAACTTGGTGCATCCACACTACGCCTTTTCATATACGATACCCTTACTAAACGTAGATTTCTTATAGATACGGATACAGATGTATCCGTCATCCCAGCAACACTAGAATCAAAACAGTACCATTTCATTAATGTCAATTATAAACATCTATATGCTGCTAATGGGGCAGTGATAAATACATACGGCTAGTGAAAACTTACCGTTTTACTCGACTTACGCCGCACTTTTGACTAGATTTTTATTATCGCTGATGTTAACACACTACTAATAGGGGCAGTTTTTTTGAAGTATCACGGCCTTGGAGTAGACTTACAAAAACGAACACTAGTAGATACATCAACTAAACTTAACAGCATAGGCATCGTCATCAAATCTTCAACACCTCAAGTAATGCTTACTAATTCTAAGGATCCATTCGTTGCATGAACATATGATACCGATGGAAAAATTAAAATAATGGTCACACATTGCATTGTTACCAAAGGTCCACCAGTCGCATCAAAAGCAAGAAGATTGTCTCCTGACAAACTTGCCGCGGCTAAAACAGAGTTTAATGACTTGCTATCGAGGGGCATGTGCCGTCCATCAAAAAGCAATTGGGCAACACCTCTCCATATGGTCAAACAACCTGATGGTAATTGGCAACCATGTGGCGATTATCGCCAAATCAATTCTGTTACGGTACCAGACAAGTACCCGATACTGCACATACAAGATTTTGTATGCATTTTACATGGCAAAAATATTTTCAGAATGATTGATTTGAAAAAGGCTTTTAGTCAGGTTCCGATCGAACCGTGTGATATACCAAAAACTGGTATCATTACGCCCTTTGGCCTATTTGAATTTTCATTTATGACATTTAGTCTCAGAAATGCCGCGCAGACATTTCAACGGCTAATCGATGAAGTGCTTCGTGGACTTGGTTCTGTCATAGCATACATAGATGATATTTTCATCGCAATTCAGAATATCGAACAACATCAAGAGCATGTTAGAATCGTTTTGGATCGACTTTCACAGCATGGACTAAGAATAAATCTGGACGAGTGCAAATTCGCACAAAATGCACTGGAGTTCTTGGGTCACTTCGTCACACCCCAAGGTTTTAAACCATTACCTGGTAAAGTAGAAGCCAAAATGCATTTCCAAAAGCCTCTTGTTGCAAAACAACTCCGGAAATTTATAGCAATGATAAATTTGAAGGCCAGAGACCAGTGGGGAAACCGAGAAAACGCCGGTTTAACTTCATTGACCAAGACAGTTCATCGATTCTCGGATTTCAAAATTAAAGGACGTGGTCAATGGACCGAGACAGTTAGAGGCGCTATTTGCAGGAAGCGAAGGCCCGAGAGGAGCTGTAGTGCTTAGAAGAAGAAGAAATTTCTATAGGCATTTGATTCCGGCGCAATCATTCAAGACGAACTGCAATGTCTTATCAACGGCAAGGGTAAAAATGACAATTCTGTTATCGCTTGGACTGAAGACGCATCAAATGAATTTAAAGAATAAAAAAACTCTAGCCAATGTAACCCTGCTTGTTCATCTATCCAAATCAGCACCCATTGTATTAGAAACTGATACATCAGGCGCAGCAGTCAGTACCATTCTGCACCAAATCGAAGATGAAAGCGGTAAGCCTTTGGCCTTTTTCTCGAGGAAACCAAATAATGCTCAGAAAAAATGCAGCACAAACGATTGAGAGCTGCTAGCAGTCAATGAGGCAATCAAATATTTCCGGCACATGTTGCAGGAAAAAAAAGTTTACCATATATACTGACCATAAGCCACTTATTTGTGCCTATCGTCAAAAAGGTAATAGAGCATCGCCTCGACAACCTGGGCAATTAGCCAACATAAGTCAGTTTTCATGCGATATTCACTACGTTTTTGCCCATCAAAATATCATCGCTGAACTTTTATCATGGATTAATTCAATCAATCCCGCCAAATTCAGTTTGAAGCGAAAGCCAGACATGAAGTAACTAATGATGAACAACAAAATATCTTAGATTCAAACATAAATTCTTTGCAGTTTAAATGTATCACGCTCCCTTACTCAGACATTAAGCTCTACTGCGATTTAAAAAGTATGAAAGCTAGACCTTTCATCGCCAAAAACTTTCGTTTAAAGGTTTTAGCTAAAAATTCACAGTTTATCCCACACTGGAATAAGAGCAACTACACGCCTCGTAACAGAGCGTTCTCTTTGGTCGAATCTATACTCGATAGCAAAAACTTCGTATAAAATTGCATATCTTGCCATAGGATCAAAGTGCACTGCCATACTAAATCACCCATACACGCTTATAAGGAAATTCCAGAGCGATTTGCACACATAAATATTGATTTAGTTGGCCCACTTTCACCATCAGGAGGTTACTAATATATTTTAACAGTAATTGACCGTTTTTCAAGATGGCCAGAGGCACTTCCTATTAGCAGTATAACCGCAGATAGTATCGCATCTGCTCTGATATTTGGCTGGATATCTCGTTACGGCGTCCCCACAAGATTAACCACGGATCAAGGGCGGCAGTTTGAATTGGAATTGTTTTACCAGTTGAACATAATCTTAGGAGTATTACATCTGCGAACGGCAAATGGCATTATCCAACGATGGTACAGGTCGTTAAAATCATCTGTTAGAGCCAAATTATCTAATTATTGGTACAACAAACTTCCCCTCGCTTTACTATGACTTTGCAGCGCCTGGAAAAACGACATAAAGGCAACACCAGCAGAAATGACTTTCGGACAAGAACTTCACATTTCAGGAAAATTTTTCGAGCTGTCGAAAGAGCGCCCCCAGTGATGAAGAATTATTAAAAAAATTTCGATGAAGAATGAATATTTTTCAACCTGTGAAGACCACGCATCATACCAGTAGTAAGGTTTTCATCCACCCTGCTTTAAAAGATTGTTCGCATGTTTTTTTCAGAGTCGATGCCATTCGTACTCCACTTAAGCCACCGCACAAAGAACATAAATTATCATTAAGCCTGACTGTAAAATTTTTAAGATAATCGTTAATGGAAAACACCAAAATATTTCTATCGATCGATAGAAACCCGCCTTTACAATATAAGATCAAGGATGACCAAACACAATCAAGTAGGTACTTGAAAAGTGCTGGGAGCTCAACATAGACGTACACCAAATTTGTGTTGACTTCAAGCAAGCAGACGACAGTATTGAACGTAGCGTACTGTACCAAATAATGCTTTGCTTTGGCATCCCAGCCAAATTAGTCCATCTTACCAAATGAAAATGACGTCGATGACCTCCCAAGTCCGCATCAATAACTAACTCACTGATGCCTTTGACACAAATATCGGACTAAAGCAGGGAGATGGGCTGGCTCTGGAGTACGTCATACGGAAGCTACCTGTCGATACGTGAGATACAAGTCGAGCCAAGTAGTAGCCTATGCGGATGACATCAACATTCTGTCACGGTCTTTAACAACTGCCAAAGAACTCTTCCTGAAACTCGACAGCGATGCAAAACGAGTAGGGCTACAGATCAATGAAAATATAGCAAAACTCATAACGCAGTCGAGTAAAAATACCTCAAATTCACAAAATATCACACTTTGCGTTCGCAAATTTGTATATTTAGGCGCCAAAATAACGAAAACGGGTAATGAAAGAGACGAAATACGACGTAGAATACAGCTCGCAAATAAAATATTTTATTTGGTATTGACGATCTTGAAGACCAGCTGCATAAACAGGAAAAACAAAGCTCCAAGTACACAAAGCTGTGATAAAACCTGTGTTATGCTATGGGTGTGAAACATGGACCCTAACCCAAGCATCCGCAAATATGTTAAACGCCTTTGAGCGACGGGTCTTGAGGCGAATAATAGGAGCGTAGCTAGACGGAGACCAATGATGAATTCGATATAACCATGAGCTGCATGAAATTTTTGACGATCCGGAGGTCTCAACGATTGTAAGACTGCGGAAGCCACAATGGGCTGGTCACATGAATCTTATGGACGAACAACGGATACCCAAGAAGGTATTCGTTGGAAGAACTAAAGGCCGGAGGCCAGTGGGGAAGCCGAGGAAACGC
Source organism: Odontomyia ornata (assembly GCA_963969285.1). Taxonomy (NCBI): domain Eukaryota; kingdom Metazoa; phylum Arthropoda; class Insecta; order Diptera; family Stratiomyidae; genus Odontomyia; species Odontomyia ornata. The sequence goes on from OZ017738.1 coordinate 446,123,206, forward strand.
TGGTCTGACTCGACCGACGAAGACAGTTCATCGCTGCTCGGATCGCGGAATCGAAAGACGCGGTCAATGGACCGAGACAGTTGAAGGCGCTGCTTGCAGGAAGCGAAGGCCTGATAGGAGCTGTAGAGCTAAGAAGAAGAAGAAGAAGAAGGAGACGACCAAACATTGAAATTCAGTAAATCAGTACACCACTGCAACGATGACGACCAGCCAAAACAGCGCAACAATCATTCCCAATCACCATACCAACCACAATACAGAAGATCTGTGCGGTTTTGAGATTGCCAAGCCTAACCATTTCGTATGAAAGGTATCATACTAGACAAGAAGTGATGTAGCGACTACAAATTAATTTCATTTTTTTCATTTTAATTCATTTTATACATATTTATTTCTAAATGTCAATATTTGCCAGAAAGATTATTAGTATACTTTCCTAAATTGTACAGTTTATTCCACCGCACTAAAAGCAATAGTAACCAAACCGCTGCACTAACAGTAGTGACAAAAATCCGGTTTGAATAAGAAACGAGAAGTTAATGTGCGCAGTCTGAACGAACACGTGAGAATAAAATGAAATTACATCTAAATAAGCAAACATAATTGTGAGTTTTTATTTTACAAAACGATGAGTGCGCTAAAAATGAATTAATTTGCTTCGCGAAGCTATCTGCTCCAGCGCACCACTCGTCAAACTTCCACATCCAACATTCCACGTCGCTGATGAAAATTCCACTCAATTGTCTACTACAGGTATTCCTCCATTGAGCTGCTGATTATGATAACCGTTTTTGATTCTTCGTGGTGCTATCAATCCTTCGCTGTCAATCTTCCTCCACCAAAAGAGACCCGTCTTTTCTCCGCAGGTTCCTCGTTAGCTCGGTTCCAACCGGGAAGCCGTCAATTTTTCTCTTCGAGGCAATTGAATTTTCGATTGCAGTGCTTGCAACAGCGACCCCCAACGGGCATTCATCAGGTACGCACCTACGTCTCACATTCGCTTCACTGGGTTTCGCCATCGTTGGTTGTCCGATGGATTGTCATTCGCAAATGTCAATTCGCACAGTGCAATCAAAACAACATTTCTATCGATACTCATTTGCATCAATACTTTAACCAGTTGCTATGATCATGACATCTTTGCTGATATCATCTGTTTTTGGCGCTTACTGCTGGTTGATGATGGAACAAATTCTACGTATCCAAACCAGTTTTTTAATTGACTTGCACCATGACAAATGAGGCTTACAATTTGTATTATATTACGACTCAAGGTATATTTTGAATAATGTTGACCATCTGCTTGTAAATATTTAGTGCAAGCTTTCTTAATATATCTTTATTCAGCAATTTCTGGGCATTGCGCTCAGTGAAATTGTGTTTAGCACTTTTGTATACCAGCCCAAGGAGGTCAAGGAAGTAATGAAGACAATATGTTTGCAAATGCATATACACTGCAAATTGGTGAAAAACTCTATTAATGATAATGGCAAATAATTATACATTGTCATTTCTTGTTTGAATTCTTCATACATTACATAAAACCTGTAGAAAATAACGGGAATACATGGATGTAAAGGTACGTTGGAATCATTATGAATGATCATTTTCGAATTATCTCTCATGTAGGCCAGTTTGCAACGATTCAAAAGATATTTCCAATCCTCATCTGTCCTGTCCTCATCTTCATCTTCTTTGTATTCCTTGTTCGGTTCTTCAGAACATGTATTTTGAGTAGATTCATTAATAGATTGCGATCTTCCCACTCGTACTTATTTGAACATTGAAACGGAATATAAGAGATCTTTGAATCTAATAATGGTTTATTTTTTTAGAAAAATTCTACTCTTTCACTATTAACTTCACAAATGATAATATTTCAGCTTAATTTCCAATTGTTGTCAGCTTTTCGCCAAACTCCACGATGACTTTTGCTTTTGATGGTCGTTTTTTTAAGTCGTATTTATGCTCCAATATCATTTACATTTTAGTTTCATGACCGCGACCAATTTGTTGTAAAAGAGTATTTCGATGTGATTCCAAGGCCTCAAAATACGCTGCCATATCGCTCACTCCTTTCAATAACGACATTTCTCAAAAATGGGCAATTTTGAGTTATGACTTTTGTCGAAATGCCTGTAAAGAGTAGTACATACCTGCAAAATCGTCATATCTGTAACTCAATATTTAGCCGCTTGAGCCCACTAGTGTCGTTTCTCCATTGAAAAAAATTTAAGAGTGATCTTTTCAAGAGTGTCACAATTCAGTTGCTCTCAAACCATTGAGCAGGAAGTACATGGTCTATTAGTGCAAGAGAGTATTATTTTTTTATAACGCGTTATTCAACTCAAGGTATGTGCAGTTTTTATACGAAGTTTTGTATCAAGAATGCACTATTTGGTTTCATGTCAGTATTGTAAGGAAAATATATAGCTTACTCTTGTGTATTATTTTTATTTATAACGTTCTTGCACAGTAATTGGGAGAGATCAATTGTACTATTTTGAATTAGGACACTATTGTTAGTAAAAAATTCTTCTTAATACAGACTTGTTTTGGATCAATTTGTTTTATGACTATCTTCCACTAAAAATTCGACTCGTTATCAGGGGTATTTGCAGTCTCATTTCGGAATTCGTCATTATTGTAAGTATAAGATTGGCTGTTTGCAAATAGTCACAAGTTGCAGCATGTTCCTGCCAGTCTTTTCTTCAATAGGTAATGAACCTCTTGCTCTTTCAGGTGGATCATTATGTCTTCTCGAGGAGAAAAAATGTTAAAACTAGCATTAAGTATTACTAAAAAGAAAACTCAGGAAGAAACTGCTTGTAGAAATTCGCCCGACAGTGGAGGTAAACGAAAATTGATGACGCTTAACACTAAATATGCATAAAACGGTACTCAATTGTTTTGATGACTATTTCCTCAACTCAATTAGTACATTTATTTCGTACATTTTTGTTGTCTAAATCTAATTGAACTAAAAAAGCAGCAACATGAATAGATTTTGAGGACAAACTGTATCAGTATCATGATTCGACTCGATTTGTAAGTCGGGAAGTTAGCAAGCTACCTGCTAACTTCCCGACTTAGAATTATGGTTACTATTTCATTTGCATTTCTGTCTGCTGCAGGAACCCGTCATTCTTCATCGGAGTCTAGCAGTTCCAGAGATTCAAGTGATGGAAGTGAATCTGAGGTTTTCGATGATACTGATGCGGACAAAAATTGGGATCCTTCATCTCACTATGAAAGCAGTGAAGATGAAAACCAGAAACACGTTAATCGTGTTGCTATTATGACCAAAAAAACGATACGTTTATCTCATCACTAGTGACTTCAAAGATTCGATACCTTCACTCTAGACTTCTTACGGAATAAACTATTAACTTCCATGCAAACGCCATCTGGGTCCAATGAGCTTATAACCCTCTATTCTTCCACCCATTGATTATTGACCTCACTCCTTGAGTATGAATGGATTAAATTCCGGACATTTTTCACGTGTAATTTCAACAAAACCAACGAGGGATGGTTGTTGTCCTAAAATCGCCGATAAACGTTGTTGACGCGTGTGAGAAGAAGGCTTTACAATCTTTTCAACCTGGAAATGGTTGGTCCTCATATCTTTCCATATTGTTTCAATTTTTAATCTTCGGAACGACTTTCTCAATCGTTTCCAACGTCAGCTTCTCTAACATCGACTAATAGAGATATATTTTATCGACAGTTAGATTTCTGTCATTAGTTACCGCTGAGCAAGCATTACCATCATCACAAGAAGGACATTGCTTCTAAGAATACCGATTGCACTTCTTTTGAAACTTGCTGAAATTCGTTTTCTTGAAATTCAACCAATGATTTTCATGTTGAACTGGAATGAGGAAGACATGATCCCTTTGATAATTGATTTTCATCACGACTGCGTTATGGTCTCTATCGTAAGAAAGCACCTGCAGTTTCCGTTGAGGACTATTTAAGCGGAATTCAAGTCTTGCGTCAGCAATGCAAAGGTTCAAATATGAATTTGTCCTAGAGTATGTTAGGAATTCTGACGCATAGAGATTGCACCCGTATTCATTTTGATTCTCTGGTATCCAAGATTTCAGGAATGCGCCTTTTAGATTATTGGTGACGTTCAAGCATGATGTATGCTGGAAATTCAGGTTACCGGCAAAGATATAATAGTTATGGCGCCTGTTTGATTCGAGTATTTCTAACAAGGAATTGAGCTCCTCCTTGAGCTTGAGAACAGTTCCACCAGTTGCATAGGCAGAGATAACGAGGAAGTTATCCCCACCTAGTAGTGAAATTTGATAACGGACACTTCAAGAGAATCAAAGTTTTTGAATTCGAGTTTTTTAATATTTTGGAAATAATAGGGTCTTCTAACCAGTACCCCAGTGCAATTTCTCTGCTCATTGTTTACCCTACCGTTTTTCGCGAATTCAAAATCCTTGAATGTCACAGAATGCCATGAATTGAGATGGTTTTCAGTAAGAAGCATGATGTCAAACTTTTGCTTGATAAAGAATTCAAAGAGACAGTCACACCGATATCTATCTATCCGTTGGCCACAGAAAATTTACTCCAAAACGTTTGTACCGATTAAGTTTAAATTAGATTCACTTATGCATTCTTGTGACTTTAGCAAGCACGTGCAAGCCAAATTTACGAATTTTAGAATTTGGAGACACTTTTCAAGGTGGGGGTTGAAAAAGAAATGTTATAAAGTGTACCGTGTGACATATTAAATGCAAGGTTTTGCCTTAAATATTTTTTTAAATAATTTCCAAGTAAGCTGTTTCCCAGATATTTTAGAAAATCGATGAAAGCTAACCTTATCTGCGAAACAATTGAGTCTGATATTTTGGGAAAAATAGGGCTAATAGTTCTTTGCCTATAAACTAAAGAAAAATTAATTAAATGTCAATGGTTTTAATATGAGCTCGTTAATTTTTAAAAAATATTGACAAAAACTTGTAGTTATAACTATTTGGTGCCCTATACCTTACCATATTTCAATTCCTCAAATTTCTCCCGAAAACTGCATTCAAATGCATTTAGAGCACTTTTAACCCTATGAAAAGTTTATTAAGCTACGAGGCCTTCTTAGTAAATCACTGTATTTTGATTTTTGCTGATAACGCTGTTATCGACTACCACTCCGTGGTGAATATAAAATTAATTGTAAAAAAAGAGGAAGAAGATCATTACTATACGGTCTCTGATTGGCACGAATCTCTCTAGAAACGTTATTTTTCTTAGAAATCGGGTTTTGAACTACATCTTCAGGGGTTGAATGCTCTAGGAAAGAAAAAACGGAATCAAATCGAGTAGCTGTATTGGCGCTATCAAACAAAACTATAAATCGCACGAACCGGTCCAGGTTGGTTGCCGGAAGCGGGTAGCTTATTCTTGGAAAACGTGACTGTTGCAAATCTCCAAGCGTCATGCCAGAGGGAATTAGCTGAGAATAGCCACGTAAAGTCGTTCCAGATAACTGACCCCATGATAGGAATATCAAAAACGAGCAATGTAATGCAAACCGTAATGATGAGCACCGTGATGCCAACCAGGGTGACGAGTACGAAAGCGTGGACCAGAATGATAAGCATTAACGAGAAGAAAAACGTGAAATCCATGGGAAAGCACTAAACGTCAAAAAGGAAGCCAAATTCCTGAGCCTGACATTCTAAGGAAACGTCGAGAATTGCTAGTTTGCCCCAGTACAAGTGTTAGAAGATAATCTGAATCTACGAATCGTTATACAGGCCTCCCGTGTGGGCATGTTTAAACTGGATGGAGTACTGCATTTTGCCAATGACAATGGGCTTTTTCAGACGCAGCGTTAAAAGTGAGCGTTAAACAGGTTATATTGGCAAGAAGGGTGAGAGGGATTGAGGGAACCTGATGGTAAAAACATGCCAAAACTTTTTTGGGTGAACGAGCGTAACGCACATACACAAACGCATTTTGTTGATCATTTGGTGGGGGAAATTTTATACAAACACCGGTAATCATTACGAATTGGACATTCAGTGAAGAAGGTGGTCGTCATGAAACGATTGCGTTACTTTTATTTGCGTGCAAAAATGGATGCATGGACCCGAGAAGCTACGCGTTATTTAATAAATTTATAAAAGCGGAGGTCATGCTCAATTTCAGGAAACAACACGACGAATATCTCGATTTCAATAAAGTTAAATTGCCTATTGTAAATCCATAGAAAATTAACAGTACCCATAATCTTTATAGAATCGCATTATAATATGCCAGTTGACAACACAACAAGAAAAATATGCGACTAAAAAGGATATTCAAATTTGGAATATGTTTTTCAGAAAGCAGAAAAACTTGGAGGATCTAATAAATCCAATAGAAGTTTGAGACGAAAAACGTTAACAATCATAAAATACATTTTTAATTCCAGTTTTTTTACCTCGTGCACAAATCAAGGCTAAAACATCAATTCTCAATCGCTTATCTCTCTGTCTTCCCTTCCATGTTGTCCGCACGACGTTTAACGATCAAATGATCCTTATGACACATACACTCGCAAGACGTGTATCGTATACAAAAATAGGTTGGCTGAACTATGGAACGTGTAAACATGAGGGCGTAAGCGCGCAACCTGTTTGGACATGGGTTTTTACCATTCCCGTGTGAAGTGAGAAAGTGTATTAGTGATTTTGAAGATGCCACAAAAGTACGAGTGTAAAGATTGGACGATACACAAAAACTGTCTGGCGCCTGGTGATTATTGGACGGATCTGCCAAAATATTTTTCAAGAGTATTGACATGCAATCATGAAATGAGCTCTATGACAATCTTGTATATGAGCATGGACACGAAGTTCCCCGTAGAGAAGTATATGAACTGCTGACCTCTCGATGCTTGCACCATGATGAAAGTAATTTTCGGTCAAAATGCGATGCACAGCACTTTTTGAAATGCCTTCTATGTCTGCTATCTCGCACACTTTTAGTCCACGGTCATCCAATAGCATTTTGCGGATTTTCTTCACATTTTCTGTAGTAGTGACCTCACTTGGTCGACCACTGCGGTGCATAGTATACTCAACTAGTATCCACACCTTCCATTTACCCTGTGTTGCACACTTTTTGAATTTTCCCAGGGGCACGTCAGCTGATCCCATGTTTGGCGCGCACAAGAAACAAAGCAAAATGCAAATTAAATTTCCGGCGCACGTGTTCTTTTACGCATTTCAGAACATAGGAGTGCTGCCAGATCGTAGTAAAAAACTAAAAGATTGTATGGAACGAATTTGTTTTTCTGCAAAGTTATTGATTTTTTGAGATATGGTAATCCTGAAATCTCTCATCGAAGCATATGTATGTTTATATTCTTGACAATCCTCGCGTCTGCATTTACCTATCTACCTGCTACCGAAGATTTATGGTTTGCTGTTCGGCTTGTGTTCGGATTTTTCCGGAGGGTTGATGGAGTCTGCTTACTAGTTGAGTATACCATGCTGCGGTGTTCATCTTGGCAGCTCGCACGACCTCGCTTAAACTCAGTTACCCAATATTTGACCATTGTAAACGAAGGAGCAGACTTCCCCAGAGTAGAATCCAACCCGGCTTTGATATCAGGTGGACTTAGACCTTTCAAATGAAAGTATTGTATCGCATAACGATGCCCGATTTTTTTCATATTTACAAATTCACTGAGAGCGTTCATTTTGGATATATATATGTAAAAATAATAATAAAGGTACCGTTGTGAATTTTTCACATTAAGTTGTTGAAAGGTGGTATTTTCAATCGCAGTAATTGTTTTTTTAAATCTACCTGTATTCATAAGTCAGGTCGGGTACTTTTGGAACTACCCTAGTATAATGTCAAAAAACAGGTTTTTTTAATTACCACAATCAAATTTGGTCTAAATTTAAAGAAAAAAATAGATAAATAATTCGCTATACGGAATCCTCTCCACGCGAGTTCAACTAGCACTTGTCCGGAGTTTAGTATGTCTATTACATAATGTACCCAGCAACCACCAGGAGCAGGTAGGTGTAAAAAGGATTCGATGGCAGAGCTTTTTTAATTAAATTTTTAATCCGAATGCAAATTTCAAACCCATTAGGAACCTCATCTTTACCAAAATTCATCCAAATAATACTAAAATTAATATGTAAAATAAGAAAAGTCACACATGAATAATGTCTACCATTTCAATGCATATATACATATGTATATGAATTAACGAAACATCAGCAAAATATGCGTCATTTAGATCTCATCTCTAATCATTTACTTCTATCACTTTTTCATGTGATATTCCAGTTCATATTCGCCTCTTGAACTTGCCTATATGATATTTACATACATACATATATGTATGTACACATATGATGCTTTAAGTCTGGTTGAAAGCCTGCGCATCAAAAAGTTTGTCCTTTTTCGGAAGTGTTTACTTTAAAATCATACATCATACATATATAATTTTCATTCCTTTCTAACAATATGTTATTTTGTTTGAACACACATATGTATGTACATTCCAAGTTTCGACTTATAATGAGCATGCATCTAAGTATCTAAACACACAAAAGTTAATACGAGTATAGGCAGGCACGACTGAAAAGTGAGTTATAAATCATAAAACAAACAATAGAATGGGATTTCAGAGAAACATGAAGTCAATATCCTTTTTGTGCTCTTGAATATTTCTGTGTACATTAATTCAAAATGATTATGAAAGGAAAAAGTAGAGAAAATTATTGGAAATTGATAAAACAGTCATTAAAAAGGGTATATGAGTGGCTTTAAGATAAATATTTCGAGAGAAATTTGTTGAAATTTCGTTATATCCCATATATATATATATATATATATATATATATATATATATATATATATATATATATATATATATATATATATATACATATATATATATACAGTCTTCCACAAAATTCAAGGTACAGTGATAAATATCATGAAAATTGTTTGATATTTTTATTTAAAAAACCTATAGTGATAAAATTTTTTTTGGTATTCCTTCAACTATAATCATTACACTTTAAATTCATGTAAAACAAAACGAAAATTCTGTCGTATCAATATATTATTACATATGATGTGTTGGAAAGTCAATGAATGAAGTCCACAAAAGTCATGGTACACCTAAAGAAAAATGATACAAATTGTAATTATAGTCTTGCATAGTTATTTGAATTATACTTTTCTTAATATTTTGTCGGATATCTTTTCATCTGAATTACTGACTCCAGTCTTTTAGGCATAGAATATACCAATTTTTTAGTAAATTCGCTGCTGATTCTGGCCCACTCCTCCAATATAACATCCTTAAGCTGCGCCTTGCTTGATATCACTCTTTTTCGGATTTTTGTCTCAAGCTCATTCCAAAGATGCTCTATAGGGTTCAAATCAGGGCTCCGAGGCGGTGTAGCAAGCATGCGAGTATTGTACAATAGCCACATTCGAACTTTATGCGCAGTGTGCTTAGGGTCATAGTCCTGTTGAAACAAGAAATCTTCTCGCATACCTAATTTGGCTGCACTTTGTTTCATGTTGTTTCGTAGAATCTCTAAATAAGAGTTCTGATCCATAGGTTTTTTCGATGAATGTCAAATTTCCAACTCCAGCAGCAGCCATGCAACCCCAAACCATAACACCACCGCCTCCATGTTTTACTGTTTTAATAGTGTTCTTGGGATTAAATTCTTCTCCTACTTTTCGCCAGACCCTCTTATGCCCATTTACACCAAATATACAAAATTTAGACTCATCCGAAAATAAAACATTATCCCAAAACGTTATTGGTTATGCTTTTGCAAATGTTATTCTTTTTTGTTTGCTTATGGAACTTACAAGAGGTTTTCTTCTAGGCGTACGAGATGAAAATCCAGCTTCTACGACAGCTCTACGCACAGTTTCTGCGCTAACCTCCTTCTTATCATTAATTCCAAGAACATCGCAGATTTTTCTACAGCTTAGAAATGGATCTTGTTTTACCATTCGCGAAATTTTTCTCTTGTCCTTTGCACTTAGTTTAGATGGACGACCTGTTCGGGGCACATTTTTCACTCTATTTTCCTTCTTAAATCGATTTATCACTTTTTGAATGGTTGACCGACTTCGCAACACTAGTTCAGCTATTTCAGAATATGATTTGCTCTGATTTGAATGCAGATTAATAATTATTTCACGCTCCTTAATACTCAACTCCTTTCGACTCATTTTTAAAAAATTTTATTAAATAAAAGATACACCACGAATACGGACGCGATATTAAAGACAGCGGCCTACGGTTGTTAACTCACTCTGATAATATGAACTTGGGGGATTCCCCTTTTTACAAATAACAGGGCATTTTCTGCAACTGTACCAAGACTTTTGTGGAGTAGAAAAGAGACATTGGCAACAAAAAATTATTGTCTTCAATGATCATTATTGCCGAATCCCTTTAAATTTATGAAAACTTAAATTCAACAGAACTCGTATTATTACCATTTCATAACTTTTGGTTTTCAAATAAAAATATTGATTCAGTAATACAATTTTCAGTTACCGATTCTCTGTACCTTGACTTTTGTGGAAGACTGTATATATATATATATATATATATATATATATATATATATATATATATATATATATGTATATATATATATATATATATATATATATATATATATATATATATATATATATATATATATATATATATATATATATATATATAAAGGGTGGTCCAACCATGATGAACGATGTTAATTGTGAGTCACACCTTAACGTCAAGTTTTCGCCCAACTTAATTTGGCATTTCTTTGTTTCAGTGTTTGACAAATTCAATCATGGTACACAGTTGAGCAGCGTATTAAGGTTGTTGAAGCCTATTACGAATATAGGCGTTCAAATCAAAATGCGTTTCGTGCTCTTCGTGATTTTTTTGTTCAGGATAATCGACCAAATGTGGCCTTAATCCCGAGAACTGTGCGCAAATTTCGGCAAACCGGGTCTTTAAGAAACGTAAAATCACCTGTACATGCTTGCCCATTTCGTTCTACGGAAAACATTGGTGTTGTTCGCGATAGTTTGGCAATAGAGCCGTCAACCTCGACTCGTCGTCGTTCCCTACAGTTGAACATCTCTCGAACATCACTGATGCGAATTTTGAATAAAGATTTGAATTTACCCGCTTACAAGGTTCAATTGACCCAAGAGCTGAAGCCTACTGACTATTTCAAGCGCCGGAAATACGCCGATTGGTTGGTTGAACAGACAGAAAGGAATGGTGACTTTACAAAGAAAATCATCTTCAGTGACGACGCACACTTTCACCTCAGTTCATTCGTTAACAAGCAGAATTGCCACATTTGGGCAAATGAGAATCCATGAGTGATTGTTGAAAAGCCTATGCATCCACAAAGAGTGACTGTTTGATGCGGTTTAGTGGCTGGCGGCGTCATCCGGCCGTACTTCTTCAAAAATGGGGATGGCCAAGCAATTACCGTGAATGATGTTCGCTATTGCGACGTGATAACGGACTTCTTGTGGCGAGAAATTGAGGTTATGGACCTGGACGATATGTGGTTCCAACAGAATGTCGCCACACAGCCAACAAAACAATGGCTCTTTTGCAACGGCCGTGTTGTCTCACGTTTTACCGATGTTACTTGGCCGCCAGGATCATATGATTGGACATTGTTGGACTTCTTTCTCTGGGAATATTAAAAAATAAAATAAAATGAAAATAATTGTTCTATTATAATTAAAAAATATTATCATAATTCTCTGAAAACTTTTTGTTATATTTATAATTAACACCATGCGCTTTGTTTGGACCACCCATGATATATATATATATATATATATATATATATATATATATATATTATATATATATATATATATATATATAGGGTGCATACGGTATTTGAGGACATGCATAAATGTGACTATAATTTCGCGAATTTGTTTTTTTATTTATTTTTTTTTCAGGTAAGTAATGGCGGACTACAACATCACTCAAGAAATTAAGAGACGTGCTGTCATCGTCGCTAGATTTGCGAACCATACAGGATCTCTAATTTTCTTAATTGCGCCCGTTCATTCGTGCATAAGGTTCGCCGTGAATTGGAACCATCAGGAGGCGATACGGAAGCGGTTGCAAAACGCAAAAACACGAACAACGTTCTGACACTGTCCGATCTGCAGAATTTTTTAGAGCAAGTGCAAGCGATCATAGACATGGACCCTTCAAAATCAATGAGGGTCCTTGCGAGTGAGCTTCATGTTTCTGAGCGCCTTATTCGTAGAGTTGTCCACGAAGACCTTCGGTATAAGTCTTACGTGATGGGCAGAGGACAGTTCATGTCGGAACGAACACGGGAACAGAGAGTTCTCCGATCTAAACGTCTTTTAAACAAAATCAAACACCCTAAGGCACCCGAAATGTTATGCTTTTTTTCCAACGAAAAAAATTTTGAACAAGATCAAAAGACAAATCGCAGAAATGACAGATGGCTATGTTCAAATCCTACGGGGGTTCCTGTTGTTATGCACACAAAATTTCCAGCCAGTTATGGTTTTAGGTGTTGTCAGCAACGAAGACATGTTATATCACCACACTTTTTTCTCAAGGACTTCGAGTGAACTCTGCTACATACATCAAGGTTTTGGAGATGGTAGTGAAACCCTGAATAGACAATATAAGCGGAGGCAGACCATACATTTTCAACAAGTTTCTGCTCCTTCACATAAAGCGATGGCGACACAAGATTGGATGGCCGAAAATTTTCACGAGCACATAACACCGAACCTATGGCCACCTAGCTCCCCAGACCTTAATCCTTAATGGTCAATATGAATAAGGAGCATTTTATACGGGCATGTAATCGTTTCTGGACCTGGATCGAAGAGGTTATTGCTGCTAATGGCAGTTATTGAATAACTTTAAAGCCATATATTAATTTAACGTTGTGTAAAAAATTCCTGAAATTTTGTTAAAAATACAAGCTAATTAATTTTACTCTCAAGTTGTCCTTAAATACCGTACGCACCCTGTATACAAAGGGTGATTCATAACAAGTGTACACATTTTTGTCGAAGAAAAACATAGTTTTTGTAAAGATTGAGCTGTAATGTTTATTTATTATAAAAATTTGGTTCCTTACAATTAAATATGAAACATTACTTCGGGCATATGTGAACCTCGTACTGCTCAAACGATGATTGTTTTTTTCGATGACATTTTCCACATTTCCGGCGTTATTAGGTGTATGTTGGCTCGAATATTGTTTTTTAATGCTTCAGTTGTCTGGAGAGCATCAGTGTAAACACGATCCTTCAGAAGTCCCCAAAGGAAGAAGTCACAAGGAGTCAAATCACACGATCTCGCCGGCCAATTTATGGATGGACCAAAAAATTCACGTAGAGCGCGAAATGTTTGCACTGGCGATTCATTATTTTTGTAAAAAGTTTTAACAATAATAAAACGTTCGGCTGATGTGTATGACGCCATGGTTAGAATTGTAAAAGACCAAACTGTTATAATCTGTCAATATTTGGACCTGAAGTTGGTGATAAATAAGAGTTAAGGCATATTCACGAGGCACAAGGCATGTTGTTAATAGTGCAAAATAACATCAGGAAAATGACCACCATGACCACGCTTACAGGACCAAGTCCTTTTCATGAAATTTTCCATAACTAAATCGCAAAGTGGCTGCCCCTATGTCCTCGATAGCCTCACGAATTCCATCTTTGAGGTCTTGAATCGATGCTGGGCTGTTGGCGTACATCTTTTCTTTGACGTGCTCTCAAAGGAAGAGGTCGCAAGGTGTTAAATCACAAGACCTCGGTGGCCAATTGTGATCACCTCTTCGAATAATAGTACGGTCCGGAAACTTATTCCGTAAAAGTTCAATGGTTTCGTTGCTTTGTGGCGCGTAGCGCCGTCTTGTTGAAAGTGAACGTTGTCCAGATCAATAACATCCAATTCCGGCCATAAAAAATCATTAATCATCTCTCGATAGCGCAATCCATTCACTGTAACTTTTGCTCCAGCCACATTTTCGCAAAAGTAAGGTCCAATCACTCCACCGGACTATAAACTGCACCAAACAGTCACACGTTGAGAATGGAGAGGCTTTTCAACAATAACTCTTGGGTTTTCCGAGCCCCAGGTGCGAAAATTTTGCTTGTTGACTAAGCGCTGAGTTGGAAATGGGCCTCGTCACTCAAGATGATTTTTCGATGGAATTTCGGATCATTTTCATGCATTTCAATGACCCAATCAACAAAGACATGACGTTGTTGATGATCGACCGGCTTGAGTTTTTGTGTTAACTGAACTTTTTAAGCCTTAAAACTCAAATGTTTATGCAAAATACGGTGTAATGACGTTTGTGTAATGCCTAATTTTAAAGAACGACGAGGAATGGACAAACCTGGGTTTTCTTCAACACTTTCGGCTACAGCTGCAATATTCTCTGCTGGTTATGAGTGACGTGCACAGGTTTTATTCTTCACATCATTAAGTTGTCCCAGCAGCTCGGATTTTACATCTAATTTATGTATTGCGGTCCGACAAGGTGCTTTACGACGACGCAAAAATGTTCGAGTTTTACGAACCGTCTCTACCAAATTTTCACCATTGTTATAGTGGATTTTAATAATTTCAATGCATTGTTGAAGTGTGTATCGTTCCATTTTTACTAATGACCTAGTTTTTACTTGTCTAATGTTAAAAATGACACTTTCAAAAGTGACATCTTCTGAAATAGCGGGCTATTCAAAGTAACACTTCTTATATATATATATATATATATATATATATATATATATATATATATATATATATATATATATATATATATATATATATATATATATACTCCCAACGAATATCTTTTTGGGTGGAGATTTTCGGAAGGTGGCTCCAGTACTAGTGCGATGAATTCTAAATCCGGAGATGTGATGGGAGCCTGGGTTAAAGTTTCCGCGGGTGCAGGGAAACTCTTTTTAATTTCGTCAAAAGCAATTTTTTCCGTGAGTATGACGACTTATATGCAAATCCTTATCATGGTTATATGCAAATCGCCATAAATGCAAATGGAAATTGTTGCATTTGTCGAACATGAGAAGATGTGAAAAGAACGGGTCCTAAGGCTGGTGAGGAGGTGAAAAAGAAATAATAAGAAGTAGTTCGATTTGAAAGTTTTAGATTGGCGGTTGACTTTAAAATAATATTTACTTTGTGTTCCAAAATGGTAAATTCGATACAATCATGAGCTGTATGAAATTCTGGCGAGCCGGTGGACTAAACGGTTGGAAGACTGCGGAAGCCGCAATGGGCTGGCTAAATAAATCGTATGATTAAATAACGGATACTCAAAAAGGTATGCATTGGGAGAACTGAAGGGCGAAGACTACTGATACTCAAAAAGGTATGCATTGGGAGAACTGAAGGGCGAAGACTACTGGGGAACCGAAAAAACGCTAGTCTGACTCGGTCAACGGACAGTTCATCACCGCTCGGGTTTCAGAATTGGAGGAGTAGGGCAATGACTGAGACAGTTGGAGGTGCTTGTTGGGGGAAGCGAAGGATCGAAAGGAGCGGTAGTGCTACGAAAAAGAAGTTAATTCTTTAGCGAATGAAAACTATATACACTATTCGAATGAAATTCTTTATTCAATATAAAGATTGAACCTTGCCATTATACGTGAAACACAACATCATTCAAATGTCCTCCACGGGACCTCTTACAGGCCTAAATCCTTTTGAAGTAATTTTCAATGACTTTTCAGCACATTTCCGGCAATATCTCGGCCATAACTTCACGAATATTGGTTTTCAATTGCTCAAGATTTTGAAGATTGTTCGGGTGAACACGATTTCTTGCATAGCTCCATAAAAAGAAATCCAAACGTGTAAGGTCGCAGGATCTTGCAGGGCCAATTGACATCACTCAATCTCGAAATAACGCGTCCTGGAAATTTCTCTTGCATAAGTGCTCGATTAGCCTGTGTTGTGTGGCTTGTGGCTCCGTCCTGTAGGTACCACATGTTCTTCAGATCATAATCTTCAATTTCTCTCCAAAAATAATCGGTTAATATCCGTCCATAGCGGTCAGAATTGACTCTTCCTTGATCGTTTTCAAAAAATACGGGCCAATAACACCACCAGACCATAATGCACACCAAACAGTCACTTTTTCCGGATACAAAGGCCTTTCTGCGATCACCTGAGGATTTTGAGAGCCCCATATACGGCAATTCTGATTATATGCGTAACTACTGAGCGAAAAATGAGCCTCATCACCAAAGAAAATTTTGTTCGAAAAATCGTTATCAATTTCTTGTTGTTCAATCACCCAATTCGCATACATTCAATCACCCAATTCGCATACATTCTGTGTTGTGTATGGTCTTGAGGCTTAAGTTCTTGAGTGAATTGGATTTTGTACTGATGGAGATGCAAGCCCAAATGTTGAGCACGTCTAGGAATCGACAAATTTGCGTCTTCCTCCACACTTTGAGCAACGACAGCGATATTTTCAGCAGAACGAATATTGCAATGATGCACAGGCCTTGCAAATCAATAACCGATCCAGTCTCTTCAAATTTTCTCACTGTGTTCGAAGTTGTTTGCTGTGTAGCTTGATTATGTCGACCGTAATCGGCTCTTAAAGCCCTAAATGTTGATACAGCAGAATCACAATTTTTATAATAAATGTTAATAATTTAAACGCGTTTCCGACTGTTAAACAATCCATATTTCCAAATGGCAAACCTTCAACTAAAAAAAACATGCTTTGGATGACATTTAATACTGACAGATGTCAAATGGCAGGGTTATACTTTCCTACCACGAAATGGATAACCCTGTATATTTTCAATGAATTCTGCACAATGTCTGTCCTAAGATTAACTTAGAAATATGTTTAATTATTAACATTGCACTTTCCGCCACGTGGCTCTGCTGCGTGATCTATCGTCGGCGTCTAGACTGGATGTTGAAATCGAGTGTCGCGTTGAACCATGGGAAGAAGTAATCGATGGTAGCTGACGACAGGTGACACGTGAGAACAATCTCGAGTTGGTTCGTGGGAATGAATTTGTAGATTTTGTAGGTTTCGTGTTAACTTTGGGAATGAATTTGCGGATTTTGCAGGTTTCGTGTTAACTCTTCCCCTCTTAAGTTGAACATCCCCATTCAACCTAGAAAAATGGGATGTTGTAGATGCTTCCCTGAAGTTGACTTTGTCTGAGGATAATTGGGTGCTGATCATTGCCGACCTCGGGACTCGGTAAGTTGGGAATTGGGCGTGGTGGTTGATTCTCGTTCTCTTGGGTCTCGTTTGCACTTGAGGCCAAATGCGAATGTTGAGATGAGTTTTGTAGTTTTTTTTCCTGCGTAGGCTCATTACTTTGACCACAGTAAGGATTTTAATGATTATTAATAGCGTTCCATAGTTGATCATACGGTTGATATTTTTTTCTGCGTACAAAGATCTGATTTGCTTGGTATTGTTTAGATGAAGCTCCTTCATGAACTCAAGAGATAGGATTTCTTCAAATTCATTCAGTTTTGGATCTGTTTGAAATAGGGGTGGTATGAGTTGTATACTGTTTTGCTCCTGAGCCAAAAATTTTTGATTTCTAATTTCGATTGTAGTATTTTCAAATTTGATGAGGTACGTTCCGTTTAACGTACGAGGTGATCCATTGAAGACAACTTTCCCATTGAAATCGTTTAGAAGTACTGCACCTGGCGAAAGTTCCTCCACAGGCAGGATATGACGAGCGTTTGTGTTGTTGCAGATCAGTGTTTGGCCATGTAAGAGGCGAGGGATGCAGGTGCTGTTGCTTATGTCTAATAAATTATTCCTTTTACATATTGTTAATTCGTTATACGTTTTACATGTTTTAATAACTGCAAAGTAAATTTTTTCGTGACTGATTATTTCGATGAAGTTCAAATTAATTATTGTGTTGTTCCTTTTTCCAGGTTTGACTAAAAATTCGTCTAATTTCATATTCAATACAATTGGTACATTTATTATATAAAATATATTTTTTACTATTCTTGGGGTAGCATATTCCAACATTTCTTCAATATTTTTATATCGGATGTTTGCTTTGTCAAAAACATTTAAAATGGTTTCTATTTCAAATTTCGGTAACATATTGGTATTAACTACTTCTATTTTGGCTAATTCAAAGGATCTTACGAAATTTGATAAATCTTCTTTAATTATCTTAATCTTGTATTGTGTACTTAGAACTAGTGTGTTCTCGAACAAATCTGCTTTCTGTAGTATATTTAATATTTTGTTGGTAATATTTGTTATTTTATTTATACGTTCGTTATGGTCTTTGTTAATGAATATATGTTTGTTGTTATTATCAATAGTTTCTTCAATTTTTCCTATTTACCCTACAAAATCATCGTGGTCGGGATTACCAGCGACCCATTTTATTATTGATCCCAAAAAATTCAAGGATCGCTTTTTTCTACTGATTTCGGTACTGCCCAGGAGATCATGGATTTGGGATAGTTCATGTTTCAGGAGGGGCTGGAAAGGATTTTCTCTAGGAATCTTTGAATCGACAAGGGACGTTGTTTCGGATATTATTTTTTTGTAATTTTCCAATTGTAAGACGTGAATCAGTTTGAAGTTTCCAATTTGAATTCTTGCTATTCAAGTTTTTATAAGGACGAGCTGTGAATTTTTATAGTCTACAACTTGCACTTAAGCGCTGTAGACCGTAGTGAGCATCACTAAAAACACGGAGTGGCTGCTGATCATGGTTAGGTCTTTTTTGCCTTTGCTACTCGTGGGCCTCGTTCCTTCGCACTATTGAACCGACAATATAAGGACCGCGTGAAACTGTCTTTTTTTATCCCGAAAACTTTCGGCATTAATTGCGAACCACGTAAAACTACCTTTCGTATCTGATAAACTTTCGGCGTTGATCGCGGGTCCCTGCTCTGGCGCCAGTTAAGAACCGTGGTGCAATTTGGTTTAAAAAAAATCATTTTCAATGAATTCCGCACAATATCTGTCTTAAGACTAACTTAGAAATAGGTTTAATTATTAACATTGCACCTTCCCTCACATGGCTCTGCTGCGTGATCTGTCATCGGCGTCTAGACATATTCTTGGATGTCGGAGTCGAGTGTAGCGTTGAACCATGGGAAGAAGTTGTCGATGGTAGCTGATGTCAGGTGACACGTGAGAACAATTTCGAGCTTGTTCGTGGGAATGAATTTGTAAATTTTGTAGGTTTCGTGTTAACTTTGGGGATGAATTTGCGGATTTTGCATGTTTCGTGTTAACTTATACACTAGTCAAAAAAGTTACATACAATAAAATCTCAATTGGATAAAACAAGAAAACCAATAAGTGCCAATGAAAGGGGAATAACATTCAAACTATGGAAAGGAGGAAAAAAGTTTCGCAAAACTTGGCAAACGGTCGGTAGAACGCACTCTCTTATTCAAAAAGTAATTGAAATGAATAAATCGATGGAATCTATTGTACTGCCTTAAAGCCTTGTTCAGAATAACCCTCTAAATTGACTGATCGAGAAAAGCGCTCTATATGTAATGAACTAAAGAAAAAGGACTTAAGGCTACTGAGCTGGCAAAAGCCGCGAAGGAAAGATTTAAAAAATCAATTTGTAGCGACACAGTGTGTAAAATTTTAAAGAAAGATGGTTATCCTAGCCAAATTGAACGGGCAAAGCCCTTTGCATCATTAACCAACGAATGAAATTTGCTTACAAACGTATCAATAGACGAGATCAGATGCTTCAGGTTGTTGCCGGCTTCAAACAGGAAAAACCCAGTTTTCTTAGACGAGAAGAACGTGACGTCCTGCAAATTTTCTAACGACCTAGCCGCACGCACTGCAACTAACGCGTACTTATCTGTTGCACCTCAGAAAATTTCCTTAGTGTCCATATGAGAGACTGGAAATGCGTTTTTGGTGTCAGGATGAAAACGGTCAGGACACACATCTCATGTACATATGTAAGGGATGCATCAGACTACGACTTTATAGTCGCACTCCTGTCGCAAGTTACACATGGTTAAATGGAAGCCCGCACACTGCGATTTTCGACAATTTTATCCAGGTCGGCAGTCGCAGGAATTTTCGATTTTTCCTAAAACTAGTTTAGTAGGTAGTTTTTGTGATACTCGCGCAGGCGCACATCAATTGGACATTTGACGGTGACGTGCACGGAAGTTTCTTGCATAGCGCACAAATGAGTCAGCGCATGTGTTCCTGACAAAGACATACCTTCAAATGAGCATCAGTGCTGCCAGATCGAAATTGGCTGAAAAACGTACAGTGAGGGAAAAGGGTGGGGGAAGGTAGTCAGAAAAAACGTATGAAAACGTATAGTCCTTTCTCTCTCTCGCACTCATATAACACCCGGTAGTAGTAGTATATATATGTAGGATGTACTATATAGAATGGTTTATCATCTCTCTCAGCCGATTATCTCTGCGAAATAAATAACATTTGAAACCACGGTTTTATTGTACTCACGCATTACATACATTATTTATCTTAAATAGACGACAAAATGTATTAACAACGACAATCAATTACTAAAACTTGACGTGAAAAAAATTTATCACAAAATACTCAACAAATAAATAAGACTATTGATTACAATTACACCTAGTAAAAAAAAAAGCTTTGAATTACCGGGTAATGTTATTAAATCACGTTTACTATAAAAATATATGGTTGTAAAATATGTAAATAAAAAAAAATATATACATTTACATGTTGGTCAAAAAAGCTCTTCCAGCAAAACTTGAGGATTACATTTTATTTTAATTTTCTCAGAAATATCATATTTAAAAATATAATCGAGTAATTTTAATAAATCGGAGGGTTGTGGTACAAACCATAAGCAATTATTGCAATCAGATTTGTCAAAAGTGCTTTTTCACAAAAATTCAAGGATAATCAAGAATGGATGTATGTCTATTGAGGGTATTGTATGATGATTGATTGAGAGCCTCATTCTATGCACTATTCGAAAAACCTGAAACGAGTGAATCATTCTATGTTACATTCATCATTATTCAATTAAAATTGAAATAAATTTATTCAAATTTTAAACAAAAAAAGTGTTTTTGTAGTCAAAAAGTTTTATTTTCAACACAAATCGACAGTAATACAATCATTTGTGATACATCGTTTTCCCAACTTTCTTGGAGAGTTCTTCATGCGCTTTTTTGTTTTTCAACAAGGCAGACGTATGCAGTATACCTGTCAAAGTTTCCATTGCAAGGGCGTTGCGTGTTTTGGTCTTGTTGCAAAACACGAACTCTTCGGACAATGTCTGTTATCTTGGGGTATTCAAGTGTTCCATCGTGCAATTTGGAATTTGCAACTTTTTTCCAGAATTCTTCAAGGCTGATGCCTTGGTTGAGCTCTGCGTCGAATGTTACCAAAAGCAGGAGAAACTCCTCTTGAACTGCTTCGACGTCCATTTGAAGAAAACTTGCCACATCTGAGTGATTATTGAGATTCTTCAAAACGGATGGCTCCATGAAACCCAGGTGTTTCAGCATCAGGACACTTGGTTCTTTGAATGGAAATCTTTTTTAGATTTCTCTTCCCAGGCCAATCAAAATGCTCTGCATGTCATTCTGAATTCGTCAATTTTTTAAACTGGATAATTCGGATTCTCTTTTAACCATTTTTTGATTTCGCAAGGCACCACTGGACCAAGATCCAATTCTCTGAGTGGGACCCGATGTTTTCGACTTTTCAGTTTGCGTGAAAAAGTGCGATTCTTGGTCTTGGATTTCCTCCAAATACATTCCTCTGACGTACTCTTTGTCCAAGTAGCAACTAATGATTGCTTTGAAAAGAATCTCCATTTTTTTGTACAGTTCGTGAATTTTGGGCTTCTCTGCCTGGAATTCTTTGTTTTTCGCACATACAAGTGTCAGTGCAAATTTCAAAAATTTTCCGTGCTTCAATCTGGAAGTACTCAAAAATACCGTCGTATTTTAAGATGGTAACTTCAACAGCAGGCAGTAGGGATAACCATCTAATTGCAAAAATTCGGAGTAACTTCCATTCGGGAATATCCAGCAGTTTTTCAATTTCCCTCAGTTCATGTTGGCGTTTGCTGCTGTGTTTAAAATAGTTGTATAATTGAGACAAAAGCTCTTGAACTTCCCGAGGAAATAACTCAGAAGCCACGGAGACAGCTCAGGCCAGGGAATGACAGATGCATTTCATTGTGAAGAGACAGGGGATCTCTTTGCGTAACAAGGCGGCGACTGACCTGTTGATGCCAAACATGACACTTGCCCCGTCGCTGGCGAAGCCCACCATATTTTGATGACGGTTGACACCGTTGTCTTCGAAAAATTTGACAATCAGATCATAAAGCCCTTGATGATCAACTTGTGTGACCTGCCAAAAATAAAATAACTTGATAGAATAGATCGTTAACAAATTGACTTTTTTTCCATTTATTAAAAACCAATTTCTCTAATAATGTAATCAGAAGCTTTTTCGTTTTTCAAAAAATTGTTCGTATATTTACGTCTATCATGTGAGAATTTTATGTAATTGTATATTTTTTTATTTTTCAGATATTTATTTTGTTTTCATAAATTAATAAAAACAGAGTAAAATTCAAATAAATAAGAAACAATAAAATATTGAAAATGTTATTTCATTGTCCATTATTATCTTTTATTTTTCTAGGATTTTTTATCCTCAATACCTATTTTGTTTTCATACATTCATAAACATAGACTTGATTTAAACACAAAAAAAACAATAAAATATTTAAGATATTTTTTCATTTTATATTATTATCTTTCATTTTTCTAGCATTTTTTTTCCTCAATTTTTTTCAATGCGCTAAATTAATTTTTTCATTAATGCACGGCAATCACTTATTATGAGAATTCACACGATTGTCTTTCTAATAATTAGCATTTTTATTACACCACAAAAAAGTCAAACATTGAATGAAACTCACCTCTAAAAGGGCCAGAAATTCATCAGTTACTCCTTCTTCACTGCTCTCCAAATGCACGCAGAGGACAAGGTGTTTCGAAGTGGAGATGTCTGTAGACTCGTCAATAATGAGAGAAAAGTCACTCTCTTTCATTTTGACGAGTAAAAGCTCCAGGTTCTGTTGGCCCATGACATTAGGGATGAGATGAGTGCATTTAGTGCGATCGCAAGTAACCTGCCTCAAAGTTTCAGGTTTGCACTTGATGCTTTTGATGAGCTCTGACAACTCATCCGAGATTGCTATTGGCAGGTTTTTTTTACAATGAAGGCAGCGATTTTGAGCGACACTTCGTTAGCCTCAAGGTTAGAGTCAGCCGCGTCTTGAAAAAATTTTGCCACATTACCCGCAGTTGCTTTGGTTTTTGCAGCAGCAATGTGGCTCTCAGTTTTAGCGTGATTAGCTAGAGCTGTACGTCCTGCATGTGCGCAAGTTCAAGGTTTCTCGGCTGGCTTGCACCATTTGCAGCAAAAAAAAAGAGAGCCTGCAACACAAATTTATATTTCAAAATTAGACGTAAAAAATCAAATATTTATTTATCAAAAATGTTTTGAAGAACGAACCTGCTGTAGATTTCGTACACCAAGGAAAATCTGCCTCCCACTTTGACGTATAATGCTGAAGATTTCTGAAACATTTATGAGTATGAGAATGTCATATTTCAGAAAAAATTGATAATTTGGAAAAAAAAAATATTTCTCAATGCCTTTTCCCTAATGCTTTTCGTTTGGACCTGTCAACACAAAAATTATCAACTTTTTAAATTGACAAGAAAACGAAAACAGATAATACGAAATACAGAATTTTGACTTACGTTCCCGTAGAAATTTCTTCTCTATCTGATTCTTCAGAATTTTCTTCGTCGTGATCATTTTCCATCTTGCACTTGAGTTTCTAGAATTTCGAGTGAAAATATTTATTCTCGACACTTGACAATGTAAAGTAAACAAAAACATATGAAACGATGTGAAGCAATGTGTGAACTATTGTGAATTAAACACTGCAAACACTCGATATAAAGCTGTATTATCACTAAAACCACAAAACTATAACTTGTAAAACCGCCGGTGTCTGGTATGTCAGGCTCAAATCAGGCATATGTATTATATGTATGCGAAATGCGAGAGGGAGAGAGAGAGGGAGTACCTTGGTTACATATCGCACCTTGGCAATAGTCGTCGGTGGTGAGAAAAGTCCGAAAATCCCTAGAAAGATGTAAAAAAGGACAGTTTTGTAACAAAAACGCATAAAAAACGTATTTGTCTGTAAATCGTTTAAAAAAACGTAGCGCTCTCGGAAACCCCTGTAAAAACGTATAATACGTTAAAAAACGTATATCTGGCAGCATATTAGTTCTGCGCATGCCTGAAGTTCCTTTGCAAATCTTGTCATCGTGTGATCGTATTTGCGTCTAAAAATCACTGGTTACGACAGGAAAATCGCAATGTGGCTGAACCCTTACTCGTGTTCACTTGTCGACACACATACGTTGAAAAAATGTGCATCGTATGTAAAGTGAGCATGGGTGCAATGTTGGACCATGTAGACCTCAGACAAGGCTCAGCTAATCTGAATGTTGAACTAGGTTGCAATCATGTTTACGACTACGTCTGATCTGGTGCAATAAACCACCGAAATTCTGGAAATAGGTTTTTTTTCCTAACGCAAACAAATTTAGGATATTTGGAATAAAGGGGCGTAAGTTGGTTTAGAGGCAAGCGGGTACAACATTCAAGAAAAAAATCTTGCGCCAACAGTGAAACATGTTGATGGTGGTGTTATGGTCTGGGGCTGTATGGCTAGTAATAGGGTAGTAGCCCAGTCATATTAGGGCTTTCACCTCGGAATGAAAGATAATAAGCTGCAAATTGGTATGAACCTTTGTTTTGTCATTCTAAATGTTGTCTCAAAAGTCACAATCGTTATCGTGTCCGCGTCTCAAGATATTCAAGGTCAAAGGTCACAAAAATCGGTTTTTCGCGAATATCTGGCTTCCTATCGGTTAAATGAGATTTGCATTTATTATAAAAGTTGTAGGCTATAAAATTCCCTACAACTTTTGTTTAAACTTTTTTTTCATACGACCAACCGTTTTGAAGGTAGAGCGCGAAGAGTGCACATCGTACAGTCATATACGGCCTAATGCAAGGTCAAGCGTGAGTTATGGTTATCAGTACGTTATAAAGTCAATTATTTACTTGGAAATTATAATTATTAAACAATGCCTATTATTTATGTACTAACTATTAATTATTTATATTTAATTAAAGTAAGTAACTTGATTATTTATATATAATTATTCATATTTAACTATTTAAGTATAAAATATTATTAATTCTGGATTATATATTTTAGTTTT
The DNA here is from genome assembly GCA_963969285.1 of Odontomyia ornata. Lineage (NCBI taxonomy): Eukaryota > Metazoa > Arthropoda > Insecta > Diptera > Stratiomyidae > Odontomyia > Odontomyia ornata. The sequence goes on from OZ017738.1 coordinate 446,148,632, forward strand.
ATTTTAAGTTAAAATGATAGTAAGAGTATATATTTTACACATATTTTTATTTATTATTAAATACGGCATAATATACATTTATCAAAATGTGAGTTCAAATATCAAAAGTATCTTTGTTGATTTTAATTGTAATGAAATTGGAAATGGAAGCTAATTATCTTCTTCTTGTTCGTCGTCTTCTTCTTCTTGTCGCTCAAAAATGTTCGATTCATTGTCATCATCCTCATTATCTGTCATGTTCATCTCCAAACCTTCCAGAATATCGGGATCATATGTATTTTCTTCATCGGGATTACTTGGATACAGTGAAGCGTTGAGGCAAGCTTGTCCGTTGCACTGGCCGCAAGCTAAAGAACATTGTAGTTTGCATCTGACGCAGCAACCATTTCACGTGCTTTTGAGTACAGGGGCTGATCAAATGTAATTATGCACGTTTTTTGTTGATGTGACTTGGCAATATTTATAGCACTATGTAAAGTTGTATAAATTGTGTCTAAATTACTGGCAGGATGATCAATGAAAGGTAGAAATATAACCTGAGAAGTTGAAAAATTTTGATTATTTTTCGTAAGTTGTTGAAGATAGCCATTCCACCCTGGCAACGGTGAAAGATTCTTCCATTTTCCATATAACCACAACAAATCAACTGCATTAAATTTTTTTTCAATCAGTACTTGATCATCATGTAGATTTTGGACTTGAATCTTGCTGTACCCAGGTACAACTGGCTTTTCATATGCTAAAAGAGATACATGTGATATTGCTGCTAACTCTTTTGCACTCGGTTTAGTTGTACATTTTTTTATGCGATCATCATAAATTACAGCATCTTTCGGAGTAATTATTTTTATCATTCCCATAACGTGAAGAGTATTATTACCGTCAAGAGTACTGACATTAATATCTGCATTGTCTCCAACATATTGTACCAACGCACCAGACTCTGATGGTAAAATACGAGGTTGTGGATGGTAAACTGATGAAACTTCATACTGTATGGTATTACTATATGATGCAGCAAATCCGAAAGATGATAAAACATCCAACAATTTTTTAGACCCATATCTTCTGTGAAGAAATACGGAAAGGCCCAACAGTAGCTGTGATGAAAATGAACGTTCTCGTATCGAAGCCATTATTGCGTGGCTAATAGATGTGCATTTCGTTTTTAAATGATCTACTTGTCCTTTTCTATTTTTTAATATCATTTCTTCCAAAAAATGTGATAATGTTTTTGGTATTTCTTCATTAATACAATCTAGCATTTTATTCGGAGGTGGATACGTTTTTGTTTCAACTACAGATGATCTGATGTCTTCCCTAATAATAGCCGCAGCAGCTTCTACAATCCGTAGACGTTCTTCTACAGGAGTACTTTTTTTATTTTCGTACCAAGCTTTTGATAATACGTTAAGCTGTGTATCACGGAAAGATATAATTGTAAATGATCCAATTTTTTTTGTGATTATTATATCAGTTAAATACTTTTGTTGTAATTTTGTAATAATTGTCTTATCGTCAGGTATGCATTCCGTAGGGACATCTTTAAGTTCTTTCAAAGTAAATTGAGAATCTTCATTATTTTCTATATAATAAAAAATCTCCTTCATTGCTTGAGTGACTTGATCATCTTGGCGAGGCATTTTATCTGCAGATGGTACTCGGGTTAAAAAGTTGGTATAGCAAATAGTATGATACTTTGCTTCAGCAGCGATCAAATCATACTCGTAATATATACGTTCCTTTACTAATTCTCCTAAGGAATCGTTTCGTTCTTCTGCTCTCTTAATTACGTTGTCTTTGAATGCAAGAGTACTTACATTACTTATTGTCCGTCTATACTTTAATTTTTTTTTCTTTTCTGCTATTTCATCAGCTTCTTGGCCACAAAATAAGCATAACTTTCCAAAATCAAAGACTTCATTTCGTTTTTTACGAGGTGCACTTGACGTTGAAGGTTCACTCTCATCTGTGCGTCGTTTTGATGCAATAATAACATTTTTACTCGTGTACACTTTTCGACACTCGGAATGCACATTTACAGAACTTAAAGTATTTAAATAGTCTATATGTCCATCATTTCTTTCAATACTTGCAGTTTTTAAAGTTTGTAAACCACGTACGACATTCACAGAAACACCTTCTGAAAGTTTCTTATCACATATAAAACACAAATCAGCCATAGCTCTTAAAACCGTACGTCCGTAGTTGCAACGGTACAATTTCAAACTAACGAATAATCTTGACTCATACAAAGTGGAGAGAGTGGCCTTGAATACTATAGAACATCTGTCCCGGCAATGAATAGAAAAGGGCATAGGGTAGGGACAAGTATTTCCAGGTATATAAGTATTGAGAAATTTACGCGTTTTAAAGAAAAGATATATAATGTCGTGTTAACTTAAAATAAAACTAAAATATATAATCCAGAATTAATAATATTTTATACTTAAATAGTTAAATATGAATAATCATATATAAATAATCAAGTTACTTACTTTAATTAAATATAAATAATTAATAGTTAGTACATAAATAATAGGCATTGTTTAATAATTATAATTTCCAAGTAAATAATTGACTTTATAACGTACTGATAACCATAACTCACGCTTGACCTTGCATTAGGCCGTATATGACTGTACGATGTGCACTCTTCGCGCTCTACCTTCAAAACGGTTGGTCGTATGAAAAAAAAGTTTAAACAAAAGTTGTAGGGAATTTTATAGCCTACAACATTTATAATAAATGCAAATCTCATTTAACCGATAGGAAGCCAGATATTCGCGAAAAACCGATTTTTGTGACCTTTGACCTTGAATATCTTGAGACGCGGACACGATAACAATTGTGACTTTTGAGACAACATTTAGAATGAAAAAAGTTTAAACAAAAGTTGTAGGGAATTTTATAGCCTACAACATTTATAATAAATGCAAATCTCATTTAACCGATAGGAAGCCAGATATTCGCGAAAAACCGATTTTTGTGACCTTTGACCTTGAATATCTTGAGACGCGGACACGATAACAATTGTGACTTTTGAGACAACATTTAGAATGACAAAACAAAGGTTCATACCAATTTGCAGCTTTTTTGACCTAATATGACTGGGCTATAGGTTATATTATCTTTAATGAATCAACAATGAACAAGAACGTTTATCTAGATATATTTAAAGCAAATTTGAAGCGAAATGCAACAAAACTGGTGTTGGAGAATAGTTTTTTGTTTCAACATGACAATGACCCCAAGGACACTGTAGAAATTGTTAAGCTTTGGTTGCTTTACAATGTGCCAAACCTATTATGTACGCCTCCGCTATCACCAGATCTCTATCCAATTGAGCATCTTTCGGATTTGTTAGAGGGTTGGATGTAATACTAGAGGAATGGAATAACATTTCAATTGAAGGGACATCAAACTCATCGATTCAATGCCAAAACGTTTGAGAGAGGTTATTCATTGTAAAAGATGTTCGCCTAGTTATTAATAAATACAATTTTTATATTAAAAGAATTTTGAATAAATTTTTAATTGTTTGTACGCAAACTTTTTATCTTAAATTCATTTTAAAAGCTGCCAAACATTTACTTAAACAAAGACTGAATTGCGATATGTAAATAAAGTTCAAATTTGTATTTCGAAAAATTATTTTTAAATCATTTAAAATAAATTCAAAATGAGCACCGCTTTCATACAAACTTTTATCAAATTATAGAAATTCTTTTATAAAATATAATAACTTTCTGCCCTTGCACAAAAATAATAATCAAATCTTCCAGCCCTGAGTTGTGTTCATAAAACCAACATATAAATGACCATCGAAAATTGAACAAATGATTGTCGAATCATTTTTTTTCTTTCATTTCCTGATTTCTTCCTATACATCTCACTGAATTTGCTTTTCACCTTATACCATTTAATCTGCTCTTAATAGCATGAATTCCGTTCTTGAAATGCTTCAAACCATTTATAGTAGGTATTTTCGCCCGAATACTACGTCTCGTGATCGAAAGCATGATTCCAAGAAAATCTCGTTAATGAATCAGCGTTTTTCCTTTCAGGATGAAGAAGGAAAGAAATGGCCACAAGTTGACCATAAACCAAGAGGTTTATCACGAATTTCACCAATCGATACATTTCTTTGAATTTAAGATTTATAAAGGAAATGCGAAATTAATTGGGGTACTTGGTCATTTTGTTAAAGTAAGTTTGCACGTTTTGGATACTCTCGCCTGCTTTCTGTACCAGTTTAAGGAGTTTACTTTTCTTTGAACTGGTAGTTAGTTATTAAATAGTTGAAGCCCATCTTCGGTCAAAATTCAGGGTGGGGTTAAAACTATATATATGTATGTACGAGTAATAATCAATATTTATTACAGAAATATCATATAGGGTGATAAGTTGACATAAAAATATTATAACTTGAAACCAAGGCCAAAGCTAGGGAACGGCATTATAGGCCAATGCATTACCTTGAAATACGAACGCTCAGCCTTGAAATAAGTATGTATATATTTGCAGCTACGATAAAATATCGGAAATAATTACTTTGGGCAGCTTTTTTAGGATACAAATTTTGCAAAGGATGCATATAGAAAGTAATTGCAAGCTGCTGTGATTTACTGTGAATATGTTCTTTTAACACATTTTTATAAACTACAATTTTTGTTTTTCCATCGTTTACTAAAACAAAACCATTTTGAGGGCTAGATACTCGTGAGGACGCCATATAGAGTTGCTTATAGGGGAAATGGTGCTTTTAAGTGCAACTGCAGCCTTATAAACTAAAATGGCAAATCGGTCAGAATTATTAGAATACGGGGAATCAAAACATTTTTTCCTTTAGCTTTTCCTGTAATAATTATAGCTTTTATAATATTGCATCACAAGTGAGTAATTTGTAGCCGTGTACTATTGCATAGCCTTGGTGCATCAACATTTGTCATTGACCGGACTGGAACACTAACTTTCAGCCTCAGCTTATGGGAGGACACTCCTGATAATTCTAAATGGTTGAAAAACTCTTTAGGGTACGATGCTACTCATTCAGTGTCCATAACATTGTGGTATGGTATTCTAACTTGAACGATATAAAAGATTGAACATGACCTACCCGACGAAGGATACGTCCCTGACATGCTTCCTATAGCTGTTTGTACAATCCCACACACATCACTACATTTTTCATCTTCCGACACAAAAACACTCGCGATCCGTAACAAAATTTTCAGTTTGGTTAATTATCACATTTGCAACGCTTTTGCACTAGATTCAACACGGTTTACCTTAAAAAAAATTGTTTTGTGTACAATTTCAAATTCAACTTGATTAGACGTTTCTCATCTTTGTTGTATTTTCACGAATCATATGTTTTCAATCATATGGTTGATATTTTGTTGACAATTCGGGGGTTAAGGTATAAGTGGAGTGGGATTTTCATGAGAGCAACTAGAGAGCCACTTGAATAAATGGATTCTCTAGCGGCGTGAAAGGCAGGGGGATTTCGATTCGCATGCGAGAGGAAGGCATGTATGTAGTAAAAGTACTTCACTCACGATTGGATGAAAATAAGCTTATTTCGCGTCCATTACTTTATATGTCTTTGGATGCTACTCATTCAGTGTCCATAACATTGTCAGCTGAGAGATACTCTACAGTATCTCCCTCCACGTGTGACATAATTTGTTCATTAACCTGCGCCACAGTCTCATTTGTCGGCACTCGAATTGCCCTTTCACACTGCCATTCTCGATTGTTCATATTTATTTTCAGATCAGACTAAACATCATTTGTAATATCGACAATTTAACATATTCCACGACTCAGTGTAATCATGGCATTACTTTCTATTGCTGTACGATCTTCTCCAATTTTTAGAAAAGCAGAGGCAATATACGGCTGGATATTGGGCATCATGGAGTAGACCCACTCTCATACTTGTAGGTAGGAGTGGGATTTTTGTGAGAGCAACTAGAGAGCCACTTGAATGTGTGGATTCTCTAGCGGCGTGAAAGTCAGGGGGATTTCAATTCGCATGCGAGAGGAAGGCATGTATGTAGTAAAAATAAGCTTATTTCGCGTCCATTACTTTATATGCCTTTGTTGTAGGTAGACAAAATCTTTTTGCGAGTATCCATACTATAGAAGCTTCCAAACAGGCTTTTATTCCATCTACCAGCGTTCCTCTAATAATCACCGGTAAGATCTGTCTAAAGTCATCAGCTAAAAGTACATTCCCATTATATTCTAGTTGCTCTTGATGTATTTCTTAGTAGCTTTTTTTTGAATCCAATATTTGCACCGTTTTATGACATATGCTACCATTTTTTGTTTCGAAACGAATCAAGCACCCTAAATAGCACCCCAATGTTGTGACGTTTATTTAATGAACCTATTTCGATAAAAAAACAAAAAAAAAAATATTTACGATACACAAATTGTATATGCATATCTAGGATGATATTTTTTGTCGCTGGATGCATGTTTTATGAGTGCATGTATGTCAGAAAAGATAAAATCGATTTGATTTTGCGTCAGTAGCTAGGGATCCAATCAGAATCGTAATCATTACATTATAATCACAATCAATCAACTATTTTTTTTCTTGAAGAACCATCGGGCCTTGCTTTCTTATGTGAGCAGGCGCGTTTTGACTTCTTTGTCATTCTCTTCAACATATTCTTTAGACACTGGACACGACTCAAAAAATTCGAAATGCGTCTGCTCACACAGCCCGACGGCTTTTCTAGAAAAAGAAAATTGGCCTGTGGATATCAAATAAATAATCAACTTTTTTTACAAAAAATAAAATTATATTACTTTTCAGGGTTTTGTACTAAAATACAAAACCCTATTGCAATCACGACCTGTGTCCGTCTGTCCGTCCGTCTGTTTGTCACAGCACTTTTTCTCCGAAACTATAGAAGCAACAGCCATAAAACTTTATGGAAAGGTCAGAAGTGGTGACTTCCCGAAAGTTTTGGGATGGACATTTTTTTCAAAGGGTGTAAGGGGGGTCTCCCCATATAGGGAGGTGACCCTCCAAAAAATTTTGTTCGCCGTTAGTAGTCGAGTAGGGTGTCGTCGGAAAGGTCTCAATGATATCTTTTCAAATCAAGTCCTAAAATTACCGTAACGGTACCGTGGGGGGTGGGGGAAGGTGAAATGTACGAACTTTTCGCGATTGGATACCTTTCACCCAAAAAATCTGAATAGAATCTTAAATTTAGACCTTTATGAGTACAACAACAACAAATACGTGAGAAGTCGAAATTCACTCAACTTTGTTAGTAATAGTACGATTTATCGGTTTTACATTTTCTTGAATAAAATCTTAACTGTATCCTTAAATTCAACGAAATTCGATATACAAATGACCATTCACAAGATTGACCTATCCTAAAAGTTTCATAAATATCAAATAGTATTTAACAAAGTTATAGCGGTTTGAATTTTCCTGTATTCCTATGGAGCAATATGCGCTGTATTACTATGGAACAATATGCGCTTTTTACCGACTCAGACACTACAGGTTTGCTGGGATTTGCATGAAAGTTTCAGGAATGATAGGTATCATGAATATCATTGAGGATTGGTTCAGCTAGTAGTATCAGTAATCATAAAATAAAATAGTGGCTATTTTAAGTACGAAGGTTGAATAATTTTGAGATATTTTTTCCCAACTTCAACGTTTAAGGTGCATGTTTTGAGCACTTGATTCAATTTAATGAATGACTGAAGATGAGTGCCTACAATTAATACTCATACGTGAAACAAGTTGAGGAGGCAGGAGAGAGCTCCTAACAGAAGGGCTTTGTAACCACTCTAGTGTTCGAAATCGATGCCATGAATTGATGATGACAGTACCGGGGAATGGCCCCCTAAATATAATTTCATCGAAGGTAGCCGATATGAGTATCAAATGAAAGTTTTCATGAGAGCTTTTCAAAACAGTCCTTAAACTGCCTGATTTTGCTTCATTGGAGGCACGAAACATGTGCTTTCTCCCTCGCGATTGGACCCCTGTGACCTAAAAATCTGAAAAAAATTCTTAAGGGAGATATTTAGGGGACAACAATAAAAAATACCTCAGAAGTCAAAATTCGTTCACCTTTGCTAATAATAATATCATCTTCAAATTTCACATTTTCTCCAATAAAATCGTATGGATGCCAACCTGACACAAGGTCCTAATACTCTGTAAGCCTAATAAAATTTGTATCATATTCACGGAAGTTGTATCCATTTGAAATTTCTCCAATTACAACAAATATAACACATTATTTTAGTATTTTATGGACTTTCCATCGAACCAGACACGGCAGTTTTGATTTGATCTTCTTAAAATTTTCAGATAATATCGATGACATAAATGCTTTTGGGATTTAATGTTTTGATTAAATTTTTTTGTTGAAAATGGAGAAAGAACGGATTTTCTTTAAACGAGCAAATCTCTTTGACATGTTTCTTTATATTATTCATTGCTGGTGATTGCATTTTGTAAGTTGAGTACAAAATCCTTCTGACATGAGTGTAGGTCTGCCTACCCAGTTTGTTTATTTTTGAGAATAGTCATGAGAAGTTGGCATGCAATGATAAAAAATATTCGATGGCATCGGTGGTGCGTTTCACCAAATATAACTTGCTTCTGTGGTGTGTTTTCTTACTTATACTAGTATAAGTAGGAAGACAAAATTACATCACTCTGCTTAGTTTCGCTGTTCCTAGCTGACTGTCAAATACTCAAATAGCACTTGATGATTGTAGCGCAGTCAGCTGGATTAAACTATGCATTTTTTATATATGGCAGTCACCACAGAAGACAGTCCTTTTATTTAAAATAATATTTAGCTTAATTGAGACAATCCATGAGGGACAGACCTCATGGCCATCAACTATGAAGATAAGTGGTCAACAAGTGAGCGTAGACAAAAGCAAGTTGCTTAGGACTCAACTGACTTTCATACATTCATTTACCAATCATAAGAGTATTTATGCAAGCTAGCAAACGCTCAAACGGCATAGCCATAGCATCCATCACATCGCAAAGCCATAGCATCCATCTAATCACAGTCAAACATTGAATCAATTCCTTTAATTCAGTCTAGCACTGTATATATTTCACATCGTGAGAAGCGCTGACTTGGCGTCCGGGCCACATTGGAATGTACTGATGATGATGATCGACACCATGGATCGGCGATGCTGACTTTGTTGAGATTATGATTTAGATTCAAAAGAGCAAGTATTTAGATTATCCAATAGATTCAAAATGGTGAGTATTTAGATTATCCAACTGATTCAATAGGGAAAGTATTTAGATTACCCAACATCCTGCCAGCCTAAAGGACAGCTCTGTTGTTTCCAGATTCCGTGGTATCGCCCATTGGAGCGACCACATCGTCCCCTTCCGGTCTTGATGATGCTGTCGCCTGCTTGCGAGGCTAGAGTACGCCGCCGCCAATGATTAGGATGTATAAAACTACTATGCACTCCAATGCGATGTTCTGGTAATCATCATGGGTTAATGATGTGTTTGAATAGTCGGACACTTGGTTGTCAATGATGTTCTTGTCGATCCAGTTGAGATGCCTCCATGTAAGCAAGCCTTGGTACCTCGCGGAGAGTCAATGGAAGGGGTTGACGTCATCAATGTCTCGCTGTGTATTACATGGTCGAGTGCTATAAAGTGCTTGGACCTCACACAGTGTTTCGGATTATGAATGCTTGATGCCTGAGCGAGCAGCCAAGTGCCATCGTGAAAGTACCCTCCCCTGCTAGTTTTAAGTAGAGGGTAGTAGCATGGAAATCCAATTCATAGACTGACAGCTGGTTCAGGATGAATATGAACATGTCGTGGAATGTTATCCAGAGAGGTCTCGAGGTCATCGCAGCCAGTACACAAGAAACGTGTTCACTTTACACACATTTTCCCTAGAATTCAAATTTTGAATAGGTCCTCTGAATTCACATAAAATGTTGTCACTCGAAGGCCTGCATGCTCTGACATCTTGATCAGTTAACGTGAAGAATCTATCTTGGCGCTCATTGAAGATTAGGTTGTCTATTCTGAGTACAACTATTATATAGGTGTGATTCAGCAGGATTGGCAGCGAGTGTACCTTGTACAGCACGAATTCTTCACCATCCACGATAGGCAATCGAATTTCAAGTATGATGGTGTCATTTAAAGGCACAACCTTAGTGTTCATCGCCTTGTAAAGGTCCTTCCAGTTTATTTGCGCCGCATGCAAGACATGCTGTCCATTAAGTAGATGCCCGTGAATTTCTGACAACTGCTCTTTGATAACGTGGTCACCATTATCAAGTATGCCATGTTGCGCGTCCAGTGTTATAGCTAGCAATCTTTCCTGACGCTTTTGAAACGCATTCGTGTCCCATATTAAAAACGTGATGAATTTTTCCAAACCCACCTGCATATCTGCAGATAATTCCACATGTCTGGTACTGTTGGCGATGTTAGACAGCCTATCATTTACAGCTTGGGCTAAATTTAGGGTTTGCTCATTTTGCTGCCGTAATAAACTCTGAGTTAGATTCGAACATGGATATTTATCTTCCGCTGAGATTTGCTAGGTGCAATTAATATTACTTGATTGCAGCTATGTCCTTTCGGTAATTCTCTGAAAATTCTTTATCTAACATGCCAAAGAGTTTGTTGATAATCCCACCTACGACATTAAGCAGTCCTCGTTCTATCCTTTGATGTAGAGCACCATGATGGTTTCCCAGAAGTAAATCATTGTCAATGATCTGTTCCAATGTTTTCTTCATTCGGGCATTGACTGCTTTACAGACGAGCGTCTGCTTCCTGTTTATTACACCATTGTCTAATCTTGCTGAGTGATGTTTCTATGTGCCCAGTTTCTAGTTGGTACGCCGCAAGGTTACAGTATGCCAACAGCGCCCAATGACTGGTCACCCATTTCAAATCGGAACTTTGCTCAAACAACAATCCTGTTTGGGTTGTGAATTACGATACGTTGTACCAGCTGCTGTAGCTTTGATGGCTTTGCGCTTGCCCAAAATTGGAGGTAAAAGTAACAGTTTTAATAGGATCCACCACCATCTCCATCCAAGTTCAGCAATTATCTGATAAGATGGGATATTAGGCCTTGATTTATTTGCCGCATGAGAATGCCCTCCATCAATTGACGCATCGCCATCGCGATTGATTTTCTCCGACTCTACTGGCAGAAAGCATGTCTTCGTGACTGAATGCTGGAACATTCCACTGGCCGTTTTCCGTGTCTTTTCTCTAACGAGGCCGTCTCCTTCTTTAGTCACCTCAGTTACCGCGCATTTGCTCCAGTGTGATGGAGGAAAACTATCATTCCTTAGAAGTACCAGCTGCTCCACTAGAACGTTGGTCGTCATGTTTGCCATTTTGACCTCGTCATAGGTGTACTCAAGTACTCCCGTGACCATTGTCGCCAAAATTGTTGAACATGAAATTGTACGGCATTTCATCTGTTCAGTAACGCTGTTCTGCTAAACTCCGTTGCTCCATCACTAATTTCAACTAAATTGGAGCCCGTTGAGAAGTGGCTTGGCATTATAATCGAGTCGTAATTTGGATCGTCGCTTATCTTGTACAGTGCCTTTGAGTTCAAAAGGCTTCCTATCTGGTATAGAGCTAGAGACATCTCTTCGATGATGAATGTTGTTGAGACCAGAATCTTTCTTAGATGTGTTTTAGCAGACTTCACTGCGGTCTCCCAGAGGCCTCCAAAGTGTGATACACCCGATGGAATAAAATGCCAAGTTATTGACAGAGAGGTAGTTTGCCGCCCTATGTCAAGATGTTGTACCTTGACACTCTTCCAAAGCTCCTTAAGGCGATTCGCTGCCCCCACCATATTTCTACCGTTGCAACTGTATATGTGATTGCATCGACAGCATCTTGCCACAAATCTGCGTATGTTGGCTATGAGATCTGAAGCTGATTAGTCGGTGACCAGCTCCAAATGTACAGCTTTTGTCGCAAACCACACAAAGACAGCTATATACGTTTTTACTATTGGTGATCCTCTGCCCCTGTGTCATCGAACATTGATCAGCCTAGCGTAGTCTAGTCCCACCTCTTGAAATAGCTTGGTGGATTTTACTCTCGTAGGAAGCAAGTCTTCCATGAGTTGTAGACATTGCGCTTGTTTGTATTGAACGCATGTATTACACGCATGAATTATTCGCCTCACGGTTTGTCTACCTCGGCATATCGAATACCTTCGGTGCGAGTGTGACAATATCAATTGGATTCCCGCATGCAACATCTGATGGTGTGCTTGGTGCGCTGTCAGATCCATGAAATGCCAAAAAATGGCAAAATTATTGGATTTTTTCCGCTGAATCTCAAATCTGAGTTTATCAAACGTCCACTTACATGGGAAATTCCGTTTGTGTCGAGGAATGGCGTTAATTTCTTGATTCTGCCGCTTATTGAGACATCCCTGTTGGTTTTCAATTTCCTGATTTCCCTCTCCAACGATTGTGCTTGCACTACTTTGACCCAGACATGCTCTGCGTGTTCCAGTTCTCCAATGGTAATATAAGGTTCCTTGGCTTTCGTGCGCCATCTGAGGCACCAGGCGATTGTTTGCACCAACCGGTCAAACGTTGGAAACTGCTGTAATATTTCGTTAGGGGTCGTAACGTTGTTGAAACCCTACTCCTGGAGCTCAATTCCAACCTAGAGTCCATGCCACCCCATTTTACAACCAGCTAGGTCTTAAACGTACATGTCTCGAGTAGCCACATCTGCAGGGTTGTCCCTAGTTGGATCGTAACGCCATTGAGTAATGTATTTATGATCATGGATCTCCGGCATCCTGTTTGCAACATACAGATTCCATCCATCCACCAATATACTGGGGGTTTGTCTAGATCGTATATGGCTATGACCCTTTTAATGAGCCTCATCAATAATGTAGCACCACAAAGTTCCAGACGAGGCAGTGTAAGTTTCTTCAAAGGCGCGACTTTGGTTTTTGCCCTAACAAGCCATACAAAAATGCCATCTTTCCCACAGGTTCGTAGATAGACACACACCACATACGTCGAAGAATTCATGTACCTGCATGGCGTCCGTGTTTTGCTCTAGGCCAAGCCATGTTGGTACTTGAATCGTTTGAATATGCTGCCAACCTTCGCGAAATTTGTTCTATTCCATTCGAATGTTGTCGGGGACCTAATCGTTCCAACCATTTTTCAGCAGCTATATGCATTGTAGTAGTGCTGTGTCCGTCACTATAATCGGGGAAATTTATCCCATAGGGTCAAAAAGCTTGGCTACGTCACTAGCTATATTCCGTTTTGTGGCAATCTCTGAAGTAAGCCTAAGCTCTGATGGTTTGAATCAACAAGTATCACTTTTGGGTTTCCATTCCATGCCCAACCTCCTGATGTAAATTTCCTTTGACCCTAGCCACAACTCCTTGACATTGAGCTAAATGAAATCTTCGGGCAATCCCTCGAGAATCTGTAGGTAATTGGATGACCATTTACGAATGTGAAATCCACCGGACGCAAGTAATTGAGTGACTTCATCTCTCATCCTGCAAGCTTCTTCTACAGACGCTGCTCCCGTCAACATGTCGTCAACGGAGAAATGGTTCTTTGCAATTTTACTGCCAATCGGAAAAGCCTCAACTTCATCATCTGCTAGCTACTGCAAGCTTTTTCTCGCTAGATATGGAGCTGTTGCTGACCCAAACATGAATGTCTTCAGTCTGAATTTGCTGATCACTTCATCTGGACCAGCACGCCATAGAATACGTTGCAAATCTTTTTGCCGTTCATCAATCCATATTTGACGATACATGGCCTTCATGTCGGCCGTCGTTCCGTTCTAGAGCTCGAAGTTGTTCTTCAGCTTGTCCACGCGAATCGCCTAGGAATCTCGGGTTCTGTTTGAGAGGTAACTGAATAATGTGCTTTCTCGTGTGTATGTCGCTGCATAAAGAGTTTCGCATTCCTTTTCTTCCTGTTTGTATTGTTGTTCATCTGTACCCATCTCCTCGACCTCCCAGAATATCCTTATAAGGTTAGAAATTTCACAATCTGTTGTGATTGATGCGAAACTTACCTCAAGGCGATTCACTTGCCTGAAATTATCAAACCAACTATAGTTTGTTGGGCCAGAGGTGCCCTGGCTCCACTGTGTCTGATCTTTGATAGCATTATCGCAGGGATTTCTCTAGCTCCAATCAAATAACCAATAGTTTTCGGTGAAACAAATTATGGATCCGCCAATTGAAGAGATTCAATATGATTGTGCCTCAAGGACTCAAACAAGCAATTCTCAACATTTCAATTAAACCACGGAGTCTCGAATTTCGGTAATTTAACACCCACATGACCACCATTAGATTCACTGTGTTTGCCGGTCTGTCTAGCACGAAAGCTACACAATGCGTAAAACTGAGTTTCACGCTTTTTGAAAACACTATTAAAATCGTCCTTATCTTCCCTTTTCATATTGCTGAATGCCTTTGCATAAAGATCGTTGGCTTTCTTCTACTCATTGTTTAGGTCAGATAACCTGTTTTCGAAATAACTAACACTAAATATATCGACCTTTCGAGTTCTTTTCGAAATTGCATTTCGTACAAGCAAAACGATCTGTAGTTCTTCGCTCATACTGAACTGACCCCGAGAGTTCTCATCTTTTTGAATAACTTGGACCGACCGGTCCAGCAAGCAATAATTAATTGAAATCAAATCCAAGGCTTCTTATAATATATGCACATTGGAATGTGCTGATGATAATGATGGATACCATGGATTGGCGATGCTGACTTTGTTGAGATGGTGATTTAGATTATCCAACAGATTCAAAAGGGTAAGTATTTAGATTATCCAACACATAACAAAACATATTATTTCAGCCTCAAAGTTATAATGGAATACAATCTTCTTCTTTTTCTTCGTAGCTCTACAGCCCTTTTTGGGCCTTCGCTTAGAGATAGTTAGAGCTCCGCAAGGTAATATGATCATTATCACGCTTTGGCCGTGTGTCCGTCCATGCAGCTGCGATACCTTCTGATTTTAAACCAGCACGTATCATAACTGAATAGGCTTAAAGTCCGTCCGAAGAACCACTCGAACTAAATCTCGTTGACGCCAACGAGACTTGAACCAGAGACCTTCGGCTTACGGGTTTAGTGCGCTAATCACTAAGCCACGTGGACTACCATAATGGAATACAATATAAATTCATAAAAAGTTTAAGGTTACAAAAAAAAAATAATTGAGTTTTAATATTTAGTTGGGAGGTTTTTTGTTGTATGACCACTTTCATGCGATGTGGCATCGACTCCACCAATTTTCGCCAGAAAGATGTGGGAATTTCATTCCACTCTTCTTTTAAGGCTACTACCAGTTGTATTTTATTTTTTATTTGATGATTTTTAATTTGTCTCCAAGTAACTCTACACGTGCTCGATAGCATTTAAATCAGAAGACTGCGGTGAGGTTTCATGCACGTAAAGATAAAGGTAGAACAACCAACTGCGCACAGCATGAGCTTTGTGCTTCGAATCATTATCCTAATAAAAGATGAGTTTTTGAGCGCTCTCTTTTACGTTTGTTTTCAAGAGATTCACGTTTCCCTCGGTCCAGCAGCGGATATTGCACCCCATACCATTATAGAACCTTAGCCGTGATTAATTGTAGGACGAAGGTTGGCCTTCTTGAGCCCTTAATTAGCTTGCTGATCGGAAAACATTGAATTTTCTTTCATTTGTAAATATAACTTATTCCCAAAATGAAACATCTTCACAAACCATCTTTCTGAAAATATCCATTCGTTTGTGTACGAGTATGTTGTCCTTGCTACCAAATGGCTTTTTTCTAGGTACTCGTCTATGGTATTGATACTTTCTAAACACAATTCTAACTGTTCCAGGGTTGGCTGTTTTCTCAAGATACTTTTTTGCTTCTGAGGTTAATTTTGGAGCACTGGTATGTAGATTTTTGCTAACGGTTTTTAGTAGCCACAGTTCATCTGACTCCGAAAAAATTTTACGACCACTCGGTTTCGACTTATTTTTGAAGTTTGTGGTTTTTTTGTATCACTTGCTGATGTTGAAAACAGTTATTAGTGCTCAATTAACAATTATATTAATATCTCGTACAGATTCATCCGCTTTTGATAAACGATTATGGTTTCTCTCTGCTCAACCGATGTCTGCTTACCGTAAGGTGCCATTGTACTTGTTCCCATTCAATAGAATAAAGAAAACTTGTAAAATAAGACTTTTAGGGGTACCATCCAATTTATAGGCACAGATTCATAGATAAAATGAAGTTGGCTGAAGTTGCAACAGTGAGCTTAGCATAATTTTAAACAGTGTTCCATTATAACTTTGCGGCTGAAGGTCTCGTTTGTTATGTAGTGCAATTTCTTTTGTTTTTAATGTGAATTTTGTTAAAGTTTTTTTGTTGATAATAAATGAATATCAATCATTCTACTTAAAATAAAAAACAATGTTAGTAATAGATTTGTAGTTAAATTGTTATTAACATAGGGTCTAAACTTACATATCCATGCTGTAACATTATAACTTTGAGCCCCTGTATCTTTCAGACAATGAAAAGACTCAAGAGAGTCAAAATGCGTCTGCTTATCAAATATGCGAGACTCGATGTGTGCTGAAGATAATTTAAAATCAGTTTGATTAATGAATATAAGTTATTGAAAATGATTTGAAATATTTTGAATAATTTTAGATAATTTTAAATAATAAGGTATGATTTGTAACTGTTTCGAATGTAAATGTACATAAAAATTAACTACAAATATCAAATAATATTTACTCGTTTTAAATAATTGGCTAAACTTTTAGTTTTTCAAATCATACAGGTTATGTATAATAAGTAACCGGACTGAGCCTGCCCGGCGCCGTCAAAGCGTCTGCTAACTGGTATCTGGTGCTGTAGTGGTGGTGGGGGTCTAGGTAAAGGGATCTGGGATGCGGCAGTTGCCTCTAAGCGCTTGGAGGGAAAGCATCGAGCGAGAGCGGAGTGCGAACGAGTACGATCGAGCAACCAAACCAACGTTTTTTAACCACGCTATTACAGGGGACGAAACGTGAGTTTTCGAATACGATCCTGAGATGAAGTGGCAGAGTTCGAATTGACACACACCGGCGTCACCACGACCGAAAAAAACGCGCATGAGCAAATCGAAGGTGAAGTCAATGCTCATTGCTTTCTTTGACGTGAAAGGCATTGTTCACAAAGAGTTTGTGCCTACCGGCCAAACTGTAAATGGCCAATACTACAGAGAGGTGCTCCATCGAGTAACCGCCCGGGTTCACCGAGTCCATCCGGAGATTGCCTATTCGTGGATCCTCCATCACGACAATGCTCCGTCGCACTCCTGCCTGCTCGTCACCGAGAAGTTGGCCAAACAGTCGAGGGCAACGTTGCCACAGCCTTCTTACAGCCCGGATATGGCACCAGCGGACTTCTTTCTGTTCCCCAAGATCAAGAGACACCTTATGGGGACGCGGTTCGGGACTCTGGAAAACGTTCAACGTGCTACGACGAGGGCTCTAGACAGCATCGAGGTTGCCGACTTCCAGGGAGCGTTCGGGGATCGGAAAATCCGGTATCAGCGTGTTATCGACTCCAATGGGGACTACTTTGAAGATTTCTAAAGAAAAATTGTACATATTTTGCCAATAAAAAATTGCCTGAGGTCAGTCCGGTTACTTATCATACAAACCCTGTATGACATATGGAATCAAATAAAATTAAAGCATCGCAAATAATAGAGAAAATACTTGGGGAGTGTGTTATTAAATATGATGTTGCAACCGCGGGAGTCACCGCAGTTGCAGACATTAAGTATTAGCAGAGGGGTGTGTAGCCCGGGGTGGAATACTGAGGCCGACAAGCGTTCAGTCGTGTCATGGGACTTCCGGGACACCCTCTGCTCGTGCTGAACCACCTTTACATAGAAAATACTAGCACATAGGGAAAAGGATGGAAAAGAGGAGGTCATCTTGAGAAATGAAAGATAATGGCTTTAATGAGACATGGCCGTTTTTTATTTACAAATTTTAATCGTGCTTTGACAATATCACTTCAATAATAAAAATAATTACTAATGAACACGCATTAAATTTTTTGGAATCAATTCAAACCCCCTTTCCGGTGAAATTAGTTCAGAATAATTTCGTAAAAAATAAATTATAAAAAAAAATCGTCAAAAGAGAAAACAAAATTCAATTTCTTAAATAAAAATATAATTACTCACCCTTTCGTTTGGAGCTGCTGAGCGCTCTGCAACTGGAACGGGGGACTGATAAAAAATTTGAAAAAAAAACAAACTACTTTTTCTTCTGCACAACTAATGAAACATTAAATAAAAAAAACAAACGGCCATCAATCCGCGTGTCAGCTTCTTGATCTTACTGTCACTGTCTATATTACTGTCACTTTCAACAATAATTCACAACCAAAAGAAACAGTTCGTCCGGTCACTAATAAAAGCAAAGAATGAGTTTCTTTAGCACGACCACGAATCACACAATTTTTTTCATTCCACTTTAATTGTCTTAAGCCGTCTCTCACTATTCCTTTCTCCACTTTATTCGTTTAAAATTCAATTCCTCTCTATTTCCCTTTTTCACTATATTTCACCGTCTTTTACTCTTAGTTAATATTGAGACGGTCCCGCACTTCAAATTAGAAAAATAATTCTCAAATTCCAAATTAAAATTCACTTCACTTTTCCAATCTTTCCACTCTCCTCCTCCGTCGCTAAAACTTCAAAAATTCATTCAATTCCCAATCACAATCTAAACTTTAAGCTCCCCTTTTCAAATTTTGAAACCCCAAAAATCACTTTGATGCCACAAAGAAAACTCCCTTATATTCCAATAATAACTGCGCTAATTCAACCAGCTCAATCCTCTTGATTTTCAATTACTGCTCCCCATCTGGGTAACGTAATCGAAGTTCATTACACTTCGCTTCCGCTACCAACATATCTTTTTTCCGTATCGACAAACACAATAAAATCCATTGATTTGCATATATGACAATTTGCATCATCAAAGAAGCGCTTGATTGAATGCAAGGTATCACATATAGATATACGGAAACGATTGATTTTGCCGATACCCCAAAAAGAGTGCTTCCCTGCGCTTGGGGAACTTGAACCCAGGGATCCAGCAGACCCCCGGTCGAGAACTCGCGACGCAACCAATGGAGCCATGTCTTGTCGATCTTCCATTCATCAGATTAGCAACTTCAACTCTTTCTTGATGGGTATGAAAGAGAAATTTGTTGATAGGGAAACGTGAATAAATTTTTGTTAGTATAAAAATATGAAATTTGTTAGTGGGAATCAAATTAGTTAGTATGAAGGAAGGAATTAGGTTTTGTTAGGGAAAAGATATTGAATGAAGTTTTGTTAGTGGGAATTAATGAATGGAATGTTGTTAGTGGAAAAATTGAAATTATTAGTATATATAATATTATTTTGGAAATAAGGGAAAAGAGTAGGATTGTGATGATGCGGAAGTAAAAATTATGGGGAAATTGGAAAAAATGTTAATGAAAATAAATAAATACACAACGGAAAAGGTACGAGTGCCCAAAGGAAGGTGGAAATGTTACGGCGGCAATTTGAAGTTGCGAATGAGAGAAAGTCGGTACGCTGGAATTCGCAACAATGATTTATTTTTATATGACCTGAAAAATATTGTTACATGTACAAATAATTACATGTACAAATAATTCTGCGAGCTACTGTCGCAATTGTTTTCATAATCATTAAGAACGTCAACAAATGAATTTACTCGAACCCACGAGAACCCAACAAGCATGATCAACATCTGCAAGTGACGTCACTCCATTCATTGATTTGCTCGAATCTACCAGGTACCTCTCAGTAAAACATTCGCCAATGTACGAGAAATGGGTGAATAGGTAGCGACCCTATATAAAGGCGAGCTGAATGAATGGAGGGATCATTCATTCGACCGCGATAAGAACTGCGATAGTGTGTGGAAAGCGAATAGAAAAGTGATTTTCGTTATTGTGAAGTGATTTAGAAGACAATTGCGATAAGAAATTTATGGACAAGTGTTACATTTTTAACAGTGAAAATTAAAATTAGTGAAAGTGATAAATCGATTATTGTGCATTATTGTAATTGAATAAACTCTCTTAACTTAAATTAAAAGACATTGCGTTTTCACTTTTCCGGAACATTAAATTATTGGCCGCGAACCATAACACGCGACAATGGTGTCGAGAAGTCAGATTAAAATTTTGGAAGTGACAAACGTTTAAACATAAAAAAAAAGAAAAATTCACAATAGTGAAATCTAACGTGGAAACTGGTTGAAAAATAAATAAAAGCCGAAATATTAATAATAAATAATAACCACGAAGCTAACATTTCAAACTAAATGAATTCACCATGGCGGAGCTTAAGGGAGACGCAAAAACGCCAAAACCAAAGGAACCAGAAAATGCGCTGATGCAAATGTTGATGCTGATGCAGCAAGAGCTGCGACAACAGTCATCTAATTTAACTGCGAAGCTCAATGAACAAGCGATCGAAATCAAGGCAGACATCAAGGCAGACATCACACAGAAGCTGGAGAAACAGTCAACCGAAATAAAAGCGGAGCTCGGTCATCTGAACAAACAAATTAAAGGCGTCAAGGAAAAGGTTGACCAGGTCGAGGAAAAGGTTTACCAGCTCGAGGAAAAGGTCAGCCAGGTCGAGGAAAAGGTCAGCCAGGTCGAGGGAAAGGTCAGCCAGGTCGAAGAGAGAATGAACCACGAGATGGAAAAAGTGAAAAAAGAATTGGAAGCAACGAAGGCAGTAGTAACGACTTCGCCAGCCCCGCTTATAACCGCAGCGCAAAGCACATCCAGAAATGTGCAAGCACCAATATTCGATGGGCAAACGGTCTGGAGTATTTACAAAATCCAGTTTGAAGCAGCCGCTAGGATAAATCACTGGAATGAGCAGGAACGAGCAACTGCGTTAATTCTTGCTCTAAGAGGCCTAGCTGCCAAGCTTTTGCAGACTTTCCCCGTTGAGCTACATTCAAACCCGGCTGCTATAATGAATGCGCTGGACATGCGTTATGGAGACGATCATCTGAAGCAGATTTGCCGGGCACAGCTACGGCATCGGATGCAAAAGTCTGGCGAAACCTTACAGCAGCTAGCCCAAGACATTGAGCGCCTGGCACTTTTGGCTTATCCAGCGTACGACCCAGAACATCGAGATGACGCAGCAACAGAAACATTCATCAGTGCGTTAAAGGACCAGGAATTGCAACAAGCCGTGCGTTTAGCCCAAAAGCAAACGGTTAAGGACGCATTGGTTTAAAGTCTGAACTTTAAGGCAGCGAAAAATGCGACTCGTACCACTGCCCGGGTCCGTGAAGTAGTTGCAGACGAGTGGATGTGTAAGCGCGTGGAAAATGAGCGAGAGCCGCAGGTGAATGGTGCGCCTAGATGCTGGGATTGTGGAGAGAAGGGGCACTTGCAAAGAGACTGCAAGAAGCGAAGAAAACGGAGCTATTGTCCAAGATGGTGGAGATCCAGACCGTGTCAGGAGCCTAGAATGGAGGCCCATCAAACTGCAAGGGCAAACTTTGTGGGGCAAACGTTAGCTAGGAGGATCGACATGCCCAGTACCCCCATCACCGTGCCAAGGCAACATCGTGGAGAAGCAGACAGATGCCTTCCTGGTCAAGTTGATGAAGAACATTGCACCATAACAAACGACACTGGTGCAACCCGATCGACAATCCGACCAGACCTAGTGAGGCCCCAACTACTTCACAAGGGCAGAGTTCATGGAAATGCTGACGCCCTATCTCGTCATCCATGTCCAGCTAACTGCAAGCATTGCCGGCGGATTGAGGAAAAAGGGCCGACCGTTGAACTGCGAGTGATAACGGCTGGATTCGATGCAGGTTGGTCAGCGGAGGAGATTCGAAATGCCCAGCTAGCCGATGAAGACATCGGACCATTGCTCGTATGGAAGGAGACGACTGGGCGACCTGAGTCGAAGGACGTTTCAACGCATGGCGCAACCCTGAAAAGCTATTGGGCACAATGGAACTCCCTTCAGGTGGAGAGTGGCGTACTCAAGCGGAAATGGGAAACGGTGGATGGTAGCTCCTATAGGATGCAAACTATACTACCTAAAAGCCGAATCCACGATGTGATTAAGGAAATGCATGTAGGATCCTCGGGAGGCCACCTTGGTGTTAACAAGACCTTAGCGAAATTGCGGGAAAGGTTCTACTGGCTCCACGCTCAAGAAGACGTAGAGGACTGGTGCCACAGATGCACAATTTGCGCTTCCGTCAAAGGCCCAAAGCGACGACTGAGAGGACAAATGCAAACCTATAACGTGGGGGTACCGTTTGAAAGGATTGCTGTTGACATCGCAGGACCCTTTCCGGAATCTGAATGGGGAAATCGATACACGCTGCTTGTAGCCGATTATTTCAGCAAGTGGCCCGAGGTCTACCCCATTCCCAACCAGGAAGCAACTACTGTAGCTGAACAGCTAGTGTTAAATTGGGTTAGTATGTATGGCGTACCTTGCGAACTACAGTCGGATCAAGGCCGAAACTTTGAGTCACTAGTTTTTGGCGAAATGTGCGAGCTGCTTGGAATACGGAAAACGAGGACAACACCGCTGCATCCCCAATCCGATGGAATGGTCGAACGTTTCAACGGCACGCTCAATAAACACCTGGCCAAAATGCTTGACGAGAACCAAAGGGACTGGGACCGACATATCCCACTAATTTTAATGGCGTATAGACAACGGTTGAACCAGATACATCGGACAGTGCGAAAACACCTCGAATCGGCTACTGACCGCATGAAGACCAGGTATGATCTAAAGGCTAATTCTACTGGCTTCCAGCAAGATGACTTGGTGTGGCTATATAACCCGCAACGGCGAAAGGGTAGGTCTCCAAAGTTGCAACATAATTGGGAGGGACCATACCGAGTTACAAAGCGAATCAACGACGTCGTAGACCGAATACAGGAACATCGTAAGCCAAGAGCTAAAATGAAAATCGTGCATCTGGACCATCTTGCCTCATATTACACCCAGGGAGAATTGACTACAAATAGCGACACATCTTTTCGGGGCGAAAAGAACTGAGGTGGGGGCAGTGTTACATGTACAAATAATTACATGTACAAATAATTCTGCGAGCTACTGTCGCAATTGTTTTCATAATCATTAAGAACGTCAACAAATGAATTTACTCGAACCCACGAGAACCCAACAAGCATGATCAACATCTGCAAGTGACGTCACTCCATTCATTAATTTGCTCGAATCTACCAGATACCTCTCGGTAGAACATTCGCCAATGTACGAGAAATGGGTGAATAGGTAGAGACCCTATATAAAGGCGAGCTGGATGAATGGGGGGATGATCATTCATTCGACCGCGATAAGAACTGCGATAGTGTGTTTCGTAATAGTGAAGTGATTTAGAAGACAATTGCGATAAGAAATTGATGGACAAGTGTTACATTTTTAATAGTGAAAATTAAAATTAGTGAAAGTGTTAAATCGATTATTGTGCATTATTGTAATTGAATAAACTCTCTTAACTTAAATTAAAAGACATTGCGTTTTCACTTTTCCGGAACATTAAATTATTGGCTGCGAACCATAACACGCGACAATATATATAATTTGGAAAAATTTATAATGAAATGATTTCATGCTTTTTCTTGATCGAGTAATTAAATTTATTTGCAAAAATGCAATAAATTAGCTCCCAAGGGGTCATAAAAAATTGATAGGCGTTGCATTTGAAAAAAGGAATAGTCAATTGTATGAATGAAGTCTTATGTATTTTTGATAGTATAGTGGATCAAAGAGTACAGCTATTTAAGAAAGACTTCAATTATAATATTGAATATAATGGAGAAATGAGAAAAACTAATCAATGAATTTTTCTCTCTTTTCCATCAGCTGCTTCCGAAAACTAAGCATTACCGCACTCATTCACATGTACAAGATAAGTATTACTTATATTGATCCACAAGATTGGATCACATAACAGTTTTACATCCACCTTACCTCTAACTACTGCTGCCCTACCTTAAATTCAAGTCCAGTTACGATCCTCTTTCAAAGCCAAGCATATTCTCAAAGAAACAACACAATCCCTCATTAAATCCTCGAATTTCATTTCATTTCATTAAATAATAAATCAAACCAATATCTTATACCAGAGCAACTGAAAACATAAGAAAATGGTCAAGGACAAAGAGAACCTACGCGCCAACACTCACCCACTAGCACATATTTCAAGGCGCGAGAAATGAGGCAAATAAATATACATGCTTCAGTTCTAGAGCACAGATTCAAGCTGTTACGGAGTCAAGCCTGAAGAAATAAATTTCAATTTTGTGGAACTGAGATGACATGGCAAGCTCCCAAAGTAGGCTGAATTGCAAGCAGTGAAAATCTTTGAAGTATATTTTCTGAAAATTTAAATGTCCCTGAATAAATATCATAAATATTTCGGGTTATATTAAGAATCCTTAATAATTTATTTTCATTATCAGTAAGAATCTTCTGCTAAGTGAATAAAGTGAAACAAAGCAAAGAATGGAACTGTTGAATTGAATAAAGCGTTGGACGTAGTTTTTCTTACCTATAACGTCTGTTGCAAGAATTAAACAAGTTGGATAGACAGACCTATGCTCATGTCAGAAGGGTTTTGTACTCAACTTACAAAATGCAGTAACCAGCAACGAATAAAATCAAGAAACATGTCAAAGACGATTTTATTGGAGAAAATGTGAATTTCGAGGGTCATACTATTATTAACAAAGTTGAAAGAATTTTGACTTCTGAGGTATTTGTTAGAGTTATACCCATAAATATATCCCTTGATAATTTTTTCAGATTTTTTTGATCACGGGTGTCCATTCGCGAGGGAGGAAACACATTTTTCATGTATTTCCCCCCACCCCTGTGCCCCCACTGAAGCAAAAACGGTCAGTTTAAGAACTGTTTTGAAAAGCTCTCATAGAGAACTTTCAGTTGATACTCATATCGGCTATCTTTCATGAAATTTTTTTCCAGGGGCCACTTCTCTGTACTGTAATCATCGATTCATGGCCTGTTTTTTCGAATCCTAGAATGGTTACAAAGCCCTTTTGCTAGGAGCTCTCTACTGCCTCTTCGACTTGTTTCAATTATATGTACTCATCTTCATGATACCTTTCATTCCTGCAATTTTCACGCAAATCCTAGAAAAGGTGTAGCGTCTAATTCGGTAAAAAGCGCATATGGCTCCATAGCCATATGTTTCCATAGTAATACAGGGCATATTGTTCCATAGTAATACAGGAAAATTCAAATCGCTTTAACTTTGTCAAATACTATTCGATCTTTATGAAACTTTCAGCAAAGATCAATCCTATAAATAGTCATCTGTTTGCAAAATTTTATTGAATTTAAGGGTACGGTTTAGACTTTATTCAAGAAAATATAAAATCGATAAATCATACTATTACTAACAAAGTTGAGTGAATTTCGACTTCTCATGTATTTGTTGTTGTTGTACTCATTAAGGCCTACATTCATGATTTTTTTCAGATTTTTCGGCTGGAAGATGTCCAATCGCGAGGGGGGGGGGTACGCGAAAAGTTCGTACATTTCCCCTTCCCCTGCCCCCCTTGGTACTTATAAGGCAATTTTAGGACTTGTTTTGAAAAGATCTCATTAAGACCTTTCTAATGACACCCTACTCGACTACCAATGGTGAAAATTTTTTTTTGAGGGGTCACTTCCCTATACGGGGAGACCCCCCTAAACCCCTTTGAAAAATTTTTCCACCCTTGAAATTTCAAGAAGTCACCACTTCTGACCTTTCCACAAAGTTTCATGACTGTAGCCTCTATAGTTTCGGAGAAAAAGTGCTGTGACATACAGACGGACGGACAGACGGACACATGTCGTGATTGCAGTATTTTAGTACAAAACCCTAAAAAGGACGATTTATATTTCGATCAAATTAAAACTAAAACAATAAACTTAAAATATATCATTTGAATAAAACTCTGGATGATCATATATCATTCAATATTTTTATTCATTTCCTTCCCAAAAATCAATTTAGCTGCCGGAAATTTTAAATTGAAGAAAAAACTTATCAAATAACAAGGAAAAGAACTTGAATATACTTTAAGTTTCTTAATAAAAGATTCTACTCGGAATTGAACTGCAACTGTGCTGCAGTCACAGAACTGAAAACTTTGACTTTGTTCAACTATTTTCATACATTAAAAGTTTTCCAGTTTTTGATTCTTCATATTGAAAATTCTTTAGATTGCAGTGTTTGTGATTTAAGTTTACTAATCATTTGATCAGGAAAATTATAGTGACAGTAGTTTAAAGATACAAATATCTTAAAGTGTTCACTGATGAAAAATACAAGCTATCCTAAATTATTTGGGTGTAGGTACTTGTGCATGCAGATATTTTTTTTTAGAAAGAATGAATTAAATTTCAAAATTTTTCATTTGAATGATACTTTCTTTTGAGTCAAAATTAGCATGCATGTGAATTAATTCATTAATAATAAATATGTATTTATAGCCACATTGTATACATCGATCTCGATTAATTTGAGTTAATTTATCAACACTCTTTCATCCACAAAAATGAGCTTACAACATGTAAACATTTATTCTCTCCATATACTCTATAAATTGAATTCAATAAATAGTGCTTTCATGATTTATTAAGCAACTGTATTGCCCACTATGTGTATGCTTACAAATTGATATCCGGACTTTAAAGTATTTTTGTGGAAAAGGAAGTAAATAATAAATTAATTAACATCCAATTGGTTGCAGTAAACTTATTTACAAAAGAAATGATTATCAGGTACCCTGAAATATTGTACAGTATATTACAAAGTAATTAAGCAGGAATATCGTAGCGTGATTATATGAAGTGTGAAAAGGCATTAATTACTTGTCAAAGTTATCGTCTATCTAGGACATTACACAGAATTAATTGATATGAGGAAAAACCGAGTAGGTTAATGAAAACTGGGTGCATGGAATAATTAGTTGATAAGGGCTGAGGTAAATTGCAAAATTTGATCGACCTCCGGTAATGATTTTAAAAGTCTCTGGAATTTTTATTGATGGGCAGTCTCAGAGACACGTCAAAGCTGTTTAGTTGATTCAAAATCTTTTGGAATAAAACTACCGAAAGATGATCAATGAGTGCAAAGATTTTTTTTAATTTGAAAAAATTAAATGAAACCAACAGAAAGCTAGTGAAATTGCTTAAAAGGTGTTTTCATTTTACTAATAGGGGTACCGGCTAATTCGTGCGGTTTTCCAATTCGTGATCTTCAAAGTTTTTGGCTGTCTGTGCCGTTCATCGTCCTCCAAGTCAAAATTGCCACTTTCAAACGTGTAAACCACTTCTGGCACGTACGCTCAGCTAGAGCATGCACACCATACACTTCTACCAAACTACGATGTCTTTTGGCAGCTTTTTCCTTCAATGAAAAAGTACTCCCCGCAAAAACACTTTATTCGGCACAAAATTCGACATTTTCAGAGTAAAAAAATGTATTGTTGTTTAAGCTTCAGCTAAATGACACATACTGATTCTGAAACTATATGACAGTAGCTTTCCAACACAGATTTGGAAAGGTGAATCACTGGAATGAAAATCAAGTTACCCCATCTGTTAGAAAACCGCATGAACTAACTGGTACCCCTATTATTTGTAATAAATATTGTTATTCACGTACATGATTTCCGTGCCAAGTCACATCATTTTTTAATACTTTAACTTATTCAATATCCAGTCTAGTATCTGTCGGCACAATATATTTGGCAAACACTGGAAAATCATTAATGACCAATTAACTCCAAATTTAAGCTAGCACAATGCCTGCACTCTCAAAGTTTCGCTTTCATAACTTCAACTTAGTAGTTCGGTTACTGGAATCTAGATTTGGACCGAAATTGTCGTGTTTTAATATAACACCAGTAATTCGTGACTGAGTGGTGCCATTTGTTGTTCCACTCTGTTGTAAACACTTCAACCTGGAGTATTTGTGGCAATGTAAATTGCGTTCAAGTCAAAATTCTTAAAGTTTTGTTTTACTGAAACTATAACTCACTCGCTATGGCATTGGATCCTTGAATGTCAGATCACTCAATTACCCTGGCGGTGATAAGGACCATTTACAACAGGCCAGTCAATAGCAATTAAAAATACTGGCAATCCAGGAAACGAATTGGACTGGAAACGACATTCATGACATGAGATCACACACAATATTCAAAAGTGGGAACCCTACTGGAAAACGAGGATTCGGAGTGGCCTTGATTGTGGATAGGGATTTCAAATCACACATTGTTGTTTTTAAGGCAGTCAATAAACAGTTGTGTGCGATCCGTGTAAAAGCGAAACCCTCCAAAATCTGGCTGATTAATTTTCATGCCCCGACCAAAGACAAGGACGAAGAAACGAAGGAAACGGTTTACAATCACCCTAAAAGACTGGTCGACTCATTGCTCATAAACGACACAAAAATTATTCTGGGTGATTACAACGCTAAGGTTGGCAATGAGCTATCTCATCGGGGAACGACTGGAGCATACAGCCTCCACAATGAAACAAATGACAACGGCCAGCGCCTGATTGACTTTGCATGTAGCAAAAGTCGAGTCATACGTTTGACTTGCTTCCCACATTGACGCATTCATAAAATGACCTGGGTATCACTGTTACAAACCATTATACCCTATGTATACTGGTATGAGCTGGGAGCTCATTTGATGTGTATCCTATATACATTATCAAGGCTCCCGGGGAAAGAACTCCCTGTAACACCACTTACCTACTGCTCTGTCCACTTAAACCAAACCACCAAAGGCAAGAGTTCACTTTAAAGAATTACTTTTCATTTTATTTTAATTTTTTAAAACTTATATTAACACCAAATTGATTAATCAACTAACTAACAATACTAGGTAAATCGCTTTTCACACAGGTGAGTGCCAGTCTGTAGAGGGAACTAAAACGACAGGCTTTTGGATCGGGATGGCCACGCGGCGTGAAACGTCAAAGGACCGATGGAGGATCGCGGCTCAAGCCAACACCTCACCCCTTACCACTTTCTCGTACACAGGATAAGAACTTCGGCTAAAAATTAATCACGAATACTTTGAACGATGTAGATGAACAATGGGTAGCAGCACGTTCCCTTTTGGATTTGAAAAAACGACCGACTCAATATACTCCATAAACTGTTTATAAATGATCGCGAAACGAGCTTTTGTTCCATATTTCGCCAAAGTTTGCCGAATATGCAACGTGTGAGTTCACATTCCACGGAAGCTCTTACTCTCCGTCTCGTTTGTAGACTTTTACAACAATATTGGGGAAATTGAGCGAGGGAGAGCTTTTGTTTCATCTTTTGGCTCTCTCTCTCTCTCTGGCTTCATTTGCTGGAAGCAAACCCCAAAGCTTATGTGCTTAAGCGTAGTGAAGCTTACCATGTACGTATGAAGTGAATTTCCATGTACGTATGAAGTGAATTGCCATGTACGTATGAAGTGAATTGCGAATTGATCTAGCGTATGCCCATTGGACGATAAATATATGCTTTGATGACAATGGACGTATGTGCTTGCTTGTATGTGAGTATATAGGTGGTATGTGTTTGCTCGCAACATCACCGGATGGCTACACACAAAAACACATTGACCATATTCTGATCCATCAACGTTGGGCCTCGAGCATACTTAACGTCCGTACATACCGAGGAGCCAATTGTTACTCAGATCATTACTTGATCAAATTAACCTATCGATGTCGTTTGTTAAAGACATTTTCAGCCAAGACCATCCCGCTACAAAAATTTGCTATCGAAAGGCTCCAAACGGCGTCTGGAGCCAAACATTTCACGGAGACCCTGTTGCGAATTCCGGCATACCAACTTTCTCCCATTCGCAACTTCAAATTGCCGTCGTAACATCTCTACCCTCCTTTGGGCACTCCTACCTTTTCCTCTGTGTATTTATTAATTTTTATGAAAATTTTACCAATTTCCCTATAATATTAATTTCCACACCATCACAATCCCCCTTTCCCTTATTTTCAATTAAAAATAACTAGTAATTTAATAATAAGTTTAATTTTCCCACTAACAACATTCCATTCATTAACTCCCACTAACGAAACTTCATTCAATACATTTTCCCGAACAAACCCTAATTCCTTCCTTCATACTAAATAATTCTATTCACTAGCTCCCACTAACAAATTTTATTTCTTCATACTAACGAAAATTCATTCACGTTTCCCTACTAACGAAATTCAATTTCATACCCAGATGTATAGTTCAAGTTGCTTATTAGCTGAATGGGTAATCAATAGAACATGGCTCCGTTGGTAGCTTCGCGAATTCTCGACCGGGGGTCTGCTGAGACCCTGGGTTCAAGTTCCCCGAGCGCAGGGAAGCACTCTTTTTGGGGTATCGGCAAAATCAATAGTTTCCGTGTGTGTATATGTGACACTTTGCATCTAATAAAACGCTTCTTTGATTATACAAATTGCCATATATGAAAAAATGGAAATTATTGCGTTTGTCGGTACAAAAAGATGTGTGGGTAGCGGAATCGAAGGGTATTGAACTTCGATTACATTACCCAGATGCGGCATCGGTAAAGAAAAATGAAAGGATTGCGGGATCGGATTTGCTGAAGGTGAAGTGTGGGATTGGGTGCTTGAATTGGAGGCAGTAGGTTTTTGACTTTGGGAAGGTGAATAAGAGGAATTGATTTTGGGGAAGAAGTTTTTTTTTGCAAGTTTTCCATGACGACGGGGAAAGAACAGTAAAAGTGTTGAGTTTGGAAAGCTCGTGAGGGGAGTTCGATATGTAAAATTAGTGAATAAAAAGCCATGATTATGATTCGGGGAGGTTTTGGGAGTGAAATGAAATGAAATTTGAAGGCGTAGTGACATTATAAACGAAAAGTACAGTTTTCTGGAGGGTTGAAAAATTTAAATTGATGCGCGTGAAGTTTATGTGGGCTAAACACACGAAAAACACAAAATTAGGTGAGGTGAAGCCGGAAGAAAACAGTGACGGTTTAAGATACATAAAAAAGGAAATCTAAATAGTTTTTGAATCGGAAAGAAAATTGGTACCGAGTAACAGTGGTAATAAAAAAGGAACAGTGGATGCAGGTTGTGGTTGACGCCGTGAAGAAATTCAAGAGCAAAAGAAAACAGCATTCAGTGTCGGGAATTCAAAGATAATGAAAACTGAAAGTATGAATTAAGAACAAGAGTCTATTAATGAATAGTGAAACAAAACCAAACGTGAGTGTGAGTTTAATTAGTACCGGGATCACTGAAGGATGAGTATAGTGCAAAGTCTCCGAAGAGAAGGTCTACCGTTTGTGAAACGTGGCCGGTTTGGGCTGCGTTTTAAGTAGTGTGAATATTTTTGAAATTGTCGTTAATTTTCAGTGCCCCCCTTCGGTTACCGAGCGCTCTGCAGCATCAATAGGGATGAGTAATTACACATTTTTTGTTATATTTTCTTTTAATTACATTTTTGTCATTGTGGCGATTCGTTTTATCACAATTATATCATTAATTTTTTTTCCTTTAATTAAAAATATTTGCTGGTTTTATAGCAGCGGCTTCGAAATTTTTCCATTCAATTGATGTATTCATTAAATTATTAAAAAAAAGGAAGTAGATGCTTTATAATATTATCCTTTTTCATGAATTGCTGTTGTGTTCTTTTTCCCTATTTCAAATAAATCACTATGTTGTAAGCAAAAATAATTTTCTCATTTTTCAATATGACCTCCCCTCCCGTCCTTTTCCCTTCGTGTAAGCGTTCTTTATGTAAGGTGGCTCAGCACGAGTAGAGGGTGTGCCGGAAGTCCCACGACACAGCTGAGCGCTAGCCGGCCTCAGTATGCCACCCCGGGCTACACACCCTTCTGCCAAAACTTAATGTCTGCAACTGCGGTGACCTCCTTGGTCGCAACAACCCTCGACAACCAGCTGGCTCCCATCTTATTAGACGCATCGTTAAAGACGAGCAACGAGCTCAGGATGGAAGTGAAAGGGGCTATCAGGACCATGGCAGAACAGTCGATCGGACATTAAGCCCGGTGCAAGAGGAATGATTGCTTCGACGATGAGTGCCAGAATGCGTTAGATAAAAAGAATCAGACGGACAAAGAGTACTTGAGTAGGAAAACCAGGACGAAGAGAGAACACTATGAAAATCTCAGAAGAGAAGCGAATAAGATAATTAGAATGAAGAAAAGAAAATACTATGACGACCAATTGAGAAGTAAAGATGTAATTTTAGTGAGCGACAACACAAGACAAGCATATAAAGAAGTGAAAAGCATGAAACGTGGTTATCAGCCCAAGACCACGTTCTGTCGTGATGACAGCGGCAATATAATCGTTTACGAAATCAAGGAAAGATGGGCATCATATTTCAAGAACCTCCTTAATCCTCCGCACAGCTCCAGAGCATCGGAGCCTATAGATGTCTGCGGAGAGCTTCCATTGGTTCCACCAACTCTAGATGAAAGTTGTTTCATCATCAAAGCCCAAAAGAATAATAAAGCACCGGGTATCGATGACAGATCATCAAATATGATGGCAGTAGTCATCCCGTATATTTTGCAACAAGAACATAAGCCGAAAGAGTTGAGCCAATCAATTATATTCCCTATCCACAAAAAAAGTGGCAAGCTATAGTGCGAAAATTATAGAGGCATATCACTACTTTACTTACGGCGTACAAAATATTTTCTAAAATCTTAGAAAATGAAATCGGACCATACGCCAACAGTATTATTGGGGAGTATCAAGGTGATGAGCTGGCCCCATTGCTATTCAGTTTGGCTCCGGAGTACATCATAAAGAAGCTACCTTCCGATACAAGTAGTAGCCTCTGCCGGCGACATCAACATTCTCTCACGGTCATTAACAATGGCCAAAGAACTTTTCCTGAAACTCGACACCGAAGCAAAACTAGTAGGTCTACAAATCAATGAAAATAAAACAAAGCTCATGACGCAGTCGAGGAAAAATACATCAAATACCCAAAATATCACACTTGGCGAATACAGTATCAAGAATGTCAGTGAATTTGTGTATTTAGGCGCCAAAATAATGAAAACGGGCAATGAAAGAGACGAAATACGCCGAAGAATACAGCTTGCAAATAAAATGTTTTATTAAGTATTGGCGATCTTGAAGATCAGCTGCATACACAGGAGAACCAAGCTCCAAGTATACAAATCTGTGCTAAGACCTGTGCTATGCTATGGCGGTGAAATATGGACCTAACTCAAGCATCCGCGAATATATTGAACACCTTTGAGCGACGGGTCGTGAGGTGAATAATCGGAGTGAAGCTAGACGGGGACCAATGGCGAATTCGATACAACCATGAGCTGTATGAAATTTTTGACGAACCGGAGGTCTCAAGGATTGTAAGACAGCGGAAGCTGCAACGGGCTGGACACATAAATCGTAACGACGAACAACGGATACCCAAGCACGTATTCGTTGGGAGAACTGAAGGCCAGAGACCAGTGGGGAAACCGAGAAAACGCTGATCTGACTCGGTCGACGAAGCCAGTTCATCGCTCCTTGGATTTCGGAATTGGAAGAGGCGCTGTTCGGAGGAAGCGAAGGCCCAAAAGGTGCTGTAGTGCTTGAAAACTTTTTTGATCCAAAAATTCTGAAAAAATCATGCAAGCAAAAATACGTCATAAATCAACATTTGATCTTCTTGCTTAATAATAAAACATTTTATGAATTTTAACTTTTTTTCCCGTTTTTACATACATTATTTACCTAAGTACTAAAGGCTAATTATCTTTTAATTTTTTGGACTTATATAGCATATCATCTGCTGCTACACACTCTGTGTTCCCCCTTGATCGGCGTATGTAATGTTATGCCCTTCTTGGGTTCACCAATCAGATTGAGTTCTAAGCAGAAGCTCAACAATAACTTCTCCTGGCTTTATTCAGTACGCAAAAATATTTTCACAACTTTTGACAACTTTCCGGAGGTAAAACACGTGATAGGGATTGATGGGGTAGTTTCCGGTAGAGAGGGTGGAGTAATAACATTTTTTGATGCGCAATAAAATAACAATTAATATGCACCGATGATCAAAGTTCCCTAATAAATTGGATGATGCAGTTTAATATGGAGGAGGAGTGAGATACACGGTAGGGGTTGATGGGGTAGTTTCGGGAACTTGTTTGTTGCTAATAATGTGAGCAATAGATTAGCAATAAAATATGCTCCTTCTCTATCTGTAATGGCTCTTGAGATGCGGGGTGGCTGATGTAGCTTAAGTCTTTAGCCACATTAACCGCCTTTCCGTGGAAGGGATGGAGCAGTCAGATTGAGTTCAGCGTATAAGTTAAACAAGTTGGGTAAACAGACCTACGCTCATGTCAGAAGGGTTTTGTATTCAATTTACAAAATGCAGTCACCAGATCGAATCAA
Organism: Odontomyia ornata; assembly: GCA_963969285.1. Lineage (NCBI taxonomy): Eukaryota > Metazoa > Arthropoda > Insecta > Diptera > Stratiomyidae > Odontomyia > Odontomyia ornata. The sequence continues at coordinate 446,183,247 of OZ017738.1, forward strand.
ATCAAGAAACATGTCAAAGACGATTTTATTGGAGAAAATATGAAATACGAATATGATACTATTATTAACAAAGTTGAACGTATTTAGTCTTCTCAGGTTTTTAGTATTGTGATACTCATAAATATCTCCCTTGATAATTATTTCAGATGTCCATCCGCGACGGAGGAAACACATTTTTCATGTATTTCCCCCCTGTGCCCCCACTGAAGCAAAAACTGACAGTTTAACAACTGTTTTGAAAAGCTCCCATGAAAACTTTTATTTCATACTCATATCGGCTACGTATGATGAATTTTTTTTCAGGGGCCACTCTCCTGTACTGTTATCATCGATTAATGGCCAATTTTTTCGAATCGTAGAATGGTTACAAAACCCTTTTGCTAGGAGCTCTCTCCCACCTCCTTGACTTGTTTCATTTATGAGCATTAATTGTAGGTACTCATCTTCAGTCATTCATTAAATTGAATCAAGTGTACAAAGCATGCACCTTCAACGTTGAAGTTGGGAAAAAATAACTCAAAATTATTCAATCTTCGCATTTCAAACAGCCACTATTTTGTTTTACGATTACTGATACCACTAGCTGAGCCGATTCTCAAAGATATACATGACACCTATCATTCCTGAAATTTTCATGCAAATCCTAGCAAAACTGTAGTGTCTGAGTCGGTCAAAAGCGCATGTTGTTCCATAGCCACATGTTGGCATAGTAATAAATGCAGCGCATATTGTTCCATAGTAATACAGGAAAATTCAAACCGCTATAACATCGCTAAATATGATTCAATCTTTATGAAACTTTCAAGATAGACCAATCTTATTAATAGACATCCACGTACTGAATTTTATTGAATTTAAGGGTACCGTTAAGATTTTATTCAAGAAAACATAAAATCGATAAATCATACTATTACTAACAAAGTTGAGTGAATTGCGACTTCTCACGTATTTGTTGCTGTTGTACTCACCAAGGCCTACATTCCTGGTTTTTTTCAGATTTTTCGGATCACAGGTGTCCAATCGCGAGGGGGGGGGGGGGGGGGGACACAAATTTTTCGTGTATTTCCCCTTCCTGTGCGCCCCTCGAAGCAAATATTGCCAAACTAAGACCTGTTTTGAAAAGTTCTCATTAAGGCCTTTCATTTGATACCCATATCGGCTACCTTCAATGAAATTTTTTTTTCGGGGGGTCACTCTCCTATATGGGGAGACCCCCCTTAAATACCTTGTAAAATTTTTTTGTAGTTGAACTTTGAAGAGGTCACCACTTTACACATACACACAAAATTTGATGTTTCTAGCTTAAGTAGTTTCCGAGAAAAACTGCTGTGACACACGGACGGACGGACGGACGGACGGACAGACGGACAGACTGGTCGCGAAACTAGTAGGGTTTTGTAAAATTATTTTACAAAACCCTAAAAATGAATTCCCCCGTCTTTATTCAGGGTGAAAAAATATTTTTTCAACTGTTTCGCGGGAGATGGAATATGCGGTAAGGCTTGATTAGGTGGTTTTCCAGAGAAGGGGTGGAGCGATAAAATTTTTTGATGTATAATAAATTAGTAATAAAGTATGCACCTATAATGAATGCTCCTTAAAAATGTTGGTGATGTAGCTTAATGTAGAGGAGGGGTGAGATACGCCGTAAGGGTTGAAGATGTGGTTTCAAGAACTTGCTTGTTGCTTATATCGCCAGCCATAAAATATGCCACCTCGAAAATGTCTCTATCTGCATTGGTAATTGAGATACGGGCATGGGGGACGTGGCTTAAGCCTTAAGCTACTATAACCACTTTTTGAGGGGAAGGGGAGAGCATTAAAACTTTTTGTTGCGTACTAAATTAGCAGTAAATTAGCAATAAAATATGGGGTTATAACGAATGCTCCCTAATAAAGTGGATGAGTTAAGTTTTTTGTTAATAGTTAAAATTTTGCAGTTTTACACTTAGATATTTTAGATTTGGAAATGTGACATCACGAAACTTAGGACCTCTTTCACCCCTTGTCACACAATATCACACTTCAGCGACCCTCGCCCCCCAGCTTAGCGTGTGGTGCAATTTATGGACGGTCCGTTACTAATGAAGCACGCATAACACTTTCAATAAATTCTCTTGTTTTGCTGATTTGTCTTCTATTTTGGTAGTTTCACTTTTTAGCGGATTGCTAAGCACACCACATTATTCTCACTCAAAATTTTTGCTATGCTTTTCATATAAAGTAATGGTTTTTAGCCCGCGTGTTGTAGCGGTTAGAGTGCTCAACCTGTAAGCTGAAGTCCCTGGTTCAATTCCAATAGTGATAACGAGATTTGTTTCGAGGGATTCTTCGGACGGACTATAAGCTCATTCAGTTATAAGTACTAGCTTAAAATCAGAACATATTGCAGCTGGGCAGATGCACACATGGCCAAAGCTTAGTACTTACTACGAGTATATCACCTTCTCGAGTGCCGACACATTCGATCAAGATAATGAGATACTCTATCTCTAAGCGAAGGGTTGAAATGGATAACAGTGCTAAAGCAAAAATGAGGTACTCTAACTATCTTTAACCAAAACCCCAAAAACGGGCTGTATTAAAAAAAAATGCTTAATACCATGAGAAGATGGAATTTCTGAACATTTTACTACGCATTTAGTAAAAGATGCTTATGCACACTCTTATGGGGATGTGAATTGTACAATTTCGAATCAAAATTACTCCTCATTATCATTACTTATGTGTGAGTTTCTCTATTTACACAATCAGAGTAGAATATCCTTTTGAAATGAGTAGCATCAGATATTGTGTTTGGAGAAAGTAGGTAAATTACATTTCTAAATGGAAAATGCATCCAAAGTCGAGATGAACAATTAAACAAAGCAATTTACCATTCTTGTGCATTCCATTAGTAGAGGCAGCCACATCATTAAATGCATTTGCGTCTCGTTGCTGCCAAGAGTAATTGAGCTGGAGGTAGGCAATTGGAATTTAAAACACAGATGCTCTGAAGACATTACGCTGATAATACTGATTAAATTGATGTCATTAATTTAGTTTACATTCAAGTGAAAATGCAATGTTGATGTAGTTTTACTATTACGAGATGGTTTCAATATAGAAAATCGGAAGAAAACAGCAAATACTGAATATGCAATAACAATTAAATTCTCATCTGTTTCATTCTTTAATTAAGAATGCTTTTGAAAACACGAGCTGCTCAGGGTTAATGAAAAATCTGAAACGAGGCTCTAAAATATGCCAGAATATATATAAGGGAAGGTTGGTGTCGGGTAATGCTAGTTTTGTTTTTCTTTGAAAGTTCATCGATAGGTTTGCTCAAAAGCCGTTTAGGCAATGGTGCTGTGTATGTTCATTATAAAGTTTCTTGAACATCAAATTCGGTTAATCTATCTGTTCTGGGATGATATACAAATTGTAAGACGCCAATATTTTTGATTGATCACCAAGTGATGATTTATGAAATACATATTTAATTTTGTTGACATGCAAAACAGCACAATTACTTTTAATACAACTCTGGAACTCGCTTACATTACAAAGTTCAATAACTTAAGCTACTAAAAATAGAGTACTCAATGTATTTACATAATTTTGCTTACTTTAACAAGGTCATTAGCTTGATTTTTGCGAATAAATTGGGTCGTCAAAAATTGTTATGCTGTGTTTGCTATTATGTGCACAGGAGCATGAATTTAATTGTGCGTGATATTGAATGAAATATTGAAAAAATTTCTATAGATTGATATTATAATATGGATTTTAACATTATAGAAATTTATTAATGTACAATTGGGAACCGTAAATATACCGATAGCCCACCGAACGAAAAAAACAGTTGAACATTGACGCCCGAAGACGAATCATGTGAAGTAACACAACGACGCCAACAGACGAAAGACGTGAATTTGCATAATGACGGCTGAAGGTTAAAGGCTTGAGGATTGAATCATATCAAGCAATTATTTTATTAACTATTGAATAGAGTCATTGTTTCGTTTTTATCTATTAAAAATACAATCCTGAAAAAATTGTGTTTTAATATCAAAAAACTGTGTATAAAGCAAATTTCTTACAAAGTGGGGGCTCAACCAGGATTTTCACATACCATACGTCACAGCAAACATTAGATCAAGAAAGAACCGAAAAATTCGATGTTTCGAGAGTGTAGTGCTGGTAGTGAAACGACGCTCACTTTGAAAGTGTATGAACACGAACCCAAAATGATCTCTCTACGGGAAATATCAAATGTAGTCGCAAATGTTGCGCGTGCGTCAACCAAAAAAATTTAAAAACTCCATTTCGTTGTGTTCGGAAATGAGGGCGATCGTAAAAGCCGGGAAAGATTAAGAGACTTTTGCAGTTTTAGTTTCGAGCGCGATTCAGATGAATACAAAAGCAAAGTGGAATTTATTGCCGAGCAATTTAATTTATTGCCAGCATTATTTGCATCGATTATAATGAACTCAATGACGAATTGTCCATCAAAGTTTGTGATGCCTTGAGTGATTTTGAGCAGTTAAGAAATTCTTCCGAGCTTGGCCCTGAAGAAGATAATGACGAAAACGACGAAGAAGACGATAAGAATGAGCGAGATGCGGATAGCCAAACTGGTTCCCAATACCAAGTCAATAAAATTCCAGCGGAAAAGAAACAAATGTTTTCTATGAGCTAAGGAGATATCGAAGACTCAATCAGGCCATTTGATGGTACCGAAAATTATTCAATTGATAACTAGATTGAAAATTTAGAAAAAATGGCAGCGCTGTTTGGATGGGATGACTTAATATTGTTTATATCCGCGAAAAAAGTTTCAGGGGACTAGTGAAACTGTTTGTACAAATTGAAGACGTTTATATTCAAGGAAAGCATTAAAAAGCACTAAGTGAAGAATATGGTGCCAAATTGAACAGTGCTCATTTATACAAAATATTAATGGACACTAAAATGAAAAAAGAAGATAGTGTTTGTGAGTATTTCCTCCACATGAAAGAGCTTGCCAGTCGCTGTAAAGTTGAAGCGTTAATTAAATACATTGTTGATGATTTTTGTGACAAATCAATAAACAAGGAGATTTTATGCGGCGTGAAAACTTTGAAGGAGTTCAATGAGAAACTCAAAATATACGATGAAATTAAAGCGACGGTGAAGGAAAACCAATGAAGTACAAACACTGATTTTGGCAACATAGTTAGAGATCTGGCAAGATAGTTAGAGTTCAAGCCCAGCCGATGTTTTAATTGCGGCCAGACCAGTCACTGATTCTAAAAGTGTGTATCGAAGAGCCTTAGCTCCAATTGTTCAAGTAAAGCAATTTTGGCCATCCATCATTCGACTGGTCTCAGCATCCAGTCAACAACTGAAGGCCAAGTCGCATTTGAGGTTCGAAAATGGACACCGATAACATGAGAGTAAACGAGATAGCTGTATGCGCTGCGAATAAGATGAAAAGATGGTTTACATAAATGGGCTCAGGGTTGAGGCCTTGATTAATACCGGAAGTCAGATTAACATTTTTAGCGCCGATACCCATCGAAAACTAGGATCACTATTGTTGCATAGCGTAGAGATAACGCTGAGTGCATTTGGGAAATCTGACGTCGAGGCGATTGGTTGTTTCGATACCAAAATAATAATATATGAAACTGAGTTTAGGAATAAAAGTGTGTGAAGTCAAAAATCATCATTCAATGTATGATGCGACAGTAGGTGCCGAGCTGCTTAACGACGCTTAAGTATTCATTAGCAAGGACCGTATCCATATTGAAAAACAAACTTACGAGATTCTTTCTCTGATGCAAATTAATTCGAATAGAAGGGACAATGCTGACCCAGATATGTGTCCCAACATTCATCCTAGAATCAAGCAGGATGTTTTGACTATGGCTAAGGAGTACACACCCTAGAAGCTTAAGACAACTAATATTCAGCTGAAAATTGTAATGAGTCTCAAAATAAGCTGAGGAATGGACTCAGAGATCATTCACCCGAATCATAATTTGAGGTTACAACACGGGGAACTAACCTCACTATTATGGCTGCAAAGCCACTAGCACCACTGATGTCCCGTTTGCGGCCCTGATCACGACAGATGTTTGCCACAAAAGCCGTTTCTGATTCATCTTTTGCTACCCTGAAGACTACTCTAGCAACTGCAGTTACTGATTGCACTGTTACAGCCGATGTCCACACCGATGTCCCGACTTTTTCTATAACGCCCTCCGCCACAGCCGCTGTTATTGCCGATGAAACCGCTACATCTACGAGAACAACTGCTGTCTGCTATGTTATAACCACCGCCCGCATCCACAAAGCCCCCTTGGCTAACGAAGTCACCGAAGAAGAGGCCATTGAACGAGCAATTGCAGTTTTGAAGAAAAGAAGAAACTACCCGAATTACAAAATGCGATTAGTCTACTCGAAGCAGGTAGTCAACCGACCCAGACTGCGAACATTCGATGTATTGACTTTAGTGATGTTGAATATGCTGTCAACAAATTCAGCGGCGATGGCCACTATGATGTCCAGAGTTTCGTAGCCGATCTAGATGACTTTTTTGCAACCGCGAATACATATGATCACTTTAAGCTGTTATGCCTTCGACGTCTCCTCACGGAAACTGCCAAAGCTTTTCTCAGAACCACTCGTGCCGCAGACTATGCAAGCCTTCAAACCGAACTGATAGTAGAATTTGGTCACACGTTCACTCTACAAGACGTTTCCCACCAATTGGAAGCCCATGGTTGGGATCAGAAGAACGCGACGTGGCAGAGAAATGTTCTCAAAATGCAAGCCATTGCAAAACCCGTCCAACTAACTGAGATCAAATTAGTTTACCTCATCGTGGATGGTCTAAATGTCCGCACTACTGAAACATACTTACTTCTGGAAGTACGCACTGTCCAACAGCTGAAGGAGTAACTTGAGCGTAAAGAAAGGCGCATTACATCTGCTCTAAAGTGTGTTGTTAACAATCAACTGCTATAAAATTTGTCATTCTCGCTGTCCTGGAACAACGCCACGCTGTTTTAACTGCACCAAAGTTCAAAGTTCCTGCACTTACGCCAAGCGTGCACCAGGCTCGTGTTTCAAATGTCGGGAGATTCGAAATCAACACCGAGATTGCCCGAATCCAAAAAAAGCCATGAGAGTTATTGACTACACCAACCAACACCACTGCCTACGTTAACGAGCCGAAGAACGATAGTGATTTAACTGACGACGAAACTAACAGCGCCATCAGCGCAATTAATCTGGTAAGTGTTGCTTTTACTTATAGTCGCGGAGAATACACAGAAATGGTAAAAATTTTGTCTCTTTTCGACACCGGCAGCCCAATTCATTTTGTGAAACAAAAGAACATTCGATACGACACTCTGCGGCTTAGGAAATGCAAAAATAAAAACGTATAGTAGGGTCGATGCCTATATTAAATTTCGTAGACAATATAGAAAAATTCCTCTTTTAGTGATTCTAGGTGAAACAACACCACTACCCATAATCTTAGGCTGGAATTTGCTAAGGGAATTTAATATTTTTCTTCATGAATTCGAAGATATTAGTACCCAGATGTATAGAATAAAGCGTTTGGAAATGGCAAACGTTATTTTTGTGCCTTCAAACCGACAAATAATAATGGATTGATGGGTCAATGTATTAAATACGAATCTCTTAAGGAAGCCACCTATGAACTTAATAAAATTAGATCTACTGATAAAAATTCGGCCAACGCTGGTGCACCCGTTAATGATCAGACCGTCAATAACTTTAGAACTTTGTCCGGCCTTACTACATTACCACAGATAATACAGAAACCCTAGAAATAACTATGCCTCTAAGCAAAAACCTCACTGAAGCCCTTAGAAAAACTTTTTTTCAAAAATTATTTGAACCCGATGAATCTCATTGTAACGCCCCATCACTATCAGATGGAAGTTCACCTAAATAATGACACTCCGTTTTACTGCACGCCATGAAGATTATCTTCCCACGAGCGCAAGGAAGTTTAGAAGATCACAGAAAAGCTACTAAAGAAGGAGATAATTAGACCCAGTAATTCCCCATACGCTTCTGCTATAGTCTTAGTCAGGAAGAAAAGCGGTGAATTGAAAATTTGTGTGGACTACAGAGACCTAAACACGCAGACTGAATGAGAAAATTTTCGGCCGCTACTTATAGAAAACTGCATTGGTTATTTGGCAGGAAATAAGTTCTTTTCAATTTTAGATCAGCGTAATGGATTCCATCAAGTTAAAGTAGCACCTGAATCTGTAAAATACACAGCACTCGTAAATCCAAACGGTCACTATGAATACTTGTGGATGCTCTTCGGACTGAAAAATACTCTTGCTGCATTCCAGCGCTTCATATGCGAAATATTCAAAGATATGCTCGGTTCCATTGTTGTCTACACGGACGATATACAGATCGCAATCGCATCCTCTGAAGGCCATATGGAGCTGCTGTGTCGAGTCTTGAAACGTATTATCGAAAAGAACCTTGAGTTACGATTGGGAAAATGTAGATTTGCAGTGGTGATATGTACTGATTTAATCAGGTCATATCATAGCTGAGCAGGCACACGGGAGTCTGGTACTGATCAAACCAACTTCCGAAAAAATCAATACGGTCATGTAAATGAGATACTCTAACTATCTCTAAGCGAAGGCCCGAGAGGGGCTGTAGTGCTACAAAGAAGAAGAAGAAGATTTGCATTTGAAGGGATCAAGTATTCAGGGTACTCTGTCAGTGCCTCTGGAGAGCCTCCAAGTGACACCCATATAAAATTAATCAAGCAATATCCTATACTGAGCAACGAGGAGGAACTTAAGACCTGCTTAGGATTGTTCTCCTTTATTTACATCATCCTATCATTCTCAAAAATAGCCAAACCACTGTAATACCTCACCCGCGAGAGTGTAGCCTTCGAGTCCACTGACGAATGTAATGTGGCCTTCATTGAATTGCGCACTTAGTTAGCCACTGCCCCATTATCAGCAATTTATGATCCAAAAAAAGAAACTGAACTTCATTGCGATGCTAGCTTCTCTGGCTACGGAGCAATATTGTCACAAAGGCAAGTCAATGATAAGTTTCACCCTGTACTATTTTTTTCGAAAGCTACCCGCTGAATTTCGTTATCACAGTTTCGAACTGGAGACGTCGGCCATTATCTATGCGCTGTGAGCCACATCCGAGTTTATTCAGAAGGGCTGGCTCTTAAGATAATAACAGATTGTAACTTTCTGAAGCTCACTCTTAACAAAAGATATATAATTCCAAGAATCGCCAGATGGGCCCTCGAGCTTGAGAATTGTGACTGCACGTCACAACACCAAAGTGGGGTATCTATGGATCATGTAGACGCATTGTGCTGGTGCTACATTTCTTTCTCTTCATCAAATGACAAATCAACAACTAATACTGATTCTAGAGCTACTATTTCTGATGCAAGACAGATGACGAATCCTCGGTGCGTCACTTGCGCTCCTAATCACGCTTAACTTGACTTATCCATAGAATATTACCCCAAATCAACCAAAAACCAGTACTAATGCCCCTCGCTGTCCTGTCCTAATGTCCGCTATCTCTTATGCCAGCACAGACGACCCTTTCATGTATCCTGCTGGTAGAATCAATAATTACGTACAAGACTCTAATGAGGATGTTAGCACCACCTGGAAGTAGCACTGACGTAACTGATCAATTATTAGCCACTGTTGACAGTGACGACTTAGACTTTTTGATCCAAGTCATGCAATACCGGGACAAACGCATCCAAAAACTTCGCGAACAACTAAGCTTATATCCAGTCCCAGGTTACCAGTTGTTTGACGGTCTTGTCTTTAGAAGAAATGAATCCGGACAAACGCTAATGTACGTACCATTAGAAATGGAGGATGATGTGATTCGTTTGACGCATGAAAAAATTGGTCGCCTAGGAGTAGAAAAAACTTATGAGCTACTGAAGAAACACTATTGGTTTCCGAACCTGAAAGGAAAAGTCACAAAATTCATAGAAACTGTGTAAAATGCACTATGTACTCACTACCGCATCGTTCAAATGAACATAATCTTTATAATCAATAATTTTGTTTATTTGATATCCGCAGGCCAATTCTTTTTTTTCTTTAAAAGCTGTCGGGCCTTGCTATGTTGTGTGAGCAGACACACAACAAACGTACCGAAGAAACCAATACCATTTGATACTGTACACGTGGACCACTTCGGGCCTATACCTACCCAATGGGCAAATTAAGAAGCGCTTGTATAGGAAGCGCATTCGAAGCGCTTCGTTGTCGCTTCATCAACAAGCGGATTTGAAGCGCTTGATTTTCTCTGCATGCCCACAAGTCACCAAGCGCTTCATATGCGCTTGTAAATGAAGCGACAATGAAGCGCTTTATTTACGCTTCATTTAAAAGCGAATTCAAAGCGGTTGGTTGGTTCTGCGCAACTTGCTTCGTTACAGGACCTGTCCTGTAACGAAACAAATTACGCAGAATCAACCAAGTGCTTTCCCTGCAAAGTGGTCATTTTATTGAAGTGCGCGAAAAGACAAGGTAGTCAAGTAAACATTTTTAAAGTGATTTGTGCCGAGTTTTTTGCTGAGATAAAAACGTAAGTAAAAAGTCAATTAGATATGCATGACAAGAAGCGTAATTCCCATTTCTACCCTAATTTTTCGTAACCTTCACAACCTATGCGCATAAGTTAGGTAGTGAATTATTCCATGAGCATGATAAAAATGCAAAATTTTAATCTGCTCGCAAAGTGTCCGTTTTTCGAAGGTTTGCTTTCCTTTACAACCCGTTGATTACAAAGAGATCATCCCAGCAGAACAGGGAAATATGTATTTGGTTACATGCTAAGAGCCCTAGTAATGAAAAAAATGTATTTTCGCCTTTACAGGTCGAATATTGAATCTTTTTATCGTTCATCGATTTTCAATGATTTTAAAATGCTGCTCTGCACTACTTTCACCTAAGGAATGGGATTTTGTGTATTCCTGGGGGAGGTTAGGGAAAAAAAAGTCGCTTCTTGTTGTATGGGTATTCTTTTGTGAAAGTGTTAAGGATTTTGCTTACTATAACATTTTGTGTTTAGGATTTCATTAAAATTGAAGCGGCGAATTTGCGGCATCAGCAAGCGACATATGAGACGTTTAGTTGCGCGTGAAATATATATTAACAAAAACTCAAATATAAATCGTGACTTAATGAACGATGCCAGTCCTGCTGATCATGTTATTGCAATGCAGGAAAATGCAACAGAATCTGATTTCACTGTAAACACGAGTGAGCATCGGGCAGAAAATCTAACGACGGCCGAAAAAATAAAAGATGCCAGTCCTACTGATCAGGTTATCATAATGCAAGAAAATGTGCCGCCAGAGCATGAGCATCAGACAGGAAATCAAACAAGAGCCGAAAAAATAAGAGATTGGGCCATTGAAAACAAAATAAAGCGCAAGGCCTGCGATAAAATTTTGCAAATAATAAAACAAGCCGGACTAGGTATACCATCATCAAGTAAAATTTTATTAGAAACAAAATATAAAAAAATTGAAATCTTCACACTACCTCCAGGAACATACTTCCATTTTGGTCTGCAAGAAGCCTTAGAAATGTTAAATATATCTGTAATAGGAGAAGAAACATGTTTGCTAATTGACATAGGTATTGATGGCCTGCCACTTTTCAAAAGTAGTGGAACTCAACTTTGGCCTATATTGGGATGTATATCTTACTTCCTAAAATTAAATAGAAAACCGTTCCTCATAGGTGCTTATGTTGGTCCTCGAGAACCGGAAAAAGTTAATGAATATCTGTCGGAATTTGTGAAAGAAATAAAACATTTAAATAGTGTCGGATTATTAATAAACGGATCCCTATTGCTTTCAAAATAAATGGCATTATTTTTGATGTGCCTGCAAGAGCTTTTATTGTCGGAATAGTTGGTCATACTTCAAGTAAAGGTTGCTCTAAATGCACGCAAACTGCTGAAAAGAAAAACAAGTAGCTTACATACGCTACATCAGTTGCTTCATTAAGAATAGATGAGGACTTGACAGCAAGAAAAGATCAATTTCATCACATGGAGCATGGTACTGACCAAACCAACTTCCGAAAAAGTCAATACACTTGCCGACTGTCTAAAAATATTCAGATGAGACTCTGAAACGAATCAAAACCGCTCTTCTTTGCATTTTTAGAAGCGCTTCCAAACCATTCTTCTGCGCATTGGTTTGAAGTGCTTCAAAAGCGCTTCCAAACCGTTCTTCCTGGGCTTATTCTGAAGCGCTTCAAAACCGTTCTTTTTGCCTTAGTTTGAAGCGCTTCAAAAGCGCTTCGAAGTTATCTACAGGTAAGCGCTTACTTCTGCGGACATCAAATGCTAAAATGATAATGAATACTCGTATGAAGAGTAAGCGCTTTAGTGCTTCAGAACAAGCGCTTCTTAAGGCTTTTCGAAGCGCTTCGTTTCCCGCTGGGTACTACCAACTCAAAGAAGAAAAACATATTCTTAGATGTGGATGGATTCACTAAATGTGTGAAACTGTCTCCAGTTAACTCGAAAATTAAACGAGAAGTTATCAATAGCCTTGATAAATATTTTAGTTATTAAAGTCGTCCCAGACGCATAATAACTGACCGAGGAACTTGTTTCACTCTTTTTGATTTTAGCACGTACTCGGCTAAACAGAGCATCAATCATGTGAAAGTTGGCGTCGGTTCACCACAACCCAACAGGCAAGTGGAAAGGGTAGAAAGAGTTTTGAAACCTATGCTTGCCAAACTTAGTGAGCCCATTAACCATGCCGATTGGTTTAGTCTTTTGACCCAGATTGAGTATGGCATTAACAATACCTTCCACAGTACCACTCAACAGTCTCCTAGTTCGGGATAGAGCAGAGGGGTAAAATTGTGAACGAATCAACTGAATACTTTAGCGAGAAGACAAATGAGGACTCAGATTACAACCTGGATGATCTCAAGGCACGCGCTGCCTCCGCCATTCACAAATCACAGGACTACAACCTCCAGTACTTCCAAAAACACAGCAATCCGGCCCAAACTTATAATGTAGGAGAATATGTCGTCATTCGGAACTCGGACACCACCGTTGGTACGAATAAGAAACTAATCCTTAATACCGTGGACTGTACCTTATACACAAAATATTACCAAATGACCAATACCTTCTTAAAGACATAGAAAATTGACTCAGTTGCCTTATGACGGAATTGTTGAATCCTCGCGAATACGTAGGTGGCTTTTGCAGGGATCTGGACTACAAACCACAGAAGTACAAAGCAACACAAAAGTTTTTGAAACCGAATTGTCACTTTAAATTTGCTTTTCATATTGTAACCTTAGAAATGAGAGAGAAAACCCGAATTGTCACTTCAGATTTGCTTTTCGTATTTTGACAAATAGTCGATGTCGACTTACTGATCAGGTAAACCGAGCTGTAATGAAAATAAAGTTTGTATAAAAACCATTAGTTAATGCTTGTAAAAGAACTTTCAGTCAGTGCATGAACCATTCTATTGCTATAATCCGAGTTGAATTGTACAGGGAAAGGTATTAGAAAGGAGTACAGACGGAGAAAATCTGACAGGAGGATTCGAAATACAACCGCTGAGCTAACTAGGCAGGTTTTTTATTTGTCCGCGAGTTTGTAAAGTTTTTAAAAAAAGGGCGGTTATATATGATATGGATTTTAACATTATAGGAATTTATTATGATCTGGTTAGTTTATAGTTTTAACACCATCACTTAAAAGTTGGCCAAGATTTGCGAATCAAAACTCAACATCTTTATAGTATATGTTTACTTCTTTATTATTTTTGCAGAGTATAAATTAGAAAACAATTTGAATGAAAATCCTGACTTCTTAGAAAATGCAATTTTAAAAATAATTTTAAATTTATTAATTTAGGGATGCTTTAATAATATTGAGGTAGAATCTGTTTTCAAAATTATCATGAATGTGTGTTTGGAAGTGCAAATTATGTTCCTTAATTATACGTGGAGATGGAGATGAAAATCTTTTGCAAGCATAGCATCAAACAATCTTATGCCCTGTTAACTTCAATTATCGCGTTTTTTTTTACTTTACTCGGAATTCGAAAATTTCCTTAATTACAGAATATGCTCCCGCGCTCCTTGAATTAAATGTAATTAGGTATTAAACCAAGAACTGACCTCAAAAAAAACTTTTACCCTAGTTATACAAGATGCAATTTAAATTGACTTTCCGTTCTTCATCCGTAAGCAGATTTCCGTAACCATGACCACCCACAATTACCAACATCACTGCTAATCGTCCTTCTTTCATATCTTCTCGTTATCATAAAATTTCAGATTTATCTAAGTCCTTTAGGTATACCAAGCTTTAGCAGCAGTCTGATATCTCAGAGAGATATTTCCCGATTCATATCCTTGCATCCATCTATCTCGTAATCTATATACTCGTATATCTAAGTAAGGATCCGTCTACGTACTCTACGAAAACGATATACTTTAGCATGTTGACTTGATTAAAAATTCTTTCATGACTTGAAGGACTTAAGAGCATCCATCCGTCGTCCTTTCACTGCAAAGGCAAAATTATTTTCAAGTGCACGTTTTAAGACTGTAGAAGATGATTCGTTTTTGGGTAAGGAAATATTTCAAGTCAGTAACTCAAGTTCTGGGAAAATTTTCGCCTGTCGGTGGTTTGACCAGAATAAGGTTGCGACTGTTCATTTTACTGTTCCGGGGGTGTTCTGAAATTTACTATCTGTTTTAAGGTTATTGCAGGTGTTTTTGTTGTTTATGCAAGCAGTAATTACTTTAAGTGTTTGTTTCAAACGTTTGAAATGCTGATTTTAAGTTTGATGAACATTTGCTGGCAGAATGAAAATGAGATTTGCATGAAAAACTGTCAGCATTTTGATTTTAAATCACTTATAGAGAGTTGAGGCGTAGACAAGTTAATTCGAATCTATGTTCAAAACTTGATTGAGATACAGACCTTCCTGCAAAATGTAAGTTCTTCAGCATGTTTATAACAGATCCAATTTTGAATTCCAAATGTATGTATGCATATACAAGCATTATTTTATATTTATTCTCCTGGATACTTTGCTTTTGTACATTTATTAAGTAACAAAAATCCATTAGTTTCTTCAAAAGCCTATTTTCGGCTCTGTCAAATTAACTAGGCTGCAGCCGTACGAGAACTTCTCCATACCACCCAGCATCGAATGGGTCAATAGAGCGCTAGCACAGAGTGTTAAAAGCATCCATCATGCGTCTTGAAGAAAATGACAACTGGCCCAGCTTAGTTTCAACCGCGTTGCTAGGACCTTACAATGCTTATAAGAATTTGGCCGCAACCCATGCCAAAATAGTGCTCGCAGCAACACCAGCTCGCCCTGAAGAATTCCTTGTCGATGGCAGTAACGATATGTTTGATCCACTTTCATTTGGATTAGCACGATGCCAGCAAATGCAAATGAACTGGCCACTGCCAATCAGTCAACATAGCATCTACATTTGTTGACCAAGAACCCAAGTCATGTTCTCACGTTTCTTTTGTGGATTAACACTATTAGGAAGTCACTTGGTCAGCCCTACACAGGACCATATAAAGCCATTAAACGACTGTACTAAGCTCTTTTTACGATTGACATGGTAAATAGGAACTTCAAAAACTCTACCCAGAGACTCAAACCAGTATTTGTAGTCAACACAACACTGCACGAGCAAGATGAATTTCCACCTGATGAACAGAGTATAAGGCCAGCAATGCAACCGTCGTTAGCAGTCCACTGATCTGGTATAGGCTATATCGCGGAAGTCACCTTTTGATCAGAGCCTGTAGTCTATCAAAACGTATCTCCCAACAAAATATAATCGTAAAAGCCAACGGTACTGAGAGAAGAATATGTGGCAGCACTTAATTAGTTGAAGTTTTGACAACCGTGAAGAGAGTACTAGCGTTGATAAGTGGTTAGAATCTGTTTTTAGTTTCTGCTGCGTAGATACCCGAATGACAATATTTTAAACCAATAAGTATTAAAAAGACAAAAGTAACTCAATTTTAAATATATTTTGTTATTTCTTTCCACTATAATTCAAAACAATGTTTAGCAATCGCCTGTAAGGCAAACATTTATAGGCTCAGAGCTAGTTAGTTATAATGAAAAGTATTATCCGTCATTGTTTCTGCAAATTTCGAGCTCGTACTACGTCTTAAATAGAATCGAAGAAAATTTCGAAATTGTATTGGATTATTTCTATTTACGTAAATATATTGTTTCGAATCTTCATTTGAATTAAGTTGTAATTGCTTAAACACACTTAGGTTTAATTGCCGCTGAGAACATTGACCCATGTAAATCTGTGTCTATGTTCGGCACAATAATTGCTTCATATGTGTAACCGATTCTGGCACTTGAGACGTAATTAAAGAAATGCAAAATGCCACAATCGCAATATTTTCTGACATAATTAAAATTTTATGTTCAATTACCTCGTGGAACATTGACTCACGTGAAGTAATACGAGTCAATGGTCAACGCGGGAGCAACATTATGTATGTAAGCAATTCTAGCATTTCTGAAATAATTAACGAAATACCAGACTTGCAATATTGCTTTGTATGCACGAACATGTAAACAATGTTTTAGTACTTTTAGAATTATTTGCTAGGAACAAGAAATCATTATAGTTTTGGTACGCACTGGATGTGGTACTTAAAAGCGCACTTAGCACGGGAGGCTGAGAATTCGTCATTTGCAGTTGTCAAATGGTAGTTATACAATTGCGTGCGATACACTCAAAAGGCGGTTCGACAATAAAAGACTGTTAGTGAACGCACTTATTAACAAGTTAACTGCGCAGCCAATGTTAGAGGATAGGTCAATATTCGCGTTACGGCAGTTACTTGATAGCACGAGAGAATGCATCGACGGCTTGCAAAACTTTGAAGTAGCAGTCCAAGAGCATCGGGACCCGATTATTATGAATATACTATTAAAGAAAGTTGATGCAAGTACGCATGCTTTGTACGAGCAGTTTTTGACATCGTCCCGAGAGCTACAGTCCGTTAAAAGCTTTCTCGTATGTATTGAGAAGCATTTCGAGGTGCTCAAAACTCTTAATGGTCCTAACGTGAAGAGCAATGAGCGAGCCACCAGCAATGCTGAACTTAAATTAGCATGTGTAATGGTAGCCACGCACTATATTGTTGTGATGCTTTTTTATCACTAGAAGTAGTAGAGAGAAGTGCAAAAGCCAGAGAGATGAAATTGTGCATTAATTGTTTAAAGACGAGACATTTTTATAATAAATGCAGTGCTAAAGGATGTGCTGTTTGCCACAAAAAGCATAACACATTGCTACACTTTGCAAGGCCATCAAAAAAGACTGCAACAAATGTCCAGGAAGCGGAAATCAAACCTTCGCCTTCAACAGCCATGAACCTAGCAGCCCGGACGAAGGAAGCTCAAAGTGGTTATGTGTTTTTGGGTACCGCCATGGTACACGTTTTTGACTACAACGGCCAACCGACAGCTTGTAGAGCATTATTTGATTCGGGTTTGCAGCTAAATTTCGTGGCTGAACGGCTGCGCAAGAAGTTGCGCCTGCCAAACACGCAAGTCAATTTGACCATTTCCGGTATAGGGGATGCCC
The DNA here is from genome assembly GCA_963969285.1 of Odontomyia ornata. Classification (NCBI taxonomy): domain Eukaryota; kingdom Metazoa; phylum Arthropoda; class Insecta; order Diptera; family Stratiomyidae; genus Odontomyia; species Odontomyia ornata. The sequence goes on from OZ017738.1 coordinate 446,200,940, forward strand.
GCTCAAAGGTAACAGATCGTGTGCAGGTCAAAATTGCTTCACTAGTTGGAAACAATTATACGTTCAATATTGAGGTCTACGTATTAAAAGAAATCGCGGCGATTCAACCACAATATTTCAGAAGAATTGAGCATTGGGAATTCCTGGAAAATGTGGCATAAGCTGATCCAGAATTCAACAAGTCTTAAAAGGTGGACACGCTACTAGGAGCTGAGCTATGTGGGGATTTATTGCAGATGACCTATGTGGCGAATTAATATGTTATGGGCGTTGAACGATGGCCTTTCCTCGCTGCAGAGCACAACTTTTTGGTAGATTGTAAAGGGGAAGGTAGCCGCACTTGATTATAATACACAATTTTGTGGGACTACGAACTCGGACTTGTAAAGTCAACTTCAGAAGTTTTGGGAGCTTGAAGAGTGGCATTAGAAAAAACCTTTGTTGGCCACTGACCAAAACGTGAAGATTTTTTTTGAAGGCACGACATTTTGTGACAACTAGGCGTTTTCTTGTCAGTTTACCCATGCTCAGTGACCCTCGTTTAATTGGAGAGTCAAGGAATATTGCCTACAAACGTTTTATCAACATCGAAAAGAAGCTGCAAAAATATCCGCATGTTTATGAGTAGTATCGCGCTTTTATGCAAGAGTATATAGAGTTAGGACACATGCAGAAGGTTGGCGCTATGGAAATAAAATCGCCCTATTGTTTTCTTCCGCACCATTTTGTCATAAAGCCGTCTAGTAGTACAACTAAGCTACGGGTGATTTTTAAAGCCTCAGCAAGTACATCGAACAACATATCGCTTCATAATTTACTTTTGAAGGGTCCTAAGGTTCAGGATGACTTATTTTTAATACCGCTACAGCTCAGAATTTGGCGCTCTGTATTCACAGCTGATATGGTCAAGATGTATCGTCAGATATTAATTGCTGAGGAAGATCGCAAAATGCAATTAATCATGTGGCGTGAGCCACCTAATGAAGCTACAAAATACTATCAGTTGTGTACCGTGACATATGGTACAAAGTGTGCCTCATATCTAGCCAACAAATGTCTGCAAAAGCTAGGAAAGGGAAAGCCGAACGATATCCTTAAGCATCAAGCGTCATGGAAGATTTTTATGTTGATGACATCATAACTGGCGGCGATGATCTGACAGCAGTTATAGAAATCCAGAATCACGTACGACATTTGTTAAAGGACGCCAGTTTGCAAAGAAAAATGGTGTGCTAATCATCCCAAGCTAATAGAGAACATTCCCAGTCAAGATTTGGAGATTCAGTTCAATTTTTCAGAAATTGTAATCCAGCATATCAAGACATTGGGTTTGATGTGGCACCCAGTAACCGACATGTTTGCAGTAAACACATGTGACAAGGCCCATAAAATCATCACGAAAAGGAGTGTTGTTTCCGAGATCCCACAAATTTTTGATCCGCTTGGACTAATAAACCCTGTGGTGGTTAAGGGGAAGATATTCATCCAGCAATTATGGAAATTGGAACTAAGATGAGATGAGCAGCTGCCATTCGACTCATAATCTAATGAGTTCAAGTTTCGCGAAGAGTTAAGTAAACTTACAACGCTCCGCATCCTAAGGCATGTACACGGTGACGCATCCTGCAACCCATTACAACTTCACGCCTTTGCAGACGCGAGCGAAAAAGCATACGGCATGGCAGTCTACATTCGATCAAGAGATAGCGCAGGGAAGGTGACAGTCAGGTTGTTATGTTCGAGATTTCGAGTGGCGCCGGTAAAGCAAGTAACGCTTCCAAGGCTTGAGCTTTGTACAACAAAATTAGCTTGTCAAACTGTGAAGCACGTATTAAGTGAAATCCGTTTCAAATTTAAGGAAACTTGGCTATGGACCAATTCGGAAATTGTGTCAGCCTGTATCAGGAAGGGACCTTCATCCTTAAAGACGTATGTGGCGAACCGTGTAAGTTCAATATTAGAGACCGCATCACCTGAATAATGGAAGCACGTAAGCTCTTATGAGAATCTGGCGGATATTGTGCCAAGGGCTCTTATGAGAATCCGGTGGATATTCTGTCAAGGGGAGTGTCTCCTGAGCAATACACTTTGGTTTGAAGGCCCCAATTTTAGCAAAGTTCACTGGCCTTGGTCTATGGAGACAGAAGTTTGCGGCAGTAGCTGATCACCCAATGTATGCAATCAACCATGGGAACTCTTCCGGGAAGCTGCGACGAGTCTTGGCTTCTGTACTTAGATCTGTACGACTATTTCGGAAGACACAATATACAGCACAACTGTTTTTAAGCGTAGACGAAGCGAATGCGGTGGAAAGAGCTGTCTTCAAGAAATTGCAACAGCAATATTTTAAAAATGATATGAAGGAGCTTTCACAAAGCAACGGCATCATCTGGATAAGTAAATTAGAAAATTTAACACCGTTTTTGGATCATGGTCTAATGCGAGTAGGAGGAAGAATTCAACAGGAAAAAATTAGTGAAGAAACTGAACATCCAATTGTGATTCCCGATGAGAGTCCTTAAGCCAGATTGCTCATGACATATCTACATACAACTAATCTACATGCAGGACCTTCAGCACTGATTGCGATAGCACGACAACGATATTGGATTTGAATGCGAAAAGGATAGGAAAAGACGAATACTCAATAGCAAATTCAACGGGTTATTGAACAAAATACCAGGAGATAAGCAACAAGGCAGCGTACAAGTAATACCGCAATTTGTCATCAATAAATCCTCGGAAAGTTTTACGGAGGAACAACTTAATTTTCTAAACTGGGGATTAAACTATGCGTGCAACATTCTGAAACCACCTATGAAGGATATTATTTTGGATATAGAAGCAGGAATTAAATTTATCCGCGATGAAGATAGACAAGCCATTCGCCCAACAGTCCGCAATTTGTTAACAAAACCGCCATCTAGCAAACACTCGAACGAAGCAAGAATCATAGCGGAACTGAAGAGCAAACCTGTTTATTACGTAAAGGCGGACAAAGGCAACACAGTAGTCGTTATGGATAGGATTACGTATGATGCATTAGTGAACGAAAAATTAAACAATGGAAATTTTCACGCATTACGTACTAACCCGTTACACGATTCAATTAAAAGAGTCGAAAAAACGTTAAAGGAATGCCAGCCACTTATTGGAAATATATCCCATTTGAGAGTATCCAATCCCGTCTTGCCTAGAATCAAATGTCTCCCGAAGATACACAAAAGTGGCAACGAAATGCGGGAGATCATTGCTGCCACAAACCTACCAACTTCAAAAATTGCCAGGTGGTTAACAGAAGAATGCAAAAAACTACCATTTAGGACAAGTGAGAAATCTGTTAAAAACAGGGAGGATCTGATTGACAAGCTACAAGAGATTGATGCTGTGAAGGAAGAGGAGATCATGGTCTCCTTTGATGTGAAATCACTTTTTCCAAGTGTTCCCGTGAAACAGACCCTAGCCTTGTTTGAAGACTGGCTTTTACAAAAAGACTCATCCTTGGAATGGAAAAAGAGATCGAAAATGTATATGAAGTTGGCAACTCTGTGTATGAATGAGAGCTATTTCTCATTTCGAGGAAATTTTTTCAAGACAACTAAAGGGGTTGCCATGGGGAACCCATTGTCACCACTTTTGAGCGATCTTTTCATGGGACACATCGAAAACATCATCGAAGAAAAAGGTTTAGCGCCTAGAGTATGGTATCGTTACGTGGATGATATTTTTGCAATCAGTGGTGCTCACCAAGCAGACATTTTACTGGAACAATTAAACAACATCCACAAAAATATCAAGTTTACAATGGAAAGGGAAAACAATGGAGAGCTACCGTTTCTTGATATGAAAATTATAAGAAATAGCGGTTACCTAGAGTTTGATGTATATCGAAAGACGATGCACACACAGAGGACATTACCCAGCAACTCCAATCATTCATACAACCAAAAAATGGCGGCATACAACACGATGATTAATAGAATGTTATCAATTCCGTTGACAACTGAACGACGCGTCCGAGAAGAGCAATTCATAATTGAAACAGCACAGAAGAATGGGTATACAGCGCGGTTAATCAAAACCAGAATAAGCAAGTTAGATGCGCATCGAAGAAGAAACTCTTTTACGACATTCTTCAAAACACCGGTCCAAAATACGCGGAGAATGAAGCTGATTTATTCTACACACTCACGGAAGCTACAACAAATACTGAGGACAGCGGGTATCGAAACAGCACACTCCTCACGAATCTACAAATCGGAACAAAAACTAGGGACTACGAAGGACAGTAAACAAAAGGATGAACGTAGCGGCATATACAGGATAACATGCCCAGAGTGTGGAAAAATGTACGTGGGCCAAACAAATCGGCTGGTGAAAATTCGATTCCACGAGCATATAAGGGAAGCGGAAGTAGCAGCGAAAAAAGGATGAAATGAGGCAAGATCAACGGTTGCAAGACACATTATGGAGAGCACGCATCAAAAAGAATGGGACAACGTGGAAATCCTCGAAGAAATCAACGATTGGAGAAGGTTGGATGCAGCGGAAAGTTTGTGGATTTCAAGGATACCAGAAAATTTAAGGCTTAATACGGATCTAGGGAACGCATACAGTAGTTTGATCGGATCAATATTGTTACATGTACAAATAATTACATGTACAAATAATTCTGCGAGCTACTGTCGCAATTATTTTCATCATCATTAAGAACGTCAACAAATGAATTTACTCGAACCCGCGAGTAAATTCAACAAGCATAATCAACATCTGCAAGCGACGTCACTCCATTCATGAATTTGCTCGAACCTACCAGGTACCTCTCGGTAGAACGTTCGCCAATATGCGAGAAATGGGTGAATACTTAGAGACCCTATATAAAGGCGAGCTGAATGAATGGGAGAATCATTCATTCGACCGCGATAAGAACTGCGAAAGTGTGTAGGAAGTGTGTTTCGTAATAGTGAAGTGATTTAGAAGACAATTGCGATAAGAAATTTATGGACAAGTGTTAGATTTTATTTTAATAGTGAAAATTAAAATTAGTGAAAGTGTTAAACTGATCATTGTGCACTTTCTTGAATTAAATAAACTCTTAACTTAAATTAAAAGACATTGCGTTTTCACTTTCCCGGAACGTTAAAATTATAGGCCGCGAACCAATAACACGCGACAGTGGTGTCGAGAAGTGCGATTGAAATTTTGAAGTGAAAACGTTTAAACAATTTTAAAGTGCACAATTGTGAAAAGTAACTTAAAAAATAGCCAAAACAATAAAAAATGCCAGGAAATTTACATCTTAAAATGAATCAATTGAGCATATCGGAGCTCAAAGAGGAGTTGGAACAACGAAATCTGGCTACACAAGGTACAAAGGCCATACTGATTGCACGCTTGCGTGATGCGATCGAGTCGGAAGGCGTGAATCTGGATTTGGGTGAGCTCTCAGATGCAGAAAAAGGCGCAGAAGGTGGTGAAGCCGGAACACCAAAACCAAAGGAACCAGAAAATGCGCTGATGCAGATGTTGATGCTGATGCAGCAAGAGCAGCGACAACAGTCATCCAATTTAACAGCGAAGTTAAATGAACAATCAGCGAAGCTAAGCGAACAATCAGCGCAGCTAAATGAACAGACATCCAGTTTAGCTGCGAAGCTAAATGAACAATCAGCGCAGCTAAATGAACAATCAGCGAAGCTAGACCAACAAGCGTTCGAAATCAAGGTGGACATCGCACAGAAGCTGGAAAAACAGTCAACCGAAATAAAAGCGGAGCTCAGTAGTCTCAACAGCCAAATTAAATGCGTCGAGGAGAAGGTATACCAGGTCGAGGAGAGAATCAACCTTGAGATCAGCCAGGTCAACCATGAGATGGAAAAAGTGAAAAAAGAATTGGAAGCAACGAAGGCAGTAGTAACCGCCCCACCAGCCCCAATTATAACCGCAGCGCAAAGCTCATCTAGAAATGTGCAAGCACCAATATTCGATGGGCAAACGGTCTGGAGTATTTACAAAATCCAGTTTGAAGCCGCCGCTAGGATAAATCACTGGAATGAGCAGGAACGAGCAACTGCGTTAATTCTTGCTCTAAGAGGCCCAGCTGCCGAGCTTTTGCAGACTATCCCCGTTGAGCTGCATTCAAACCCGGTTGCTATAATGAATGCGCTGGACATGCGTTACGGAGACGATCATCTGAAGCAGATTTACCGGGCACAGCTACGGCATCGGATGCAGAAGTCTGGCGAAACCTTGCAGCAGCTAGCACAAGACATTGAGCGACTGGCACTTTTGGCTTACCCAGCGTACGACCCAGAACATCGAGATGAAGTAGCAGCAGAAGCATTCATCAGCGCCTTAAAGGACAAGGAATTGCAACAAGCCGTGCGGTTAGCTCAAAAGCAAACAGTCAAAGATGCATTGGCTTATAGTCTAAATTTTGAGGGAGCCAAAAATGTGACCCGTACCACTGCCCAGGTTCGCGAGGTACTGGCAGATAATTGCAGGTGTGAGCGCGCGGGAATTGAGCGAGAGCCGCAGGTGAATGGTGCGCCTAGATGCTGGAATTGCGGGGAAAATGGGCACCTGCAAAGAGACTGCAAGAAGGGAAGAAGACCGAGCTATTGTCCAGGGTGGTGGAGATCCAGACCGTGTCAGGAGCCTAGAATGGAGGCCCATCAAACTGCAAGGGCCAACTTCGTGGGGCGAACGTTGGCTAGGAGTATCGACATCCCCAGCACCGTGCCAAGGCAACATCGTGGAGAAGCAGACAGATGCCTTCCTGGTCAAATTGATGAAGAACAATGCACCCTGACAAACGACACTGGTGCAACCCGATCGACGATCCGACCAGACCTAGTGAGGCCCCAACTGCTTCACAAGGGCCCAGTTCATGGAATTGCTAACGCCCTATCTCGTCATCCATGTCCAGCTAACTGCAAGCATTGCCGACGGATTAAGGAAAAGGAACCGCCCGTTGATCTGCGACTGATAACGGCTGAATCCGATGAAGGTTGGTCATCGGAGGAGATTCGAAATGCCCAGCTAGCCGATGAAGACATCGGACCATTGCTCGTATGGAAGGAGACAACTGGGCGACCTGAGTGGAAGGACGTTTCAACGCATGGCGCAACCCTGAAAAGCTATTGGGCACAATGGAACTCCCTTCAGGTGGAGGGTGGTGTACTCAAGCGGAAATGGGAAACGGCGGATGGCAGCTCCTATAGGATGCAAACTATACTTCCCAAAAGCCGAATCCACGATGTGGTTAAGGAAATGCATGAAGGATCCTCGGGAGGCCACCTTGGTGTTAACAAGACCTTAGCGAAATTGCGGGAACGGTTCTACTGGCTCCACGCTCGAGAAGACGTAGAGGACTGGTGTCGCAGATGCACAATTTGCGCTTCCGTCAAAGGCCCAAAGCGACGACTGAGAGGACAAATGCAAACCTATAACGTAGGCGTGCCATTCGAAAGGATTGCTGTTGACATCGCAGGACCCTTTCCTGAATCCGATTGGGGAAATCGATATACGCTGGTTGTAGCCGATTATTTCAGCAAGTGGCCCGAGGTCTACCCCATTCCCAACCAGGAAGCAACTACCGTAGCTGAACAGCTAGTGTTAAATTGGGTCAGTAGGTACGGCGTACCTTGCGAATTACATTCGGATCAAGGCCGAAACTTTGAGTCACTAGTTTTTGGCGAAATGTGCGAGCTGCTCGGAATACGGAAAACGAGGACAACACCGCTGCATCCCCAATCCGATGGAATGGTCGAACGTTTCAACGGCACGCTCAATAAACACCTTGCCAAGATGGTTGACGAGAACCAAAGGGACTGGGACCGACATATCCCACTATTTTTGATGGCGTACAGAGCTGCCGAACATGCATCGACGGGCCAAGCCCCAGCCAAAGTCATTTTTGGAAAGACTATTCGTCTGCCAGCTGATATAAAGTTTGGAACACCCCCCGAGAAACCCCAAACGATCTCGGAGTACGCAAGTGATCTAAGACAACGGTTGAACCAGATACATCGGACAGTGCGAAAACACCTCGAATCGGCTACTGACCGCATGAAGACCAGGTATGATCTAAAGGCTAATTCTACTGGCTTCCAGCAAGATGACTTGGTGTGGCTTTATAACCCGCAACGGCGAAAGGGTAGGTCTCCAAAGTTGCAACATAATTGGGAGGGACCATACCGAGTTACAAAGCGAATCAACGACGTCGTATACCGAATACAGGAACATCGTAAGCCGAGAGCTAAAATGAAAATCGTGCATCTGGACCGTCTTGCCCCATATTACACCCAGGGAGAATTGACTACAAATAGCGACACATCTTTTCGGGGCGAAAAGAACTGAGATGGGGGCAGTGTTACATGTACAAATAATTACATGTACAAATAATTCTGCGAGCTACTGTCGCAATTATTTTCATCATCATTAAGAACGTCAACAAATGAATTTACTCGAACCCGCGAGTAAATTCAACAAGCATAATCAACATCTGCAAGCGACGTCACTCCATTCATGAATTTGCTCGAACCTACCAGGTACCTCTCGGTAGAACGTTCGCCAATATGCGAGAAATGGGTGAATACTTAGAGACCCTATATAAAGGCGAGCTGAATGAATGGGAGAATCATTCATTCGACCGCGATAAGAACTGCGAAAGTGTGTAGGAAGTGTGTTTCGTAATAGTGAAGTGATTTAGAAGACAATTGCGATAAGAAATTTATGGACAAGTGTTAGATTTTATTTTAATAGTGAAAATTAAAATTAGTGAAAGTGTTAAACTGATTATTGTGCACTTTCTTGAATTAAATAAACTCTTAACTTAAATTAAAAGACATTGCGTTTTCACTTACCCGGAACGTTAAAATTATAGGCCGCGAACCAATAACACGCGACAATATGTTAAAGGCTTGAATGACTCATCTAGTTTATGACACCGTGAAGGATAATTAGAGTGGGTTAATGTTTTAATTACCTTTCCAAGTAGTAATTTTGATGGTTTAATTATTAGTTCATTAAAATACCTTTTGTAAATTAGTTTGTAATTAAGAAACGATGTATAAATACAAGAATTTTTGGATTATGTTTCAGTAACACGGCACTGAAGAAGGAAATAACTTGTTTCCGAAACACGTGTCTGCCCGGGTTTTAATAAATACGAGTATTGGCGTTTTACGGAAAATATTAGGGTTCTTATTTATTCATTTGATATTGGATTGTTAAAAATAGAGTGTTGGCACGGTCACTTATGTCAAACTGTGTAACTTGCACAAAACTGAAGCCACGTCTCACTACTCAGCGAATGGGCAACCTGCCAGCTCATTGTGTGAGAGAGGCCAAACCTTTTCTTGATTGTGGAGTTGATTATTGTGGGCGAGTTTATACCCATTTTAAGCTCCGAGGAAAGTGCAGGAAGAAAACTTATCTCACTGTACTCATTTGCTTCACGACAAAGGCGATTCATTTGGAAGTTGCCAGATTTGACTGGTGCAACCCGATCGACGATCCGACCAGACCTAGTGAGGCCCCAACTGCTTCACAAGGGCCCAGTTCATGGAATTGCTAACGCCCTATCTCGTCATCCATGTCCAGCTAACTGCAAGCATTGCCGACGGATTAAGGAAAAGGAACCGCCCGTTGATCTGCGACTGATAACGGCTGAATCCGATGAAGGTTGGTCATCGGAGGAGATTCGAAATGCCCAGCTAGCCGATGAAGACATCGGACCATTGCTCGTATGGAAGGAGACAACTGGGCGACCTGAGTGGAAGGACGTTTCAACGCATGGCGCAACCCTGAAAAGCTATTGGGCACAATGGAACTCCCTTCAGGTGGAGGGTGGTGTACTCAAGCGGAAATAGGAAACGGCGGATGGCAGCTCCTACAGGATGCAAACTATACTTCCCAAAAGCCGAATCCACGATGTGGTTAAGGAAATGCATGAAGGATCCTCGGGAGGCCACCTTGGTGTTAACAAGACCTTAGCGAAATTGCGGGAACGGTTCTACTGGCTCCACGCTCGAGAAGACGTAGAGGACTGGTGTCGCAGATGCACAATTTGCGCTTCCGTCAAAGGCCCAAAGCGACGACTGAGAGGACAAATGCAAGCCTATAACGTGGGGGTACCGTTTGAAAGGATTGCTGTTGACATCGCAGGACCCTTTCCTGAATCCGATTGGGGAAATCGATATACGCTGGTTGTAGCCGATTATTTCAGCAAGTGGCCCGAGGTCTACCCCATTCCCAACCAGGAAGCAACTACCGTAGCTGAACAGCTAGTGTTAAATTGGGTCAGTAGGTACGGCGTACCTTGCGAATTACATTCGGATCAAGGCCGAAACTTTGAGTCACTAGTTTTTGGCGAAATGTGCGAGCTGCTCGGAATACGGAAAACGAGGACAACACCGCTGCATCCCCAATCCGATGGAATGGTCGAACGTTTCAACGGCACGCTCAATAAACACCTTGCCAAGATGGTTGACGAGAACCAAAGGGACTGGGACCGACATATCCCACTACTTTTGATGGCGTACAGAGCTGCCGAACATGCATCGACGGGCCAAGCCCCAGCCAAAGTCATTTTTGGAAAGACTATTCGTCTGCCAGCTGATATAAAGTTTGGAACACCCCCCGAGAAACCCCAAACGATCTCGGAGTACGCAAGTGATCTAAGACAACGGTTGAACCAGATACATCGGACAGTGCGAAAACACCTCGAATCGGCTACTGACCGCATGAAGACCAGGTATGATCTAAAGGCTAATTCTACTGGCTTCCAGCAAGATGACTTGGTGTGGCTTTATAACCCGCAACGGCGAAAGGGTAGGTCTCCAAAGTTGCAACATAATTGGGAGGGACCATACCGAGTTACAAAGCGAATCAACGACGTCGTATACCGAATACAGGAACATCGTAAGCCGAGAGCTAAAATGAAAATCGTGCATCTGGACCGTCTTGCCCCATATTACACCCAGGGAGAATTGACTACAAATAGCGACACATCTTTTCGGGGCGAAAAGAACTGAGATGGGGGCAGTGTTACATGTACAAATAATTACATGTACAAATAATTCTGCGAGCTACTGTCGCAATTATTTTCATCATCATTAAGAACGTCAACAAATGAATTTACTCGAACCCGCAAGTAAATTCAACAAGCATAATCAACATCTGCAAGCGACGTCACTCCATTCATGAATTTGCTCGAACCTACCAGGTACCTCTCGGTAGAACGTTCGCCAATATGCGAGAAATGGGTGAATACTTAGAGACCCTATATAAAGGCGAGCTGAATGAATGGGAGAATCATTCATTCGACCGCGATAAGAACTGCGAAAGTGTGTAGGAAGTGTGTTTCGTAATAGTGAAGTGATTTAGAAGACAATTGCGATAAGAAATTTATGGACAAGTGTTAGATTTTATTTTAATAGTGAAAATTAAAATTAGTGAAAGTGTTAAACTGATTATTGTGCACTTTCTTGAATTAAATAAACTCTTAACTTAAATTAAAAGACATTGCGTTTTCACTTTCCCGGAACGTTAAAATTATAGGCCGCGAACCAATAACACGCGACAATATGTTAAAGGCTTGAATGACTCATCTAGTTTATGACACCGTGAAGGATAATTAGAGTGGGTTAATGTTTTAATTACCTTTCCAAGTAGTAATTTTGATGGTTTAATTATTAGTTCATTAAAATACCTTTTGTAAATTAGTTTGTAATTAAGAAACGATGTATAAATACAAGAATTTTTGGATTATGTTTCAGTAACACGGCACTGAAGAAGGAAATAACTTGTTTCCGAAACACGTGTCTGCCCGGGTTTTAATAAATACGAGTATTGGCGTTTTACGGAAAATATTAGGGTTCTTATTTATTCATTTGATATTGGATTGTTAAAAGTAGAGTGTTGGCACGGTCACTTATGTCAAACTGTGTAACTTGCACAAAACTGAAGCCACGTCTCGGTACTCAGCAAATGGGCAACCTGCCAGCTCATTGTGTGAGAGAGGCGAAACTTTTTCTTGATTGTGGAGTTGATTTTTATGGGCGAGTTTATACCCATTTCAAGCTCCGAGGAAAGTGCAAGAAGAAAACTTATCTCACTGTGCTCATTTGCTTCACGACAAAGGCGATTCATTTGGAAGTTGCCAGATTTGACCACTGAAGGTTTTTTAGGAACCCAAAAAGATTCATTGCCAGACGAGGAATCTGTGAAAGTATATACTGTGACAACGCACGCAACTTTGTTGGGGCCGAAGGACAACTGAAGGAAGTTGAACTTATCTTTGACGATCATAAGTCAACAGAGCGAATTGCAAAAACATGCGTGGAGAGCCGCATTTAGTTTCATTTCATTCCACCAAGATCGCTGCATTTTGGGGGTCTTTGAGGGGCAGCTGTAAGGAGCACAAAAACTCTCCTTGACAAGGCACTAGTATCAATTGGTACAACTAACGAAGAGCTGTGCACAATTGCATGTGAAGTTGAGGATATTTCAAGCACCAGGCATTAGCCCCGTTGTCGTCTGATCCCAATGATTAAACGCCATTGACACCTGCACACTTTCTAATCGGCGAACCCATTTTGAATAGCATCAGCCCACATACATACGCAAATATGTCGTTGCGTACAAGATACGCCCTCATAAGTCAAGTCCGCAGAGATTTTTGGTCAAGTCAAGTCAAGTCAAAAGCGCTTTATTTAATACTAATCGTTACAAATTTCAAAAGAGTATAAAGCAAATTCCAAACAGTAACATACAAAAACTTAATGGCCCAAATGGCTCTCTAAATTTATAAGTTATCATTAGCAAATTTACAAAAAAAAACTATAGCAAATTCAAAACAATGAAGATTATTACATATCAATTCATTCTATTGGAAAAAGGAGAAAAAACCAACCAACACTATCCTAAAATTATTTATAATGTTAACAAAATAGTGAACTTTGATCCTACATCTAAAATGTTTTAACTTAATTCTAATAAAAACTTTATCTTATATTAAAAAATTCTCTAACAATGTTCCTAGCCTAAGCGTTTAACCTTAACTCTAAACTAATATAATAAACATAAAATATTACTAATCTTTACCTAATTTTTAGCCCAATTTTTAACAAAATAAACAACAACACTAAATGTAGCAATAATGAGCTGAAATTCAAAAAACCAAATAACGAAAAACACCAGAACTGAAAATAAATACGAATAATTTAGACATTGTCATTCAGCCACAAATACCTGGATTGCGCCGTCTCAACTCGATCAGCTTCAACGAATCTAGCAAATGAGTATCTCCATTGGAATTGTTGGTCTCGTGAACTCAAATCAGGAGGATATTTTATCTTCTTATCGGTGGCCCGTCGATATATGTGATATATGACTGGGACACCGTCAGAATCAAAAACATATCGATTCATGTCCAAATACACGAATGCTTCTGGAGGAATGAAGCCAGTAGCGAGGCAAGTCGCTATATACCCGTCTGCAGGGTGGAACGGCTGTGAAATCCAAGAGTTTCCACTCACAGTCGCAGATCTTGCGATATTATTCCGAAGAAGTTTCAATATGAAGATATCGAAACTCGTCACTTCAGCAGTTTGATAAATTCTTCTATTCGATATATAATGTTTCCAATCCGTCTCAGGCTTTCTGTACAAACCAGTACATGCACGAAGACATTTCCTTTCGAAAACTCTTAATTTTTGCATAGTACTAGCACTCTGGTTGTACCAGATCTGACATCCATATATCAAAACTGGTCTAACCAGTGTCTTGTAACAGATAATTTTGACCTTTTGATCTATGTTTTTGGAATGAAGGAGTTTTCGTAGAGCCATGACTACTTTAAGTGCCTTACTGAGCATGATTTTCACATGTTCAGTATAGTACAGATACTGATCGAGATGAACGCCGAGGTATCGAACAAAGGATTTATGTGGAACTCGTTCTAAACTACTCTCGCCAGCCATGATGTGGAAATCTTTCCAATTACGTTTCAGGTCTTGACTGACCCCCTGCAGAGTTGTCCGAAACAAGATTGTTTCACACTTCTGCGCATTGATTTTCATTTGCCAATTGTCAGTGTACAGCTGTACATCATTGAACATTTTTTGCAGATTTCTCTGAATTATTGTAGCTTTTCGTTCTGCCGTATAGATGATCAGATCATCAACAAACGCTATCAATGATCGCGTTGGAGAGACGTTAAAATCAAAGCTGTTCAATAGCTTGCGAATGAAGATTGAGAAGAGCAGAGGCGCAGTAACTGTTCCCTGCTGTAGACCATTCAAGACCTTGAACTCGCGCATTGTTGTCAGATTTCCATCAGTTACAACAACCAATTTCCCGTATAACATGTTACACAACATGGCGACAAGGTGTCTGGGGAACTTGTCCTGAGAAAGTTTAAAAATTATTCCATCTAACCACACCGCATCAAAGGCTTTCTCCATATCAATGAGACATGCTCCAACACATTTTCTATTATTTAGATTCCAACAGATGTCTGAGGTTACTTTCGTCATTGCATGTGTGGTCGAAGTCAAAATCAAAGTCAAAAGCGCTTTATTTAATACTAATCTTTATAAATTTTAAGAGAATATAAAGCAAAATCCAAACAATAACAATAACAAACTTAATGGCCCAAACGGCTCTCTAAATTTGTACGTTATCATTAAACATATTAAAAAAAAAAAAAAACTATAGCAAATTCAAATCAATGAAGATTATCACATATTTTTTAAATTTAATTGGAAAAAGGAGAAAAAACCAACCAACACTATTCTAAAATTATTTATCATCTTGACACTACAGTGAACTTTGATCCTACACCTAATATGTTTTAACTTAATTCTAATAAATGCAATCAAAAACTTTATCTTATACTAAAAAAATCTATAACAATGTTCCTAACCTAAGCGTTTTACCTTATCTCTAACCTAATATAATAAACATAATATAAACCTAACCTTTACCTAATTTTTAACAAACATAAACAATAACACTAAATGTAGCAATAATGAGCTGAAACTCAAAAATTAAATAATGAAAAACACCAAAACTTAAAATAAACACGAATAATTTAGACATTGTCATTCAGCCACCAATACCTGGATTGCGCCGTCTCAACTCGATCAGCTTCAACGAATCTAGCAAATGAGTATCTCCATTGGAATTGTTGGTCTCGTGAACTCAAATGAGGAGGATATTTTATCTTCTTATCGGTGGCCCGTCGTTATATGTGATATATGACTGGGACGCCGTCAGAATCAAAAAAATTATCGATTCATGTCCAAATACACGAATACTTCTGGAGGAATGAAGCCAGTAGCGAGGCAAGTCGCTATATACCCGTCTGTAGGGTGGAACAGCTGTGAAATCCAAGGGTTTTCACTCACAGTCACAGATCTTGCGATATGATTCCGAAGAAGCTTCAATATGAAGATATCGACTCTAGTCACTTCAGCAGTTTGATAAATTCTTCTATTCGATATATAATGTTTCCAATCCGTCTCAGGCTTTCTGTACAAACCAGTACATGCACGAAGACATTTCCTTTCGAAAACTCTTAATTTTTCCATGGTACTAGCGCTCTGGTTGTACCAGATCTGACATCCATATGTCAAAACTGGTCTAACCAGTGTCTTGTAACAGATAACTTTGACCTTTTGATCAATGTATCTGGAATGAAAGAGTTTTCGAAGGGCCATGACTACTTTAAGTGCCTTACTGAGCATGATTTTCACATGTTCAGTATAGTACAGATACTGATCGAGATGAACACCGAGGTATCGAACACAGGATTTATGTGGAACCCGTTCAAGACTACCCTCACCAGCCATGATGTGGAAATCTTTCCAATTACGTTTCAGGTCTTGACTGACCCCCCGCAGCGTTGTCCGAAATAAGATTGTTTCACACACTTCTGCACATTGATTTTCATTCGCCAATTGTCAGTGTACAGCTGTACATCATTGAACATTTTTTGGAGATTGCTCTGAACTATTGTAGCTTTTTGGTCTGCCATATAGATGATCAGATCATCAGCAAACGCTACCAATGATCGCGTTGGCGAGACGTTAAAATCAAAGCCGTTCAATAGCTTGCAAATAAAGATTGAAAAGAGCAGAGGCGCAGTAACTGTTCCCTGCTGTAGACCATTCAAGACCTTGAACTCGCGCATTGTTGTCAGATTTCCATCAGTTACGACAAACGATTTCCCGTATAACATATAACACATCATGGCGATAAGGTGTCTGGGGAACTTGTCCTGAAGAAGTTTAAAAATAAGTCCATCTAACCACACCGTATCAAAGGCTTTCTCCATATCAATGAGACATGCTCCAACACATTGTCTATCATTTAGTTTCCAACAGATGTCTGAGGTTACTTTCGTTATTGCATGTGTGGTCGAATGCCTGGCACGAAAACCAAATTGGCAATTCGGCATCAACTCATTTTCCTCAATGTGGGCGTTTAATGCTCTGTTGAGTATCACTTCAAACACCTTGCTGATGTTAGGCAGCAAGCTGATTGGGCGATAGCTTTTCGGGCATGAAGATTCTTTTCCTTTCTTCAAGATCGGAAATACCTTAGCCTTTTTCCACTCATTTGGGAAATATGAATTGCTCAACATGTTGTTGAACAATATGCAATAGTTCCTAATAGCAACCTCAGGCAAATGTCGGAGAACTACATTTGGAATACCATCATTACCACATGATTTCTTGTTGTTTATCTTGCGAAATATGAAACACAAGTCTTCATAGCTGACAAAATAATCAATTAGATTCAAGCTCGGTATGAGGTCAGATGTTAATGTTTCATTGATATGAAGAATTGATTGGCCGTTCAGGCTTGATTTGAAGTCGGAAACTTTTGCTTCAACGACCTCTGAAAAAATTTCGTTCCCTCGCTCAGGGTTTGGTAGATGAACCAATTCAAAATGTGTTCCAATCAGGGCAAGTTTATCCAATCCTTCACAAATAATCCTGTTTCCATTTCTATCCGGGGTCGTACTGCCAATTTCGATACCAGCCCTATCGAGAAGATTTATCTCATCACTAGTGACTTCAAGATTCGATACCTTCACTCGAGACTTCTTGCGGAATATGCTATTCACTTTCGCGAACACGCCGTCTGGGTCCTGTGGGCTAATACTCCTCAATTTTTCCGCCCATTGATTGCTGACCTCACTCCTGAAGTATGACCGGATTAAGTTCCGGACATTCTTCAGATGTAATTTCAACAAAGACAACGAGGGATGGTTGTAGTCCAAAAATCGTCGATAAATATTGTTGACGCGTGTGAGAAGGAGGCTTTTCAATCTTTTCAACCTTGCGATGGTTGGTGTTTCATATCCTTCCATATTGTTTCGATGTTTAATCTTGGGAACTACTTTCTCAATCGTTTCCAACGTCAGCTTCTCTAACTTCGACAAATAGACATCTATTTCATCGTTAGTTAGATTTCTGTCATTAGGAACCATTGAGCAAGAGTTGCTGCCATCAGAAGGGGGACATTGCTTCTGGTACTCCCGATTAAACTTCTTTTGAAACTTTCCCCAGTCTGTTTTTTTGAAATTCAACCGATGATTTTCATGTTGAACTGGAATGAGGAAGAAATCATCCCTGTGATGATTGATTTCCATTACGATTGCGTTATGGTCGCTATCATAAGGAAGCACCTGCAGTTTCCGTTGAGGACTATTAAAGTTGAATTCGTGTCTTGCGTCAGCAATGCAAAGGTCCAAATATGAATTTGTCCTAGGGTATGTTGGGAACTCCGACCCATAAAGATCGCACCTGTATTCGATTTGGTTCTCTGTTATCCACGATTTCAGGAATACACCTCTTGGATTATTGGTGGCGTTCAGCCATGATGTATGCTTGGCGTTCAGGTCACCAGCAAGAATATAATAGTTATGCAGCCTGTTCAATTCGAGTATTTCGAACAAGGAATTGAGTTCCTCCTTGAGCTTGAGAACAGTTCCACCAGTTGCATATGCAGAGATAACGAAGAGGTTATCCCCACCTGGCAGTGAGATTTTGATAACGGACACTTCAAGAGATTCAAAGTTTTTGAATTCGACTTTTTCAATATTTTGGAAACAATAGGGTCTTCGTACCAATATCCCAGTGCCACCTCCCCCATCACCTATTACCCTATCGTTTCTTACGAATTCAAAATCCTTGAATGTCATGAAGTGCCATGAATTGAGGTGGGTTTCGGTTAGAAGCAGGATGTCAGGCTTTTGTCTGGCAATGAATTCAAGGAGATAATCACGCCGATGTAAAGTAATAATGGAGTTGACGTTGATCGAGATGAGACGAATCCTATCCGTGGGAATGTGGCTGGATGACAACTTATTTTGAGCCATTTGAAAGTCCTAAACGCTGAAAAACAATGTTAATTTTCGAATCTTGTTTATCGATTCGCTCTGATAAGGAATTTAATTGTTGATAAATTTTGAGAAGCAGCTCATTATTGCCACTTACATTATTTACCCTATTTTCCGCATTTTCTGCTGGTCCTCTAGCGGCGAGTGCAAATGATACTCCGGGCTTGACGAAGTTCGGAGCTAAGGCACTGCGGTGTATTTGTGTTTGTTTTGGGGCAGATTTCAATTTTGCATCCTGATATCGGGAGCATCCTCGATATGATGCCGGGTGACCAAAAACACCGCAGTTCACACAATATAACTTCTCTTTTGGCTCCGTCTGAGCCAATTTGCACTCACCGGGAGCATGCACGTCTTTGCATTTAACGCATCGGTAATGCATGGCGCAGTTGGCAGCCGAATGCCCAAATCGTTGGCAGCAATAGCACTGGTTGATTTCTCGTTTCTGGAGGCGTTCCCACCTCACCACTCTAAAATTTAAATACCTGATTTGCTGAAGAGCGCTTGGACTGCTCTTATTTGTTATTTGTACCAAATAAAGTGGTAAGTTTTTTTTTTCTACCGTCGACCTTCTTGTCGCGAATGTTTTAACTGAGATAAACTCGATTTGTGGCGCCGTTTCCTTGAGAACCTGAAGAAGATCGACGGTATCTTCTCCGCAGTCCAAGCCCTTCAGCAAGAACGTCTGGTTCTTCTCGCTCTTGGGGGTATAGGTGAAGTGCGGAACCTCCCCAGAATTCAAAGCATCTTTCGCTGATTTGAAATCAACCAGTGATTTCGTTCTAATTGACAGCTTCTCAGAATTTACTCGTTTGATTTCGAAATTTGTCAATTTGTTTTCGGCTGCCAACAGCCGAACCATGTCTTTTCCGCTTTGCCCGAAGACATTAATCGGCGGAACTTTCTCGGTATTCTTCTCTACTTTTTGAGGAGGACCAGCAGAACTACGGGCTGGTTTCTTCTCCCTATTTCTACTTTCATTATTTTTATTTTTTAAATATAAGATAAAATTATCGTCTTTGTTACCTTCGTCTATCTCCATGTCCTGCTGGAGTCCATCCAGCGCCGCAAAGTAGTTCTGGCTTTCTTTCGTGCCACCAGCACTTAATACCTCTTCAGTTATTATTGGAGTTGCAGCTTTCTTCTGTTTTTCGATTTTTCGTATCGGGCCACTCTCTTGAACTTGTTTTGCCGTCTTGAACATTTCTTCATACGTTTGAATTCTTGCCTTTAGCTCTTCGATTTCACTTCGAAGGCGACATACTTCCTGTCTTTCTTCGAGCACTTGTGTTTTGCGACCGGCATCTGCGGTATCCTGGGTGCTCGTGTGTCTCCGCTTGTTGACACTTGCCAATTTCACACCGTCACTCTCCCCGGGGCCCCCCAACGGAGGGAAGCCGTCGGGCTCCTCCATGCAGTCCCGAGTTGTCTTTGGTTTGTTGCTTTTCTTGATTTATTGGTATGGTTGGTCGATGCCTTCGACGATTAATTCTTCCCCAATAAAATCAAAACTTGCTTTTGACTGACTCGTACAAAATTA
Organism: Odontomyia ornata; assembly: GCA_963969285.1. Lineage (NCBI taxonomy): Eukaryota > Metazoa > Arthropoda > Insecta > Diptera > Stratiomyidae > Odontomyia > Odontomyia ornata. The sequence goes on from OZ017738.1 coordinate 446,220,898, forward strand.
ATTCAATTATTTGAAACTGACTTTTGTGAAAAATTAATTAATTTTTAAAATTAATGACAGGAGCGATTAAAAACACGTCAAAGTCAAAGTCAAAGTCAAAGTCAAAAGCGCTTTATTTAATACTCATCGTTATAAATTTTAAAAGAATATAAAGCAGATTCCAAATAATAACAATCAAAAAACCTAATGGCCCAAATGGCTCTCTAAATTTGTACGTTATCATAAACTCATTTCATCAAAAGAAAACTATAGCAAATGCAATTAATTACGATTATTACATATTTTTACAATTCAATTGGAAAAAGGAGAAAAAACCAACCAACACTATCCTAAAATTATTTATAATTAATACACAACAGTGAAACTTTGATCCTACACCTAATATGTTGTAACTTATTTCTAATAAAATACAATCAAAAAAACTTTATCTTATACTAAAAATACTATAACAATGTTCCTAACCTAAGTGTTTAATCTTATCTCTAACGGAATATAGTAAACATTACATATACCTAACCTATACCTGATTTTAACAAAAATATATAACAATACTAAATGTAGCAATAATGAGCTGAACCTCAAAAACTAAATAACGAAAAACACCAAAACTGAAAACAAACACGAAAAATTTAGACATTGTCATTCAGCCACCAATACCTGAATTGCGCCGTCTCAACTCGATCAGCTTCAACGAATCTAGCAAATGAGTATCTCCATTGAAATCGTTGGTCTCGTGAACTCAAATTCGGAGGATATTTTATCTTCTTATCGGTGGCCCGTCGATATATGTGATATATGACTGGGACGCCGTCAGAATCAAAAACATATCCATTCATGTCCAAATACACGAATGCTTCTGGAGGAATGAAGCCAGTAGCGAGGCAAGTCGCTATATACCCGTCTGTAGGGTGGAACGGCTGTGAAATCCAAGGGTTTTCACTCACAGTCACAGATCTTGCGATATGATTCCGAAGAAGCTTCAATATGAAGATATCGACTCTAGTCACTTCAGCAGTTTGATAAATTCTTCTATTCGATATATAATGTTTCCAATCCGTCTCAGGCTTTCTGTACAAACCAGTACTTGCACGAAGACATTTCCTTTCGAAAACTCTTAATTTTTCCATAGTACTAGAACTCTGGTTGTACCAGATCTGACATCCATAGGTCAAAACTGGTCTAACCAGTGTCTTGTAACAGATAATTTTGACCTTTTGATCAATGTATCTGGAATGAAAGAGTTTTCGAAGGGCCATGACTACTTTAAGTGCTTTACTGAGCATGATTTTCACATGTTCAGTATAGTACAGATACTGATCGAGATAAACACCGAGGTATCGAACACAGGATTTATGTGGAATTCGTTCTGAACTACCCTCGCCAGCCATGATGTGGAAATCTTTCCAATTACGTTTCAGGTCTTGACTGACCCCCTGCAGCGTTGTCCGAAGCAAGATTGTTTCACACTTCTGCGCATTGATTTTCATTCGCCAATTGTCAGTGTACAGCTGTACATCATTGAACATTTTTTGGAGATTGCTCTGAACTATTGTAGCTTTTCGGTCAGCCGTGTAGATGATCAGATCATCAGCAAACGCTACCAATGATCGCGTTGGCGAGACGTTAAAATCAAAGCCGTTCAATAGCTTGCGAATAAAGATTGAAAAGAGCAGAGGCGCAGTAACTGTTCCCTGCTGTAGACCATTCAAGACCTTGAACTCGCGCATTGTTGTCAGATTTCCATCGGTTACAACAAACGATTTCCCGTATAACATATTACACATCATGGCGACAAGGTGTTTGGGGAACTTGTCCTGAAGAAGTTTAAAAATAAGTCCATCTAACCATACCGTATCAAAGGCTTTCTCCATATCAATGAGACATGCTCCAACACATTGTCTATCATTTAGTTTCCAACAGATGTCTGAGGTTACTTTCGTTATTGCATGTGTGGTCGAATGCCTGGCACGAAAACCAAATTGGCAATTCGGCATCAACTCATTTTCCTCAATGTGGGCGTTTAATGCTCTGTTGAGTATCACTTCAAACACCTTGCTGATGTTAGGCAGCAAGCTGATTGGGCGATAGCTTTTCGGGCATGAAGATTCTTTTCCTTTCTTCAAGATCGGAAATACCTTAGCCTTTTTCCACTCATTTGGGAAATATGAATTGCTCAACATGTTGTTGAACAATATGCAATAGTTCCTAATAGCAACCTCAGGCAAATGTCGGAGAGCTACATTTGGAATACCATCATTACCACATGATTTCTTGTTGTTTATCTTGCGAAATATGAAACACAAGTCTTCATAGCTGACAAAATAATCAATTAGATTCAAGCTCGGTATGAGGTCAGATGTTAATGTTTCATTGAAATGAAGAATTGATTGGCCGTTCAGGCTTGATATGAAGTCGGAAACTTTTGCTTCAACGACCTCTGAAAAAATTTCGTTCCCTCTCTCAGGGTTTGGTAGATGAACCAATTCAAAATGTGTTCCAATCAGGGCAAGTTTATCCAATCCTTCACAAATAATCCTGTTTCCATTTCTATCCGGAGTCGTACTATCAATTTCGATACCAGCCCTATCGAGAAGATTTATCTCATCACTAGTGACTTCAAGATTCGATACCTTCACTCGAGACTTCTTGCGGAATATGCTATTCACTTTCGCGAACACGCCGTCTGGGTCCTGTGGGCTAATACCTCTCAATTTTTCCGCCCATTGATTGCTGACCTCACTCCTGAAGTATGACCGGATTAAGTTCCGGACATTCTTCAGATGTAATTTCAACAAAGACAACGAGGGATGGTTGTAGTCCAAAAATTGTCGATAAATATTGTTGACGCGTGTGAGAAGGAGGCTTTTCAATCTTTTCAACCTTGCGATGGTTGGTGTTTCATATCCTTCCATATTGTTTCGATGTTTAATCTTGGGAACTACTTTCTCAATCGTTTCCAACGTCAGCTTCTCTAGCTTCGACAAATAGACATCTATTTCATCGTTAGTTAGATTTCTGTCATTAGGAACCTTTGAGCAAGAGTTGCCGCCATCAGAAGGGAGACATTGCTTCTGGTACTCCCGATTAAACTTCTTTTGAAACTTTCCCCAGTCTGTTTTTTTTGAAATTCAACCGATGATTTTCATGTTGAACTGGAATGAGGAAGAAATCATCCCTGTGATGATTGATTTCCATTACGATTGCGTTATGGTCGCTATCATAAGGAAGCACCTGCAGTTTCCGTTGAGGACTATTAAAGTTGAATTCGAGTCTTGCGTCAGCAATGCAAAGGTCCAAATATGAATTTGTCCTAGGGTATGTTGGGAACTCCGACCCATAAAGATCGCACCTGTATTCGATTTGGTTCTCTGTTATCCACGATTTCAGGAATACACCTCTTGGATTATTGGTGGCGTTCAGCCATGATGTATGCTTGGCGTTCAGGTCACCAGCAAGAATATAATAGTTATGCAGCCTGTTCAATTCGAGTATTTCGAACAAGGAATTGAGTTCCTCCTTGAGCTTGAGAACAGTTCCACCAGTTCCATAGGCAGACATAACGAAGAGGTTATCCCCACCTGGCAGTGAGATTTTGATAACGGACACTTCAAGAGATTCAAAGCTTTTGAATTCGACTTTTTCAATATTTTGGAAACAATAGGGTCTTCGTACCAATATCCCGGTGCCACCTCCCCCATCACCTATTACCCTATCGTTTCTTACGAATTCAAAATCCTTGAATGTCATGAAGTGCCATGAATTGAGGTGGGTTTCGGTTAGAAGCAGGATGTCAGGCTTTTGTCTGGCAATGAATTCAAGGAGATAATCACGCCGATGTAAAGTAACAATGGAGTTGACGTTGATCGAGATGAGACGAATCCTATCCGTGGGAATGTGGCTGGATGACAAATTATTTTGAGCCATTTGAAAGTCCTAAACGCTGAAAAACAATGTTAATTTTCGAATCTTGTTTATCGATTCGCTCTGATAAGGAATTTAATTGTTGATAAATTTTGAGAAGCAGCTCATTATTGCCACTTACATTATTTACCCTATTTTCCGCATTTTCTGCTGGTCCTCTAGCGGCGAGTGCAAATGATACTCCGGGCTTGACGAAGTTCGGAACTAAGACACTGCGGTGTATTTGTGCTTGTTTTGGGGCAGATTTCAATCTTGCATCCTCGATATGATGCCGGGTGACCAAAAACACCGCAGTTCACACAATATAACTTCTCTTTTGGCTCCGTCTGAGCCAATTTGCACTCACCGGGAGCATGCACGTCTTTGCATTTAACGCATCGGTAATGCATGGCGCAGTTGGCAGCCGAATGCCTAAATCGTTGGCAGCGATAGCACTGGTTGATTTCTCGTTTCTGGAGGCGTTCCCACCTCACCACTCGAAAATTTAAATACCTGATTTGCTGAAGAGCGCTTGGACTGCTCTTATTTGTTATTTGTACCAAATAAAGTGGTAAGTTTTTTTTTTCTACCGTCGACCTTCTTGTCGCGAATGTTTTCACTGAGATAAACTCGATTTGTGGCGCCGTTTCCTTGAGAACCTGAAGAAGATCGACGGTATCTTCTCCGCAGTCCAAGCCCTTCAGCAAGAACGTCTGGTTCTTCTCGCTCTTGGGGGTATAGGTGAAGTGCGGAACCTCCCCAGAATTCAAAGCATCTTTCGCTGATTTGAAATCAACCAGTGATTTCGTTCTAATTGACAGCTTCTCAGAATTTACTCGTTTGATTTCGAAATTTGTCAATTTGTTTTCGGCTGCCAACAGCCGAACCATGTCTTTTCCGCTTTGCCCGAAGACATTAATCGGCGGAACTTTCTCGGTATTCTTGGCTACTTTTTGAGGAGGACCAGCAGAACTACGGGCTGGTTTCTTTTCCCTATTTCTACTTTCATTATTTTTATTTTTTAAATATAAGATAAAATTATCGTCTTTGTTACCTTCGTCTACCTCCATGTCCTGCTGCAGTCCATCCAGCGCCGCAAAGTAGTTCTGGCTTTCGTTCGTGCCACCAGCACTTAATACCTCTTCAGTTATTATTGGAGTTGCAGCTTTCTTCTGTTTTTCGATTTTTCGTATCGGGCCACTCTCTTGAACTTCTTTTGCCGTCTTGAACATTTCTTCATACGTTTGAATTCTTGCCTTTAGCTCTTCGATTTCACTTCGAAGGCGGCACACTTCCTGTCCATCCTCGAGCACTTGTGTTTTGCGACCGGCATCTGCGGTATCCTGGGTGCTCGTGTGTCTCCGCTTGTTGACACTTGCCAATTTCACACCGTCACTCTCCCCGGGCCCCCCAACGGAGGGAAGCCGTCGGGCTCCTCCATACAGCAGTCCCGAGTTGTCTTTGGTTTGTTGCTTTTCTTGATTTATTGGTATGGTTGTTCGATGCCTTCGACGATTAATTCTTCCCCAATAAAATCAAAACTTGCTTTTGACTGACTCGTACAAAATTATTTCAATTATTTGAAACTGACTTTTGTGAAAAATTAATTAATTTTTAAAATTAATGACAGGAGCGATTAAAAACACGTCAAAGTCAAAGTCAAAGTCAAAAGCGCTTTATTTAATACTGATCGTTATAAATTTTAAAAGAATATAAAGCAAATTCCAAACGATATCAATACAAAACTTAATGGCCCAAATGGCTCTCTAAATTTGTACGTTATCATTAACACATTTCATCAAAAAAAAACTATAGCAAATTCAATTAAATAGGATTATTACATATTTTTAGAATTCAATTGGAAAAAGGAGAAAAAACCAACCAACACTATCCTAAAATTATCTATCATCTTAACACTACAGTGAACTTTGATCCTACACCTAATATGTTTTAACTTAATTCTAATAAATGCAGTCAAAAACTTTACCTTATACTAAAAAAATCTATTACTATGTTTCTAACCTAAGCGTTTTACCTTATCTCTAACCTAATATAATAAACATAATATAAACCTAACCTATCCCTAATTTTTAACAAAAATAAACAATAACACTAAATGTAGCAATAATGAGCTGAAACTCAAAAACTAAATAACGAAAAACACCAAAACTGAAAATAAACACGAATAATTTAGACATTGTCATTCAGCCACCAATACCTAGATTGCCCCGTCTCAACTCGATCAGCCTCAACGAATCTAGCAAATGAGTATCTCCATTGGAATTGTTGGTCTCGTGAACTCAAGTTCGGAGGATATTTTATCTTCTTATCGGTGGCCCGTCGATATATGTGATATATGACTGGGACGCCGTCAGAATCAAAAACATATCGATTCATGTCCAAATACACGAATGCTTCTGGAGGAATGAAGCCAGTAGCGAGGCAAGTCGCTATATACCCGTCTGTAGGGTGGAACGGCTGTGAAATCCAAGGGTTTTCACTCACAGTCACAGATCTTGCGATATGATTCCGAAGAAGTTTCAATATAAAAATATCGACTCTAGTCACTTCAGCAGTTTGATAAATTCTTCTATTCGATATATAATGTTTCCAATCCGTCTCAGGCTTTCTGTACAAACCAGTACACGCACGAAGACATTTCCTTTCGAAAACTCTTAATTTTTCCATAGTACTAGCACTCTGGTTGTACCAGATCTGACATCCATATGTCAAAACTGGTCTAACCAGTGTCTTGTAACAGATAATTTTGACCTTTTGATCAACGTATCTGGAATGAAAGAGTTTTCGAAGGGCCATGACTACTTTAAGTGCCTTACTGAGCATGATTTTCACATGTTCAGTATAGTACAGATACTGATCGAGATAAACACCGAGGTATCGAACACAGGATTTATGTGGAACCCGTTCTAGACTACCCTCACCAGCCATGATGTGGAAATCTTTCCAATTACGTTTCAGGTCTTGACTGACCCCCTGCAGCGTTGTCCGAAACAAGATTGTTTCACACTTCTGCGCATTGATTTTCATTCGCCAATTGTCAGTGTACAGCTGTACATCATTGAACATTTTTTGGAGATTGCTCTGAACTGTTGTGGCTTTTCGGTCTGCCGTATAGATGATCAGATCATCAGCAAACGCTACCAATGATCGCGTTGGCGAGACGTTAAAATCAAAGCCGTTCAATAGCTTGCGAATGAATATTGAGAAGAGCAGAGGCGCAGTAACTGTTCCCTGCTGTAGACCATTCAAGACCTTGAACTCGCGCATTGTTGTCAGATTTCCATCAGTTACAACAAACGATTTCCCGTATAACATATTACACATCATGGCGACAAGGTGTCTGGGGAACTTGTCCTGAAGGAGTTTAAAAATTAGTCCATCTAACCATACCGTATCAAAGGCTTTCTCCATATCAATGAGACATGCTCCAACACATTGTCTATCATTTAGTTTCCAACAGATGTCTGAGGTTACTTTCGTTATTGCATGTGTGGTCGAATGCCTGGCACGAAAACCAAATTGGCAATTCGGCATCAACTCATTTTCCTCAATGTGGGCGTTTAATGCTCTATTGAGTATCACTTCAAACACCTTGCTGATGTTAGGCAGCAAGCTGATTGGGCGATAGCTTTTGGGGCATGAAGATTCTTTTCCTTTCTTCAAGATCGGAAATACCTTAGCCCTTTTCCACTCATTTGGGAAATATGAATTGCTCAACATGTTGTTGAACAATATGCAATAGTTCCTAATAGCAACCTCAGGCAAATGTCGGAGAACTACATTTGGAATACCATCAGTACCACATGATTTCTTGTTGTTTATTTTGCGAAATATGAAACACAAGTCTTCATAGCTGAGAAAATAATCAATAAGATTCAAGTTCGGTATGAGGTCAGATGTTAATGTTTCATTGAAATGAAGAATTGATTGGCCGTTCAGGCTTGACTTGAAGTCGGAAACTTTTGCTTCAACGATCTCTGAAACTATTTCATTCCCTCTCTCAAGGTTTGGTAGATGAACCAATTCAAAATGTGTTCCAATCAGGGCAAGTTTATCCAATCCTTCACAAATGATCCTGTTTCCATTTCTATCCGGAGTCGTACTATCAATTTCGATACCAGCCCTATCGAGAAGATTTATCTCATCACTAGTGACTTCAAGATTCGATACCTTCACTCGAGACTTCTTGCGGAATATGCTATTCACTTTCGTGAACACGCCGTCTGGGTGCTGTGGGCTAATACCCCTCAATTTTTCCGCCCATTGATTGCTGACCTCACTCCTGAAGTATGACCGGATTAAGTTCCGGACATTCTTCATAATTTAAAAAAAAATTAATATTAGAGATACTATATAAAATTATAATAATTTCTATTTACAGTTAGCATTAAATTAAAGAAATGAAGATAATTAAAGAATTTGTGAAAGTTCTGCGGACAACCAAGTTTTGTAATTGTGAAAATTAAAAAACGAATCAAAATCAAATATTCAGAGCATTCCGTTTAAAAACCTGCATGTGGAATTACCTATGATTGGAAGTAAACATCAGTACAGTGACAAGTGTATATTATATATATTCTAAGAAGGTTTTGACTGAGCGGATAATATTCAAGAATGCCAAACGAGGCATGCATCGAATTAAGTATGGTCAGTATCAATATCACGGGGCACTGAGATAGTTTCCAACAACGAAAATTTAAAGAATGTTAATCTATCAGCCATATCAGTAATAGAGTCGGCAGGAAAATACAGAAAAATCATAATTTTCTATCAAGAAATCCTTCAGATTTGGGCTAACCACCAAGTCAAACTATTCGAGTTATTGCACTGCTTGTTACCATAAGCAATGATAAAGAAATTTTCCTTTGAAAAAAAAAAAAAAAAAAAAAATCTTACAGCAAGAGAGGTTTGTCCTGGTTGAGGCGCTACAATTTCATTCGAGGCTTGGCTTATATGATAATAATTACTTGCAAAACAGTCCAGGTAGATTTTCGTTTATTGATCAAACTTCAACACGCAAAAACTAATAATATAATAATTAACTAATTATAAAGCATACCTTCGCCAATGTATTTTTTGCTTTAACACTAGAGCCCCTTGCGGGCCTTCGCTTAGAGATAGTTATAGTATCTCATCTTATCGTATGTATCGGCACATTGTCAGTACCACGCTTTGACTGTTGATTTGTCCACCCAGCTGCGATACGTTCTGATTTTAAACCAGTACGTAACGTAACTGGACGAGCTTATAGTCCGTCCCAAGAATCATTCGAAACAAATCTCGTTGTCACCAGCGGGATTCGAACCAGGGACCTTCGACTTACGCAGCGAACACTCCAACCACTACACTACGTGGACTACCCTTCTATTCTATTAAATTACTATCTGGCTATGTTCATCTTTTGTTGCACATTGTATTTAGTTTTTCTTTTTTATCTCCTCTGCCGGTGTATCAAAATGTCGGTGGCTTAGTTTTTAAGACTTATCATAGAAAGACGGAACCAAATTTCTTGTCATATCTTTCGGTGTCGTTCCCTTCGAAAAATATTTGCTCATAAATATCAATTCACCACTTCCGATATTTCTATTTTGTCATTCTACTCGTATCTATTTATGAAAACGGGACACATGATCGAGAATAAAAGTTCTCGTGAAGACCTTTCATTTAATATACATTTTAGCTACCTTTGGTAGACAAATTTTTTAAGGGGTCACTTCTATATACTATATTAAAAACCTCTTACACTTTTTAATTTCGAAAATTTTTAGAGGTTGCCACTTTTGATTTATGCATTAAGTTTAATAACTATAGCTGTTGTAGTTTCAGAGAAAAATCGGTGTAACGCACGGATGGACAGACAGACAGACTAACAGACAGGTCGCATAGTAGGGGTTTGTAAATATAAATATATTAAAAACACGTCTACACGCAACGAGTGCTAGACGTAGAATATTAAAAACACGTCTACACGCAACGAGTGCTAGACGTAGAATAACCAAAATTTATAACGATTAGTATTGAATAAAGCGCTTTTGATTGATTGATTGACGTAGGATTCAAAAATGTTTTAACTCAAAGTCAAAGTCAAAGTCAAAAGCGCTTTATTTAATACTCATCGTTATAAATTTTAAAAGAATATAAAGCAAATTCCAAACAATAACAATCAAAAAAAACAATGGCCCAAATGGCTCTCTAAATTTGTACGTTATCATTAACTCATTCCATAAAAAAAAAAACTATAGCAAATGCAATTAATTACGATTATTACTTCTAATAAATTGCAATGAAAACTTTATCTTATACTAAAAAAAATCTATAACAATGTTCCTAACCTAAGCGTTTAACCTTATTGGACGTTGAGGCTTGATTTGAAGTCGGAAACTTTTGCTTCAACGACCTCTGAAAATATTTCAGTCATAAATAGTATTTTTTGTAAGATTGATGAAAAATGACAGTAGGAACATTTCAACCCAAACCAGGAATTGAAATCCATTAAGTAAAATCAATCAATTTTAATGATCTAAAATGGTATACAATCATTCGTTAAAAAACTTTTGACATTTGCATTATCCTTAACTAATCACAATTTCCTTAAAAGTTCAAATTTACTGCTCTTTAACCTCAAACATTGAAGTTAGTTGCCGAAATAGTTCGCATAAAATTTGTCCTCTCATTACTTCCATTTTGATGTAATAATTTGCCGATAATTTTTTCATACGACGCACTCATAGACGCATGGGAAGAAGCCGCGGGATTAGATAAGGAAAATTCATCCATCGGTTCATTATAGCTAGACGTGTTTTGACGCTGCATATGCTGGGACATTACATGCTGAAGGTAAGAAGTATCGAACGATCTCGGCGGTCGTCGTGTATAGTTGGGCGAACTTAAATTTGGAGGCATCACAAAATCAACTTGATGTGTATTTGATTGCGCTCCAAAAATTGAGGTTTGACTAAAGTTTCGCGATCGACTTTGATTAAGCTGATCTGTTAGATTATCCTTCGAAGCATCTGCAAAAAGCTTGCTAGAGTTGCCTGGTTGGCTTTTTGGAGAGTTTTGTGGAGTCGTTAGAGACGACCCACTTTTCTTAAGTAATTTTTCAATCGTTCTTAGACTCATTGTAGTTGCGAGGCTGTCGCAGAAATCCTTAAGTTGCACTGGTTCAGATGCTGCTTCATCAAGCTTATTCAACTTTGATTTCATCACGCTTATTTTATTAAGGAGGTCATTCTCTTCAGCAACTAAAGCCGTCACACCCTTTTTGGTTCTGGCTATGGAATTCGGAGACTTCGCGTTAACCGAATCGTTAATTTTTTCATTTATCAGTTTTTTTTGCGCATCAAGCTCCCGTATTTTAATTTGCAGTTTGTTCATAGCTTCATCGTAGTCAGTAATTTGTGTGTCATTTGTGGCAAGGGATGAAGCTGAATTATTTTTAGAAACTGCTTTAGGTGAAACGACATCTCGTTCCTCATCTCCGGCACGTGAATTTTCCTTGACTGTCACTTCATTAGAAACCTCCTCTCCTGCAGTTTGGTAGTCCGATAGAGACCAATCGCCATCAGAATCTACTTGCACTTCTTTATCAAAGCTTGTCAATCTGAGCTCTTCGGAAGAACTTTCTCGAACATCTGAGTTGCGTTTTTCTGTAAAATAAAATCAAATGATTATTATTTCCCTATAAACTTGCAATATTCAAACCTTCTAGATTTCTTCTGGAGGTCTGAGGTATTGGTTTTTCTTCAACGGTTTGGGTTGATTGTCCCACTTTGCTGGAAGCCTTACTTGATTGCAATGTCTTGGCAGCGACTTGACTAATAATTTCAACCGAGCTTGATTTCGAAATACCAGACGATGAAGATCCATTTCTAACTCTTCGTCTAAATTTTCTTGACGAAATCTGCTTTATGCTTTGAGACGATTCACTGCTTTTTTTCAATATTTCAAGCGTATCAAGTGAGACCAATCCCTTCTGTTCTACATATTCTAGATCTATACTAGTCTCTGACTCAATGCTGACCGAGCCTATTGTAACTATTCCTGAGTAACACTCTCCAACACAATCTAACGGATCTTCAGAATAAATTTCTTGAGGAGCTTTTGGTCTTTTAGCATCTACAACACCTGCTTTGACATCTTGTCGGTACTTTTGCAGCTGAGCAATGTACTCAGTTAAAAGTTTATTCTGCTTTCTGGCTTTTTGCTCAGCCTCCTGAGCATAGAAGTATGCCAGAGCACGTTTATAATTGTCCTCAAAATTATTCATGAATTGCTTCAATTCTACCTTAAATTCACTTTTGGCTTTGATTATAAAACAGCTTTTTTTGCTTACACTAGTGAATGGGGCAGGATCACACGGTGGCCATGACAATTCGTCGATATCGCACATAATCAAATCAAGGAGATAATTTGGTTGGACTTTAAACTTGTTTTAATTGATATTGAAAACCAAATATTTTATGTTTATCTGAAGACCAAACAAAAAAACAAAAAATTTAAATTAGAATTATACAGAAATTACGTTGCTATTGAGAGAATGAGAGAAGTCAGAATGAGCTACAAAACGCTAACGTCACGAAGCAAAAATAAAGTGGTTACTTTGGCTATATATAAAACTTTTTGATGTAACATAGTGTCCAGTATTTTTTTTAATACCTCTCCATCACTCTGTCATCGTCGCACAACGCTCGTGCGATCTTCATTTCACATGCTGTCAATTCTTACGTGTGCCTCCCAAGCAATGTTAAAACATCGGTGTAAAGAGGCACACATAATACTGTGAAGTACTTTTTTCTTGCTAGTCTAGTTCAATTTGTGAACAGTTCTCAGAGATACAAAAAAATATTATAACACAACGCAGTAAAAAAACCTCTGAGTTTATAAGAAACTAGCTGTCTTTAAGTATCTCGATGATAGGGTCTAAATGCCCTCGGATATTGCATTTTCAATCCTCCGGACTTATCATTAATTTGGATTTTCTTACAAACCAATAATGGTTTGCTTTTTTACTGTTTTTGGAAGATTGTTATATATACGCATTCGTTACATCGTTCTTTAGTCGATCAGATCTGACGTAAGGTATTACAACTTTGTTTGCATTCTTTGAATTATATGTATTTATTTGTGATATTTTTTAAAGAGCTCTGTTCTGATTCACCAGATTTCAGACATTTGAAGATAAACTTAGCTTTCTCCATAGAAACAATTTGACTGTAGGTAAATGCATTAGTCCGTTGATACACTAGCCTTGTTGGAGTCGCAATAGGAAGATTAAGAATACTTTTAAAGGCTTTAGTTAGCATCCTAGATATAATATTAAGTTCTCGCTTTGACGATTGACTCCAAATGACCACCGCATAATGTAGCTGTATTGAAAAGTATCAATGCAAGTTTAGCGAGCAACAACAGAATACAAGCATACAAAGAAGCGAAAAGCCAGGAACGTGATTATCAGCCCAAAACCATGCTCTGACATGACGACAACGGCAATATCCTCGCTGATGAAGCCAAGATTAAGGACAGGAGCTTATGTTCATTCTCGGAGAGCTTCCATTGACCAACCAACTCTGGATGAAGTTCGTTCCAGCATTAAAGTCCAAAACAATAGTTAAGCACCGGGCATCGATGAGATTCCAGTGAAGTTCAGTAGATACGATGGCAACAGTGTTCAGAAAGCCATCCGTAAAATCACGCAGCACTTTGGTAACTAGAACACATGCCGAACCAGTGGAGCCAATCAAATATATTCCCTATGTACAAAACAGGCGACAAACGACAGTGCAAAAACTATAGAGACTACTTTGTACGTTCTACAAAATATTTTCAAAGATCTTAGAAAATCAAAACAGATCGTACAACAACAGTATTATTGGGGAGTATCAAGCAGGTTATAGAGCAAGTAGATCGACGATAGACCACTTGCTTACACTCAAGCAGGTACTTGAAAAATGCTGGGAGGTCAAACTAGACGTACACTAAATTTTCGTTGACTTTAGCAAGCATATGACTGTATTGATCATTACGTACTGTACCAAATAATGCCCTGCTTTGGTATTCCAGCAAAATTCGTCCGTATTATCAAAATGACAATGACGCCGACAATCTTCCAAGTCCGCATCAATAACCAACCCATCGACACCTTTAACACAAATATCGGGCTAAAGCGGGGAATGAGCTGGCCCAATTACTATTCGATTTGGCTCTGGAGTATGCCATCAGTAAGGTACCTGTCGATACAAAAAGTACGTTACTATACAAGTCAAGCCAAGTGGTAGCCTATGCAGATGACATCAGGATTTTGTCACAGTCAGTAACCACTGATAAAGAACTTTTTCTGAAACACGACAGCGCAGCAAAACTAGTAGGGCTATAAATCAATGAGAATAAAACAAACCACATGATGCAGTTGAGAAAAAGTACCTCAATCAACCAAAATATCACACTTGGCGTATATAATGTCGAAAATGTGAGCAAATGTGTGTATTGAGGCACCAAAATAATGAGAAGCGCTAATGAAAGAGACGAAATACGCCGAAAAATACATCTGGGCAGTGAAATTTTTTATTCAGTATTGACGGTCTTGAAGATCAGCTGTATACAAAGGAAAACAAAGCTCCAAGTCTACAAATCTGTAATAAGACCTGTGCTATGCTATGGGTATGAAGCATGGACCCTAACTCAAGTGTCCATTCGCAAACATATTGAATACATTTGAGCGACGGGTCCTGAGGCTAATAATCAGCGCAAAGCTACACGGGGACCAATGGCGAATTCGATACAACCATGACCCGTATAAAATTGTTGACGAGCTAGAGGTCTGAACAATTGTAAGACAACAAAAGCTGCAGTAGGCTGGCCACGTGAATCGTACGTATGAACAGCGAGTACCCAAAAAGGTATTCGTTGGTGGGACTGAAGGCCAGGGACTAGTTGCAAAAACCAAGGAAACGGTGGTCCCTGCACGGATTTCGAGATTGGAGGACGCGGTCAATGAACCGAGACAGTTGAAGGCACTTGTTGCAGGAAGCGAAGGCCCAAAAAGAGCTGTAGGGCTATGAAAAAGATGAAGATATTCAACTTATAAAATCAAATTCAACGAGACATTTCACTGTTTTACAATTATAATAGCAACTAACGTTTCCTCGCAACTTACAAAATCCTGATAGAAAGCCTCCAAAATGAATTCCACTGTGGATGCCATGGGAAAGTAGTCCACGTATATTTCATCCCTGCAAGGCGATTTTGTTAAAGAGCCCTCTGCCGATGCACTCATTCTATGACCAATCAACTTCGCTTTCTTCCAGGGTGAACTTACATCTTATTATCTTGAAGTTTTTTAGAGGTTGCTGAATAAACCCGGCCATGGATAGTTGAGAACTTGTCTTTCATTTCTCAAATGATTCTCCTCAACCCTTTCTGTCCTATTTTGAATAGTCTGTACATTTGACACAACCCAGCATTGGCAGAGTTCTTTCTAAAAGAACTCTGACACTGCGGAGATCTAGCCGGCTCAGAATGCCACTCGGAAACTAAAAACTTTTACAAAATTGTTCAATAATCGAGAGTACGGTGTATACAGGGGCCATAGTAAAGCTCAAATCGAAAAAATAAATTTGATTTAAGTTTGGGAAAATTCTATGCGTTCTGAATTTGGAATAAAAATCCAGTGCGTCATTATAAACTACAAATATATAACAGGAGAGTAAACAACTTTGCGACTCATGCGGATCTTTTGTTCACAAAATTTGGTAATACAGTCGTCTTTACCCACAAAAATTAAGTTCAAGCTTTTCAAAAACTTATTTATGCATGTAGCTTCAAAAGACTGGCATAATCACTTGGTAAATTCAATAAGCAAAAGATAGTTTTCATGTTCCATTTAGGTATACGAGAAACCTTCCGAAGCTTTCTTGTAGTACTTATAAATATTTTCACGTTATACTGCCATCGAAAATATATCGTACCGTTATGAAGGAAGAGATTATCCTATTCATCTTTCTGACTTGTACTATGCGTGCATACAAATCTCCACACATGCAATCATCTGTTATCCTCAAGTAACTTATTACCCTCACTTATTTCGCCCATGTCTTCGTACCTACTATCGTGTGCAATCTTGAGCTGAAGCAGCATTTTTGACTTGAATCTTGCAGATTTTCAAGATACTTACCTAAGAAATAAGCAATCCAACGACGAAGCCAAACTCTCGACTTCGGCACAAACAACCAGCATTAAGTTCTTGGCTGTCAAGAATTCTTTGTCCTTTCATCTTCTTGAAAATTATGGTAAACAAGTTGCCATGTTTTCGGAGCTTATTATAAATACTTGCATGCATAAAACAACTAGTTGATGCTAAAGCTAGTGAAGGATGTGTGTAGTGCACTTGGCAAAAGATGCACAGGCAAACAAGAAATCATTGTTTTTGTACCAACAACGAGAGCTTCGTACTTCTTGTGGCACGGTGGGGTTAAGTGTGTAGAGTAGCGGCCGGCGGTGTGCATACGAAGTTCACTCGTTTGCTGAAGGAAGCTGAAAAGATGAAATGTATTCCGAAAAACGTTGTACGTTGTGCTTAAGGAAACCCATGATGAACCGTAATTTTCTGTATGATAGCGTGAGAAGATTGTAAACATGGTAGTGCAAGAGAATAGTTTATGCATGCATTTTTCAGATGCTTTTGTTATGCAGTTCTTTCACATACAGCGACAATTGTTTGAAAACGCATTGTTTATCTAAAATGTTCGCAAGGTTAGAGTCTGGAATGCTTAATCGCAGTACTTAACTATTTTCTTTTTCAATGCATCTGAGGTTACCAAGCAATTAGATCAACAATCTATTTCAACCTTCCTTAAAAACGATGCTTTTACAAAAATGACAATTGAATATTACCTCTTGATTTGGTTGAGAGGGACTCCCGATTAGCGTTGGTCTGCCTCTGAGCATATATTCCCAAAAAGGCTGGCTGTGCTTTGCGTAAATAATCATTAGACTCATAAAGCGACTAGACATGAACTAAAAAAGCGGCTCCAAGAGACACCAAACAGCCATCGCCTCTACTAACGCAAATAAAAACATTTCGATACGCTACATCGCAATAAACGGAGACGTACCATCAAAGTTTTTGTGCTGCACTGGTATGCATGGCTTTTCACCTATGTAAACACCTAAAATGGAGTCTATATCTGAGATGGTTTTTAACAAGTGGCAAGAACCCAGAGATCTCCTAAGCCTGACGTTAAACCGATTCTGATATAATCCTGCAAAATAAAGGATGATTCATAATGAGGTTTTTTGACAGATCATGCGTGATTCCTGTCAAACTGTAATGTAATCTTCATTTAATATTGTTCGAAAAATCATCATGGAAAGACTTACACCGCAACAACGTATCGAAATTGTTCAGCTGTATTTCGAAAATCAGCGTTCTGTGAGACACATTTCGCATGCAGCGAGAGAAACAAAGGACTCATTGAGAAATCAATTTGGTGAGAGCCTGATTTCACGTTTTGCACCAATAAATTGGCCATGTAGATCGTGTGATATCACAACTTTAGATTATTTTCTTTGGTGTTACTCAAAGTCTCTGGTCTTCAGGGATAAGCCAGCTTCAATCGACGTTTTGGAAGCTAATATTACTCGTATCATTCGCGAGATACCGGTCGCTATGCTGAAACATGGCGTCCAAAATTCAAAATGAACCATTCACGGCGCAATTGTCGACAACATTTTAACAAAATGATCTTTAAAATTCATAGATTGTTCTGTCGACTCACAATAAAATTTTTGCTATAAAATTCAGTTCTATGCCTTTTATTTGAGATTAAAAACCAAACTTCATAATGAATCACCAACCAAACAATTCAACAGTGGGTAATATCTCACAAAATTTAGATTCAAATACAATTTAGAGAATTGCACCTCCATCTTCAAGTAATAAAAAACAACGCTAGCGAGCAAATATTCAAATTTTGTACACGGTAGTATTCAAATTCCTTCCTCTGAAACTTTGCTTCCACTATCGACCCCAACAATTCACTCTTCAAGTACCAAAAGCATATTTTTAGATTGCCTTAAGCCCCCTGATGTCAAACCCATTATCCGTTTTAGTGTGGATTTAGAAAAGAAGATACATCCTATCAAAGCAAATAGATCATAAAGTGGGGTCTTCATCTAGTAATCGTTGCGTCCACATGTTAATTTTTCTAAGCATCTGTTGGTAAGAAACTTTTTGCCGGAAAAGTTTTATAGCTTGTCTCCTTATATAGGGTCATCTATTTTACGCTGGGGAAAGTAAAGCTAAAGAAAACACATAAAATATTCACATGGAAATGAAATTTTTTATTCAGTATAAAGATTCAACCTTTCCATTATACATGAAATATAACATGATTCCAATGTTCTCCACGGGACCTCTTATAGGCCACGGGACCTGACTTTACGGCACATTTCCGGCAATATCTCGGCCATAACTTCAAGAATATTGGTTTTCAATTCCTCAAGATCTTGAGGATTGCTCTCGTAAACACGATCTTTCGCATAGCCCCATAAAAAGAAATCAGAAGGTGGAAGGTCGCAGGATCTTGCGGACCAATTGACATCACTCAATCTCGAAATTACGCGTCCTGGAAATTTCTCTTGCAAAAGTGCTCGATTAGCCTGTGTTGTGTGGCTTGTGGCTCCGTCCTGTTGGAACCACATGTTCTCCAGATCATAATCTTCAATTTCTCTCCAAAAATAATCGGTTGACATCCGTCCATAGCGGTCAGAATTGACTGTAATGGCTCTTCCTTGATGGTTTAAAAAAAAATACGGGCCAATAACACCACCAGACCATAATGCACACCATACAGTCACTTTTTCCGGATGCAAAGGCCTTTCTGCGATCACCTGAGGATTTTGAGAGCCCCGTATGCGGCAATTCTGTTTATTTACGTAACCACTGAGCGAAAAATGAGCCTCATCACTAAAAAAAATTTTGTTCGAAAAATCGTTATCAATGGCTTGTTGTTGAATCACCCAAATCGCTTACATTCTGCGTTGCGTATGGTCTTGAGGCTTAAGTTCTTGAGTGAGTTGGATTTTGTGCGGACGGAGATGCAAATTCAAATGCAAAATCCGCCTCAGTGAGCCGTAAGACAAGCCCAAATGTTGAGCACGTCGAGGAATAGACAAATTCGGGTCTTCCCCACACTTTGAGCAACGACAGCGATATTTTCAGCAGAGGCCTTGCAATATCAGTAACCGATCCAGTCTCTTCAAATTTTCTCACGGTGTTCGAAATTGTTTACTGTGTACGTAGATTATGTCGACCATAATCGGCTCGTAAAGCCCTAAATGTTGATACAGCAGAATCACAATTTTTATAATAAAATTTAATAAATTTAACGTGTTTTTCGACTTATAAACGATCCATATTTCCAAATGGCAAACTTTCAGCTAAAAGAAACATGCTTTGGATGAGATTTAATTTTGACAAGTGTCAAATGACAGTGTTATACTTTCCCAACTACGAAATGGATAGCCCTGTACAAACAATTGATTCATTCCTTCATATCATTGCTGGATTAGCCAAAAGTTCTCGAAGTACAAATAATGTTGGTCTTCTTACTGAAAAGTCAGATGAAGGAGCCAAACAACAACCAACGTTAGGAGAAATGAACCTCCAAATTCCAATTTTTTAGCTAGAAATCAATATTTATGCTTTACTGTTAGACCAGGAATGGGAGAACAAGTTTAGGTGAATAAATAAATGTTGATTTTAATTTAATAATTTTATTTAATTTAATAAGACGTTTATTTGCGAGCGTGCTACTGGAGTGATCAAGACGAACTGACTTAATCCAACGTCATTCGAGTATTTAAAAGGAAAACTGAGTTGCGCTTGGTGGCTACGTCGAGTACAGTTACGCACGAAAGTCGTGCGTCTGTACACTCCAATATAAAAACACGCTGAACTCAATCAGCTTTAATACTACCGCCGTTCGAGTGTTTCTCGTTTGCTGTTATCCTGTTTGGCTTGTAACATAGATCCTTGAAGCGATCTTGCGGCAGCGCCTTTGTAAATATATCTGCTCTTTGATTTGCAGATGAAACGTATTCAACAACAATTTCTTTTTCGTTCACTTTCTCGCGAATAAAGTGAAAGTGAACATCTATATGCTTGGTTCTTTTGTGAAAAACTGGATTTCTGACTAGTTGGATTGCGCTTTGATTATCAACATGAAGCGTTGTTTCTTTATCACAAGGACATCCGATGTCCGACAACAATTTTCTAATCCAGACTACTTCCCGAGCAGCTGCCGATGCAGCTACGTACTCGGCTTCTGTTGTGCTCAACTTCACCAGTTTTTCTCGTTGTGACGACCATGTTACGGCTCAGTTTGACAGACAGAATACATATCCGGTCGTCGACCTCCACGTCTCTACATCTCCGGCGTAGTCAGCATCTGAGAAACCTATCAGCTTTGCTTCGCTACTGCCGCTTTGGTACTCGATGCCATAGTTAACTGTGCCTTTCAGATACGCGAATGTTCTTTTAACCGCCTGCCAATGGGATGAATCGTGCTCGTTCAAGAATTTACTGACTGCATTTACTGCATAAGCAATGTCTGGTCTCGAAACGGCTGCTAGAAAAACTAAAGAGCCTACTCCTTCGCGATATGGCACGTTGTTTATTTTTATTTCGCTTTCTACAACCGAGGTCAGTGCTGCGTGCGGATCCGCCATCACGCTTACCGTTTTCGCGTCTACCATGCCAAATTTTTTGATTATTTTCTTTGTGTACGCGCTCTGGTGAATTACCATTTTTCTTTTTTCTCTATCTCTTTCAATCTGGAACCCGACAAAAATGTTAGAATTTCCGATCGTAATTCTGAACGTTTCGCTTAATCGTTGAATGATTTTCTTAAGTGTCTCTACATTTTGAGGCTACCAGCCCATCGTCGACGAACAGCGCCAGATATACTTCGTCGTTTTTAAACTTCCCGGTAAACATGCACTTATCTGCTTCACATTCTTTGAAGTTACATAAGTTCACGCAGAAACTTTGTAAATCTTTGGTTCCAACAGCGTGGAGCCTGCTTAAGCCCATAGAGAGACTTCTTGAGCTTGCATACGACGTTTCTTGCATCTTCTTTCAGTTTCAGTCCTTCCGGAACTTTCATGAAGATTGTTTCTTCAAGTTTCCCGTACAAAAATGCAGTTTGAACATCGAACTGCACTACGTTGAGATTTTTCGCTGCTATCGTTGCCAGCAGAATCCTTAGTGAGTCATATCTCACGACTGGGGAGAATGTTTATTTGAAGTCCATCCCTTCACGTTGAAGAAAACCTCTCGCGCACAATCGGGCTTTGAAGCGGTGTGACTTCCCGTCGACGTCCGTCTTCACGCGGAATACCCATTTCGAATCGATAAGCCTCATGTCCGGCGTTTTTGTTACAAGTTCCCACGTACGATTTTTTTCATGCGCTTTAAATTCGTCATGAATTGCACTTGCTCACTGCGTGGCTTCAGTGCTCTTTGTTGTTTCTTCGTATGTCAATGGAATCACGTATTCGGCTACATTTGCATCGTGCCGATACCTTCTCGGAGTTTGAATTGCGTTTCGATCTCGCAGGACTCTTCGATTTTCGCAATCTTCTTCTTCTTACTCGTTTTCTTGTGCGTCGTCCTCGTTGTGATCTTCTTCTTTTCGTTCTCTGATGTCGAGGTTGCTCTCACCATTGTTCTCGTGTTCTTCTTCCTCGTCGATTTCATGTCCTTCGTTATCTTCTCGTGCCTCATTCATTGGAAGAAATATTTCATATTCATCTTCCTTCTCGTTCGCTTCTACCAACGGCGGCCCGATTTTCTCATTGAATGCGACGTTTCGAACAACGCTGACCTTTTTCTTTTCAGGATCGTATACCCGGTAATTCGTTGACTCTTCCGTGTATCCAACAAAAACTTTCTTGATTGCTCGAGCATCAAATTTTCGCGTGAATTGTTTCGGAGTGTGTACGTATGCATCTGATCCAAAGATTCGGCGATGCTTTAGGTTCGGAACCTTCCCAGTCCACGCTTCGTACGGAGTTACGGTGCCACTCGTCCATACGGTTCGATATAACACGTACACTGCGCAATTTACTGCTTCTGCCCATAGAGTCAATTGAAGATTCTTCGAGATTATCATTGTACGGGCACTTTCGACAATCGTCCGATTGTCGCGCTCGGCTTTTCCATTTTGCTCCGGGTTGTACGGCGCTGTTGTTTCTCGTCTGATGCCACATTCCTCAAGATATTTGTCCATTTCTTCGTTACAGAATTCTCGACCATTGTTGGAGCGAAGAGTCTTCATTTTTCTTCCGAATTTGTTCTCAATCATTTTCTCGAAAGTTTTGAATTTTTCGAATACTTTGGATTTCCTTCTCATGAAATAGACGTGCCTGTAGCCTATTGCTTCGTCTTTGAATGTCAAAAAGAACCTTGATCCTCCGACCGAGTTCGTCGACATGGGCCCACAGACATCTGAGTGCATTTTTTCACCTGGTTTTATTTTCTTGTCAGCTCCATTTTCTTATTAAAGGGTAACCTGTGCGCTTTTCCAAGACTGCACGGCTCACAGAAAACATCACTTTTGTCTGTAAATGTTACGCCACTCACGAGTCCTTTTTCCGCTAATTCACGAATCGCACGCTTCCCTACGTATCCCAAACGCTCGTGCCACATGGTTAAATTCGTCGCAACTACATTGGCTTCTGCGTTGCTCCCTTGTTTTGTGATCTTGAAAAACATTTTGTACACGCCATTGTTTTGCTTCATTCCCGTGGCAAGTACTTCACTATCACGCGCCACGATAACTTGATTATTTTCTCTTTTTAGTACATACTCCGGCAGAGAACAGATTTTTCCGTAACTTTGGCACGTGTAGCACATTTTCGATTTTTGTATCTTGCCACACTCCATCGATCAGTTTTTTCATTTTCACTGTGCCTTCACCGGCGACATTGCAGTTTTGATTATCGCCAAGCGATACTGTAGCACACGTATTATTCGATTTGTAGTCTGATAGCCAGCCACGTCGATGAGTTAGATGTCGCGATGTGCCGCTGTCGATCAGCCAGACATCGCTCTGATCGGCCTTCATCACTTGAGTCTTTGTCCACAGCACCTTCGTGGTTCCCGCACTTTTGAAGCCCGACGCAACCAAACCGCTCATTTCACCTACGAATGCACAGTCACGTGTTTTTTCGGCGCCATCGCATGGCTTTCGCTTGTTTCGGCAACGACTCGCGAAATGTCCCATGCCTTGGCACTTGTAACACTGCACTTCCTTCATGTCCTGTTCATTTTCAGTATTTTTATTTTCAGTCTTTTTATTTTTAGCACTTTTCGTTCCTCGTGAACGACGATTTTGGGATGTCGCAGCCAGCGCTTCTGACGTTTCTTCTTCATCGTTGAGTCTTGCGTCCTCTCTTATCAGCCATTCCTGGAGATTATCGAGAGTCTGCCGCACTGGATCCACACTGTCCCATGCTACTTGCAGCGTGCTGAACCTCGTGGTGAGACTCGCGAGTATCTTTGCCATTGTCGTAGCGTCCGACACATCTTCGCCGATGTCCTTGAGTTGACTCGCCATGTTTGTCACCTTCGCCACATGTTGAACTGCCGTATCCGATTCACTCATTCGATACGCCTGAAACTTTTGTAGCAAACCTAGTTTATTTGTTGCGGTTTTCTGTTCATGAATTAGGCACAATTTATCCCACATTTCTTTCGCAGAAACGCAGGACAATACACACACCTGTAGCATCTCGTCGAGATTCGACAGTATTATAAACTTTGCCGTTGCATCGTTCTTTATATTTTCTTCAACGTGGCCGCTTGTCCGTTTCCAGCAGGAGGCTCCGGCCTCGTGCCGTCGACGACATCAAGAACATCATTCATCACAAATAAAGCATTTACTTGCGCTTTCCAGCCTTGAAAATTCGTTCCGTCAAATGGCTTCATGCTCTTTACTGAGATGCAGACTGACATCACGGACTCGATTTACACTCCGCACGTTTTCACTCTCGTTAACTTCGACACAACCGAACAATGGCCGACCTCCGTTCCGCGCCACGTGGGACTCGTCGAGTTAATTTTCACTTTTAGTTCTCCTAATTTTCGCAGTTACTACGTAAACTGGGCCTATAACCTGTTAGACCAGGAATGGGAGAACAAGTTTAGGTGAATAAATAAACGTTGATTTTAATTTAATAATTTTGTTAGTTTATTTAATAATATTAAGACATTTATTTGCGAGCGTGCTACTGGAGCGATCGAGATGAACTGACTTAAGCAACGTCATTCGAGTATTTATAAAGAAAACTGAGTCGTGCTTGGTTGCTACGTCGAGTACAGTTACGCACAAAAGTCGTGCGTCTGTACACTCCAATACAAAAACACGCTGAACTCAATCAGCTTTAATATTTACTACTATCGGAACCACTGAATGAGAAGCTGGAGAAGAGAAGATTCGAGAAGGAAGATTCGGAATCACAAAGCAAACTTAAAATAGTTGGTAGAAAAAACCGAAACAGATAAACTAAAAAAAATGAAGAGCTAAAACTGAGAATAAGTTCATTGGAAGAAATGATCCATAGATTGTCTCCATCCAAGAAAAAGGAAAATCAACAAAGAAAGAAGAAAATCCTAAGACCAGGAGAAATGAGAGCCAAAAGAAGAAAATTCAAACGAAAAAAGCCTTAAATTTCTAGGACACGTCACCAAAACTTCTCTGCAAGGTGGAGGAAACCTTTTCATTGTCTCTGCCTATGCAGCGAGATGAAACGTTCTCAAATGCAAGGAAGTGCTTAATTCCTTATTTAAAATACTCCAATTGAACAGGATGTACAATCATTATATTCTTGCCGGCGCGCTTAACGCCTGGCAAACATCATGGCGGAACGCTAATTATAATCCAAGACGTGTTTTCCTGGAGTTGTGGATAACAGAGAATCAAATTGAATACAGGAGCAATCTATATAGGTCAAAGTTCCCAACATATCCAGGGATAAATTCATATTTGAATCTTTGCGTTCCTGATGCAAGACATAAAGTGCGATTTAATAATCTTCAATGGAAATTGCAGGTGCCTATTTATTATGGCAATCATTTTGCCATTGTAATGAAAATGAATCATTAAAAGGCTGATGTCTTTCTCATTTGAGTTCAAAATGAAAGTCATTGGCTTAATTTCAGAAAATAAATTGCGAAAAGTTTCACGGGAAGTTTTTTTATGCTTAGAAATTTAAGGCTATCTACGTGCAAAACTTTCAGAAGTAAAAATCGTCTGGATTACCTATTGAACACCACTTCTGCCAACCTGAGAACCTGGCCTGGAACTACTAACATATTACATTGGGTTAAGCCTCATTTTACTTTACAATTGGGTGCCTTCAAGTTGGGGATGCCGCATCTTTGGGAGAGGAAGGAGGAAGAGGTTATATGTGAGGGATTGCATAAGCTTGCCCTGATTGGAACACATTTTGAATTGGTTCATCTACCAAACCCTGAGAAAGGGAATGAAATATTTTCAGAGGTCGTTGGGGCAAAAGTTTCCAACTTCAAATCAAGCCTGAACGGCCAATCAATTCTTCATTTCAACGAAACATTAACATCTTACCTCATACCGAGCTTGAATCTTTTTGATTATTTTGTCAGCACTGAAGACTTGTGTTTCATATTTCGCAGGATCAACAATAAGAATTCATGTGGTACTGGTGGTAATCCAAATGTAGTTCTCCGACATTTGCCTGAGGTTGCTATTAGGAACTATTGCATATTGTTCAACAACATGTTGAGCAATTCATATTTCCCCAATGAGTGGAAAAAGCGGAGGTATTTCCGATCTTGAAGAAAGGAAAAGAATCTTCATGCTATAAAAGCTATCGCCCAATGAGCTTGCTGCAAAACATCAGCAAGGTGTTTGAAGTGATACTCAACAGAGCATTAAACGCCCACATTGAGGAATATAAGTGATATGGTTTTTACGCCAGGCATTCGACAACACATGCAATAACGAAAGTAACCTCAGACATCTGTTGGAAAATTAATGAAAGACAACGCGTTGGAGCATGTCTCATTGATATGGAGAAAGCCTTCGATACGGTGTGGTTAGATGGACTAGTTTTCAAACTCCTTCAGGACAAGTTCCCCAGACACCTTGTCGCCATGATGTGTAATATGTTGTACGGGAAATCGTTTGTTGTAACTGATGGAAATCTGACAACAATGCGCGATTTCAGGGTCTTGAGTGGTCTACAGCAAGAAACAGTTACTGCGCCTCTGCTCTTCTCAATCTTCATTCGCAAGCTATTGAACGGCTTTGATTTTAACATCTCGCCAACGCGATCATTCGTAGCGTTTGCTGATGATCTGATCATCTATACGGCAGACCGAAAAGCTACAATAGCTCAGAGCAATCTCCAAAATATGTTCAATGATGTACAGCTGTACACTGACAATTGGCGAATGAAAATCGATACGCAGAAGTGTGAAACAATCTTGTTTCGGACAACGCTGTAGGGGGTCAGTCAAGACCTGAAACGTAATTGGAAAGATTTCCGCATCTTGGCTGGCGAGGGTAGTTCAGAACGAGTTCCACATAAATCCTGTGTTTGATACCTCGGTGTTTATCTCGATCAGTATCTGTACTATACTGAACATGTGAAAACCATGCTCAGTAAGGCACTAAAAGTAGTTATGGTCCTTCGAAAACTCTTTCATTCCAGATACATTGATCAAAAGGTCAAAGTTATCTGTTACAAGACACTGGTTAGACCAGTTTTGACATATGGATGTCAGATTTGGTACAACCAGAACGCTAGTACCATGGAAAATCAAGAGTTTTCGAAAGCAAATGTCTTCGTGCACGTACTGATTTGTACAGAAAGCCTGAGACGGATTGGAAACATTATGTATCGAATAGAAAAATTTATGAAACTGCTGAAGTGACTAGAGTCGATATCTTCATATTGAAACTTCTGCGGAACCATATCGCAAGATCTGTAACTGTGAGTGAAAACCCTTGGATTTCACAGCCGTTCCACCCTGCAGACGGGTATATAGCGACTTGCCTCGCTACTGGCTTCGTTTCTCCTGAAGCACACGTGTATTTGGACATGAATCGGTATGTTTTTGATTCTGACGGCGTCCCAGTCATATATCACATATATCGACGGGCCACCGATAAGAAGATAAAATATCCTCCGAGCTTGAGTTCACGAGACCAACAATTCCAATGGAGATACTCATTTGCTAGATTCGTTGAAGCTGATCAAATTGAAACGGCGCAATCCAGGTATTGGTAGCTGAATGACAACGTCAAAATTTTCGTGTTTACAGCTCATTATTGCTACATTTAGTATTGTTGTTTATTTGTGTTAAAAATTAGGGATAGGTTAGGTATATGTTATGTTTACTATATTTCGTTAGAGATAAGATTAAATGCGTAGGTTAGGAATATTGTGATAGAATTTTTTAGTATAAGATAAAGTTTTTGATTGAATTTTATTAAAATTCGCTTAAAACATATTAGGTGTAGGATCAATGTTCACTGCTGTGTTTAAATTATAAATAATTTTAGGATAGTGTTGGTTGGTTTTTTCTCCTTTTTCTAATTGAATTTCAAAATATGTAATAATCGTAATTAATTGAATTTGCTATAGTTTTTTTTCTGAAATGTGTTTAATGATAACGTATAAATTTAGAGAGCCATTTGGGCCATTAGGTTTTTTTTTATTGTTTGGAATTTGCTTTATATTCTTTTAAAATTTATACCGATTAGTATTGAATAAAGCATTTTTGACTTTGGCTTTGAAGGAGGAGGAGGAACTGCTAGAAAAATGAACCCTAAACCCCGATCTCCCAGGCTGCTGCGAGCCCTTCTTATCCTCGTGGACTAGCCAAACATATGTTTCTAGTCTACAATTAGCTGAAAAAACAATCAGATCACTAGAGAGCTGAAACAGCTTCAAACTTAGTGCTCAAGTGCATGTCTGGAAGTTGAGGCCCTGTTGAGATTTACAGAGGACGCGTCAGCCAAAACTCTGGTTTCAGTAAATATCGCTAATGTAAATAACCAGATGCAATTACTTAAGCCAACAGCACAGCAGGAGTGTATTAGCGGTTCAAATACGCCAGTACAAAGACCTTACATCCTATCTCGAAGTAAATCGCTGACAAAGTTATCGGCTCCTAAAACCCCGAATCATGCTGCTGGTTCTTGGACTACTACGTCGTGTTCAAGTTCTTCCGTGGCTTCAGCTGCAACTCAGCATATCGCTGGTAATGAATTACTTGCGTTACGTGACAGCTATCCGGGACCCTCATCAATTAATTGGGGAGCAATCCCTAAAACCAAAAATAATCCTTCGCCTAGTCTGTTGATACATCGGCTGTGGCTACTTTGATTTCGGATGACGAAGTCTCACCATTTAACATCGTATCTCGTCCAAAGGAGATCTTTATTTCACGCCTAAGCTACCATACAACCGTGGACTACCTAATAAATAACGTTTACAAAAAATTTGGCTCAGCTATTAAAGTTATTAGTTGCCACAAATTGACTAAGAATAATCTGGAGGGCAGATTGGTAGCTTCTTTTAAGCTTCTAGTGCCTGGCCACCTAGAGTACTTACTAAACCATTCAGCTCAAGAAGAAGGAAGTCCTTTCGTGCTCCGGGAAGACCGCAACCTACGAACTACGATTAGCATATGATTTCATGACTGTAACTTACCTTCTAATATTTCAGAATATTACCAAAATGTGTGAGGGTTAAGTACCAAGCCTGATAAGCTCTTTTTATCGTTACAGCTCAACGAAGATGTATTTATATGTCTTAAGGAAACCTGATTAAATAGAAACATCTTAAACTCGGGAATTTCCCTTGGTTTGATATAGACCGTTGTGACTTGGATTTGGCCTCTGCAAATAAAGAAGATGGAGGTGAGGTCCTTATAGCTCTTATAATACAATGCGTAGCTCTCTTTGTGTTGATTTTTGCTTTTCCCGTGTTGTGGATTGTGTAATTGTTAAGATCTTCCTGCCTAAAAATACATCTTTATTAGCTTCCTCTGTCTACATACCAAGTAAGTCTCCTTTGTATGAGTACGAGACATTCTTTGACGATTTATCTTCTTATGTCTTCTTGCATCATCCGCAATCTTCAATTCTATTAGGCGGGGATTTTAAGTTGGGAACAGTGCAATGGACAAAGAACCCTCCTTTCTCTGTTTCATCAACCGATGCATCTTCTTTATCTCTTTCTTCGTTTCTATCACTCTGTTCACTGACGCAATTTAATAATATCCCTAATGCTAATGGTTGGGTTTTTGACCTTGTTCTTTCTAACTGCCCACTTTACTATCCATCTGTTTCCTTAGCATTGAACCCTCTTATGCGCATTGATAGTCATCATCCACCATTATCGCTCAATCTCTCAGTTGCACCTTTGACACAACGTAGTTTTGTTCCTTCTCTTTAATTAAACTTCTTCAAAGCAAACTACAATGCTTTGGCCCCCGAACCAAACTTGGTTGACTGGCTGGAGTCTTTTGATAATTTGGAGTGTGAGGCAGCTCTGAGTAAGCTTTATAATTACCTCTATGAGTTGATGAAACATTTCTCACCTTCAAGAGCTCTTCACAAACTAAGGCGGGAACCATGGCTAACTAAACAAGTACTTTGTGCCTTGAATGCTGAAAGTAAGGCACATAGCCGTTTCAAGCGTTGTGCTGCTGAAGAATCCAGAGCCCGCTTTTGTTATCTGCTTGTTGTAGCAAAAAAGGAAAAAAATTACATCCGTAGCTTGGAGAATTCACTTAAAACGAATAATGCGAAACCTTTCTGGTCATCCATTAGATCCTTCAAGTCTTCCTCTTCTGACTCTCCCACTCTCCACTGGAATAATATCGTTAGCTCTTCTCCGCAGGATATTTCCAAGTTGTTCTCTCAGTTTTTCTCGTCAAGTTTTATTCCTTCCTCTCATGTCTCCGATCCAGTTAATGCACCTGTATTTCATTCCATTGACATTTTTCACTTTTCACTGACTATATTGAAGTTGAATCCCTCATTAATCCACTTAATTCTAATATTTCACCTAGTTCTGGTGGTTTACTGAATATTTTTGTCAAGTCATTAGCGTCTTCACTTTGTATCCCTCTGACTTTCCGCTTCAACCTCAGTCTAAAAACTGGTACTTTCCCTACATATTGGAAAAAAGTTGACATTGTTCCTTATCTTGGATTTGGTGATCCTTCTTCTGTATTCAAATAATGTCCTATTTCCTTAATTTCTTGTTTTCCAAAATTATTCGAGCGTCTCGTATAAATCCAACTTTCAGTTTCATTGACCTCTATCTTGTCGAAGAAACAACATAGGTTTTTCAAAGGTCGCCCTACGATCTCAAATATAGTTGAATTCACCGATTACATTGCGAAGACTCTAGACAATCGATTGCAGGTTGATGTCATCTTCACTGACTTCTTGATGGCATTTGAAATGGTCAACCATCTACCACTCTGTTACAAAATGAAAGCCTTTGGGGTTTCTGGCCCTCTTTTATCATCTATGGACTCCTACTTGTCTTCTCGTATATGTTGTGTTAGTTACTATGGAATTACCTCTATTCCATTTTACCAGTCCTCTGGTGTTCCTCAAGGTTCCATTTTAGGTCTTCTCCTATTTCTATTGCTTATAATGATCTTCCTTTGGTGACCTCCTCTGATTGTCTACTGTATGCCGATGATTTCAAAGTATTTCGAGCTATCAGATCTGCAAAAGATTTTCAATATCTTCAGATGGACCTGATTGCACTAAGTAACTGGTGTTCATCTAACTACCTCTGTCTTAATGTTGCCAAATGCTATAAAATGACTTTTAATCTAAATCAATGTCCACTGACTTTTACCTATATGTTAAATAAAGTCTCACTTGCTGCTGTGAGCTCTGCTAAAGATCTTATTGTTACTTTTGAACTTCAGCTCAATTTTTATGCACACATTCTAATCGCAACTACTAGGGCCTCAAAAATATTGGGACTTATTTTCAGGCATGCTTATAAATTTACCGATATATCTACCCCCGTTCGCTTGTTTATCTATCTTATCAGTTCTATCCTTGAATATTGCTCTGTAGTTTGGTCTCCTCGACACTCCTACCTCATTAACTCGTTAGAGAATGTCCAGCAAAATTTACTCGTGTCTTGTTGTACAAATTCGAAATCCCATATCAACCTTATGAATGTCGTTTATCCTTCCTACGTCTGCCTATTTTGTCATCCCGTCGCGTCTATCTAGATCAGTGTTTTCTATATCAGCTCTGCCACAATCAAATTTCATCAACATTGTATGCAGACTTACGTTTTCGCCAACCATCGCGTTCTTCTTGGGCAAACAATTTTTTCGTAATACAGTATGCTCGTTAAAATTTATATTTTCATTCTCCCATTATAAGAATGATTAGAAAACATGATAAGCTTGAGCTTGGTCCTTTTTCCGACTCATACCTTGTTCTTAAATTATGATTAAGAAGCCTGATTCTTACAACTCAATTGGATTAAATATTAGACTTGATTGTGCTTAATTTAATTTTATATGTATTTATTTATGTATATATTTAGCAAGGAGTGTGATGAGTATCACACCTACGATAACATAAATAGTACCACCAAACCAGATATTAAATTGATATCTTCAGTGCCCCTCTTCTCTATACCTGTGTTAATCTTTTTGAGTATAGCCCTTTATTGAGAGCATCATCCCATATATCTGCATCGCACGTTGGCACCAAATCAATGGACCTTATAAAAAGTCACCTTCTTGATACATTGCCCATAAGTTGACTCTTCAACTTCATCAGCCGTTTCTCTGATTTGTTTAGAGGAACTCATCTTTGAATCAATCAGCAGCCCCAGGTATTTTGCTGATGGTTTTGGTTCAACAGTTTGCCTCAATGTTGGCGGTTCTCATTCCGGAGACTATCTTCTCTATAAAGATGATCAGTTTGGTTATCTCTACTACTACACTCAACCCACAAGTAATCATTTGGCCTCATGATTAGCTTACCTAGTCTAACTTTTTTTTTTGTGGTAGGGAGGTGAAGGCATTTACGCCCGCTGAGTCTGGCAGTGTGGAACTCCCATGGAGGATACCCTTGGACTACCCACTAAACACCTCCCCTGTCAATCTGAGATCCTAGCCAGGAACCGTTTGACACATTACTTCGGGCTAAGCTTCATTTATCTACGCGTTTAGGCGCCACCGGGCTACAGGGATCCCTTTTCCAGCAGAAGGAGGGGAAGGGAGAGGGATTTCTAGAAAAGAGACCCCTCCGCCCTGGACGCCTCCAGGCGCTCAAATATGTTTCTTTTTATCTTAAGGACTGCCCGAGCGTAATGTGCCACACAGTTCCATTTGTCAACGGGTGTGAGCATCTCTCCAGTGAGTTCATCCGGGGAGAGACCTTCCATTTCTTCAATGAGGTCACCGCGCTGCTTTTCCCACCTCTTGCATACAAAAAATGTGTGGTAGGCATCATCGGCCTCTCCAGCACAGAATATGCAGTCAGGAGACCGTGACTTACCAATCTTGTGCAGGTAAGACCGAAAGTATCCATGTCCACTCAGTAGCTGAGTTAGATAGAAGTCAGTCTCACCATGCCTTTGATTGAGCTACGGCCTCAGGTCACCAATAAGGCGTGCGGTCCACCTACCTTTTGTATCGCTCACCCAGAACTGTTGCCAATCACTGAGTGAGCGTTCTCATTCTTAGTGGGCGACAGCATCTCTGTCGCATTCGTTCCTCCGCAGGTAGAGTCTGCGGCGCTCCTTGGCAAGGAGGGCAATGGGTATCACTCCTGCGATGACCAGCACTGCCGACTCCGAGACAGTCGGATATGCAGATGCAATCCGCAGCGCTCCTCGTCGCTGCACCTGTGCCAAGCGCTTTCGATACAGCTCCTTGTTGACAGCCTCACACCATATTTCCGATCCGTACAACAGCACAGATTGTACTGCACTAATCAGAAGTCTCCTTCTTGATGAGGTGGGACCCCCTATGTTGACCATTAGTCGGCTGAGAGCCGAAACACTCGCTGCAGCCTTGCCCTGGTTTGCTCGGAGAAAAGCATCTTCGAGTCGATCAAAATGCCCAGGTACTTCACTGCTAGTTTAGTCTCAAAGAGTGCTTCCCCAATGTTGATCATCCTTACTCTAGGGATTCTCTTCTTTGTCAAGATGACGACTTCGGTTTTCTCCAAAGCTAGGCTGAACCTGCAAGCAGTCATCCAGTTCCTCACTCGGCGCATTAGCATACCCAGTCTGAGTTGCGCTTGTTCAACAGTGCGTCCCGTAACTACTTCCGCAACATCGTATGCATAGCCGATCAAGCGTGACTCACCCGGCAGCTCAATTCTCAGTAGCCCATCGCACGTGATGCTCCACAGGTCTGAGCCAAGGATGGAGCCTTGTGCAACACCCGATGTAACTTCCATCCTCCGCCGCCCCTCCTTCGTCTCATAGAGCAGGCTCCGGTCTGTCAGGTAGTTCTTCAAAATCCGTATCAGATATTCTGGAACTTGAAAAGAGTTTTCCAGTGCTTCCAGAATATCCACCCATCTAGCAGAATTGAAGGCGTTTCTGACATTAAGCGTCACGAGCAACACAACCCTTTTCTTTGACTGGCAGTGAGCCTCCGCTCTTTGGACCGCGCTCACTACTTCCGCTATCGCGTCAATAGTGGAGCGACCTGCTCTAAAACCATACTGCCGTGGAGATAGGTCCCCGGAAGAACGGACCGCGTCAGTGAGTCTTCCCTTGATGAGTTTCTCGAGCACTTTCCCAGCCGTGTCTAGCATACAAAACGGGCGGTATGCAGACGCCAACTCAGAATTTCCCTTCCCCTTGCTGATCAGTACGAGCCTCGCCACTTTCCAGCGTTCCGGAAATACACCTTCGTAAAGGCAAGCGTTGAACATACTGAGCAACAAGTCAGGACAATGGTGATAGACGAGCTGCAAAACCTCAGCAGGAACGCCATCTGGTCCCGGTGCCTTCCTTGCTTTCATGGATAGAATTGCTTGCTCCAGTTCCATCATTGTGAAAGGTGAGCATTCTAATGGTGTTTGTGCATGAGCTGAATCGACACGGACAGGGTGCGTGGGGAATAGTGCCCGTACGATCTCGTCCATCTTCTCTGCTTCATGTAAGCAGGGCTTCCGTTGGGCACCAAGTTTTCGCATGACCAGCTTGTAACCTAGGCCCCCCGGATCCCTATTTACATCGTCCACGAGGTCTTACTTACATCGGGCCTTGCTCTTGTTAATAAGCCTGCGAAGATATTTCCTGCCGAACTTGTATGCTGCTAGCCTAGTGTCTGCCTCCTCCCGTGTTCGCGCCCGCTGGGCCTCTCGCCGAAGTTTGTGACACTCGCTTCTTTGTTCGGCGATCTCGTTTGACCACCATTATACTGGAGGTTTACCGTGTCGGGGTCTCCGACGGGGCATGGAAGACTCGCAAGCAGTTATGATGGTTCTCATAGTTGAGTTCACCAAGTCCTTGGCTGTGGGCCCTCCACTCCCTGGCGGAGCTCCCAGCAACGGTGCGCCTGCCATAAGCGCGTCAACGAACCTCTCAACGTCCATCCTCCCAGTCCTCCATCCGAGGATTGAAGTTTGGGCATATGCACGCAGAGTGGCACCGTCGTGAATCTCAACCGCTATAAACTGGTGATCACTGGCCGAGTAGTCCTCTAGTACTCGCCAGTTGTGTACTCTAGGTACCAGGGATTCCGAAGCGAGTGTCACATCGGGTATGGCTCCTACGCAACCCCAGCGGCGGAAAGTAGGGGTGTTACCAGTATTTAGGACAAAAAGCGCTGTTCTGGCCGCCATGTCCAAGATTTGCTTTCCCCTTGGGTCGGATTGTGGCATACCCCATTCAATGGCTCTAGCGTTGAAGTCTCCCCCGACCAGCATGTGGCCCTCTGTGTTCGAGACAGCGTCCTCCAGGGCATCGAGTTTGGTTCGAAAAGATGGCATTGCCTCGTTAGGCGTCAGATAAACACTGAAATATGTTATCCCTGAACACCGCACCCACACAAAAACCATCCCCGCGTCCATGGCCCTGCACCTGAAGGCGGGCGCTGTCTCGAACCCAGATGGCCGAGGTACCAGATTCGTCAGGGTACCACGCTTGCGAGTCCTTGTTATGATGTTGCTCGCTCAGCAACAGCAGGTCAGCTTTCTTATCCCTCACAAACTGCTCAAGTAGGTCCTGGGCGTTTGTGCTTCGGTGCAAATTGACCTGCAGGATACGGATCAGTTCAGTATCGATTTGGCTTCAGTAAGGGCATCCTTGAAAACCCAGCATCTCCCTGTCCTCGGCTCATGTTTGAGGTCGCCAGGTGCTAGCTTAGCATCCTTGCAAAGAATGCATCTTGCCTCGTTCGTGCACTCCTTCCTTTTGTGCCCCGTTTCACCACATTTGTAGTACAGAGATCTCCTGTCGGGTCCCCTACAGCCATACGCGGTGTGTCCGTATTCGAGGCATCTGAAGCAGCGGATAGGGATCGCTCTTCTTCGTATCCTGCAGATCACCCAACCTATCTTAATTTTGCCCTTCGCCAGGATTTACTGGGCGTCTTTATCAGCTAGTTTGACAATAGCCATGCGTTGCCCCCTTGTGTTTTCACGTGTCAATCTTGCCTTGACTTCACTTAAGCTGGGGAACTCCCTCCTAATGGCATCCTCTACTTCAGCTTTGTCCGTGACGCAGTCGAGGTCCCTGATTTCCAGGGTGGCCATTGGTTCGAGCGAGGCAACGGTTGCCGCATCTCCAAGAACCTTTTGAACCACGTCACGGAATGCATCTTTGTTTGTGGCCTCTGGCCCGAATTCCACCAGCAGGCCACCGGTCCGGGTTGGTCGAACTGCTTTGATGGCAGTGTTGGTGTCGTCTGGCTTGACCACTCCTCTAATTTCACGGAGGACATCTGCGTAGGTACAGCCCTTAGTGGGTTTAATAAGCAGTGCCTCTTGCAAGGGTTTGCGCCGCGGTTTGCTTTTTGTTTTCTGCGGTATATCGGGGGGTTCTTTGTTCTTTTCGTGGTTGAGCTCTTTGTCTGTTTTTTCTAGGAGTAGCTTTTTGGCCGCTTTTTTCGCTGCCTTGTTTCGCACTACATGAAAATCCTCGCCTGGAGTGACAACTTCGTTTATGGTCTCGTCCTTCCTCCTTTTCTCACGGTTGCCTTCAATTGGGCTACCGACCATTCTTTTGCTGCTGCTAGGACCCACTGATGCCTCGAGGGAGAGCGTGTCTTTATGGTGCTTTTCGGTTGCAAGCCACCTTCGCCTGTAATGCGTTATGCGGCCAAAAAGCTCCTCCAGTTCAAGAATGCCATTCCTTACACTCTTGCCTATGTTTTTCTGCACTTCGCAGGCAGCCCTCAGTTGTTTGTCGATATTCCCCGCTTTCCGAGTAAGCTGCTCCTATTCGGCTTGGTCAAGGGCGATTGTGCTATTTGGCGCCACCTCTTGGGAGAGGCCCCCGATTTCTAGCCCTTTTGCTTCTATCGCTTCGGTGACGTTTGAAGTGGCGTCCGCCAACGGCAAAACTTCTCCCTCCCCCAGTCTTACACTGGCCTCTGTTGGTGTCGCAGCTTGATCCGGACTGTGTACGTCTTGCACTGGACGGTCCGGGGTGCGCATAGTCCTTCTACTGTGCCCAAAGGCCGCAATGATGCCAAGTTGCACAACGCACTCTGCCTTCTTTCGTTCGTTAGTCCGTCTGTCGTCTGTCTCCGATGGTTTAGCCTGTGATGTTGACTTTGACAGTGTTTCTGGGGTTTGCTGCCTCCCCCCGCAATCGGTGACTTGTTTTATCGGTGTTCTTGCCAACAGCGGTTTTTGCCTGAAAGGGTTCTCCGTGCTAGCGTCCTGTTTGCTTGTAGTTATATCTGTTACAGAAGCCAAGTTCACCACTTCTATAACATTGCAGTCGCTGGATGACGACGGCCGGGAGCCTGCTCGCTCACTACCCTCTGCCGCCGGTACTGGGGATCTGACCCCCTGCACCGTAATTTGGTTCCCCTTGTGGACCTGCATGGTTTGGTTTTCTGTCTGGGTTTCCGTTCCCATAGCATTTTACCTACTGCCAGGTTATATGGATAATTGATGACGCCATAATTTCGTCATGTCACAGTGAAGATCATTAACACTCAGGTATTTGTCCTGAGACTCTCCCTTCACGGCTGACCATTGTCCACGGCTGCTTATTGGTTATTCGAAGCGAACCTTTCGAAAAAGGTCTGCCCCTATCCGCAACCCTGGGGACGCGTTTGGTTCCCTGGTCTGAGGGCACTATCGATAAATCGATAACCAAATACCTAGTCTAACTTTAGCGCATACCTGACCAAACGTGACTCATCCGGCAGCTCTGGCCTCAGTTGCCTATTGAATGTTACGTTCCACAGATCTGGACTAAGGAAAAATCCTTGAGTATCACCTAATGTAAGTGTCATCCTTAAAAAGGGGTTTTCAACGCAAGCAGAATATCCACCCATATAGCAGGGTTGAAGAGGTTACGAACATTAGTGCCTCCAACAGAACTACCGTTGCTTGTCACAGCTATGTGCTTCCACCTTTTAGACCGCGCGTACCAAGTTTGATATTGCATAAATGGAAAAGCGTCCTGCTCTAAAACAATATTGCCCAAGAGATGGGACCTCAGCAGCATGAATCACATCAGCGACTTCTCTTGATACGCTTCTCTAGCTCGCATAACGAGTGGTTTGCAGATGGCGATCAAGAATCCTGCTTCACCTTGTGAATCAATATGAGCCCCGCTACTTTCCAGCATTTCGGGAAACCCCCTTTCCGCAAACTAACGTTGAATGTACTGAGCAGCAAGATATGAAAATGGTGAAAGGTGGGCTGCTCAGCTGGGATGTCGTCTTGTAACGATTTCCTTTAAAACGAGATTTCCTATAGAAAAATATAAACCAACCTTTCATCGGTTAAAGATGCTAAGTCTTGATACATGCCAATGGGCTGTACCCAAAAGGTCAACTAGTTCGGGTATCTTTACTCTACTCCAAGGTGGCTGCTTGCAGACTAGCTACTTCGACGAGGAAATTCAGTCGCAGACCTTGCACAAGTGGACTACGTCTAGGTATAACTTACCAGCCATCGATTCATATGCCCGTTTAAAATGCATTCGAAAAATTCCCGAAGAAAATTTCATAGTTTATCTACATCTACCTTAATGAAGCTTCTGATTAATCGTCAATAACGTCCAGCAAATCCGTACATCCCAGATCTCCAAGTTGATGTGGTGGCAGAAATAATCTACTTGGAGTATAATTGACATACTCAATCCTAATAATAAAACAAACGCAAACGATGGTGCCCAATAACCAAACCAAGCAACCGATCAATCACGGATTTAAACAAAAATCCCCTTTTCACCACATACTGGCCTCCCGTCCTCGCCTCCTTCTGGAAAACTAACTACAGGGTTTTCCAATAAGAGGTGTTATTTTGATATTAAAAGAACAATGCCATTCTTTAATATTTTGTTTAATTATAAAGAAAAAGGTATGCCATTAATAGTAAAAAATAACATCAGGCAAATGACCACCACGACCACGATTACAGGACCATATCCTTTTCATGAAATTTTCCATAACCAAATCGCAAAGCGGCTGCCCTATGTCCTCGATAGCCTCACGAATTTTTCCACCAATTTCTGTATTGCGGTCCGACAAGGCGCTTCACGACAACCCAAAAATGTTCGAGTTTTACGAACCATCTCTGCCAAATTTTCACCATTTTTATAGTGAATTTTAATAATTTCAATGCATTGTTGAAGCAAATTTATATTAATGGCGTAGTTTTTGCTTGTCAAATGTCAAAAAATGACAGCTTCAAAAGTGACATCTACTGAAATAGCAGGATTCAAAATCAGCCGAAAATAAACTGGCCAATTTCGAAATCAAAAGAGTTAATGCCGAAAAATTAACTATAAGGACGAAATCACTGGTTGATTTCAAGTCAGCCAAAGATGCGCTGATTTCTGGGGAGGTTCCACACTTCACCTATACCCCAAAAAGTGAAAAAAAATCAGACCTTCTTGTTGAAGGGTTTGGACAGCGGAGAGGATACGGTCGATCTTCTTCAGGTGCTCAAGGAGGCTGCACCAGATATTGATTTTGTTTCAGTCGAAGCCTTTGCGACAAGAAGGTCGACCATAGAAAGGAAGAATTTACCACTTTACCTGGTACAAATTGCAAATAAGAGCAGTCCAAGTGCCCTTCAACAAATAAGGTACTTGAATTTCAGAGTGGTGAGGTGGAAACGCCTCCAGAAAAGAGAAGTCAACCAGTGTTACCGGTGTCAAAGATTTGGACATTCGGCTGCCAATTGTGCCATGCACTATCGTTGCGTTAAATGCAAAGACGTTCATGCTCCCGGTGAGTGCAAATTGGCTCAGACGGAACCTAAAGAAAAATTATACTGCGTTAACTGCGGTGTTTTTGGTCACCCAGCATCTTTTCGAGGATGCTCCCGATATCAAGATGCAAAAGTTAAATTTGCTCCAAAGCAAACACAAGTACACCGTAATATCATACCTTCCAACTTCGTCAAGCCCGGAGTATCATCTGCACTCGCCGCTAGAGGACCAGCAGAAAATGCTGGAAATAATGTAAATATTGTAAGTGGCAATAATGAGCTGCTTCTCAAAATTTACCAGCAACTTAATTCTTTATCGGAGAGAATCGACAAACAAGATTCAAAAATGAACTTTGATTTTCAGCGTTTAGGTCTTTCAAATGCCTAATAAAAACTTGTCATCCAGTCATATTCCCATGGATAGGCTTCGCCTCATATCGATCAACGTCTACTCTATCGTTGCTATACATCGACGTGATTATCTCCTTGAATTTTTTGTTAAGCAAAAGCCTGACATCATACTTCTCACTGAAACCCACCTCAATTCATGGCATTCCATGGAATTCAAAGATTTTGCATTCGTAAGAAACGATAGGGTAACAGGTGATGGGGGAGGTGGCAACGGGATATTGGTTAGAAGACCCTATTGTTTCCAAAATATTGAAAAAGTCGAATTCAAAAACTTTGAATTTCTTGAAGTGTCCGTCATCAAAATTTCACTGCCAGGTGGGGATAACCTCTTCGTTATCTCTGCCTATGCAACTGGTCAAAATGTTCTCAAGTTCAAGGAGGAAATCAATTCCTTGTTTGAAATACTCGAATTGAACAGGCTGCATAGTTATTATATTTTTGCCGGTGACCTGAATGCCAAGCATACATCATGGCTGAACGCCACCAATAATCCAAGAGGTGTATTCCTGAAATCATGGATAACAGGGAACCAAATTGAATACAGGTGCAACCTATATGGGTCGGAGTTCCCAACATACCCTAGGAAAAATTCATATTTGGACCTCTGCATTGCTGACGCAAGACTTGAATTCAGCTTTAATAGTCCTCAACGGAAACTGCAGGTGCTTCCTTACGATAGCGACCATAACGCAATCGTAATGGAAATCAATCATCAAAGGGATGATTTCTTCCTCATTCCAGTTCCACATGAAAACCATCGGTTGAATTTCAAAAAAACAGACTGGGGAAAGTTTCAAAACAAGTTTAATCGCGAGTACCAGAAGCAATGTCCCTCTTCTGATGATGGCAACGCTTGTTCAATGGTTCCTAATAACAGAAATCTAACTGACGATGAAATAGATCTCTATTTGTCGAAGTTAGAGAAGCTGACGTTGGAAACGATTGAGAAAGTAGTTCCCAAGATTAAACATCGAAACAATATGGAAGGATATGAAACACCAGCCATCGCAAGGTTGAAAAGATTGAAAAGCCTTCTTCTCACCCGCGTCAACAATATTTATCGACGATTTTTGGATTACAACCATCCCTCGTTGGCATTGTTGAAATTACACCTGAAGAATGTCCGGGACTTAATCCGTTCATAATTCAGGAGTGAGGTCAGCAATCAATGGGCGGAAAAACTGAGGGGTATTAGCCCACAGGACCCAGATGGCGTTTTCGCGAAAGTGAATAGCATATTCCGCAGGAAGTCTCGAGTGAAGGTATCAAATCTTGAAGTCGCTAGTGATGAGATAAATCTTCTCGATAGAGCTGGTATCGAAATTGATAGTACGACTCCGGATAGAAATGGAAACAGGATTATATGTGATGGATTGCAGAAACTTGCCCTGATTGGAACACATTTGGAATTGGTTCATCTGCCAAACCCAGACAGAAGGAATGAAATATTTTCGGAGGTCGTTGAAGCAAAAGTTTCCGACTTCAAATCAAGCCTGAACGGCCAATCAATTCTTCATTTCGATGAAACATTAACATCTGACCTCATACCGGGCTTGAATCTTATTGATTATTTTGTCAGCTATGAAGACTTGTGTTTCATATTTCGCAGAATAAACAACAAAAAATCATGTGGTACTGACGGTATTCCAAATATAGTTCTCCGACATTTGCCTGAGGTTGCTATTAGGAATTATTGCATATTGTTCAACAACATGTTGAACAATTCATATTTCCCAAATGAGTGGAAAAAGGCTAAGGTATTTCCGATCTTGAAGAAAGGAAAAGAATCTTCATGCCCTAAAAGCTATCGCCCAATCAGCTTGCTGCCTAACATCAGCAAGGTGTTTGAAGTGATACTCAACAGAGCATTAAACGCCCACATTGAGGAAAATGAGTTGATGCCGAATTGCCAATTTGGTTTTCGTGCCAGGCATTCGACCACACATGCAATAACGAAAGTAACCTCAGACATCTGTTGGAAACTAAATAACAAAGAAT
Organism: Odontomyia ornata; assembly: GCA_963969285.1. Taxonomy (NCBI): domain Eukaryota; kingdom Metazoa; phylum Arthropoda; class Insecta; order Diptera; family Stratiomyidae; genus Odontomyia; species Odontomyia ornata. Next base: position 446,262,699 of record OZ017738.1, read on the forward strand.
GTGTTGGAGCATGTCTCATTGATATGGAGAAAGCCTTCGATACGGTGTGGTTAGATGGACTAGTTTTCAAACTTCTTCAGGACAGGTTCCCCAGACACCTTGTCCCTATGATGTGTAATATGTTATACGGGAAATCGTTTGTTGTAACTGATGGAAATCTGACAACAATGCGCGAGTTCAAGGTCTTGAATGGTCTACAGCAGGGAACAGTTACTGCGCCTCTGCTTTTCTCAATATTCATTCGCAAGCTATTGAACAGCTTTGATTTTAATGTCTCGCCAACGCGATCATTGGTAGCGTTTGCTGATGATCTGATCATCTATACGGCAGACCGAAAAGCTACAATAGTCCAGAGCAATCTTCAAAAAATGTTTAATGATGTGCAGCTCTACACCGACAATTGGCGAATGAAAATCAATGCGCAGAAGTGCGAAACAATTTTGTTTCGGACAACGCTGCGGGGGGCCAGTCAAGACCTGAAACGTAATTGGAAGGATTTCCACATTATGGCTGGTGAGGGTAGTTCAGAACGGGTCCAACATAAATCCTGTGTTCGATACCTCGGTGTTCATCTCGATCAGTATCTGTACTATACTGAACATGTCAAAATCATGCTCAATAATGCACAAAAAGTAGTCATGGCCCTTCGGCGACCCTTTCATTCCAGATTCATTGATCAAAAGGTCAAAGTTATTTGTTACAAGACCCTGCTTAGGCCAGTTTTGACATACGGATGCCAGATCTGGTACAACCAGAGTGCTAGTACAATGGAAAGATTAAGAGTTTTCGAAAGGAAATGTCTTCGTGCATGTACTGGTTTGTACAGAAAGCCTGAGACGGATTGGAAGCACTATATATCGAATAGAAAAATTTATCAAACCGCTCAAGTGACAAGAGTCGATATCTTCATATTGAAACTTCTTCGGAATCATATCGCAAGATCTGTAACTGTGAGTGAAAACCCTTGGATTTCACAGCCGTTCCACCCTACAGACGGGTATATTGTGACTTGCCTCACTACTGGCTTCGTTCCTCCAGAAGCATTCGTGTATTTGGACATGAATCGATATGTTTTTGATTCTGATGGCGTCCCAATCATATATCACATATACCGACGGGCCACCGATAAGAAGATAAAATATCCTCCGAATTTGAGTTCACGAGACCAACAATTCCAATGGAGATACTCATTTGCTAGATTCGTTGAGGCTGGTCGAGCTGAGATGGAACAATCTAGGTATTGGTGGCTGAATGACAATGTCTAAATCATTTGTGCTTATTTTCTGTTTTTGTGCTTTTTCTCTTTACTTAGTTTTTTAGATTCATCTCATTATTGCTACATCTAGTGTTGTTGTTTATTTGTATTATAAATTAGGTATAGGTTTCAATATAAGGTAACATATTTTTTTTGATTGAACTTATTTAGAATTAGGGTGTAACATATTAGGTATAGGATATAAATTCATTGTTGTGTTAGTAGTATAAGTAATTTTTGAATAATGCTGGTTGGATTTTTCTCCTTTTTCCAATTGAATCAAAAAATACCTTATAATCTTAATTAATTTAAATTTGCAAGTGTGTTTTTCTCATTAAATGTGTTTAACTAATAATGTATAAATTTAGAGAGCCCTTCGGGCCATTATGTTTTTTATAGTTTTATTGTTTGGAATTTGCTTTATGTTCTTTTAAAAATTTATAACGATTGGTATTAAATAAAGCGCTTTTGACTTTGACTTTGACTTGACAGGATTCAAAATAACACCTCTTATTGGAAAACCCTTTACATTACTAGGAGCGTTCCAAAATAAACGAGATTCAACAGTAGATATGAGAGTGCGTTGGAAAGTTGCGTCCTTCCATGACTTCCAGTGAAAGTTTGGTAACATTCGGTTTAGTGGAGGCGAAGTTATTGCGTCTAAAGTGACAGTATGTTTCTGTCATCGGTACAAAAATTAGTTTCGAACAAAGAGCTAATATAGGTAAAAAGTTTACCTACCGAAACATTTGAATTAATGAAAAAATTTATAACGATGATTGTCTACTCGTATTTTGTGCCAGAGTTCATTAGTGGTTTACACAGAGATGCTAGTGAGGACATAAATGACGATAAACATACGGGCCGCCCAAAATCAGTGATCACCAAAAACTCCATCGGAATCGTGGGTGAATTCGTCAAAAATGAGCAAAAATTATCATTGAAATACATGGAATCGGAGTTAAATATCTCCAAAACATCAATTTATCGCAAGGGTCTGTACATGTTTTGTTCCGTACAAATTAAATGATGACCAAAAATTGCTCAAAATTCAACATTCGAAAAACATCTCTAAAGAGCCGAGAAAGAACGAGAACGTCCTTTACAACATTGTAACTGGTGATGAGACGTGGTGTTTCCAATATAAACCCGAAACCAAGAATCAAAGTGAAGAATCAAAGGCCCCAGACGAGCCACCACCCAAAAAATCGCGTTTGGAGATGTCAAAAATCAAGTCGATGCTCATTTGTTTTTACGATTCCAAGGTAATTGTCCTCATGGAGTTCATGCTAATGGGCCAAACCGTCAATGCGATTTTCTATTTTGGCGTTTTAAAGCATTTTTTTCATCGCATTCGTCGAGTTCGGCCTGAATACCGCAAAGGAGGAAGCTGGCGCTTATTGCATGATCGGTCTAGTGACTGATTTTTTGACTAGAAATCGCATTTTAACCATCAATCACTCACCGTATTCGGCAGATATGGCTCCCTCTGACTTCTACCTATTCGGTAAATTGCATTTGGCCATAAAAGGTAAACGCTTTGCGTCCGTAGAGGGCATCCAAAAGCCTTGTACCGACAATAACCTGAAACACTCTTTCGAAAAACTTTTGGATTGCGCAAAACAGTGTATCGAGGCCAGAGGAGACTATTTTGAATAAATAAACTCGAATTTATCAGAAAAAAGATCCTGTCGTTTCTGTTTTAGCTCAGTCTCGCTTATTTTGGAAAGCTCCTTGTAAATATTATACCTGGCAAATACAGTATCAAAAAAGTGAGTGAATTTGTGCATTAAGGCGCCAAAATAACGAGAACCAGTAATGAAAGAGACAAACTGCGGCGAAAAATATAGCTCGCAAGTAAAATTTTTATTTAGTTTTGACGATCTTGAAGTCCAGCTGCATACACAAGAAAACAAAGCTCCAAGCATACAAATCTGCAATAAGACCTGTGTTATGCTATGCGTGCGAATCATGGACCCTAACCCAAGCATCCGCAAATATACGAGTATTGAACGCCTTTGAGCAACGGGTCCTGAGATGAATAATCCGAGCGAAGCTAGAGGGGGCCATTGGTGAACTCGATATAACCATGAGCTGTATGAATTTCTTGACGAACCGAAGGTCTCAACGATTGTAAGGCCGCGGAAGCTGCAATGGGCTTGATACATGAATCGTATGGACAAAGAACGGATGCCTAAAAATTTATTCGTTGGGAGAACTGAAGGCCGGAGACCAGTGGAGAAACTGAGGAAACACTGGTTTGGCTCGGTCGACGAAGACAGTTCATCGGGCTCGGATTTTGCAATTGGAGGACCCGGTCAACATACCGAGGCAGTTGGAGGCGCTGTTTGCAAGAAGCGAAGGCCCGAGAGTAGTTGTAGTGCTACGAAGAAAGTCGCGTTTTATCAAACAACCTTGAGTAGATCATGTTTGTTGTTAAGTGAATTATTGTAATTCCACTCTATTTATTCCTAAGATATGAGCATTTTAGTAAAACAATTTTAATTCAATCATCAAAGGGAAATAACTTTAAAATAAGGAAAATTAAGGGACTTGTAAGACTAATAGTATGTGAGCTCACTTTACTTTCCCAAGCGTAAAATGGATAACCCTATATGATATCAGAGGATTTTATCCTCGGTTGTTTTTACGTAGCCTAATTATTCATGACGCTCTGTTATTCCTTCCCAGAATAAGAAACTCGGTCATGGAAATGAAGACAAACAGAATCCATTGATTGTATATTTTTCTTTTGGAAAAAGTTAAGGCAATCACTTCGTCTATAATAAACCGGATATGTTGATGTACGTTAGCTGAATAAAATTAGTATTCGTTGAACGTCAGTGGAAAAGAAAACTTATAGTCCTGAAGAATCTTAGTTAGCAGCTGTTTGATTGGGACGGCGTTCCCCATCTTAAAATATATTCATGGCCTTATACCTCACCACAATATCCTGCACTCCTTCGTTTCCTGCTTTTCATCCTCAGCACAAGCAGGAAATTCACCTTTTCTTCGTAAATTGCTTCAATTTGAGTGAGAATCGATGCGAGAACAAGGAACGTACAACTTAAAAACTTCCTCGTTCGAAAATCTCAAGAAAAGCAAAACAACATGAACCATAATCCTTGATTGCTGGCTATGACTTTATCATCATCGGCATGAAGGTGAGGAAAGTCATGTTTGAAAATGCCAGTCGTGTATGAAATAGCTGGAAAGTCTTTTACGGCTCCCCTACTGTTTTGCTAGTCCTGTTGTTTGCGAACGTTTAGCGTGATGAATGTGAACATATTGTGGTCAAAGTTTACGGCCATCTGCATTACACCGAGCAGTTATATGCTGGGCTTGTGAATATTTCACGTTCTAGTAAAAGATCCCCTGTTTCCTGGGGTGGAAGCAATATAAGTAGAATTTGCCAAGTCTAAGATTTCAATAGAGATGTCACACCATCTTTAAACGAAAGGAATTGTGTAAGACTGTACTCTCTGCGGAACTGCAAAAGCGTGAAAATATCTGACAACTTGTTAGTGCTGCTCCTTGGCGAAACAAACTTGAAATGAATACGAAAGTTTTCAAGTTTTCCGCAAGAATTTCACTCTGTAAGTTGTTTGCTGGGAAGTGTGATATTGAATGAAAAGCGACATCTGACATATAGAAAGCACTGTGTTTAGTAGAAGCAGAGGAATTGAGCCACGTACATACATACGTGCATGTGTTCAGAGTTTGATTTCTTGCCACTCATTTCAAAAGTTTTGTTTCTAATTAATAGCGAAGTATCAGCACTGTAAGCAAGTACATTCTTTTAAGGTGATTATTATAACTCTGGACAAAGTTAAATTAAATACTCACAGAAACCGTAGCAAGTTCTTGAAAAAATGAACGAAGAATTTGAATAATTAATCTAATTTCATGCCTTCCAATAAACGATTATGAACGAACTCAAAAGCATACGTGCAGCCAACCAAATTAACTGACTTCGCAATATACGCAAGATAATTTTCGGGATCTGATGCATTCAAGCGTATATTTCACTGATACTGGCAGAAGGAAATAAACAAAATTAATTCAACTTGAAGCACAGAAATTCGATTAGACTTTAGCAATATCAGATTATCCAAAAAGGAATTTCGAAACCTTTCCCGAATTACACAGTTTGTGTGCATATCCCTTTCTACCTATAAATTGTTCTAGCTGGAATTAATTGAATCCGAGGCTAGAAATGAACACAAACTCAACTTACCAATGCATCCCTTACAATTCCGTTTGCATGGACTTACAAAACTGGACATACTCGTACATATGATGGAGAGATTCATAATTGCAAAATTCAAGCTTTTGTTCTAAGCAACACTTAATGGTTTCAGAAATTGATCAGAGAGAAGGTATTTTATGGGTACATAATTAAGAACAAAACAAGTTGGGTAAATATACCTCATGTCATGTCAGAAGGGTTTTGTACCCAACGTGCGAAATGCAGTCACCAGCAACGAATAAAGGCAAGAAATATGTCAAAGAGATGTGCACGTTTATAAAAAATCCATTGCTTCTGTACTTCCAACGGTCGTCACTTTGTTGCAAACTGACAAAAAGCGCACAAATAATGAATACCCAAAAAATTTAAATTATTGATCTTATTTGAAAATTTCAAAAAGATCAAATCAAAACTGCAGTGTCTGCTTCAATGGAAAGTCCATAAAATACCAAAATCGTGTGTTATTGTTGTTGTAATTGCAGAAATTTCAAATGGCTATAACTTCCGTGAATATGACTGGATTTTCATTAAACTCGCAGAATATAGGGTCTTATGTCAGATGCGACAATTTTGCTTGTTGACGAAGCCAACAAGGTGGAAATGGGCCTCATCACTTAAGATAATTTTTCGATAGAACTCCGGATCATTTTCATGCATTTCAAGGACCCAATCAGCAAAGACACGACGTTGTAGATGATCGACCGGCTTGAGCTCTTGTGTTAACTGAACTTTATAAGCCTTAACGCCCAAATCTTTATGCAAAATACGGTGTAATGACGTTTGTGGAATGACTAGTTCCAAAGAACGACGAGAAATGGACAAACCTGGGTTTTCTTCAACACTTTCTGCTACAGCAGCAATATTCTCGGCTCTTCTTGAGTGACGTGCACGAGTTTTATTCTTTACAAAACTAAATTGTCCCAACAGCTCGAACTTTTCCACCATTCTGTATTGCGGTCCGACATGACCACCCAAAAATGTTCGAGTTTTACGAACCGTCTCTGCCAACTTTTCACCATATTTATAGTGAATTTCAATAATTTCAATGCGTTGTTGAAACGTATATCGTTCCATTTTTAATAATAGCGTAGTTTTTAATTGTCAAATGTCAAAAAAATGACAGCTTCAAAGATGACATCTACCGAAATAGCGGGCTATCCAAAATAGCACCTTTTATTGGAAAACCTTTTATTATTAACTAAGTTGAGTGGATTTTGACTTCTAAGGTATTTGTTGTTGTTGTACTAATAAACATCTATCTCCGTAATTTTTTTCAGATTTTTCGGAACACAGGTGTCCAATCGCGAGGGGGGAGACACAAGTTTTTTGTGTATTTCCCCTTCCTGTCCGCTCCCCAAAGCAAAAAATAAATCATTGAGACCTTTCATTTGATACCCATATCGGCTACCTTTGATGAATTTTTTTTAAGGGTCAATCCCCTGTATGGGGAGACCTCCCTAAAGCACCTTGTAACTTTTTTTTTACGGGAACTTTGAAGAGGGCATCATTTTACACATATGTACACAATTTTATGTTTGTAGCTTATACGGTTTGCGAGAAAAAGTGATGTGATACATGAACGGACAGACGGACAGACAGGTACGATTTTAGTAGGGTTTTGTAAAATTATTTTACAAAACCCGAAAAAAGTAAATGGAAAACAAAATTGTTTGTGGTTGCTACAATTATTTAAACACGTTAGCGGACAATGGTAGCTGATGATCTTAGTGCACCACATTGCGCTTAGTGATTCCGCAATAATGGGACATTAAATTTATTTATTAATTTATACTTTTTAACAGACTGAATACAATCGAATAACCAAATGGAACGCAAGAATAAGTATAGCAATATTAAATAAAAATAATAAAGTGAAGCTAATTGTAGGTTAAATTAGTAGTAAATCTTTTAGTTTTTTCTTAAATGCTATTTTAAAAGAGGGGAAAGGACCAAGCTCGGGATTATTATGATTTCTTACGATTCTTTAAATTGGTGAATGGAAATATAAGCCACTATCATATGGAATAACAAAATAAGAACTCATCCAAGGTAAACGAGATGTTTGTCGGAAACGCAGCTCAGAAAAAATATTTTAAGGTACTTAATGGTAGCAGAGACCTAAATAGTTTGAAAGGATATTAGAGATGGAAGAGATAGATAGGATAAACGACTTTCATAGGACTGATACGGCAAATTAAACTCAAGGAAAAGAAAACGCGTAAATTTTCTTTGGACAGTTTCTAAAGAATACACGAGATAGGAATATGGAGGGGACCAGTTTAAAGAACATGAGATTGCACACAATATTCAAAAGTGGGAAGCCTACTGAGATAGAGAATTCGGAGTGATCTTCAGTGTGGGCAGGGAGTTCAAATCGTACGTTATTGATTTCAAGGCAGTCAATGAACGGTTATATGCGATCCGTATAACAGCGAAATTCTTCGAAATCTGGCTAATCAACGTTCACACCCCAACCGAAGAAAAGGACGAAGAAACGAAGAAAACGTTTTACAATCACCTGGAAAGACTGGTTGACTCATTGCCCACAAACGAGACAAAAACAGTTCTAGGTGATTTCAACGCTAAGGTTGGCAATGAGCTATCTCATCGGGAAATGAATGGGGGATAAAGCCTGCACGAGGAAACAAATGACAACGGCCAGCGCCTGATTGGCTTTGCATGTAGCAGAAATCTATTCATATGTTCGACTTGCTTCCTACATCGACGCATTCATAAAATGTATCACAGGATGGCAACACACAAAACCAGATCGATCATGTTCTGATCCAACAACGTTGGGCCTCGAGCATACTTGACGTCGTACATACCGAGGAGCTGATTGTAACTCATATCATTACTTGATTAAATTAATCTATCGATGTCATATATCAAACGCATATTCGGCGAAGACCAGCACGATACAAAAATTTGACATCGAAAGACTCCAAACGGCGTCTGTGGCCAAAAATTTCACGGAGACCCTTGACAACTGGCTGCCTCCCATCTTATCAGACGCATTCTTAAAGACGAGCAACGAGCTCTGGATGGAAGTGAAAGCGGCTATCAGGACCGTGGCAGAACAGACGATTGGTCATCAAGCCCGGCGCAAGAGGAATGATTGGTTCGATGATGAGTGCCTGAATGCGTAAGGCGAAAAGAATCAGGCGTACAAAAAAATTGTAGGTAGGAAAACCAGGACGAAGAGAGAACACTATGCATATCTCACATGAATAGTGCATAGCATAATTAGAATCAAGAAAATAAAATACTATGACGACCAACTGAGAAGTTTAGATGTAAGTTTAGCGAGCAACAACGCAAGGCAAGCATACAAAATAATAAAAAGCCTGAAACGTGGTTATCAGCCCAAAATCACGCCCTGTCGTGATGATATCCGCAATATCATCGCTGATGAAACCAAAATTAAGGAAAAATGGGCATCATATTTCAAGAACCTCCTTAATCCTCCACACAGCTCCAGAGCATCGGAGCCCATAGATGTCTGCGGAAAACTTCCATTGGCCTCACCAACTCTGGATAAAGTTTGCTCCATCATCAAAGCCCAAAAGAAAAATAAAGCGCCGAGGCATCGATGAGATTCCAATGGAGCTCATCAATTATGAAGGCATTAGGGTTCATAAAGCTATCCACAAAGTCATCCAGCACATCTGACAACAAGAACATACGCCGCATGAGTGGAGCCAATAAATTATATTCCCTATCCACAAAAAAGGTGACAAGCTACAGTGCGAAAATTCTAGAGGCATATCACTACTTTGTACGGCGTACAAAATATTTTCTAAAATCTTAGAAACAAAATGGGATCATACGTCAACAGTATTATTGGAGAGTGTCAAAGTGGTTCTAGGACAGGTAGATCAACAACAGACCGATTGTTCACAGTCGATTAGGTACTTGAAAAATGTTGGGAGTTCAACATAGACGTACACCAAATTTTCGTTGCATACGACAGTTTTGATCGTAACGTATTGTACCAAATTATGCTTTGCTTTGACATCTCAGCCAAATTAGTCCGTCTTACCAAAATGACAATGATGTCGACAACCTCCCAAGTTCACATCAATAACCAACTCACCAATGCCTTTGACACAAATATCGGATTAAAGCAGGGGGATGGGCGGGCCACATTGCTATTCAATTTGGCTCTAGAGTACGTCATAAAGAAGCTACCTGTCGATACGCTAGGAACGTTACTATACAAGTTGAGTCAAGTAGTAGCCTATGCGGACGACATCAACATTTTGTCACGGTCATTAACAACTGCCTAAGAACTTTTCATTAAACTCGACAGTGAAGCAAAACAAATAGGGCTACAAATCAATGAAAATAAAACAAAGCTCATGAGTCAGTCGAGGAAAAATACCTCAAATATACAAAATATCACACTTGGTGAATGCAGCATCGAGAACTTTAGCGAATTTGTGTACTTTGGCGCCAAAATAATGAAAACGGGCTATTTAGGAGGTAAAATACGCCGAAGAGTACAGCTCGCAAATAAAATATTTTATTCAGTATTGACGATCTTGAAGACCAGCTGCACACACAGGAGAAGAAAGCTCCAAGCATACAAATCTGTGATAAGATCTGTGTTATGCTATGGGTGTGAAACATGGACCCTTACCCAAACATCCGCAAATATATTGAACGCCTTTGAGCGATGGGTCCTGAGGCGAATAATCGGAGCGAAAGCTAGACTGGGACCAATGGCGAAGTCAATACAATCATGAGCTCTATGAAATTTTTGATGAACTGGAGGCCTCAATGACTGTAAGACTGTGGAAGCTGCAACGGGCTGGCCACATGAATCGAATGGGCGAACAACGGATACCCAAGAAAGAATTCGTTGGGAGAACTGAAGGCCGGAGACCAGTGGGGAAACGGAGGAAACGCTGGTCTGACTCGGTTGACGAAGAAAGTTCATTGCTACTCGGATTTCGGGATTGGAAGACGTGTCAATGGAGACAGTTGGAGGCACTGTTTGCAAGAATTGAAGACCCGAGAGGGCCTGTAGTGCTCAGAAGAGAAGAAGAGTTTACAGAACAGTATTCCAGCAAAGGGCGAACTAGACTAACAAATAGACGGACAGAAGAAGAGATGCTTTTGAATTTATGTACATGCTTAAGAATAAATCCGGAAACTCTAGACGTCTAAGTTGTTACATTTAAAAGACGTGCATTGAATTAGAGTTTTGGATCAATAGTTACTCCAAGGTCCTTATGACTGTATTCTTCAGAGAGCAGAGTATCACTTAATATATAATTAAAAAGAGAGCATTTAAGAGATAAAGTTATTTTATAATGCTAAGACATAAGTAGCTTGAAGTATACCATTTAATAAGGGAATTCAGATCAGATTGGAAGGCTAACTATCTGAATGGTATTTGATTCCTCGAAATACATCAGCATACAGGAGATAATGGGCATGAATTTCAAAGGGGAGATCATTTATGAACATCAAAAATTGAAGAGGCCCAAGGATTGAACCTTGCGGAATACAACATAAAGGATAACAAGTTGGGTAAACAGACCTACGCTCGTGTCAGAAGAGTTTTGTATTCAACTTACAAAATGCAGTCACCAGATCGAATCAAATTAAGAAATATGTCAAAGACGATTTTATTGGAGAAAATGTGAAATTCGAGGATCATACTATTATTAACAAAGTTGAACGAATTTCGACTTCTGAGGTTTTTGTTAGTGTTATACTCATATATATCTCCCTTTGTAATTATTTCAGATGTCCATTCACGAGGGAGGAGACATATTTTTCATGTACTTCCCCCCTGCGCCCCACTGAAGCAAAAACTGACAGTTTAAGAACTATTTTGAAAAACTCACGTGAAAACTTTCATTTCATACTCATATCGACTACGTTTGATGAATTATTTCAGGGGCCACTCTCCTGTACTGTTATCATCGATTCATGGCCAATTTTTTCGAATCCTAGAATGGTTACAAAGCCCTTTTGCTAGGGGTTTTCTCCCACCTCCTTGACTTGTTTCAATTATGAGCATTAATTGTAGGTACTCATATACAGTCATTCATCAAATTGAATCAAGTGTTCAAAGCATGCACCTTAAACGTTGAAGTTGGGAAAAAATAACTCAAAATTATTCAATCTTCGCATTTAAAACAGCCTCTATTTCGTTTTACGATTACTGATACCACTAGCTGAACCGATTCTCAAAGATATACATGACACCTATCATTCCTGAAATTTTCATGCAAATCCTAGCAAAACTGTAGTGTCTGAGTCGGTAAAAAGCTAATGTTTTTCCATAGCCATACAGGTATGTTGCCATAGTAATAAATGCAGCGCATATTATTCCATAGTAATACAGGAAAATTCAAACCACTATAACTTCGCTAAATATGATTCAATCTTTATGAAACTTTCAGGTTAGATAAGGGTGTTGTTCAGATTTTATTCAAGAAAACATAAAATCGATAAATCATACTATTACAAACAAAGTTGAGTGAATTGCGACTTCTCACGTATTTGTTGTTGTTGTACTCACGAAGGCCTACATTCCTGATTTTTTTCAGATTTTTCGGATCACAGGTGTCCAATTGCGAGGGGGGGGGACACCAATTTCCCGTGTATTTCCCCTCCCTGTGCGCCCCTCGAAGAAAACTTTGCCAAATTAAGACCTGTTTTGAAAAGTTCTCATCAAGACCTTTCATTTGGTACCCATATCGGCTACCTTCAGTGAAATTTTTTTTTCGGGGGGTCACTCCCCTACATGGGGAGACCCCCCTTAAATACCTTATAAAATTTTTTTGTAGTTGAACTTTGAAGAGAACACCACTTTACATCTACATTCAAAATTTGATGTTTCTAGCTTTAGTGGTTTCCGAGAAAAACTGCTGTGACACACGGACGGACGGTCGGACAGACAGACAGACGGACAGACAGGACGCGATTTTAGTAGAGTTTTGTAAAATTATTTTACAAAACCCTTAAAAGGGCTGGACGTAGTACCTGAGAGAATTACTCAACAGGGACGACATGACAGATAAGATGACATCCAAGATAGAAGAGCACCTGAGTTGCCAAGAGCTTTGAGCTTAAGACAATGAAGAAGATGATTGACAGTGCCAAAGGCCTTTGAAAAATCTGTGTAAATCACATCCAAAGCTCTTGCAATACTATTTGTGAACTCCATTGAATTGGGGGTAGAGAAGTATCCTTTGAGATAGCCATGCTGCTCTGGAGCAATAATAGGGGCTAGTGAATTTGTGAGTCGATTATGAACCAGCTGTTCAAGTAACTTTGGAAAGCAGGAAATTTAAGAAATAGGGCGAAAATTAGTAACCGACGTAGAATCAACACTTTTAATGATGGGCACAACATTGACTGTTTTCCAAGAGTTTAGAAAAGTACCAGTATCAAACTACAATTGAAGAGGAGATAAAAAGCAAAACTTAGTTATGCGGCTTACGACCTTACAAACATGTTTGGCAGAGCATCCGGTCCAAGGCTGATATTTGGATCAAGATCATTGATCAAAGATTTGACTTTAGATACATATGTACAATTATAGGAAATCGGGAAAGGAAGGCGCCCAAGTAAGACAACAGGGTTCACAGCTGCAATGGAAGGAGAAAAATTTGAAGAGGAAATTTAGGCTTCCTTTAGGAGAAAAACTTCTGTACCATTCCAATTGACCTTACTAGGACTGGAAGAAGAAGATTTTGATGACCTAACATAAGGGCAAAAAATTTCAAATCACTAGCTGTAGGAGCGCTAACCAGACTACTGAAATAAATCTTCATAACATCTTTGATCTTTTTCTCGGCGATACCACGCAGCCTACTAAAATTAAATTTAGCTTCAATAGTGCCGAGTGTTATGAAGATACGATGTGCCTTATTTTTTGCTCGTTGACCACTAAGGATTCGCCTTGTAAACCAAGGTTTTCGATTTGCTTTACGGGACGTCTCAAGTGGTGTAAAATAGTGAATAAGATTATAAATATAAATATAAAATTTATCTAAAGTAGCCTCACAATTAAGGTCTCTAAAAAAATCTAGTCAGTTGATTAAAAGTAGTTCTGTATTCATAGTTTCATAGCTAGCTGTTCAAAAAGTAAACTTTTAGAGCAACATGAGTTTTGGTAGTTATTAAATTTCATCAACGGTACGACATATAGATAAAGCAGGATGAAGCCGATGAAGGAACATACAGATGTAAGGCTTGAGATACGGATAAGCTGCTACGTGAAACATTTGATAGACAAGGTCAAGGAGACGACCATAAGGATTACGTAGATGACTACATTGAGACAAGGAACAATGCGATAAGTTAGATGACTGGGTTACAGAAAAGGGATTAACTGACAAGATAGAAGTAGGATAATTCTTCCACTATGTCGATGGTAAATTAAAATCTCTGCTAATCATATTTTTTACTGCGTGAAGATGTCGCAAAACTAGATAAGAGAAAGGTCATTAAAAACGTCTCATAAACAGTTAACGGTGAAAAACAGGGGATACAAACAAACAAAATCAAGAATTATGTATTATGAGGACGAGAAAGTTTGATAATAACACATTCTTAGGTATGGGAAAAACAGAATTCATAGCACAGAGAACTAGGTAGAGTTTTGCTAACTACAACCGAAACCCCACCACCATCAACCTTATTGGTTGCAATGAGGTCGCAGTCACTTATATGTGATATAAAATATAATCAGAAAACATTTCACTACCCTAAATGTTTACAATCAGCCAAGTCTCGGAGAAGAGGATAATAGAATTTTTACTAAATTGCAAGGAGACAAGGAGTTCCTCAAGCTTGGTTCTTAATCTTCGCACAATTTGGCGTTCATTTTACGAGGACAGAATCAGTTGAACAATTTTAACGTTTGAAATGGATTGATTCAGGTTTAAAGAGGATGTAGTGCGATAAACATTATGATTACCAGAATATTCATTAAGATTGCATGTGAGTGAACCGTAGACAGTCCCAAGCCCATTTGAGAAAAAAAGGAAGGAACCCCTTGTTTCCCGAACCCTAACTTCCATGATTCCTTATCGCAAATCCCCCAATTAAATGGTAGCATATGCTCTCGGGGTGCACATTGGGTTTACTGGTTCCCCAATAATGTAATATTAAATGCCGAGAAATGCTTATAAATGTAAATACATCTGCAGCTCTGCTATTAAATTCTACTCACTCCTCCTTTGTGGGGATGTAAGAGAGTGAGGGCGAATCTTCCGCATCTGATACGGGAATCGGCGTAATAACTACGCCACCGGCATGGAGGTTGGGCGACGGGCTCCTGGAATGTCAGATCACATAATAATTACCCTGGTGGTGTTAAGGACCTTTTACAACAGGCCAATCAATATCAATTAAAAATACAAAAAATCCAAGAAACAACTTGGACTGGAAACGGCATTCAAGACATGAGATCACACACGATGTTCAAAAGTGGGAAGAATATTGGAAAATGAGAAATCGGGGTAGCCTCCATTGTGGATAGGGAGTTCAAATCGCACGTTATTAAGTTTAAAGCTATAAATGAACAGTTGTGTGCGATCCGTATAAAAGCAAAATTCTTCAAAATCTGGCTGATTAATGTTCACCCCCCGAGCGAAGAAAAGGACGAAAAAAAGAAGGAAAGGTGCTACAATCACCTGGAAAGACTGGTTGACTCATTGCCCACAAACGACACAAAAATTATTCTGGGTGATTTCAACGCTAAGGTTGGAATGAGCTATCTTATCGGGGAAATACTGGAGGATATAGCCTCCACACTGAAACAAATGACATCAGGCAGTGCCTGCTTGACTTTGCATGTAGCAAAAATCTAGTCATACGTTCGACTTGCTTTCCGTATCAACGCATTCATAAAATGACCTAGGTATCACCAGATGACAACGCACAAAAACCAGATCGATCATGTTCTGATCCAACAACGTTGAGCCTCGAGCATACTTAACGTCCATACACACCAAGGAGTCAATTGTGACTCAGATCATAACTTGATCAAATTCACCAATCGATGTTATATGTCAAAGGCAAAAACTTCACGGAGGTCCTCGAAAACCAGCTGCCTCTCACCTTATCAGACGCATAGTTAAAGACGAGCAACGAGCTCTGGATGGAAGTGAAAGCGGCTATTAAGACCGTGGCAGAACAGACGATCGGACATCAATCCCGGGGCAAGAGGAATGATTGGTTTGATTATGAGTGCCAGAATGCGTTAGATAAAAAGAAACAGGCGTACAAAAAAAACTTAGGTAGGAAAACCAGGACGAAGATAGAACACTATGAAAATCTCAGAAGAGTTGCGAATAAGATAATTAAGATTAACAAAAGAAAATACAATTGAGAAGTATAGATGTAAGTTTTGCGAGCAACAACATAAGACACGCATACAAACTAGTGAAAAGCATAAAGCGTTGTTACCAGCCCAAAACCATGCTCTGCCGTGATGACATCGGCAATGTTATCGCTGATGAAACCAAAATTAAGGAAAGATGGGCATCATATTTCAAGAACCTTTTTAATCCTCCGCACCGCTCCAGAACAGTGGAGCCTATGGATGCCTGCGGAGAGCTTTTATTGGTCCTACTGACTCTGGATGATGTTTGTTCCACCACCAAGCACAAAGGAATAATAAAGCGCCGGGCATCGTTGAGATTCCAGTGGAACTCGTCAAGTATGAAGGCAGTAGTATTCGTCAAACTATTAACAAAGTTATACAGCACATTTGACTACAAGAACATATGCCAAACGAGTGGAGCCAATCAGTTATATTCCCTATCCACAAAAAAGGTGACAAGCTACAGCCCGATCATTATAGGGGCATATCACTACTTTGGACGGCGTACAAAATATTTTCAAAAATCTCAGAAAATAAAATTGGATCATACACCAACAGTATTATTGGGGAGTATCAATGTGCTTTTACAGCAGGTAGATCGACAATAGACCAATTGTTCACAATCAAATAGCTACTTGAAAAATGCTAGGAGCTCAACATAGACGCGTGCCAAATTTTTGTTGACTTCAAGCAAGCTTATGACAGTATTGATCGTAGCGTACTATACCAAATAATGGTTTGCTCGGTCCCAGCCAAATTAGACCATCTTACCATGACAATGACGTCAACGACCTTGCAAGTCCGCATCAATAACAAATTCACCGATGCCTTTGACACAAATATCGGACTAAAGCAGGGAGATGGGCTCGCCTCATTGCTCAGGAGTACGTCATATAGAAGCTACATGTTCATACGCAAGGCACATAACTATACAAGTCGGACCAAGTAGTAGCCAATGCAGACAACATCAACATTGTGCCATGGTCATTAACAAATGCCGAAGAACTCATCCTGAAACTCGATAGCGAAGAAAAGCTAGTAGGGCTATGAATCAATGAAAATAAAGCAAAGCTCTTGATGCAGTCAAGGTAAAATATCTCAAGCACACCAAGTATCACACCTGGCGAATACAGAATCAAAAATGTGAGCGAATTTGTGCATTTAGGTGACAAAATAACGAAAACGGATAATGGTAGAGACGAAATACGTCGAAGAATACAGCTCGCAAATAAAATATTTTATTCTGTATTGACGATCTTAAAGACCAGCTGCATACACAGGAAAACAAAGCTCCAGGTACACAAATCTGTGATAAGACCTATGTTATGCTATGGGTGTGAAACATGGACCCAAACCCAAGCACCTGCAAATATATTGAACGCCTTTGAGTGGCCGGTCCTGAGGCAAATGATCGGAGCAAAGCTAGATGGGGACCAATGGTGAATTCGGTACAACCATGAGCTCTATGAAATTTTCGACGAACTGGAGGTCTCAATGACTTTAAGGCTGCGGAACGGGCTGGCCACATCAATCGTATGGAAGAACAAAAGATACCCAAGGAGGTATTCGTTGCGAGAACTGAAGGTCAGAGACTACTAGGGAAATCGAGGAAACGTTGATCTGACTTGGTCGACGAAGACAGTTCATCAGTGCTCGGATTTTGACACTAAAGGACGCGGTCAATGGACCTAGACAGTTAGAGGCACTATTTGCAGGAAGCGAAGGCCCGAGCGGGGCTGTAGTGCAAACAAAAGAAAGAAGAAAGCTTTGGGATTTTATTTATTGACATGAAAATTTCTTCGTATCATAAGCACACCAGCAGGCCAGTAATCTGAATTCAGGACAATATCAGTATTTACAGAAATCACCAAATTAAGCGAGCCAACTACTTTGTCCGTTAAATTTTCCTTTGTCAACTTATGGCAACAAAAAACTTTAATGGATAATCCAAACTTTTTGGTGACATAACGCTTTCAGTCTCTTTGTTTCTACATAATTGCAGTAATTCAGCCGTAATAAGAATGCTGGCTGTAGCTGCATATCTTGTTGAGTGCAGATTTTAATTGTTCGCTACCAAAATCGCTGGTGGTTGTTTAATATAACAATTCAACAATAACTTACTTCTAGTAACCATTGGCAGATAATGTTCAATAATTCCTGCAGAATTATTGGAATCCTGCTGTGTTACAAACGCTACTTGATGCTGCATGTCGTGTCGAGCATTCATGTTTAAGCTGTCGCTGAAGCAGGCAATTCTCCTTAAGAGGAGACACTGGATGATTTTGCCTGAGGTCTACTATTTGCCAGTATTGATAAAGCTTGATCCAATACTGAACGCACAGGCCATTCGATTTAACTAGACTATGCATTGGAAGATGAGGAATCAGCAAATTATAACAAAGAGTTGGCATCAGAAAAAGCAGAAGAGCGCATTGCTAGTAAGGAATTTAGCTCCTCGATTAAAGAAGTGATCGTCTTTCAGTCGGGAAACATAACCAGATACTGTGCATTCTCGTCTTCTACATTTGATAATAATTGATGAACAAGAATGTTTCGGAACTGTTTAGGCAAGTCCCATCACTGACTAAAATCAAATTTTTTGATAAAGTCATGAAAATTGAAATATTTAAACTCTCACCAAGAACTTAAGGTATCTTGAAATTGGAATGGGAATTAAACCACCAAAAGCATTTTAATTTAAAAGGTTTGGATTCGTAGTATCAAACAGACCCAAAAGAGTAATAAAGCATTGGGCATCGATGAGATTCAAGTGAAGCTCATTAAATATGGCAACGGTGTTGAGAACACTATTCGCAAAGTCATCCAGCACATTTGGCAGCAAGAACATATGGTGAAAAAGTGGAGCCAATAATTTAAAGTCTCTATACACAAGGGGACAAGCTACAGTGCAAAAACTATACAGGCATATCACTTATTTGTACGGCGTACAAAATATTTTAAAAGATCTTAGAAAATAAAGTAAATCATTCGCCAAAAGTATTGTTGCGGAGTATCAATGGAGCTTTAAAGCAGGTAGATTGCCAATAGACCTATTGTTTACAGTCAGAAAAGAAGTTAAAAAAACTGAGAATTCAACATCGATGTATACCAAATTTTAGTTGCCTTAAAGCAAGATAGTATTAATCGTAAATTACTGTACCAAATAATGCTTTGCTTTGGTATTTCAGCCAAATGAGTCCGTCTTACCAAAATGATTGCCATTGTCATCGATGACCTCCCAAATTCGCATCAATAACCAATTCACTGATGTCTTTGAGATAAATATCGAACTAAAGCAGGGAGTTGGGCTGACCGAATTACTATTCAATCTGGCTCTGGAATCCTATTGAAACAACAGGTACGCTAGTATTAGAGCCGAACCAAGTGGCACCCTGTGCGGATGACATCAATATTTTGTAACGTACTCTAGCAATCACCGAAAACATTTCCTAAAACTTGGCAGTGAAGCAGAACTTGTAGTTCAAATCAATGAAAATAAAACAAAACTCATGACGCAGTCGAAAAAAATACCTCAAGTACCCAAAACCTCACACTTGGCGAATACAGCATCAAAAATATGCGCAAATTTGCGCAGCCAAAATAACGAGAAGCACTAATGAAAAAGATGAAATACGCCGAGGAATACAGCTCGCAACTAAAATATTTTATTCAGTTTTGACCATAGAGATAGAGAATATGGGATCCGCAACCGGTCGCGAGAGCCGAAGTTATTAGCAACCTTCGCTAAAGTTGTGTGAAGTTGAGGTTTGAAGTGATATGTTTTTGTTTTTGCACTTAATACACTCTGAAACACGTTCACGCTAATAAAAACTTCAATTTTGAAGATCGCACGTACGAAATCGGCACTTTAGTTCTCTGTATTCACCAAAAACTCACGAATTTTCCATCGGCTTTCGACGCATGAGTTTTCTCACCTCTACGAATTTCTTTTGCTTTGACGTTCAAGTTTTCTGTGAGAGTCGTTTGTTGTGTTGTACTCAAACTGTTTTACGAATGATAACGAAGGCGCGATCGTGTGCACGTCAAATAAAATTTCGTCGGTGTGCGCGGGTATCAGTGAGGGAAGTGATTCTTCTGAAGAGAGGAAAGAAAAACCTGTCTGGAAACAAAGGGGAAGGAGAAGCAGAGGGAATCATATAGTTTCGAGCGCGTAAGTTATTTATAACTTATTTATGTGGTAAATTTGCTTCCCACTTGAACGAGTATATAGATTCTCGTTGTCCGTCCATTTATTTATATGCCTTAGCTTTTGACGATCTTGAAGACCAGCTGAATACACAGGAAAATAGGTGTGAAATATAGACCCTAATGCGTACATCTGCATATACACCCTAATCCGTGCATCTGCAAATATATTGAACGCCTTTGAAAGATGGGTCCTGAGGTGGATAATTGAAGCGATACTTGATGGGGATAAATGGCGAATTTAATACAACCATTATTTGCGGAAGTTGCAATGGGCTGGACATATGAATTATATGGACAAACAACGGATACCCAAAAAGATATTAGTTGGGAGAACTGAAGGGTAGGGATCAGTTGGGAAACCGAGGAAACGCTGGTCTGACTCGCTCTATGAAGACAGTTCATTGCTGCTCGGATTTCGAAATTGGGGAACGCGGTCAATAGCTCGAGACAGCTAGACGCACTTGTTGCAGGGAGCGAAGGCCCAAGAGACTTAGAAGGCTTATTTAAGCATTTATGTGTTAAAAAATTTCGGTATTTTTTGATAGTATTTCTTTCAAAATAATAATCCAAGAAAATTTGATTTTTTGATGTGATATTCTTCAATACTTAAATTGGTTTTAACCGTCCTTTCCTTAAAGTTTAAAGAAAAGTGAATCTCTTATCGCTGGAAGAACTAAATCAAAATAACTAAATGATTAGGATGAGTTTTTTCAAATGTGCTTGATGCGTATGATGTAGTTTATAGAAAATAAGGTGTCTTTTGGCACATTGAGACTACTTATCATGATAAACTTAGATATCTTAATCTCGATGGCCTTATGTGAAAGACTCCTTACATTTAATTCGCTGTATTATACGCAACAAGGCAGGAATTTCAATATAATTTTATAAATTCTTGCTAAAGCTCTTAATAAATGACTTGTTAAGACTGTTTTGACTGAAAATAAATATAAAATATTGAGAAGAAAAAAAATTTTTTAAGAGCTTACTTATGCACAAAAAAATTTGATCCCAAACTTTTGACAATTACTATGCAAATCGCAAATTTGAGCGCTAGAGAAACGCTAAAGTTTCATTTCGGCCTACATAATCAGAAATGTAAATGGAATTGCTTTCCAGCATTAACGTACTTAGTGATATGAGGTAAGGATGTTGCTCATTTACAGCCCACTGTGCCCTTTTTAACTACGCACAGCGTGAGTACTCTAACAAAACGTTTTGCGTTTCAACACGCCAGCATGCTGGGGCCGAATACTGAACTAATGGGGATTTTCACACTGAATGTTGCACAGTTCTCACTTATTGTGGTAGTTATCATAAAAAACTTTCGACTAAAACATTTTTTCTTGCAAATGTGTCAGTATAGTAGTGTTGAACCGAACTTCCACAAAAATTCATCACATCTTTCATCAAGACATTTTGCCTTGTTCGATAAATTGGCATTGGAATTGCAACGTACTGAATCAATATAGGATGCATCACTTTGCCAGGATCATCATTCAATCACCTTAGACGCTTTTCAAACTAGCCGGCAACATGTATTTGTCTGAAAATAGAGACAGAAAAAAAGTCAGCCTCTCAATTCAAAATTCATGTTCCATTCTGAAGAATGAAAATTTCCTTGTTAAATCGTCAATCTCGACGTGTTTTTCCTCCATGGTTGCAACTAACGCATTTTCCACGTACGAGTGGTACATCCAAGCATCCTTCAACATATACATTATAGCCCATCGCTACTCTCAGCACCGACATACATTGAATAGATGGAAGAACACAAAATGCGGAACTCCAATAGAGTTGAGGTTCATTTGGTTTGCCTGCAGTTTCCATTTTGTCGGCAAGAACTACGAATTCTGCAGGAGATTGAAATTCACACATGAGATTGAAAGAGAGTCGGATGAATTGGAAGTGGAAGATTTTTAGGTCATCACATGGTTTTAGTAATGGTTGGGATCAACGTAGTGCTTAGGGAATTTTATTCTATTTTTTCTTTTTTTCAATTATCTACAATGAGTCAAATGCATAGTGAAAGGGTGCAAATTAATGGCCAGTGAGCTTAGCAAATTACAGATAAAAATGTTTGCAATGTTAAGGAATAGTTGGCAATGTCCTGCAATCGACATGAGTAAATGGTACTTAGATTGAAACTTAGATTGTGTTGGGAAAATTTGACTGGATCTGTGAGCCAGAGAAGTACGATCGTAATAGAAAAGAACATAGAATTATTGACTAATTGATTTTCAGTTTTACGTCAAATCCAGCAATCGAAAGCAGAGATACGTCGACTAATTGATTTTCAGTTTTACGTCAAATCCAGCAATCGAAAGCAGAGATACGTGTGCTTGAAAATAAAAATAGGAATAACATACATACTCAAGCCAAACTCTTTTTTACATTTCATACACCAGTCAAAGTCAAATGCACTTTTTTCAATACTACTCGTTATTAAATTTCAAAGAATATAAAGCAAATTCTAAATAATAACAATGCAGAAAACTTAATGGCCCGAATGGCTCTCAAAATTTCAACGCTATCAGTTAAACAAATTTTACCAAAAAAACTATAGCAAATTCAAATTAATTCAGATTATTAAAAATTTTATGATTTGATTCGAAAAAAGGAGAAAAAAACCAACCTACACTATTCAAAATTGTCTATAATTTTAACACAACCATGAACTTTTATCCTACACCTAATATATTATAACTTAATTCTAATAAAAGTGGATCAAAAAACTCTATGTTATACTAAAAATTCTATCACAATATTCCTAACGTAAACATTAAGCCGTATCTCTAAACCAACTATGATAAGCATAACATATACCTATCCTAAATACTGAAACCCATCTTTGGTTTTTAATATAAACCAACAACACTGAATATAGGAATAATGAGCTAAAACTCAAAAAACTAAGTATGAAAAAACACATAGAACAGAAAATAAACACGAATAACTAAGACATTGTCATTCATTCACCAATACCTAGATTGGTCCGTCTCAGCTCGACCAGCCTCCGCAAATCTAGCAAATGGGTATCTCCATTGGAATTACTGGTTTCGTGAACTCAAATTCGGAGGATATTTTATCTTCTTATCGGTGGGCCATACGTATATGTGATATATGACTGGCACGCCACCAAAATCAAAAACATATTGATTTATGTCCAAATACACGAATACTTCTGGAGGAATGAAGCCAGTAGTAAGGAAAGTCGTAATATACCCCTCTGTAGGGCGGAACGGCTGTTAAATCCAGTGGTTTGCACTCACAGTTACAGATATTGCGATATGATTCCGAAGAAGTCTCAATATGAAGATATCGACTCCTGTCACTTCCGCAGTTTGATAAATTCTTCTATTCGATATATAATGTTTCCAAGCCGTCTCAGGCTTTCTGTACAAACTAGTACATGCGTGACGACATTTCCTTTCGAACACCTGTAATCTTCCCATGATACTAGCAATTTGGTTGTACCAGATCTGGAAAGGTCTTATAATAGA
Organism: Odontomyia ornata; assembly: GCA_963969285.1. Lineage (NCBI taxonomy): Eukaryota > Metazoa > Arthropoda > Insecta > Diptera > Stratiomyidae > Odontomyia > Odontomyia ornata. Next base: position 446,286,269 of record OZ017738.1, read on the forward strand.
TAACTTTGACCTTTTGATCAATGCATCTGGAATCAAAGAGTCGTCGAAGGGCCCTAACTAGTTTTGTGCCTTACTGAGCATGATTTTGACATGTTCAGTACAGTATAGATACTGATCGAGATGAACACCGAAGTATCGAGCACAGAATTTATATAGAACCCGTTCTGAAGTACTCTCGCCAGCCATGATGTGGATATCCTTCCAATTACGTTTCAGGTCTTGACTGACTCCCTGCAGAGTTGTCCGAAACAGAATTGTTTCGCATTGTCAGTGTATAGCTGCACATCATTAAACATATTTTGAAGATTGCTCTGAACTATTGTAGCTTTCCGGTCTGCCGCGTAGATGATTAGATCATCAGCAAACTTTACCAATGATCGCCTTGGCGAGACGTTAAAATCAAAGCCGCAATTGAATATTGAGAAAAGCAGAGACACAGCAACAGTTCCCTGCCGTAGACCATTCAAGACGTTGATGTCACACATTGTCGTCAGATTTTCATCAGTTACAACAATCGATTTCTCGAATAATATATTGCACATCATGGCGACAAGTAGTCTGGGGAACTTGTCCTGAAGGAGTTTAAAAACTAGTCTATCTAACCACACCGTACCGAAGGCTTTCTCCATATCAATGAGACATGCTTCAACACATTCTCTATCATTTAGTTTCGCACAAATGTCTGAGGTTACTTTCGTTATTGCATGTGTGGTTGAATGCCTGCACGAAAATCAAAATGGCAATCGGGCGTCAACTCATGTTTCTCAATGTGGACATTTAATACTTTGTTTAGTATTCCTTCGAACACCTTGCTGATGTTAGGCAGCAAGCTGATTGGGGATAGCTTTTAGGGCTTGATAATTCTTTTCCTTTCTTCAAGATTGAAATAACTTAGCCTTTTACCACAATTGCTCAACATGTTGTTGAACAATATGCAATAATTCCTAATAACAACCTCAGGTAAATGTCGGGAAACTACATTTGGAATACCGTCAGTACCACATGATTTCTTGTTGTTTGTCCTGTGAAATATGAAACACAAGTCTTCATAGCTGACAAAACAGTCAATGAAATTCAAGCCCGGTATGAGGTCAGATGTTAATGTTTCATTGAAATGAAGAATTGATTCACCGTTCAGGCTTGATCTGAAGTCAAAAACTTTTGCTTCAAGGACCTCTGAAAGTACTTCATCCCCTCTCCAAGGGTTTGGCAGATGAACCAATTCAAAATGTGTTCCAATTAGGACAAGTTTTTGCAATCCCTCACAAATTTATTTCATCACCAGTGACTTCAAGATTCGACACCTTCACTCGCGACTTCTTACGGAATAAGCTTTTCACTTTCGTGAAAACGCCATCTGGGTCCTGTGGGCTAATACCCCTCAGTTTATCCATCCATTGATTGCTGACCTCACTCCTGAAATATGAACGGATTAAGTTCCGAATATTCTTCAGGTTTAATTACAACAATGCTAACGAGGGATGGTTGTGGTCCTAAAATCGTCGATAAATATTGTTGACGCATGTAAGAAGAAGGCTTTTCAATCTTTTCAACCTTGCAATGGTTGCAATTCCATATCCTTCCATATTGATTCGACGTTTAATCTTGGGAACTACTTTCTCAATCGTTTCCAACGTCAGCTTCTCCAACTTCGACAAATAGAGATTTTTTTCATCGTTAGTTAGATTCCTGTCATTAGGAACCATTGAGCAAGAGTTGCCATCATCAGAAGGGGGACATTGCTTCTGGTACTCCCGATTGAACTCCTTTTGAAATTTTTCGCAGTCTATTTTTTTGAAATTCAACCGATGATTTTCATGTTGAACTGAAATGAGGAAGAAATCATCCTTTTAATGATTGATTTCCATTCCGATTGCATTATGGTCACTATCGTAAAGAAGCACCTGCAAATTTTCGTAGAGATTAATAGTCCTCAACGAAAATTGCAGGTGCAGGTGAATTCAAGTCTTGCGTCAGCAATGCAGAGGTCCAAATAAGAACTTTCTAGAGTATGTTGGGAACTCCAACCCATATAAATTGCGCCCGTATTCAATTTGATTCTCTTTTATCCACGATTGCAGGAATACACCTCTTGGATTATTGGTGGCGTTCAGCCATGATGCATGCTTGGCGTTCAGGTCACCAACAAGGATATAATAGTTATGCAGCTTGTTCAACGCAAATATTTCAAACAAGGAATTGAGCTCCTCCTTGAGCCTGAGAACACTTATACCAGTTGCAAAATCAGAGATAACGAAGATGTTATCCCCATCTGGCAGTGAGATTTTTATAACGGACACGTCAAGAGATTCAAAGCTTTTGAATTCGACTTTTTCAATATTTTGGAAACTATACGGTCTTCGAACCAATATCCCGGTCCCCCATCACCTATTACTGTATCATTTCTTACGAATTCAAAATCCTTGAATGTCATGAAGTGCCATGAATTGAGATGGGTTTCTGTGGGAAGTATGATGTCAGGCTTTTGCTTAACAATGAAATCAAGGAGGTAATCACGCCGATATATAGTAGCAATGGAGTTGACGTTGATTGACGAATCTTATCCATGGGAATATGACTGGACGACAAATTATTGTGAGGCATTTCAAAGTCCTAATTCCTGGAAAACAAGATTAATTTTCGTATCTTGGTTCTCGATTCCCTCCGATAAAGAATTTAGTTGTTGTAAAATTTTGAGAAGCAGCTCATTATTGCCACTTACATTATTTACATAATTTACCGCATTGTCTGCTGGTCCTCTAGCGGTGAGTGCAAATGATACTCCGGGCTTGACGAAGTTCGGAGCTAAAACACTGTGGTGTAATTGTGTTTGCTTTGGGAAAAATTTTACTCTCGCATCTTGATGTCGAGAGCTTCCTCGATATGATACCGGGTTACCAAAAACACCGCAGTTCACACAGTATAATTTCTCTTTTGGCTCTGTTTGAGCCAATTCGCACTCACCGGGAGCATGAACGTCCTTGCATTTGACGCATCGATAATGCATGGCGCAGTTGGCAGCCAAATGTCCAGATCTTTGACACCGATAACACTGATTCACTTCTCTTTTCTAGAGGTGGTTGCATGACACCAATCGGAAGTTCAAGTATCTTATTTGTTAAAGAGCACTTGGACTGCTCTTATTTGAAATCTGCACCAAATAAAGTAGTAAATGTTTTTTTTCTACTATCAACCTTCTTGTCGCAATTTTTTTAACTAAAATAAAAACAATTTCTGGAGCTGCTTCCTTGAGCACCTGAAGAAGATCGACAGTATCTTCTCCGCAGTCTAAGCCCTTCATCAAAAAGATTTGCTTCTTCTCACTTTCCGGGGTGTAGGTGAAGGTGGAACCTCCCCAGAATTTAGAGCATTTTTTGCTGATTTGAAATCAAACAGTGATTTCGTTCTGATTGTTACTTTTCGACAATGATTCTTTTAATCTCGAAATTAGTTAATTTATTTCCAGCTGCCAATAGCCGAACCATATCCTTTCCGCTTTGACCGAACACATTAATTGGGGAACTTTCTCTGTATTTTCGGTAACTTTTTGAGAAGGACCAGCAGAACTGCGAGGCTGGTTTCTTCTCCTTATTTTTATTTTTTAAGCAAAGCATAAAATTATCATTGTTATCTTGATTAACATTACTTTCAATTCTTTCATCAACGTCCAGTTTTTGTTGGAGTCCGTCTAGCACTGCATAGTAGATTCGGCTGTCGTTAGCGCCTCCAGTACTTAGTATTTCTTCGAGGACACTTGTTTGCAGCTTTTTTTGTCTTAGTTTCCGCATTCCTTTGCCTTACTGATTCTGTATCTTGAGTTTTTTTCCCTCTCTTGAAGATATCTCCGAATGTTTTAAGTCGTAGTTTCAATTCCTGATTTTCAGCAAGAAGTCGAATCACTTTTTTTTTGTCTTCAACTAAATGAGTCTTATGTCCGCCATCTGCGGAGTCCTAGTTACTCGTGTGTCCCCTTTTATTGATAGGTGCCGCCAATTTCTTATTGCTACTCTCCCGGGGGGCCCCCAATGGAGGCAGTCCCGAGTTATTCTTTGGCTTATATGCTTTTGTTGATTTATCGAAGTAAAATAATATTCGATATGATTTCATGGGTCAATTCCTTCGACGATAAATACTTTTTCCAATAAAATCAAATTTTGCTTTGATTGGCTTGTGAAATATTAATTAATTTTTAAAATTAATGACCGGAGCGATTAAGAACACGTCTACACGCAATGAGTGCTAGACGTAGAATCCTAGTGCTTCTAGCCGAACTGAAAGAAAGTATCATTTTATCGAAAGGGTCGACTCCTCCTTTCGTTGTATTATAGTCGTTTCTTATTTCCGGTTTATTTGTATTTGAATATATTTCAGCCTGCATTGTGAATAAAAGTATCACCGACTTGTTTTTGTTAGGTTTAAAAGATACATGTGTTTTGTCTCGCTTGAAAACAAATTAAGAAGTAAGTAGTGGCTTACTTCTATGTGGCAAAAATGATAGAGGGTATTTCCCGTTTATTTTTGCGAAGCGTACTCAGGGTTGTTAGTTGACAGTCTTTCAACATTTCATCCGCTAGTGGAATAGACTCGAACCAATTGTCACAGGTGGCATTACGCCAGGACTCTTTGATGCTTTCAAACAGTTTCTTAACATATTCCGCAGGTGTTTTTACTTCCGTTTTCTTGCCAACATACGGAATCACACCGAACATATAAAATGTTTTAACATAACAAATGGCTACAGTTTTTAGGCCATATTTATCTGCCTTTGATGCTGTGTATACGCGAAAAGGACAATTGCTCCGAAAACTCAAAAGTTGCTCATCGATCGTGACAAAAAAATGTGGTTCATATGAATCTTTGCAATTTTTATAAATAAGAACCATATTTTTTTAGATAGGTGTAAATTTATCTTCCATGTTTCTACTATCATTGTCATCAAACCGCAAACAAATTAGCATGAATTTGAAGCGATTAGCGTTCATTATGTATTTATAAATAGCAGCACTAAACGACGACCACATATCTTATACACTTTCGCGGTTGCCTCGATTTATAGCCGAATAGTAAAGCAAACCTATTAATACTTCCATTTCTATGCCTACATTTTACCCGCATAGCGTAATTACTTGCACACCGCTCGATTTTTTGAGTCGTGAGTAAAACAATTGAATCTATGATCGACTGGGAAAATAAGTTTTCGAACGCATCTTTTTCCGCTTGAATATTTTGGGCGGCTCCTCGTATTAGCCGGCAGAGAGTCAAAATATTTCACTGAGCAGTTCGACTTGATAGTGGTGCAACTGAAGACCAAACATGGCGATTCTTACCTCTTAGCACTTTTGCTTGGCGTGCGAAAAATTCTCATGGTCACTACCATCACTGCAGAACAAAACATCATCTTTTTCTGACTGCACAATCACAGAATCTTGTCTTTCAGAGATTTCCAAGTTTTCTGAATGGCTCTCATTCTGTGAACTTTCAACTTTCAGAACTTTCCAGTAATTTTCGGATTTCACCTTCAATGAGCGAAGTCATGTTCACCTTAAAACCAATTATTTATTCTAACAATTTATAAAATAAAACGTACGTTAATACCAGCAGGGGTGTTGAATCACCCCAGCAATGCCAATATAAACTAAACTAGAACTTTCTGCGAGGCGTTTACTTACTTGACCGATAGGTATGCCATTAATGAGAGAATACACGGAATGATAGAAAGAGATTATAATTGAAACATAATTAAAAATATTTTTCTCAAGCCCTGAGGTGACGTATTGCCCCGGTCGCCTTCCAAAGGTTAAAATAACATCAGGCGTACCAATGAAGAACCCACTGTCACCAATCTTAAGTGAATTATTTATGGCCTTCTTAGAGAAGAAACTGGAAGAAAGTGGAGAGATGCCGAGGTTTTGGGCAAGATATGTCGACAACACACTGGCAATATCAAAGAAGGAGTTGGAAGTAACTTCTGAAATACTTAATGGGTTGCATGGAAATGGAAAATTTATTATGGAACTAGAAAAGGACAAGGAAATGCCGTTCCTCGACTTTAAAGTGACCAGAAATCAAAAAATAATTGAAAACCATATCTAAAAAAAACCAATTCATACCCAGAGGACTTAACACATATTTCCGCGTACTCATATTCCCAAAAAATGGCAGTATACAATGTGATGATCTACCGATTGAATTCAATTCCCCTAACAAAAGAACGAAAACAAATACTATGGCCAGAAAAAGCATCCGTACATACAAGATAACAAAGTTATTGTTGCATTAAAGAGGATGTGTCCACTTAATTTTAATACTTTCTTTTATAATCTCATAAAATCTACACTTTCGCATGATTCCCAATATGCTACATAATACTTACTATTTAAAAAGACTTAAAACTCAAACGAAATCAATTTATGGTAACACAATAAACCAGAAAAAGTATCCGCACAGAACAAATCGGGGGTTTCCCCGTGTTACGTGACGCGATCACATATGTATGCAGATGCATTTTAATGTTTTTAGGTCCGATAATAGATCTCTTTTAAGTTGTGATAGGCTTAAAAGTGAATGCAGTTTTTTAAAAGTTTTTATGCACTAAAGTACACGTTGAGGCCCAAAATTAGCGAAATCAGTGCTGAGGAAACTTAAGAGTGCAGGGAAAACTTACCACAAAATTAGTCAAATAGTAGACGAAACTCACTCCTCTGTTCAGTATGTGGTGAAAACATTTAATACAGCTAGTTCGATTATGTCAAAGTCTCGTTGTGGTTGAGCCTCCATACTGACAAAACGCGAAAAAAGAAACGTTTTGTAGGCAGTTAAAAAGAATTCTGGAGTTACTGCTTCCCAAATTATTACAAATGTAAAAGACTCTTTTGGCAAGGTTCTCCATGAAGATACCATACAAAAAATACTGAAGAGAGATGGATATCGCTCACGCATAGCACGTAAGTAGCCATACATTTCGGAAGTGAACAAGAAGAAACGTGTGGATTTTGCAAAAAAAAAATTATAAACATGCCACCAGAGTTTTGGAAACAGGTCCTATTCTCTAACGAAAGCATATTTTGCATATTTGTTGTTAAATGAAGAAAGTTAGTGTGGTGGAAGATCGATAATGCCCTCGAAAAAGAAAATCTCGTTCCAACTGTGAAATATGGTGGAGGTGATGGTCTGGGGTGTATGGTGGCAGCAGGAGTTGGCCAACTTGTGTTTATACAATCAACTAAAGATCAATACGGTTACCTTAATATATTTTGTAGGCGAATTTGAAGCAAAGCGTTCAACAATTGAGGCTTGCTGACGATTTCTGGTTCCAGCAAGATAATGATCCCAAGCACACAGCACACAATGTGAAGCTTTGGCTCTACAACACAAAACATCAACTGTGTACGCCACCCCAATCCCCAGATCTTAATCCCATTGAGCATTTGTGAGACTTGTTGCAGCGCAGGAGCCGTCAGCACAGCAAAACCTAGCAGAAAATGCCGGAAAACGTCATCGTCGGTGAATGAAGCAAAACTACCAGCAGGTCACAGCCAAATACACTCCATGCCAAATCACCTTAAGGAGGTCCTTAAGAGAAAAGGTTATCCAACAAGTTATTAAGTCCTGATATGTAATAATATATTTGAATATTTCAAAATAATATGGTCATGTACGGATACTTTTTCTGGTTCGTTTAAGTGAGGCTATTTTATTTTATTTTGTAAACTCTAGTTTTTAAGGGAATACTATAGGAAAATTCATAGAAAAAATAGTTTCATTAATGAATAAATTTTGTTGCTTAAGTATTTAAATGTAGCAGCTTTCTTTAGCATAAATTTCCTGATATGTTGCTTTCTTTTGATGTTGTACGGATAGTTTTCCTGGCAAGTGTATATACTACAAACCATAAAAATGAATGGATTCAATGAAGAAATAATAAAAAAACTTTTAGAAAAAAAAGAAAACCGACTTCGAAATGCCCTAAAAAGGATGAAATAAATTTTATGGAAGCGGTGCCATATCACTTTTTCCCCGATTTTTTTGTGATGGTGCAGATGTTGGAAATATTTATGTTGAAATGGGGAAATTCATTTGGCACCGCTTCCATAAAATTTATTTCATCCTTTTTAGGGCATTCCGAAGTCGGTTTTCTTTTTTTTCTAAAAGTTTTTTATTTCACTCTTTTTAGTGGCAATTTTTTTCATTTCAAACCATTCAAAACTAAGTTTCTTGAATACATTGCATCATGTTCTCGTATATTAAAATATAATTTTCTTACTGCAACGCAAAAACCACTACGGCTAAAATCTGCTCCGTTCATTGGAATCGAATTTAATTTTGGTACATTTAATCCATGATCTCATCAACGTCTACCTTGATTTTAGATTTCATAATAATCCAATATGAATTGTAGCCTTGAAAAATTTTCAAATTTTGCATTCTGATGTTACCCTGAAGCGCTTTTTTATCGTTCAACTTTTGCGACCTTTGAACGGCCGCCATTTCGTTTCAAATTGTTCGACTTTCGATTTATTATTGTGAGCTTTGTCACAAATTGAATAAGTCGTTGTACTAGTTTTGATACAAACTGGAGCTATACTATGGCCAGAACAGAAATATTGCAGAAAATTTGGCGAAAATCGAAGCAAAACTGCGACCCCCAGGCACAAATTTCGTTATATCCTGTGTAGACTCACACATACAACCAACCACACTGATCTATATATATATATATATATATATATATATATATATATATATATATATATATATATATATATATATATATATATAAATATATAAAGCATACCTTTTATATATAATATATATATATATATATATATATATATATATATATATATATATATATATATATATATATATATATATATATTATATATATATATACATATACACATATATGTACATACATATATATATATATATATATATATATATATATATATATATATATATATATATATATATAGATGTATATACATATATATATATATATATATATATATATATATATATATATATCTATATATATATATCTGCATACATATATATATATACACATATATGTACATACATATATATATATATATATACATATATATATATATATATAAAGATATGTGTGTGTGTGTGTGTATATATATATATATATATATATATATATATATATACATATATATATATATATATATATATATATATATATATATATATACACGAGTATATATATATATATATATATATATATATATTATATATATATGTATATATATATATATATATATATATATATATATATGCATATATAAATATATATATATACATATCTATATATATATATATATATATATATATATATATATATATATATATATATACATATATATATATATATATATATATATATATATATATATATATAAATAATAATATACATATCTATATATATATATATATATATATAGACATATATATATATATATATATATATATATATATATATATATATATATATATAGACATATGTATTTATATATGTAAACATAAAGTTCACTCCGCAATCAATCTCATGAAATTTACTTAAAAATATCCTTCTTAACCGCATCATTCGTTCGCGTTTATTCGATACCCATCGCCTTCGTTTTCAATTAACTATGGCACCTAATTTTCATGAAAGTTTCAAGAAAATCATATCATATAGTTCAATGAAAACTCGCCTATGCATTTTCATCTTCATCTGTAAAGTTATGATCAATTATAGCAGGAAACGTATCTCTTTTTAGGTTGCGATTCTCGCCGGTTTTAAGTATGGAAATCACTAATTTTTAGGGTTTTGTACTAAAATACAAAACCCTATTGCAATCACGACCTGTGTCCGTCTGTCCGTCCGTCCGTCCGTCCGTCCGTCTGTATGTCACAGCACTTTTTCTCCGAAGCTATAGAGGCTACAGCCATGAAACTTTGTGGAAAGGTCAGAAGTGGTGACCTCTTGAAAGTTCAAGGGTGAAAAAATTTTTCAAAGGGGTTTAAGGGGGGTCTCCCCATATAGGGAGTTGACCCCTCAAAAAAAATTTTCACCAGTGGTAGTCGAGTAGGGTGTCATTGGAAAGGTCTGAATGTGATCTTTCCAAAACAGGTCTTAAAATTGCCTTATGAGTACCCAGGGGGGCAGGGGAAGGGGAAATGTACGAACTTTTCGCGTACCCCCCCCCTCGCGATTCGACACCTTCTATCCGAAAAATCTGAAAAAAATCATGAATGTAGGCCTTAATGAGTACAACAACAACAAATACATGAGAAGTCGAAACTCACTCAACTTTGTTAGTAATAGTATGATTTATCGATTTTATGTTTTCTCGAATAAAATCTAAATGGTACCCTTAAATTCAATAAAATTTAGCAAAAAGATGACTATTTATAAGATTGATCTTTTCTGAAAGTTTCATAAAGATCGAATAGTATTTAACGAAGTTAGAGCGATTTGAATTTTCCCGTATTACTATGGAACAATGTGCCCTGTATTACTATGGAAACATATGGCTATGGAGCCATATGCGCTTTTTACCGACTTAGACACTACAGCTTTGCTAGGATTTGCATGAACATTTCACGAATGATAGATATCATGAGGGTGACTACATACAATTGAAACAAGTCGAAGAGGCAGGAGAGAGCTCCTAGCAAAAGGGCTTTGTAGCCATTCTAGGATTCGAAAAAATAGGCCATGAATCGATGCTTACAGTACAAAGGAGTGGCCCCTGAAAAAAATTTCATGAAAGGTAGCCGATATGAGTATCAAATGAAAGTTCTCTATGAGAGCTTTTCAAAACAGTTCTTAAACTGACAGTTTTTGCTTCAGTGGGGGCACAGAGAGGGGGGGAAATACATGAAAAATGTGTTTTCTCCCTCGCAAATGGACACCCGTGATCTAAAAAAATCTGAAAAATTATCAAGCGAAATATTTATGGGTATAATTTTAACAAATACCTCAGAATTAAAAAATTCCTTCAACCTAGTTAATAATAGTATGATCCTCGAACATGACGTGTTTCTTAATTTTATTCGTTGCTGGTTACGGCATTTTGTAAGTTGAGTACAAAACCCTTCTGACATGAGCATAGGTCTGTCTACCCAACTTGTTTTAGATTTCTGGGCATATGTTGTAATATACATATAATATTAACTGGAAAGTAACGAGTCAACTCTATAATTTGCAATCACTCAATCCTTATTATTTCTTCGGGGAATTTTGTAATCCTGTATGTAACGTTTACTTCTAAGGATGTAAGAAGGATCCTATACCAAGCTCATTGGTAAGCAAAGAATGAATGCGGAAGAGAAAAGCATCCTGAAATGTTCCCTTTAACTATTGTTGAATTGTACTTATGCCTCATTAGAATTAATTTATTGGTTATTTCCGGTAAAAATGATGGGCTAAAATGTACCGCTTATGTAGAAAATTAGGGATACTGCTCATTTTTATCATCCGTCACCAAAGGACTCGGTATCTCGAAGAAATCCTTGAACAGTGCCAACTAGTTGGCACTTTTCGTACGAAATATCATTTAAATTCAATTTCTCGACATCAATGTATCATATTTAACTGTTAATATCTACAGAGCCCCTGAAAGGATTTCAATTCTCTTCCGATACATTTTAGATCAATATGTTATCCTTCATTTGAAACCTCTACAATCAAAATCCTTACACGCCTCGATCAGTTATGCTGAAAAATTGGGGTGAAAGTCGGAAATTTTTTAATTTTAAGGATAAAAGTCCTTTACCGTTACTTGAATTTCTTATCCTTTAAACGGGACCTAACTGGAAGAAAGACGTATCATATGCCAAAAACAGGACTCTTCTATCTATCTCCGTTTAAAAGTTATGCGTGAACATACAAAAAAAAAGCAAAAAAAAAATATACGCGATGAATTGATAACCTTCTTTCTTTTGGAAGTCGGTTAAAAATGAGAATCAACAGAATTGATCGAAAAAACGTAACGAATCGTGTAACAACGTTATAAGCAAATAACAGCCACGAGAAACTAATGGACCGAACCGCAATCAGCAAGTCAATATACAGTGATATGATTAGGAAAATACTGAGAAAGGCAGGAATTGAAGCATCAGTAAGCAGCAAGAAAGCAAAGCTGAAAGCAAAACTCGGATTTGCAAAAGATCCGCTAAAAAAACACGAAAAAGCGGTATACGAGTATATGAACTTACGTGCAAACAATGCGAAATGAAGTACATAAAGCAAACAACCAGGCCAATAGCAACGAGAATCCAGGAACATCTAAAGGAAGCGAAAGAAGCCATAAGGAGGGAACAGAAAAATTCAAAATCCTCGGCAGCATGACACATTATTAGTAAAGGGTATCTTATTAAAATCGATAAGTGATGCCAACTTGACACGTACGAAAGCCTGTATAGAGCTAGAATTGAGGAACATATAGGACCAACCACGACATGGGGAATGGATTTTCTAGCGTTATAAAAAGAATCGTGTAGTCATAAAAAAAATATATAACAAGTTGAGTAGACAAACTTACGCTCATGTTAGAAGGGTTTTGCACTCAATTTAAAAGATGCAATCACCAGTAATGCATAAAATCGAGAAACATATCAAAAAAATTTGTTCGTTTAATAGACGATCCATTTCCAACTAACAAAAATCACTCAAATCATGAAATACCAAAAGTATTTATGTCATCGATCTTATCTGAAAATTTCAAGAAGATCAAATCAAAACTGCCATATCTGGTTCGATTGGAAATCCATAAAATACCACAATATTGTGTTATTGTTCTTGTAATTGAGGAAACTTCAAATAGATATAACTTCCGTAAATACGATACGAAATTCATCACACTTACAGAGTATTAGGACCTTGTGTATAGCTACTTAAATATCGAGTTTGGTTGGTTTTCAAGGCATCCATACGATATTATTCGGGAAAATGTGAAATTCGAAGATTAGAATATACTATTATTAGCAATGTTGAAGGAATTTTGACTTCTGAGGTATTTGTTATTGTTGTACTCATAAATATCTCCCTTGAAAATTTTTCCAGATTTTTTTAAGATCACAGGTGCCCAATCTTGAGAGGAGAAACACATTTTTCGTGTATTTCGCCCCTGTGCTCCCACTGAAGCAAAAACTGTCAGTTTAAGAACTATTTGAAAAGCTCCCATAAAGACCTTTCATTTGATATTCATATCGGCTACCTTTGATAGAATGGTTATAAATCCCTTCTGTAAGGAGCTCTTTCCTGCCTGCTTGACTTATTACACCTTCGAGCATTAATTATAGGTACTCATCTTAAGTCAATCATTAAATTGAATCGAGTGTTAAAAGCATGCACCTTAAACGTTGAAGTGGGAAAAAATAACTCAAAATTATTCAATCTTCGCATCTAAAACAGCCACTATTTTTTTACGATTATCGATACCGCTAACTGCACCAATTCTCAAAGGTATTCATAATACCTATCATTCCTGAAATTTTCATGCAAATCCTAACAAACATGTAGTGCCTGAGTCGGTAAAAGCGCATTTTGTTCCATAGCCATATGTTTTCATAGTAATACAGCGCATATTGTTCTATAGTAATACAGGAAAATTCAAACCGCTATAATTTTGTTAAATCCTCGTGGTGTAGTGGTTAGATCACTATGCCCGTAAGCCGAAAGCCTCTGGTTCGAGTTTCGTTGGCGTTAACGAGATTTAGTTCGAGTGATTTTTCGGGCGGACTATAAGCCTGTTCAGTTATGATACGCGTTGGTTTAAAATCAGAACGTATCGTAGCTGGGTGGACGGATACACGGCCAAAGCATGATAATGATCATATTGCCTTGAGGAGCGCTGATAAATTCGATCATGATAATGAGATACTCTAACTATCTCTAAGCGAAGGCCTGAAGGGGCTGTAGTGCTACGAAAAAAAAATGATTTCGTTAAATACTATTTGATCATTGTGAAAGTTGCAGGACAGGTCAATCTTATAAATAGTAATTCTTATACTTAATTTTGTTAAATTTGAAGATGCCGTTAAGATTTTAATCAAGGAAATATAAAATCGATAAATCATACTTTTACTAACAAAGTTGGGTGAATTTCGACTTCTCACGTTTTTGTTGTTATTGTACTTATAAAGACCTACATTCATGATTTATGTCAGATTTTTAGGATGAAAGGTGTCCAATCGCGAGGGGGGTACGCGAAAAGAAAAGATCTCATTGAGACCTTTCCAATGACACCCTACTCGACTACTAATGGTGAAAAATATTTTTTGAAGGGCCACATCGCTATATGGAGAGACCTTCCTTAATCCCCTTCGAAAAATTTTTCCACCCCAAAACGTTCAAGAAGTCACCACTTCAGACCTTTCCGCAAAGTTTCATGGCTATAGTCTCTATAGTTTCGGAGAAAAAGTTGTGTGACATACAGACAGACGGACACAGGCCGTGATTACAATAGGGTTTTTTAGGGTTTTGTACTAAAATACAAAACCCTATTGCAATCACGACCTGTGTCCGTCTGTCCGTCCGTCCGTCCGTCTGTATGTCACAGCACTTTTTCTCGGAAACTATAGAGACTACAGCCATGAAACTTTCTGGAAAGGTCAGAAGTGGTGACCTCTTGAAAGTTCAAGGGTGAACAATTTTTTCGAAGGGGTTTAAGGGGGGTCTCCCCATATAGGGAGTTGACCCCTCAAAAAAAAATTTTCACCAATGGTAGTCGAGTAGGGTGTCATTGGAAAGGTCTTAATGAGATCTTTTGAAAACAGGTCTTAAAATTGCCTTATGAGTACCGAGGGGGGCAGGGGAAGGGGAAATGTACGAACTTTTCGCGTACCCCCCCTCGCGATTGGACACCTTCCATCCGAAAAACCTGAAAAAAATCATGAATGTAGGCCTTAATGAGTACAACAACAACAAATACATGAGAAGTCGAAATTCACTCAACTTTGTTAGTAATAGTATGATTTATCGATTTTATGTTTTCTTGAATAAAATCTAAATGGTACCCTTAAACTCAATAAAATTTAGCAAACAGATGACTATTTGTAAGATTGATCTTTTCTGAAAGTTTCATCAAGATCGAATAGTATTTGACGAAGTTATAGCGATTTGAATTTTCCTGTATTACTATGGAACAATGTGCCCTGTATTACTATGGAAACATATGGCTATGGAGCCATTTGCGCTTTTTACCAACTTAGACACTACAGCTTTGCTAGGATTTGCATGAAAGTTTCAGGAATGATAGATATCATGAGGATGACTACATACAATTGAAACAAGTCGAAGAGGTAGGAGAGAGCTCCTAGCAAAAGGGCTTTGTAGCCATTCTAGGATTCGAAAAAATAGGCCATGAATCGATGCTTACAGTACAGAGGAGTGGCCCCTGAAAAAAATTTCATGAAAGGTAGCCGATATGAGTATCAAATGAAAGTTCTCTATGAGAGCTTTTCAAAGCAGTTCTTAAACTGACAGTTTTTGCTTCAGTGGGGGCACAGGAGGGGGGAAATACGTGAAAAATGTGTTTTCTCCCTCGCGAATGGACACCCGTGATCTAAAAAAATCTGAAAAAATTATCAAGCGAGATATTTATGGGTATAATTTTAACAAATACCACAGAATTAAAAAATTCTTTCAACTTAGTTAATAATAGTATGATCCTCGAACATGACGTTTTTCTTAATTTTATTCGTTACTGGTTACGGCATTTTGTAAGTTGAGTACAAAACCCTTCTGACATGAGCATAGGTCTGTCTACCCAACTTGTTATTATAGTATAAAACCCAAAAAACTATTCATGTGAAATAGGATAAGGAAACAATGTAAAAGGTAATAAAGATTTGACAGCTTAGAATGTGGTGGGGTGGACTGTAATCAAAACTAATTGGGGATGTGGACATAATCGAAAGATAATAAAACCACCTTGGATATAAGTACGTAAAATAAGGAAGAAACTAGTAGTAAAATCACTGATGAAATAGTAAACTGAACTTCGAAATGCGCATTTGATAATTTAATAAATAAACCCGTGTATAAGGAGGAAACAAGCTGGGTAGGCAGACCTTCGCTTATATCAAAAGGGTTTTGTAGCCGACTTCTCCAAAATGCGGTCACCAGCAACAAATAAGGTCAAGAAACATGTCAAAGAGATATGCACATTCAAAAGAAAAATACATTGTTTCTCCATTTTCAACGGTCGCTTTTTTGTTGCAAACTAACAAAAATAACTCAAATTATGAATTCCAAAAAAAATATGCATTATTATAAAACTTATCTGAAAATTTTAAGAAGATTAAATCAAAGTTGCAGTGTCTGAACCGATAGAAAGTCCATAAAAAACCAAAACCGTGTGTTATTGTTGTTGTAATTACAGAAATTCCAAATGGCTATAACTTCCGTGAATATGATTTGATTTCCATCAAATTTACAGATTATGAGGCCCTTTTGTGAAGCTATCTGAGTTTAAGGCTACCTATACGATTTTATTGGGGAAAGTGTGAAATTCCAAGATCATGCTATTATTAACAAAGCTAAGCGAATCTCAGCTTTTAAGATATTTGTTGTTGTTGTACTCACCAACATCTACTTCCGTAATTTTTTGGATCACAGGTGTCCAATCGTGAGGAGGAAGGGGGACACTAATTTTTCGTGTATTTCCCCACCCTGTGCGCCCCTCAAAACAAAATTTGTCAGTTCAAGACTTGTTTTGTAAAGTTTATATGAAGACCTTTCATATTGTCGCGTGTTTTCGGTCCGCGGCCAATAATTTTAATGTTCCGGGGAAGTGAAAACGCAATGTCTTTTAAATTAACTTAAAAGAGTTCATTCAATTAATCACAAAAATGCACAATTACTTGTTTTAGTATTTCACAATTTTAATTTTCACTAAGTCTATAAATTTGTCATTCAACTGTCCACTTAAAATCACTTCGCACTCAAACAATCAATCGTCTTTACTTCGCGTTCCACTATATCGCAATTTTCTATCGCGGTTGTAATGAATGATCCCCCCATTCATTCAGCTCGCCTTTATATAGGGTCTCTACCTATTCACCCATTTCTCGTACATTGGCGAATGTTCTACCGAGAGGTACCTGGTAGATTCGAGCAAATTAATGAATGGAGTGACGTCACTTGCAGATGTTGATCATGCTTGCTGGGTTCTCGTGGGTTCGAGTAAATTCATTTGTTGACGTTCTTAATGATTATGAAAACAATTGCGACAGCAGCTCGCAGAATTATTTGTACATGTAATTATTTGTACATGTAACACTGCCTCCACCTCAGTTCTTTTCGCCCCGAAAAGATGTGTCGCTATTTGTAGTCAATTCTCCCTGGGTGTAATATAGGGCAAGACGGTCCAGATGCACGATTTTCATTTTAGCTCTCGGCTTACGATGCTCCTGTATTCGGTATACGACGTCGTTGATTCGCTTTGTAACTCGGTATGGTCCCTCCCAATTATGTTGCAACTTTGGAGACCTACCCTTTCGCCGTTGCGGGTTATAAAGCCACACCAAGTCATCTTGCTGGAAGCCAGTAGAATTAGCCTTTAGATCATACCTGGTCTTCATGCGGTCAGTAGCCGATTCGAGGTGTTTTCGCACTGTCCGATGTATCTGGTTCAACCGTTGTCTTAGATCACTTGCGTATTCCGAGACCGTTTTGGGGTTTCTCAGGGGGTGTTCCGAACTTTATATCGGCTGGCAAACGAATAGTCTTTCCAAAAATGACTTTGGCTGGGGTTTGGCCCGTCGATGCATGTTCGGCAGCTCTGTACGCCATCAAAAAAAGTGGGATATGTCAGTCCCAGTCCCTTTGGTTCTCGTCAACCATCTTGGCCAGATGTTTATTGAGCGTGCCGTTGAACCGTTCGACCATTCCATCGGATTGGGGATGCAGCGGTGTTGTCCTCGTTTTTCGTATTCCCAGTAGTTCACACATTTCGCCAAAAACTAGTGACTCAAAGTTTCGGCCTTGATCTGAATGTAATTTGCAAGGTACGCCGTACCTACTGACCCAATTTAACACTAGCTGTTCAGCTACGGTAGTTGCTTCCTGGTTGGGAATGGGGTAGACCTCGGGCCACTTGCTGAAATAATCGGCTACAACCAGCGTATATCGATTTCCCCAATCCGATTCAGGAAAGGGTCCTGCGATGTCAACAGCAATCCTTTCGAATGGCACGCCTACGTTATAGGTTTGCATTTGTCCTCTCAGTCGTCGCTTTGGGCCTTTGACGGAAGCGCAAATTGTGCATCTGCGACACCAGTCCTCTACGTCTTCTCGAGCGTGGAGCCAGTAGAACCGTTCCCGCAATTTCACTAAGGTCTTGTTAACACCAAGGTGGCCTCCCGAGGATCCTTCATGCATTTCCTTAACCACATCGTGGATTCGGCTTTTGGGAAGTATAGTTTGCATCCTATAGGAGCTACCATCCGCCGTTTCCCATTTCCGCTTGAGTACGCCACCCTCCACCTGAAGGGAGTTCCATTGTGCCCAATAGCTTTTCAGGGTTGCGCCATGCATTGAAACGTCTTTCCACTCAGGTCGCCCAGTCGTCTCCTTCCATACGAGCAATGGTCCGATGTCTTCATCGGCTAACTGAGCGTTTCGAATCCCCTCCGATGACCAACCTTCATCGAATTCCGCCGTTATCAATCGCAGATCAACGAGCGGTTCCTTTTCCACAATCCGTCGGCAATGTTTGCAGTTAGCTGGACATGGACGGCGGGATAGGGCGTCAGCATTTCCATGAACTCCGCCCTTCCGATGAACAATTTCGTAGTCGTATGACTGCAATCTTTCGATCCATCTCGCAACTTGTCCCTCGGGGTTTTTGAAGTTGAGCAACCATCTCCGTGATGCATGGTCCGTTCGAAGAACAAATTTCTGGCCATATAGATTCTTGTGTAACTGTTTGGTGACCTCTATTATAGCCAATAGCTCCTTCCTGGTCACGCAGTAATTCCTCTCACTTTTTGAGAGAACTCGATTGTAATAAGAGAGGACTCTTTCTTCGCCATTGATCTGCTGGGAGAGTACAGCTCCAATACCGCCGTTGCTTGCATCGGTGTCAACTACAAACATTTTTCCGGGTTCCGGATACGCCAGCACGGGTGATTCACACAGCTTTTCCTTCAGGGTCTCAAAGGCTGTCTGGCATTGTTCATTCCAGACATACGGACGATTTTTCTCGGTTAGCTGATGGAGACACTTAGCTATTTTGGCAAACTCTTTGACGAATCGTCGATAGTAGGTTGCCAGACCCAGAAAACTTCGTAGTTGGCGCTTGTTGTTTGGTGTTGGCCAGCTTTTCACGGCTTCAATTTTCTCAGGGTCTGTTTTGACCCCTTCTGCTGATACGACGTGTCCCAGGTATTTTACTTCAGCTGCGAAAAGAGTACACTTGTCGGGACTAAGTTTCAAATTTGCCAGTCGTAATCGGGAGAAAACGTCTTCTAAGTTCCGCACATGCTCTTCGAACGTTCTACCGATGACGATGATGTCATCTAGGTATACCAAGCAGGTTTTCCAGGTTAGACCACGTAGCACATATTCCATCAAGCGTTCGAAAGTGGCTGGAGCATCGCAAAGCCCAAACGGCATCACCACAAATCGCTACAATCCGGTCCCAACTGAAAATGCGGTCTTCTCTCGGTCCTTCTTGTCAATTTCTACCTGCCAGTAGCCACTCTTGAGATCGAGTGTAGAAAACCATTTTGCGTCGGCTAAAGTGTCCATGATGTCATCGATGCGTGGGAGTGGGTAACTATCTTTCTTAGTGACGTCGTTAAGCTGCCTATAGTCGACACAAAAGCGAGTGCTACCATCCTTTTTCTTTACTAGAACTACAGGCGCGGCCCATGGACTGACAGAAGGTTCAATAACGCCTTGTTTTTCCATGTCCGAGATCAGCGTGCTCACTTCTCCTTGTTTGGCTATAGGGAGACGTCTCGGTGCTTGTCGAATCGGCTTGGCTCCCTGTGTATCTATGACGTGAGTTACCATACTCGTTCGGCCTTGGTCATCCGGGCTTGTTGAGAAGATGTCACTGTACTTGGTGACCAGATCAGAGGCTCGTTTGAATAGCTGCAGTGGCAATTTGACCTGCTTCAATATTGCAGACGTGGATTCCCGGGCTTTACCTGTGTCATGCCTCCTTTTCCAATTATGGTCGTGAGTAGCTTCCAAAGAGGTGATGGTGGAAACAGGCTGGCAGCTGCCGATGACTTCTCCCGCTTTGATGCTCGTGGTTGAGTCTGCGGTGTTAAGGACTCTAACCAGCACATATCCGTTCCTTAAAGATCTTACAAGGCATCGTCCTACAATCAAACTGCGTAATGCGGACGTCTTCGTTGGCTCTATCAGATAAGATCGGTGGTCTCCAGAATCACCATCAAGCTTGGCCCATACAATGCTTTCGGAAGAATTCGGTACATCAGTGTCAGTACATACCACTACATTCGTCTTGGGAATATGGACACTGGGATCCTCCATCAGTACTTCTACATTCTGCCATTTCAATACACGTTTGCCCAAATCCAACGTGATTCCATGTGGTCGCAGAAAATCCATTCCGAGAATGCAGTCATCCATAATATTCGCGACCAGAAAATTATGTCGGAACACAAGGTCTCCCAACTGTATCTGGAGGTTGACCTCTCCATGAATAGGTGCAGTTTCTCCCGTAGCTGCCCGTAGTGAGAAAATTCTGCCCTTGTGAAGTTGTTGCTGTCTAACTAGGTCTGGTCGGATAATCAATCGGGTTGCACCAGTGTCGATTGTTATGGTGCAGTGTTCTCCGTCAACTTGACCCGGAAGGCATAAGTCCGCTTCTCCACGATGTAGTCTTGACACGATGACGGTGGTGCTGGGGACGTCGAACCTCCTAGCCAACCTCTGCCCCATGAAGTTGGCTCTTACATGTTTCCCGACCCCTCTGTTTGAAGGGCTTCCATTCTGGGCTCCTGACTCGGTCTGGATCTCCTTCTAGCTGCACACCCTGGACAATAGCTCGGTTTTCTTCGCTTCTTGCAGTCTCTTTGCAGATGCCCCTTCTCTCCGCAATTCCAGCATCTAGGCGCACCATTTACATGCGGATCTCGCTCAATTTCCAAGCGCTCACACCTGCACTCGTCTGTCACTACCTCACAAACCCGGGCAGTGGTACGAATCACATTTTTCGATGCCTCAAAGTTCAGACTATAAGTCAGTGCGTCCTTAACCATTTGCTTTTGAGCTAAACGCACGGCTTGTTGCAATTCCGGGTCCTTTAGTGCGCTGATGAATGCTTCTGTCGCTGCATCATCTCGATGTTCTGGGTCGTAGGCTGGAAAAGCCACAAGTGCCAGTCGCTCAATGTCTTGGGCTAGCTGCTGTAGGGTTTCACCAGACTTCTGCATTCGATGCCTTAGCTGTGACCGATAAATCTGCTTCAGATGATCGTCTCCATAACGCATGTCGAGCGCATTCATTATAGCATTCGGGTTTGAGTGCAATTCAACGGGGATCGTCTGCAACAGCTCGGCAGCTGGGCCTCTTAGGGCAAGAATCAATGCAGTTGCTCATTCCTGCTCATTTCAGTGATTTATGCGAGCGGCTGCTTCAAACTGGGTTTTGTAAATAGTCCAGACCGTTTGCCCGTCGAATATTGGTGCTTGAACATTACTAGATGAGCTTTGCGCTGCGGTTATAATTGGGGCTGGTGAGGCGGTTACTACTGCCTTCGCTGCTTCCAAGTCCTTTTTCACTTTTTCCATCTCATGGTTGACCTGGCTGATCTCAAGGTTGATTCTCTCCTCGACCTGGTATACATTCTCCTCGACGCATTTAATTTGGCTGTTGAGACTACTGAGCTGTGCTTTTATTTCGGTTGACTGTTTTTCCAGCCTCTGTGCGATGTCTGCCTTGATTTCGAACGCAACGCTTGTTGGTTCAGCTGCGCTGATTGTTCACTTAGCTTCGCTGATTGTTCATTTAGCTTCACAGTTAAATTGGATGACTGTTGTCGCTGCTCTTGCTGCAGCAGCATCAACATTTGCATCAGCGCATTTTCTGGTTCCTTTGGTTTTGGTGTTTCGGCTTCACCACCTTCTGCGCCTCTTTCTGCAGCTGACAGCTCATCCGAATCCAGATTCACGCCTTCCGACTCGATCGCATCACGCAAGCGTGCGATCAGTATGGCCTTTGTACCTTGTGTAGCCAGATTTCGTTGTTCCAACTCCTCTTTGAGCTCCGATATGCTCAATTGATTAATTTTTAGATGTAAATTTCCTGACATTTTTATTGTTTCGGCTATTTTTCCACGTTAACTTTCACAATTGTGCACTTTAAAATTGTTTAAACGTTTTCACTTCCAAAATTTTAATCTCACTTCTCGACACCACTGTCGCGTGTTTTCGGTCCGCGGCCAATAATTTTAATGTTCCGGGGAAGTGAAAACGCAATGTCTTTTAAATTAACTTAAAAGAGTTTATTTAATTAATCACAAAAATTCACAATTACTTATTTTAGTATTTCACAATTTTAATTTTCACTAAGTCTATAAATTTGTCATTCAACTGTCCACTTAAAATCACTTCGCACTCAAACAGTCAATCGTCTTTACTTCGCGTTCCACTATATCGCAGTTTTCTATCGCGGTTGTAATGAATGATCCCCCCATTCATTCAGCTCGCCTTTATATAGGGTCTCTACCTATTCACCCATTTCTCGTACATTGGCGAATGTTCTACCGAGAGGTACCTGGTAGATTCGAGCAAATTAATGAATGGAGTGACGTCACTTGCAGATTTTGATCATGCTTGTTGGATTCTCGTGGGTTCGAGTAAATTCATTTGTTGACGTTCTTAATGATTATGAAAACAATTGCGACAGCAGCTCGCAGAATTATTTGTACATGTAATTATTTGTACATGTAACAATATGTTACCTATATTGACTACCTTTGATGAAATTTTTTTTCGGAGGCTACCCTTAAATACCCCATAAAAATCTTTTGTGATTGAACTTTCAAGAGAGCACCACTTTACACCAAAATGCAAAATTTTTTGTTTGCAGCTCATATGGTTTACGAAAAAAAAACTGCTGTGACACACGGACGGACGGACAGACAGGTCTTGATTTTAGTAGGGTTTTGTAAAATTATTTTACAAAACCGTTAAAACGAGGTCTTAGAGAAATCCACAATTGAGTAGAGCAGTTGAAAATCGGATTAGAACAATTTTATTAACCTCGCCTTTTGCCGGGGCAGCTGGTTGGAGGGTTAAAACCAAGCAAAATGACGTATTCCCTGAAACATGATCTTCCTTGCTCGAAGTTCTACTTCTTCGTGAAATTCCTTTTCGAACTTTTGTTTGCTCGCTCTGTTGCGACTCCACCTACGTCACTAATAAAATTTACTCAAATTACTTCATAATTCCAAGTTTTTTTTTAATTCCGGATTGGCAATAATCGTTGAAAAATTAACTCGACAATTGCTTGTTATATGGGATGAGGCCTTTTCCTGTGAATTCAGTTGCCTACTCAATTTATTTTTACTATTTCCATTCATCAGACTTCAAATTTCATTTGACAAGAATACAACCAGTATCAAAATAAAAATTTAAATAGATCATCATCAATAATGCCTTCTGTCTCCTGAATAGGCTTGTGAATTGAACAATTCAAGGAGAAATGAGACGTGTTGTTGTAAACAGCAAATTTGAAACCCAATTACGTAATCTATTCAAATTCATGATAATTTTACAAATCCAAATTAACATTTATGAATTTACGGCTACTGTACTAGGCAAACGAGCAACTACAAAATGCAATAAAAATAAATGAGAAAATGCCAGCCTCAACTTGGGTTTCAACTGAACAAAGCAAATGAAACGTTTCGTTGCCTCGTAAACGTTACAAGGGAATTGCTCAGCAAACTTGCTAAACAATCCTCCGTTTATCGCATTTTCACGAGTCGTCCTCGTCCTCGTCGTTTTTGTCATAATCCAAAATTATGAGACCGGATTGAATACAATTTTGTACAGGTCGGAGGATTCGTTCTGAAGAAACATTTTACAATGTTTCACATTGTGAAATTTCAACCAGTTGAAATGGATTTCAACTCCTTAATTGCCCTTGTGCGGTATGAACCATCGACCTACAGCTGTAAACTGACTTTTCACCATTTGTCCGTTTGCTTGAACTCGAAGGTAGTGATGGCGTGAAGTGAACTGGAACTACAGGAATGCAACTCTTGAACGGAAAAACGTTCACACCCTGACATACTATTAAATCAGGCACAATCTGACCATCCGTTTGGTGCTGTATAGTAGGTGTACAAGTATATGACCGCAAGGAATTCTCGTGTGGAAAAGTGCAAGTTCGCGATGCATATCTTTCCTAGTTACGTGAGATATGGCGTGATGATTGCAATTCTGCATTCAGAGGTTTCCAACGATGTAACTTTACGCTATGGGAGATAATATTCCCTTAATATTTGGCAATAATGCGCTGAAAGCTTCAAGCCAGGCTTATTGGGCGTTTTCGACATTCCTGGGCATTAGTACATAGTAAAAGCTATAACACATCCCAAAAAAGGTGCTAAGCCCCTGCAATACTCGTACAGTCTTTGCTCTCAGCAGGAAATATGAAACAGCGGCCAAATAATTTAATTTGCGGACTTCCGAACGGATAAGGAACGTACGAAAACGACGCGTCTGAATAATTCTTTCTAGTTTGAAAAAGGGCCAGGTAATACAGCAAACTCTAAATCAAAGCTATTTGTATGCAGTAGAGTTCTAGCGAACGTTATGTTTGCATTGAAGTAACCGTTGACATGTAAAGTGTGATATATAGTTTTATGAGTATTCATAGATCATGGAGGTCAATGGTCCACTAATCTGGATCTGAAAACAAAAGCAATGAGCGGAAGAAATTTTGAAGCGTTGATTTGTAAGAAAGCCTTTTGAAAAAAATAGCACAAAGCAGTTCCGATTCCTAATGTATTCCATCCTAGTGCACCAAAAATACGAAAACACTTTCATTTAAAACTAGTTTGCTTAATATACGAGTAAACGATTGTAAATATGTACAAATTCAGGTTGCGCCATTTTTTATGTTGATATGTAAACATTGAATAACTGAAACAAACTAATTTCTATATATTATGGATTTTTTTATTTAGTTTGGTTCTTTATAATTTATTTGGACTAGTTTCTGTAAACAACATCAATCAAATGGCTGCCTCTATTGGCCAAAGTTAAATGTATCCTTTTTGCTGCATTTTTCATTACTCTCTCAAGTATTTCAGGCAGTGCAGTGATTATTTCCGCACGAATATTCCTTGACCTTGTCAATGATCTGAAGTTTACTGGCATCCATTTTTCTTTTCAAATAACCCCACAAAAAGAAGTCAAGATGGATAAAATCTGGAGATCTAGGTAGCAAGTCAATGCTGCCTCCAATTGACACTAGACATCCATGGATTTTTCGTTGGAGAAGGTGAATTGTTTGATTTACAGTGTGGCTCGGCGCACCGTCTGGTTGAAACCAGTAACCGTCAAAACAATCTTTACTCATTTGCGGGCAGACATAATGAGATGACATCCATCGTATCTTTTGGAAAAAACATGGTCGAATGATGATTTCAGCGCAAATGCCAGCCCAAACAGCCACTTTTTACTCATGCAACGGCGTTGCACGCATCTTTGTGGATTCTTCGCTCCCGAAATGCGGCAGTTTTGCTTATTAACGCCATCAAAAAGTGTGAGCTAGGCCTTGTCAGTCACCAATTCACTACCAGAAATCAGATTCAATGCCAACGATTCGAGCGACTTCTTATTATTTGTAGCACTACAGCCCCTCTCAAGCCTTTGCTTTCTACAACAAATGCCTCTGATTGGCTCGGCCCATTAATCATGTCCTCCAATTTTGAAATCAAAGCAGCGTTGAACTGTCTTCGTCAATCGAGTCAGACCGGTGTTTACTTCTTATCCCCAATGATCTCAAACTATAAGTTCTCCTAATGAGTCCCTTGTTGGGTATCTGAAAGCCTACGGTTTCGGAAGCTGACAATTTAAATGTACCTGATACTTCACTAGCTGCTCAACAAGATATGCAGATACAGCCAGCGATCGTACTACAGCCAGATTGCTGCACTTATGTAGAAACAGCGGAATCTGGTAAACCAATTGTCACAAGGAGCAAGTCGCTGTTGAGGCAGCTTTCTACTAATCAACAGACTGATTTACTTATCATCAGCCCACCTGGTTCTTCATCCAACAGCCGGGGAGTGATTCCAAAGAAAATACCATCTCCAATTCAACATCAGAAATCGAGTGACCTCGTTCCCTCAACAGATCTCGATTCTCCTGTCATTTGTGCTTCTATACCTTTAAAGAATATCTTCATCTCTACAGTAGCATACGAAACTTCTGTTGAGGACCTAAAGTGTTATGTCAACAAAAAGTTGGGATCATCCATTAAAGTTTTTAGTTGTCATAAGTTGACCAAGGAAAATTTAACGGACAAAGTAGTTGCCTCATTTAAATTGGGGATTTCTGCAAACACTGATATTATCCTGGATTCCAATTACTGGTCTGCTGGTGTACTTGTTAAGCCGTTTGAATTGAAACGAATAAATTTTCGTCGGGCAAAAAACAAAATCCTAAAGCTCTAGTCACAAGTAATCTTGATGAATATTCTGATAGTCATAATGTTTATTCCACTGTATTCTCTTTAAACCTCAATGAATCTCTTTCAAACCTTAATACTGTTCAATGTAGCTTCTCTTCTCCCGATAAAATGTGTATCTCTATTTTTTACCAAAATGTACGAGGATTAAGGACCAAGCTTGAGGAACTCTTTATCTCCTATCAAGTTAGTAATGATTCTTTTATTTGCTTCTCCGAGACCTGGCTGAATGGAAATATTTTGAGCAGTGAAATGTTTCCTGATCACATTGTATATAGATGTGACTGTGACCTGATTGCTACTAATAAGGCTGGTGGTGGTGGAGTTTTGGTTGCAGTTAGTAAAGCTCTACCTAGTTCTCCTTGTTCTGATTTCTGTTTTTCTCCTACTTTAGAATGTGTTATTATCAAAATTTCTCTCCTTCATAATACAGATTTCTTGATTTTGTCTACTTATATTCCCTGTCATTGGCCGCTAACTGTTTATGAGACGTTTTTTGATGATCTATCCTCTTATCTAGTTTTGCGGCAACCTCACGCCAAATATTGGTTTGCGGGGATTTTAACTTACCATACATAGAGTAGAAGAATTATCCTACTCCTTCTATCTCGTCAGTTGACCCTTTTTCTGTAACCCTGTCATCTTTCCTATCTCATTACTCCTTTTCTCAATTTAATCATATCCGCAATCGTAATGGTCATCTCCTTGACCTTGTTCTATCGAATGTTCCAGTTAGCTACTTGTCTGTATCTCAAGCCGTTCATCCGTATGTTCCTCCTGATCGGCACCATCCTCCTTTATCTATAGATCTTATAGTCGATGAAATTAAATTTAACAAACCTCATCCTACTTCAAAACTTAATTTTTTTAAAGCTAATTATGAAGCTATTAATACAGAATTACTTTCAGTCAACTGGCTAGATTTCTTTAGAAGCCTAAATTGTGAGGCTGTTTTAGATAAATTTTACATTTATAATCATATTCGTGGTTTTACGCCTCTTCAGGTATCCCGTAAAGCAAATCAAAAGCCTTGGTTTACAAAGCGAGTGCTTAGTGCCCTACGAGCAAAAGGTAAGGCACATCGTGTCTTTAAAAAGCTTGGCACTATTGAAGCAAGATGTAATTTTAGCAGGCTGCGTGCTATTGCGAAAAATAGATCAGATATGCTCTGAAGACTTATTTTAGTAGTCTGGATAGCTCTCTAGTGGCTAATAATACAAAGCCTTTCTGGTCTTACATAAGGTCGCTGCAATCCTCTTCTTCCAGTCCTAGTAAGGTCCGTTGGAATGGTGTAGAGGTTTCTTCTCCTCAAGAAATTACTGGCTCATTTGACTATTTTCTCTTCCACTATTTCTTCTCCGGCTGCAGTTGTGCATCCTGTTGTCTTACCTAATCATCTTCCTTTCCCAACTTCCTTTATTTGTACAGATGCATCTGAAGTCGAAGCTTTGATCAATGTTCTGGGTTCGAAGCTTTGATCAATGCCCTGGGCCGGATGGTTTGCCAAACATATTTGTAAAGTCGTTAGCCTCATCGCTTAGTTTTCCTTTATTTCTCCTCTTCAATCTAAGTGTGAATGCTGGTACTTTCCCAAACCCTTGAAAAACAGCTAATATTGTGCCTATTTTTAAAAGTGGTGATCCTACGTCAGTTTCCAATTATCGCCCTATTTCCTTACTTTCCTGCTTTCCAAAGTTACTTGAACGGTTGTTTCATTATCGACTCTTAAACTCATTCGCTCCTATTATTGCTCCAGAGCAGCATGGCTTTCTCAAAGGATACTCTACGACCTCTAATTAAATGGAGTTCACAAACAGTATTGCAAGAGCTTTGGATAACCAACTGCAAGTTGATGTGATCTTCACAGATTTCTCCAAGGCCTTTGACACTGTGAATCATTTACTTCGTTGTCGTAAGCTTGAAGCTCTTGGCATCTCGGGTGCTCTTCTATCTTGGATATCATCTCATCTGTTGTGTCGTCCCTGTCAAGTAAGTCTCTCCTTTTTATCCTTCATCCGGCATTCCACAAGGTTCAATTCTTGGGCCTCTTCTCTTTTTGCTGTTCATAATTGATCTTCCCTATGTAATTAATTCCTCTTGTCTCTTGTATGCTAATGACTTCAAAGTATTTCGAGCAGTCAAATCCCATTTAGATTATCAGCTCCTCCAAACTGATCTGAATGCTCTAAATAAATGGTGTGCTTCAAACTACTTGTATGTATCTTAACACTACTAAATGTCATAAAATGAATTTTTCTCTCAAGGACTCTCCTATTAATTTTAATTATATATTAAATGATGCTTGGCTCTCTGCAGTGTTCAGTCATAAAGACCTTGGAGTAACTATTGATCCAAAACTCTAATTCGATGCACATATTTTAAATGTGATTACTAAGGCGTCTAGAGTCTAGAAACTGTCCAAAGAAAGTTTACGCGTTTTGTGTTCCTTAAATTTAATTTGCCCTATCAGCCCTATGAAAGTCGTTTATCTTTCCTACCTTTGCCGTCTCTTATATCCCGACGAACTTATTTAGACCAATATTTTTTGTATAAACTCTGCTTCCATCAAGTCCTGTTAAATACAGGGTCTTAATAATAAGTAACCGGACTGACCTCAGGAAATTTTTATTGGCAAAATATGTACAATTTTTCTTTAGAAATCTTCAAAGTAGTCCCCATTGGAGTCGATAACACGCTGATACCAGATTTTCCAATCCCCGAACGCTCTCTGGAAGTCGGCAACCTCGATGCTGTCTAGAGCCCTCGTCGTAGCACGTTGAACGATTTCCAGAGTCCCGAACCGCGTCCCCTTAAGATATTTCTTGATTTTGGGGAACAGAAGGAAGTCCGCTGGTGCCATATCCGGGCTGTAAGGAGACTGTGGCAACGTTGCCCTCGACTGTTTGGCCAACTGCTCGGTGACGAGCAGGCAGGTGTGCGACGGAGCATTGTCGTGATGGAGGATCCACGAATCGGTAATCTCCGGACGGACTCGGCGAACCCGGGCGGTTAGTCAACGGAGCACCTCTCTGTAGTGCTGGCCGTTTACAATTTGGCCGCGTGGCACAAACTCTTTGTGAACAATGCCTTTCACGTCAAAGCTTGGTGACGCCGGTGTGTGCCACTTCGAACAGTCGAGGGCAATGTTGCCACAGGCTCCTTACAGCCCAGATATGGCACCAGCGGACTTCTTTCTGTTCCCCAAGATCAAGAGACACCTTAAGGGGACGCGGTTCGGGACTATGGAATAAGTTCAACGTTCTACGACGAGGGCTCTAGACAGCATCGAGGTTGCCGACTTCTAAAGAAACATTGTACATATTTTGCCAATAAAAAAATTTCCTGAGGTCAGTCCGGTTACTTATTAAACAGTCCCTATATATATACATATATATATATATATATATATATATATATATATATATATATATATGTATATATATATATATATATATATATATATATATATATATATATATATATATATATATATATATATATATATATATATATATATGGGATATAACGAAACTTGTGACCACGCTAGAGGTTGCAATTTTGCTCCGATTTTCACCAAATTTTCAGGAAAGGTGTATTGGGTAAATATCTCGATTAAATTTGTGAACCAGCTATAGTGGCTAAGCGAAAACAAAATGGTGGCCATTTTAGACGAAAAATCGTGATTTCTGTTCTGACCAAAGTATAGCTCCGATTTGCATGAAATTTGGTACAAAGGTTCACTGATATTTGTGATGAATCCCACGATAAAAAATCTAAAGTCGGTATGGCAGAAACAATGGCGGCCGCTCAAAGGTTGAAAAACGTACAAAATTTTGTTGTCGTAGTTTTAATCAAAGCTTTTAACCAATGTTAATGAAATTCGGTAGTTTGATAGAAGCTATGAGTATCCAAAGAGTTATGTGAAGAAACTGGAGGTCAGGTCGCATAAAACAAAATGGCGACCAGTTGAAACTCAAAACTTCAAAGGCTTCTAAAGTCGCAGTTTTAATTCAATGTATATGAAACTTGATTTTGTGATAGGAATCGCTCAAATCTAGAGTTTTTGACATTTTGGTGATCATGCAAGCTACAAAAATCCTTGTTCGGTAAAAATTTAAAAAAACTTTATTTTACAAATCACAATATAATTTTTACGTCCGTCGTCTTTAAGTGCGCGATTTAATCTAACAATTTGCAATGACAATTGATTTTACTTTACTTTGTTTCAACGTTAACATTTTAATAATTCTGCAAACTGAAAATGTTTAAACAGCAAATATATCTAAACAAGTTGGGTAAACAGACCTACGCTCATGTCAGAAGGGTTTTGTATTCAATTTTCAAAATGCAGTCACCAGATCGAATCACATCAAGAAACATGTCAAAGACGATTTTATTGGAGAAAGTATGAAATACGAAGATCATACTATTATTAACAAAGTTGAACGAATTTCAACTTCTGAGGTTTTTGTTATTGTTATACTCATAAATATCTCCCTTGAAAATTATTTCAGATGTCCATTCGCGAAGGAGGAAACACATTTTTCATGTATTTCCCCCTTTGCCCCTACTGAAGCAAAAACTGGCAGTTTAAGAACTGTTTTGAAAAGCTCCCATGAAAACTTTCATTTCATACTCATATCGGCTACATTTCATGATTTTTTTCAGGGGCCACTCTCCTGCACTGTTATCATCGATTAATAGCCAATTTTTTCGAATCCTAGAATGGTTACAAAGCCCTTTTGCTAGGAGCTCTCTCCCGCCTACTTGACTTGTTTCACTTATGAGCATTAATTGTAGGTACTCATCTTCAGTCATTCATTACATTGAATCAAGTGTTCAAAGCATGCACCTTAAACGTTGAAGTTGGGAAAAAATAACTCAAAACTATTCAATCTTCGCATTCAAAACAGCCACTATTTTGTTTTACGATTACTGATACCACTAGCTGAACCGATTCTCAAAGATATACATAAAACGTATCATTCCTGAAATTTTCATGCAAATCCAACAAAACTGTAGTGTCTGAGTCGGTAAGAAGCGCATGTTGTTCCATAGCCATACGTATGTTGCCATAGTAATAAATGCAGCGCATATTGTTCCATAGTATTATAGGAAAATTCAAACTGCTATAACTTCGCTAAATATGATTCAATATTTATGAAACTTTAAGTATGGATTAATCTTATAATTAGCCATCTATGTATTTAATTTCATAGAATTTAAGGGTACTGTTAAGATTTTATTCAAGAAAACATAAAATCGACAAATCATACTATTACTAACAAAGTTGACTGAATTACGACTTCTAACGTATTTTTTGTTGTTGTACTCACCAAGGCCTACATTCGTGATTTTTTTCAGATTTTTCGGATCACAGGTGTCCAATCGCGAGGGGGGGGGGTCGACACCAATTTTTCGTGTGTTTCCCCTCCCTGTGCACCCCTCGAAGCAAACTTTGCCAAACTAAGACCTGTTTGATAAGTTCTCATCAAGACCTTTGATTTGATACCCATATCGGCTATCTTCAATGAAATTTTTTTTTCGGGGGTCACTCCCCTATATGAGGAGGCCCCCCTTAAATACCTTATAAAAATTTTTCGTAGTTGAACTTTGAAGAGAACACCACTTTACACCTACATACAAAATTTGATGTTTCTAGCTTAAGTAGTTTCCGAGAAAAACTGCTGTGACACACGGACGGACGGACGGACGGACAGACGGACAGACAGGACGCGATTTTAGAAGGGTTTTGTAAAATTATTTTACAAAACCCTAAAAAGTGCAAAGGTAAAATGACACAATGAAAAGTAATTTACGCGCATGTTGTTTATGTTGCAATTGTCGATTAGTGAACTTAATTAATTAATTGGCACGTGTTGCACAATAACCAATTGTGGCGGATACGGTGTTGGTATCTGCGTCTCGCAGATTAGAAGTTCAGCTAGATGGGCTTGATGTCCTGGATGCTGCAACCTGTAACCGGGCACCAAATCAGCTGGATGGTTTCCAATTTCGTTTTGCGCCCCCTAATTTTGTATGCTTAAAATATACCATACGTAAGGATTAATGCGGAAATGACACTAACATTTGTTATTAAAGATATCTCATGCTTGGTTTGTAGTCACTGTAGCCTTTTTGTGTTGTTGAGATGGAGGGTATAAAGAAGCTCTAGGTCCACTTTTACGTCCTTTTCATCTGGTTTCGGTTGAAATAGCAAAGGTACTATCTGGAACAACTGCGTCTCTCTGCTTGTAAATTCCTTGTCCTTGATTCGAATCGTTTCGTTATAGAGCTGGATAATGAAACTCCCCTTTGGCAGCTTAATTGTGTTGTTTCCAAAAACTTCACCGTTGAAGTTGTCGAGGAAGATTGTATTATCACTGACCAATTTGATCGTTTCCTTCCGGTTGTACTGGTATGTGCATTCAGCGGTTTCTCCTTTCGCAATGCGAGTGACACAGTCATCAGTTGGTTACTTTAACGTCTGAGTTTCCTTGCAGATTGTGATGTTTTTTTATGTTGTTGCATTTGGTTGTTATGGTGAAAACTTCAGCCTCGCTGATTAGCGATTCCCAATATGCTACATACACCCGTTTGTTGTTTTTTGTTGTTGGTCTAACTAGGATATGGTAGAATTTCTTCTTGCTTGTATTTGGAAGTGAGATTATGTATAGCAGAGTTGATCCTTGTGCTACCATTATTGGTTCAGCGTATTCTACAGTCTCAATTTCATTGTCGTAGGGAAGTGTTTCAATCTGCACAATAAGCTGGTTTATCTCTTCTTTGTCCAACAGGTTGGTTTTGACAATTCCTTTTTTGGCTAGGTGTTAGTCTGCACGATTTCATTTATCTCGTTTCGCAAAATGATAAATCTGTTGAATAACATTTTTTCGTGTTTGTCGTTAATGCGATCATCGAGATGCCCAACTATCTGGTTGTACTGGTTAAGCAGGATATTCGTTGAATCCATTAGTTTACTGTTGCTTTTGAATTGCTGATTATTGTTCTCGACGAGCCCGTTCTGACCTTTAACCACTGTATCCCAGTCGGTAGCATCTGGTGATCCCGCAAGCCATTTCCACGCGGACCCTATCCGATTTATTGATCTCTTGCTTCTTGCGGGAGCTTGCTTCAGCTTACGAATTAGACGCTGTACTTCATTGATTTGGTGTTCAATTTGGGGTTTACGGATGCTTGTTTTGTTCATTTTGAGAGTAGCCTATAAAGTTCGATTGAGTTAATCTTCATAGATGTTTAGGTCGATGATGTGCACAAGTTTCACGCTGCCCTTAATTATTTGCCCAGTTCCTTTTTCGATGGTAGCCATCGGACCGTGATATTCAAAGATGTTAGCTGGCGAGGAAAGCCGTATCAGTGCTGATCTGGAATAGGAAAAGGATTCTGTTGGTCAATATTCTTTAAGTGGGATTTATGGATGCGTCTGCCACTCATTGTTGTTATGGTGACTTTATTATCACTTGCTACTGTCTCTTTCTTGAATATGGGCTTGTGTTTGCCCTGAATTTGCTTTACCGCCACAAATACTGTTTCTCCAGGGTTGTAGGATTTTGTTTCTT
Organism: Odontomyia ornata; assembly: GCA_963969285.1. Classification (NCBI taxonomy): domain Eukaryota; kingdom Metazoa; phylum Arthropoda; class Insecta; order Diptera; family Stratiomyidae; genus Odontomyia; species Odontomyia ornata. Next base: position 446,320,553 of record OZ017738.1, read on the forward strand.
TTCTCTTAAAGTTGTCGTTGCTTAGCTTTCTTTTTTGTTTCTTCTTAATCTGTTTAGCTAAATCTTCGTTGGCTTTCGCTCTAATGTCTATCAAATTCTGGTAATTTAAACGTTGCTCTCTTCCAAAAAACACATCACTGGGTTTCCTATTCATTACCGTGTGTATCGTGATGTTGTATCGATCCACGGCGATGTTTACGATCTCCTTCAGGGATAGATCAGGGTATTTGTTTTTAAGACATCTTGCTATCTCGATTATGGTTGAGTGTACCCTCTCAACAACGCCATTCACCTCGCTCTTTTGGCAAGGTGTCTTATATACATCGATACCCAGAGCTTTGATGTAGTTAGATATTATGGGGCTTACAAGGCTTCCTTCATTGTCAATTACTAGTACTCTAGGTACAGTAAAAAAATGCAATACCTTAGTGATCTTGTCCCCCAGGTGAAGTGCCGACTTATTTTTGATTCGGAAATACTTTGTGAACTTGGTGAGCTTATCTGTAAAAGAGATGAATTTTTCTCCTTGAAGCTCTGTTATATCCATATGTAGAATCTCCGAGGGATATTTAGGAATAGGAGTCTCTCGGAGTTCCGGCTTGTGGGGATGGCAGTCGTACTTGCTGGTATTGCACACGTCACATTGGCGGATGTATTTCTTGATTTCCTTTTGTTCGCGGTCTATAATCTGAATTTGATGGTCGACATTAGTGATATCTTCTACGACTCGTGGTGCTTAGTGCACTAGTGCTCCCGGAAAACCTCTTGCAACTTCTGAATATGTTGCTCTGGAACCTTGATTCCATTTAAAATGTTAGGATTTACATTTGACATTTGCTTCGGATTTGAGTCTCGATAATGTATCAGCCACGTAGTTGGCTCTCCCAGGTTTGTATACAAGCTCGTAGTTATACTCTTCGATTCTGGATTTCAACGTTTTTAATTTGGCGTTGTTACTTCTGTTGCTCAAACTGAATGTGAAGGGTAGGTGATCGGTGAGTATTTTGATCTTTCTCGCTCAATATAAGTAGTTTCTAGGATTACCCAAGGCCCATACGATGGCGAGCATTTCCTTCTCGTTCGTTGTATCTCCTTCCTCGGTTTTGTTTGGGGATCGGGATGTGTCCTTTCCGACTTTGCCCTGGGAAAGTACTGCATCAAGCGCTACATCCGAGGCATCTGTTGTTAGAATGAAGTCCTTCGTGAAATCTGGAAAAGCTAGTACCTCGAGAGAGGCCAAAACTTCCTTGAGGTTATTGAATGCCTTAAGCCCTTCATTGCCCATGGTTATTGGGACCTTTTTAGACCGGCTAGCTTTCACCTTTCCTTGTTCTCCCCTGGTGAGGTTAGTCAAAGGTTTGGCAATTTTCGCAAAGTCTTTAACAAAGCGCCGATAATACGAGGCTAATCCTTTGAAGCTCTTTAGGTCCTTTAGATTACTGGGAAGCCTAATATTTTTAGTTGCAGCGATTTTACGTTGGTCTGGTTTAATACCTTCGCTTGTGATCATGTAGCCCAAAAAATCCGTCTCACTTTTCAGGAACTCCATTTTGTCGAGGTTGACACGCATATTAGGCGTTTCCAGTTTGTTGAATACCCTCTCAATATTTGCGAGATGTTCAATGACCGTATTACCTCCAAATACTCTTATGTCGTCAATGTAGACGTAACATATCTTACCAATGTATGGCCTCAGGACATCGTCAATCAGCTTTTGAAATATTGAAGGAGCATTGCGTAGTCTGAAAAGGAGCCGTGTGTATTCATATTTTCCGTTCATAGTTGAGAAGGCAGTCTTTGATATGTCTCGTTCTTCCATTCTGATTTGATGGAACCCTGATGTTAAGTCAATGGTGGTAAAAAACTTGGAGTTTCCTAGGCAAAGACATGTCAGGAATGTGATAAGTGTCGGGAACAGTAACAGCATTGTTTCTCAAAATCTATCACCATTCTATATTTTTTTGTACCTGAAGCATCCGTTTTTTTCTCCACTTTCCACATGGGAGAGTTGTTAGGACTCTTGGAGGGTCTTATAATTCCATCGTTTAAGAGTTTACTTATTTGATTTTCCACCTCATCACGCATGTTTGCTGGATAGGGATCGTTCCTCGCATATACGGGTTCCTCTGTGGTTGTTTTGATTTCTACCTCCACATGAGTGTCTTTGATTTAGCTGCTGTCTACAGGCCCGAAAAGTTTTTTAAATTTGTGCACTAAGGCCCTAAGTTGTTCCCGTGTTCTTGGCTGCAAGTGGTCGTCTCGAGTTCGATGTTATTTACTTGAACAGAGTATTTTCCCTTGAGAGGAATAACGATATTTTGCTTAATTCTCAGCAATCTGTTTTTCCTATCGATTACCGCTTCAAGGTCCATAATCCCATCAAATATTTTTAGGCCAGGCAAAACGAAAAAGTTTATTGTAGTATCATTTCCTACACATGCGAAAATTTCCCTGAAATCTTGTCTTTTATTACAATATCTCTAGCTGCAGACTTCACCTTGAAGGTTGTTTTTGTTGGTTTGTCTTGATTGCTAATTCCGGTCGTATGAAATTTTTATTTGTACCTGTGTCAATTAAAAATTTTAGGAGCTTGCCATCTTTAGTCCTATACTCTAAGTATGGTATGCTAGACAGGATTGAGTCATAAAATTTACTTCTAACTCTGGATTTCCAAGCTGGTAATCCTCCATTTCATTCTCGTATGATTCAAGATATTCCTCATGAGACGGCTCTTCCTGCATTTCTGGAACTCTCACTTGCGTTTCTAGTGCATTTACCCTTTGTTGTTTATGAAGGTAGCTGTCCGAGCTATTATACCTTTTCACCGGGTATTTATCACCTCTTCGATTCATGCAATCGACTCGTCTGGTCTGGATTGACGGATCAACATCCATTGGTAACGGTGGTTTTGGAGCCTGTGGCCTTGGTGATCGTTACGGCCGCTGCTCATGCTGAATGTGGTAAGCTTCGTTTCGTTGTTGGATGGGTGACATCCTCTGCATAGGCTGGGGAAATAGTTTTGGGGGCAATCGGGGTGCCATTAGCTTCTCTGTTTGTGAGCAAAACTGGTTAATGGGTGCGGTAACCGAATTGATTGTGTTTATTTTTCTTATGTTGATGTTACGGAAGCTTAGATTTTGAACTTCCAAGTAGGAAGCGTAGACTTCAGGTAGCGATTTCGGTCTTTGAATCATAAGAATTCCAGATAGATCCCCGTTAACTCCCCTGATAAATACATCAAGCCTTGTTCCTATAGATTTCAATCAACGCGCTTACAGTTTCCGTTGAATAATCCTCCGTCTTAATTTTGTTGAAAATTAACGAGAATTGATGATTTACGTTGGCGTAGAATTCATCAAGACTGTTGCTTCCTTGGCATAGCGGGCTCAATTGATGCTCCAATGTGCGGATATCCCTCTTGTCCGCAAAATGTATGCATAAACGTCTCTTTATTGATGACCAGCTATGGTCAAAGATATTGTATGATATGAGGGCCAAGTCAGCGGGCCCTGTAATTTTCTGTCTGTCTGTCTGTCTGATTGGTCGATATAGCGATTTTCCACGGACAATTTCGTAATCCTTCAATATTGACTCTACGTTGTGGATCCAAGAAATATATTCAGTTGGATTACCATCGAATATATGTAATTGTCTAACACTGTCTGGTAATTTACCAATCTCCTTCAGTTCCTCTTCTGTTTGTGGAGCTCGGAGTTGACTTTATGTAACAGACACTTCCCCGGGTTCAACTTCCTCCAATTTTTTAATTCTCCCTGCAAAGTCTCTAAGCAATTCCGCTAAGGCATCAGGTCTGACTTCCTCTAGTTTTTGCAATCTAAAGGCAAAATCTTTGGTCAACTCCGATTGTGCATTGATTGCTCCCGTTAACTGACGGATAGCTTCCTGCATAGATTCGATTTTTTGTGCAGAGGTTTTATAACCAATTATTTGATCAGAGAGCGTAACACTTCGCTTATGTGCAGTTATCACCAAGTACGTTTAACTCGATTTTTAGGTTATGGCTGTACACTAGTATTTTTAAATTTCACCTTCCACTTGTGTTATTTAAAAGCTCACTGATTAACTTTTGTTTGCTTCAATTTTCAGTATTAACTTTTTAAAAATTCTTGTATCAATGATTTAACTCTTTGTACTTACAGCAAGAAGACCTCTGACGCGAGGGTGTGCATGTCTTTGGTTCCCTGATTGAGAATAAATCCGCTAGACCTTGGAAGAATAGGCTGCAATGAATCCTTTTTCGCCACTGCTTTGATTTCGCTAGCCGCCTACTAATGGTACAGCCTGACTTGATCCACTTTTAACACTGACACTATGTAATTCGTTGCAGCGAAAACCCATATTCCGTGTAAAACTATTATTGCAAAACGCGGGATTTGAATATTACACAACTTTATACTATTTTAGCTGCGTACACAATGCGTTATAAGGGGTCCCTGCGCGGGCGCCAGTTACAAAAATCCTTATTCGCTAACAAAAAAAAACTTTATTTTACAAATTAACCATATAATTTTTACGTCCGTCCTCTTTAAGTGCGCGATTTTATCCAACAATTTGTAATTACAATTGATTTTACTTTACTTTCTGTTAACGTTAACATTATAATAATTCCGCAAACTGAAAATGTTTAAACAGCAAATATATTTAAAAAAGTCCAAAGGTAAAATGATACAATGAAAAGTAATTTACGCGGATGTTGCTTATGATGCAATTGTCGATTAGTGAGCTTAATTAATTGATTGGCACGTGTTGCACAATAAGCAATTGTTGCGGATACGATGTTGGTAACTTGCATGTCCTAACTGCAAAATGGCGGCCGTTTAATTACGCGTTTTTTCGGGTTTTCGTTGCTCTCTAGCGGTCACATTTTCTAACGGATTTTGATGAAACTTGAGATTATGGATCTCTGTACTAAGTTCTTCATTTGTGCAGAAAATTATTAAAATCGAATGAAAGATATAAATGTCAAAAATTTAAAACCTAATATTTTAAACTGCTATTTTCAATAAAAATTGAATACTTTTGCACTGTCTAGAGTGAAACTCTTATTTGAACGAGATTCGGCACATTGATTGATGAGGTCGTAGCACGCAAAGATTTAAAATAGTCCAAAATCAAATGCATGCATTCAGAATGGCGGCCCCCAATGGTGAGAAGGTAAGCGCAATTCGCTATTTTAGTAGCAACTGAAATAATAAATGTTTTTCATGGAAACGTTTTAAATTACTTAACTTGGAAGTATTTATAAAGCAGACCATTTTCAAGATATTGTAAAATATTTTTAACAATACCCTAAAAATTATAAAATCGCGGCTTGTCTGTCCGTCTGTCCGTTTGTTTGTGCGTCATAACAAGTTTTCTCGCAAACCACATGAGCTAGAATGAGGAAATTTTCTACGTAGATCAAAATTGGTGCCTCTTGAACTTTGCAGTCCAAGAAAATATTTTAAGGTATTTAAGGGGGGTCTCCCCATTCAGGGGGTGACTTAAATTTTTTTTTTACTTCTGTTGCCCTCTAGCAGCCAAGTTTCTCAACAGATTCCGGTGAAACTTGAATTTATAAGTTAATAAAGCAAGTTCATTTAATTTAATTATGCAAATCGGATGACAAATGAAAAATTCGAAAATTTACAGCTTAATACTTTTTGCAGCCGTTTTCAATAAAATCAAAATGACGGCCGCCGATAGTTCAGAAAAGAATTCGAAATGTATATACAGGTATTAATGGCAAGGCAAGTGCTGATCAAACTTTTATGGAAATCTTTTGAAATTAACTATTTGAGCTATTTAAGCCTTTGTGTGGTAACCACTGTGAAATGTAAAAACAGCAAATGTGAGAAGGATAAACCTGTATTTTTATGTTTACAACAATTTGTTTTTCGCAGATTTTCAATAGGTAAGCCACACGTATTCAATTCAATTTGATTAGTAAAATATTTGCGCCTCTACAAATAGTCTCCAACAACGAACGTCGGCAGATTCATTTTATGTTAATAGATACCCAAGTAGGTATAGAATACCAGTTCTAATTCACTTTTTCCATACAAATTTCAAATGTTGTCGAGGGTGTGTGTCTTGGGTGTATGGGTGTGTATATTAGGGTAGAATGGGTAGGTGCCTGAGATAAGAAGGTGTGAGTCCGGAATAGGTGTGGATCTTTTGGGTGGTTGCAGCGATGGTGTGTGTCTAGGATATGTGGATATGTGTATCGGATTAGTGTAGATGTGGGCCTTAGGTATGTGGATATGTGTATCAGATTTGTGTAGATGTGGGCCTTAGGTATGTAGGTATGTGTACAAGATCGGTATAGGGGGGTACCAGGGGTGAGAAGGTATGGGTTTAAGGTAAATATACATCGGTACCTTGGTTAGATAGGTAAGTGTTCCGGGTCTTAGTACCCTCTAGCGGTTAGTAGAAGTAGTCATATGTCTTTAGATTACTGGTGCATATCCTTCGCCTTTACAGCCTGTGATGGTAAATGGTGAAACTAGAAAGTTGATTTCTGTCTAGATTAGTCCCGTGTTTTCAGTTAATAGATTAAAGACTTAGATTTCCCAGCGTGTTTATATAGGGTCAATATAAATGTTTAAGCCTTTGACGCTTTTAGCGATAGATAATTATACTATCCATGTTTTTTTATTCATCTGGAAGGATTTCTCATACATTCGTTTCTTATAGTCTTTGCATGGTTTCGTTATTCATCTTTGGTGGAAGTGTTTCTCGGGTCTTTAACGCTTCTAGCGGTAGATAGTTTTTTACCCATGACTACTTTAATGTATATGTTAGGAAATCCACGTCTAGAGTTGATAGCTTGAAGTATTAGGGTTGCTAAGCCATTAGGGAAGTTCTATTGATAGGTGGCGCTCTACGCGATAGGTTTACTGCTTATAGGGCTTGAGAATTTCTAGCATATCTCACTACTGAGAGGCTTCCGGGTCGAACGATTTACTTTTTCACAATATGCGTACTGAACGTTTTTTATGGTGCGATTGGCTGCGTGGTGATGGCGGGCGTTTGTATAGACGGATGACTGCGATACTGATGGATGATGGACGTGCCCGTCAGCGCGTATTCTAAGCCGTGGGAATTTACTTCATGGGCGCTTGGATAGGGAACGCGTTGCAGCGATTGGTGTCTTTGGCTGCGTGTGGAAATTGCCGATTTGCTTGATCATGCTAGCCGTGCCGGAAGTTTTTATGATGCGAGTTATTGTGTGGTATGGAGGGCGCTGCATTATGGATGGGCGCAGGGCTTGCCTTTCGATGGGTGCTCTAAGGCATGAGAATTTACTTAGTGGGCGCTTGCTTAAGGTACGTTTTTGCTCCTCGTTTGATGTCTATGGACGGTATTGTAGATGTGATGCGCGTCGCTTGTTTCCACCAAGGCGGATGTTATGAGCCGTAGAAATTTGCCTCGTGAGCGTTTGGTTAAGTTTCCGCGTTGCTCATCAAAGGGTGCCTGTCTTTAAGTATGGACGACCTTGTAGGAAATTCGGAATGATTTGCGTCGCTTTTCAGAGGATCGTGATTGCGGTGTAGATTTGCCCGGCGGCGAGTTCTGTTAAGCATGGAAATTGACCTCGGGGGATGCGTGGCATGTGCAAGTGATTTTGCTTGTTAAGATTAGTTTTTCGTACGCATAGACTTCCCTGTCGGCGCGAGTTTTGAGGCATCGGAATCTACAGCGTGGAAGAGAAGTGGCATGGCGTACATTGCATTGTAATTTGGTTTTGCTTGATGGAGGCGTTTTTTCTTGTTGTGTTGGCCGTGGGCAGCGGGTAACGTGATGCGCGACATTGAGACGTGTTTTCATAAATGTCCATTCACAGATGCGCCTGTTCTAGTTTGCTGATTATTATTTACATTGATTGTTTTCAGTTTCATTTTGCTTGGATACGTCGTTTCTTTGGTTTGTGACTCATTGCTATTGTATATTATTGCTTTTATCGGTTTCATGTCAATAGTACTTTAAAAATCGTCTACAATGTATTTTGTTCGGTTAGACTACTATGTTGATTGCTCAAATCTATGGATGCAGTAATACGTTCTTGATATTTAGTATAGTTTTAAATTTTAGTTTGCTTGTAGCAGCATTTTGTTTGTCTTCATCATCATCACTTATTTCTTAAAGCAGTTTCTATACTTCATTTTCTGATTTTACTATTATGTAGAAGTATGGTACTATATTCATTCATGTTTTCTTTACTATAGGATGCTCATTGGTTTTATTCAAAAATTCTAATAATTTCTTCCAAGAGAGTTATTATCTTGTAGTGCCTGAGATGGTGATAATTTTGTTCGTACAATTTATGATTTGTCCCTTTTGATAAGTGCGTGGGTCTATTTTTTAGATCACTATGTTGAGATGTATGTTTTGGGTATCTATTCTAAATTTGAGATTATTTATGGATGTTGTATAGGAAAGATATTACGGTTTATGGCTTCTGGAATGCTACTTTTTATGGAGTTTATGTATGATCGATGTAGGAGTAGTCCTAATGAGTAGGAATATAGACGCATTTTCATTGATAAATTTTGGGTACGTACTGAAAGATAAATAATATAGAAAAAAGTGAATGCGGTAGGTCATTGACATTAGGGGTTTGTTGGTATTATTCATTGTTTATGCCCATAACGCATGGAAAAATATTTTTTAGTCATGCTAGCATTATAGGCATGCACTAGATTGAATAAATTTTTATATTTACTCTGAATTAGGTGCTGTTATTGTGGGTCTGTATCATTTAGTTTAGGTAGTTTCATGAGTGTCAGTATAATATAGAGTAAAACTATTATTTTATGCTTGTCTCATATTCTTCACAGTATATATGATTTTTCGACATTTCCGAATTTCTTTAGGTATATTTTCATTGAGAACTTGTCGATATTCGAGTATGAGAATCTCTAATTTGTTATCTCCTTAGGAATGCTTGCATGCATGGATGATGCCATTTAGCTGATACTTTTCGGATGCATATTATCGCTTTTAGTGCCTATATGATTGCATGAGAATTTACAAATCTCATACTTTGTGTGTAGCCCAGTCATATTAGGGCTTTCACCTCGGAATGAAAGATAATAAGCTGCAAATTGGTATGAACCTTTGTTTTGTCATTCTAAATGTTGTCTCAAAAGTCACAATCGTTATCGTGTCCACGTCTCAAGATATTCAAGGTCAAAGGTCACAAAAATCGGTTTTTCGCGAATATCTGGCTTCCTATCGGTTAAATGAGATTTGCATTTATTATAAAAGTTGTAGGCTATAAAATTCCCTACAACTTTTGTTTAAACTTTTTTTTCATACGACCAACCGTTTTGAAGGTAGAGCGCGAAGAGTGCACATCGTACAGTCATATACGGCCTAATGCAAGGTCAAGCGTGAGTCATGGTTATCAGTACGTTATAAAGTCAATTATTTACTTGGAAATTATAATTATTAAACAATGCCTATTATTTATGTACTAACTATTAATTATTTATATTTAATTAAAGTAAGTAACTTGATTTGCAACGGTACAATTTCAAACTAACGAATAATCTTGACTCATACAAAGTGGAGAGAGTGGCCTTGAATACTATAGAACATCTGTCCCGGCAATGAATAGAAAAGGGCATAGGGTAGGGACAAGTATTTCCAGGTATATAAGTATTGAGAAATTTACGCGTTTTAAAGAAAAGATATATAATGTCGTGTTAACTTAAAATAAAACTAAAATATATAATCCAGAATTAATAATATTTTATACTTAAATAGTTAAATATGAATAATTATATATAAATAATCAAGTTACTTACTTTAATTAAATATAAATAATTAATAGTTAGTACATAAATAATATATATAATTATTCATATTTAACTATTTAAGTATAAAATATTATTAATTCTGGATTATATATTTTAGTTTTATTTTAAGTTAACACGACATTATATATCTTTTCTTTAAAACCCGTAAATTTCTCAATACTTATATACCTGGAAATACTTGTCCCTACCCTATGCCCTTTTCTATTCATTGCCGGGACAGATGTTCTATAGTATTCAAGGCCACTCTCTCCACTTTGTATGAGTCAAGATTATTCGTTAGTTTGAAATTGTACCGTTGCAAATCAAGTTACTTACTTTAATTAAATATAAATAATTAATAGTTAGTACATAAATAATAGGCATTGTTTAATAATTATAATTTCCAAGTAAATAATTGACTTTATAACGTACTGATAACCATGACTCACGCTTGACCTTGCATTAGGCCGTATATGACTGTACGATGTGCACTCTTCGCGCTCTACCTTCAAAACGGTTGGTCGTATGAAAAAAAAGTTTAAACAAAAGTTGTAGGGAATTTTATAGCCTACAACTTTTATAATAAATGCAAATCTCATTTAACCGATAGGAAGCCAGATATTCGCGAAAAACCGATTTTTGTGACCTTTGACCTTGAATATCTTGAGACGTGGACACGATAACGATTGTGACTTTTGAGACAACATTTAGAATGACAAAACAAAGGTTCATACCAATTTGCAGCTTATTATCTTTCATTCCGAGGTGAAAGCCCTAATATGACTGGGCTACACACAAAGTATGAGATTTGTAAATTCTCATGCAATCATATAGGCACTAAAAGCGATAATATGCATCCGAAAAGTATCAGCTAAATGGCATCATCCATGCATGCAAGCATTCCTAAGGAGATAACAAATTAGAGATTCTCATACTCGAATATCGACAAGTTCTCAATGAAAATATACCTAAAGAAATTCGGAAATGTCGAAAAATCATATATACTGTGAAGAATATGAGACAAGCATAAAATAATAGTTTTACTCTATATTATACTGACACTCATGAAACTACCTAAACTAAATGATACAGACCCACAATAACAGCACCTAATTCAGAGTAAATATAAAAATTTATTCAATCTAGTGCATGCCTATAATGCTAGCATGACTAAAAAATATTTTTCCATGCGTTATGGGCATAAACAATGAATAATACCAACAAACCCCTAATGTCAATGACCTACCGCATTCACTTTTTTCTATATTATTTATCTTTCAGTACGTACCCAAAATTTATCAATGAAAATGCGTCTATATTCCTACTCATTAGGACTACTCCTACATCGATCATACATAAACTCCATAAAAAGTAGCATTCCAGAAGCCATAAACCGTAATATCTTTCCTATACAACATCCATAAATAATCTCAAATTTAGAATAGATACCCAAAACATACATCTCAACATAGTGATCTAAAAAATAGACCCACGCACTTATCAAAAGGGACAAATCATAAATTGTACGAACAAAATTATCACCATCTCAGGCACTACAAGATAATAACTCTCTTGGAAGAAATTATTAGAATTTTTGAATAAAACCAATGAGCATCCTATAGTAAAGAAAACATGAATGAATATAGTACCATACTTCTACATAATAGTAAAATCAGAAAATGAAGTATAGAAACTGCTTTAAGAAATAAGTGATGATGATGAAGACAAACAAAATGCTGCTACAAGCAAACTAAAATTTAAAACTATACTAAATATCAAGAACGTATTACTGCATCCATAGATTTGAGCAATCAACATAGTAGTCTAACCGAACAAAATACATTGTAGACGATTTTTAAAGTACTATTGACATGAAACCGATAAAAGCAATAATATACAATAGCAATGAGTCACAAACCAAAGAAACGACGTATCCAAGCAAAATGAAACTGAAAACAATCAATGTAAATAATAATCAGCAAACTAGAACAGGCGCATCTGTGAATGGACATTTATGAAAACACGTCTCAATGTCGCGCATCACGTTACCCGCTGCCCACGGCCAACACAACAAGAAAAAACGCCTCCATCAAGCAAAACCAAATTACAATGCAATGTACGCCATGCCACTTCTCTTCCACGCTGTAGATTCCGATGCCTCAAAACTCGCGCCGACAGGGAAGTCTATGCGTACGAAAAACTAATCTTAACAAGCAAAATCACTTGCACATGCCACGCATCCCCCGAGGTCAATTTCCATGCTTAACAGAACTCGCCGCCGGGCAAATCTACACCGCAATCACGATCCTCTGAAAAGCGACGCAAATCATTCCGAATTTCCTACAAGGTCGTCCATACTTAAAGACAGGCACCCTTTGATGAGCAACGCGGAAACTTAACCAAACGCTCACGAGGCAAATTTCTACGGCTCATAACATCCGCCTTGGTGGAAACAAGCGACGCGCATCACATCTACAATACCGTCCATAGACATCAAACGAGGAGCAAAAACGTACCTTAAGCAAGCGCCCACTAAGTAAATTCTCATGCCTTAGAGCACCCATCGAAAGGCAAGCCCTGCGCCCATCCATAATGCAGCGCCCTCCATACCACACAATAACTCGCATCATAAAAACTTCCGGCACGGCTAGCATGATCAAGCAAATCGGCAATTTCCACACGCAGCCAAAGACACCAATCGCTGCAACGCGTTCCCTATCCAAGCGCCCATGAAGTAAATTCCCACGGCTTAGAATACGCGCTGACGGGCACGTCCATCATCCATCAGTATCGCAGTCATCCGTCTATACAAACGCCCGCCGTCACCACGCAGCCAATCGCACCATAAAAAACGTTCAGTACGCATATTGTGAAAAAGTAAATCGTTCGACCCGGAAGCCTCTCAGTAGTGAGATATGCTAGAAATTCTCAAGCCCTATAAGCAGTAAACCTATCGCGTAGAGCGCCACCTATCAATAGAACTTCCCTAATGGCTTAGCAACCCTAATACTTCAAGCTATCAACTCTAGACGTGGATTTCCTAACATATACATTAAAGTAGTCATGGGTAAAAAACTATCTACCGCTAGAAGCGTTAAAGACCCGAGAAACACTTCCACCAAAGATGAATAACGAAACCATGCAAAGACTATAAGAAACGAATGTATGAGAAATCCTTCCAGATGAATAAAAAAACATGGATAGTATAATTATCTATCGCTAAAAGCGTCAAAGGCTTAAACATTTATATTGACCCTATATAAACACGCTGGGAAATCTAAGTCTTTAATCTATTAACTGAAAACACGGGACTAATCTAGACAGAAATCAACTTTCTAGTTTCACCATTTACCATCACAGGCTGTAAAGGCGAAGGATATGCACCAGTAATCTAAAGACATATGACTACTTCTACTAACCGCTAGAGGGTACTAAGACCCGGAACACTTACCTATCTAACCAAGGTACCGATGTATATTTACCTTAGACCCATACCTTCTCACCCCTGGTACCCCCCTATACCAATCTTGTACACATACCTACATACCTAAGGCCCACATCTACACAAATCTGATACACATATCCACATACCTAAGGCCCACATCTACACTAATCCGATACACATATCCACATATCCTAGACACACACCCTCGCTGCAACCACCCAAAAGATCCACACCTATTCCGGACTCACACCTTCTTATCTCAGGCACCTACCCATTCTACCCTAATATACACACCCATACACCCAAGACACACACCCTCGACAACATTTGAAATTTGTATGGAAAAAGTGAATTAGAACTGGTACTCTATACCTACTTACCCATCTAGGGCTACAAAAATTGCAGTAAGAAGTTTAGTAGTAAGAAGCCAAATTCTTTTTCGAAACCTTACACTACATACGAGAAATTTGTCTTTCCAGCTGGTGCTGCCAACGGGGATTTTTTATTTGCAAGCTGTATTTTCCAGCGTGTTTTGCCTTTTTCACTGCCCGTTTTTTTTGCTCACATTTTTGATACTATATTCCCCAAGTGTGATATTTTGCGTATTTGAGGTATTTTCCCTCGACTGCATCATGAGCTTTGTTTTATTTTCATTGATTTGTAGCCCAACTAGTTTTGTTTCGCTGTCGAGTTTCAGGAAGAGTTCCTTGGCAGTTGTTCATGATCGTGACAAAATGTCGACGTCGTCCACATAGACTTCTACTTGGCTCGACTTGAATAGTAATGTACCTCGCGTATCAACAGTTAGCTTCCGTATGACGTACTCCAAAGCCAAATTGAATAGCAATGGGGCCAGCCCATCTCCCTGCTTTAGTCCGATATTTGTGTCAAAGACATCGGTGACTTGGTTATTGATGTGGACTTGGGAGGTCGTCGATGTCATTGTCGTTTTGATAAGACGGACTAACTTCGCTGGGATGCCAAAGCAAAGCATTATTTGGTACAGTGCATACTGTCGTATGCTTGCTTAAAGTCAACGAAAATTGAGTGTTCATCTATGTTGAGCTCCCAGCATTTTTCAAGTTCCTGCTTGACTCTGAATAATTGGTCAGTTATCGATTTGCCTGCTCTAAGACCACCTTGATACTCCCCAATAATAATGTTGGCGGATGAACACTACTGCTACCATATTTGATGAGTTCCACTGGAATCTCATCGATGCCCAGCGCTTTATTATTCTTTTAAACTTTGATAATGGAACAAACTTCATCCAGGGTTGGTGGGGCCAATGAAAGTTCTCCGCAGACATCTATAGGCCCCGATGTTCTGAAGCTATGCGGAGAACTTGGGAGGTTTTTGAAATATGATGCCCATCTTTCCTTAATGTTGATTTCATCAGCGATGATATTGCCGATTTTATCACGACAGAGCGTGGTTTGGGGCTTTTAACCACGTTTCAGGCTTTTCACTCAATTGGTCATATAGTATTTTATTGTCTTAATTTAAATTATCTTACTCGCTACTCTTCTGAAATTTTCATAGTGTTCTCTATGTACGCCTGCCACTTTTTATCTAACGCATTCTGGCACTCATCATCGAACAATCATTTCTCTTGTGCCAGGCTTGAAGCCCAATCGTCTGTTTTGTCATGGTCTTAATAGCGGTTTTCACTTCCATCAAGAGCTCGTTACTCGTCGAGGGTCGAGGTTGTCGAGGGTCTCCATAAAATTTTTGGCCACAGACGCCGTTTGGCGCCTTTTGATGTCAAATCTTTGTAGTACGCTGGTCTTCGCAGAATTTGCCATTGACAAACGACATCAATAGGTTAATTTGATCAAGTAATGATCTGAGTTACAATTGGACGTCAAGTATGCTCGAGGCCCAACGTTGTTGGATCGGAATATTATCGATCTAGTTTTGTGTGTTGCTATCCGGTGCTACATAGGTCATTTTATGAATGCGTCGATGTGGGAAACAAGTCGAACGTATGACTAGATTTCTGCTACATGTAAAGTCAATCAGGCGCTGGCCGTTATCATTTGTTTCATCATGGAGCTCTTATCCTCCAGTCGTTCCCGATGAGATAGCTCATTACCAACCTTCTTAGCGTTGAAATCACCTAGAATTATTTTTGTGTCGTTTGTAGGCCAAATTAATTTTTGTGTGATTTTTTAGGCTATATTCACAAATCTGGAATTAGTATTAGAAAAAGTTGGATGCATCCGAATTCTAGTAGATTTTAAGATTCTCCAGTGAAAAAATTTTGGATATGAATGTAGGGAGTGGATATAGTCATCTAATAAAAGTCATCAAATAACCATTTTTTGTGAAATTTACTACTTTTTGTAATTCATGTACTTACGCTAACTCGCCCACAATTCCATTATAATTGATCATGATTCTTTGCAGTAATACTTAGAGATATTTAGTCTAATCACCTGATATTACTTTCTATCAATGAAAGAGAAAGTTTTTGTAATCGAATTCATTTTCGCCTTCACAAAATACTCCAACTGAAAATAGAAAAAGACAGCTTCCTTTTAATTTTGTGTATTTTACTTTTATTTTTCTTCTCGATTTTCAACCGTATTCGTTCGGTCTTCTTCAGCGATTAATTTATTTTTACTCACATTCCTGCTTATATACTAGCTATGTTTAAGGAAATTTACTCTAGATCATTAAAAGGTAGTTAGGGAAATTTGCTTAAGCTAATAAAAGGTAGGAAAGGTAATTTATAAAAATATTATTTTTACAAGATTCAGAAAAGATATTATTATTTAATAAATTTGAATAGCCATGATCTGCAGTTTCCGTAATCCTGATTCATCAACTTTTTTCTTTCCCGGGTAATTGCCAGGCTTTCCATCACATCCAATTCACGTGTATCTCTAGCTTCCTTGATGACTACAGCGTCCTCCATTGTTATATCGTGTCCCATCGTGATAATATGTTCCGCTACCACCGACTTGAAATTCGAAGTTCTTTCTTTCTTGCTGCTGCTTCGCCTAGATGCTCCTTGATTCGCGTGCCGATGAGTCTCCTCGTTTGACCTATGTACACTTCTTCGCAAGTGGGACATTCGATGCGATAGATACCAGATTTTTCGTGTGGTTCGCGCTTGTCTTTGGTTGATCCAAGAACGTTTTTGAGCTGGTTCTTGCAGCTTGATTCGATTAACCGTACAGAATTGAGCTGATTTATTCGCCTCTTGATCCGATTGCTGATGCCTTCGTGATAAGTTAGAGCCTTCCAATACGTTTTCGCCTTCGTGATAAGTTAGAGCCTTCCAGTACGTTCTTTCGGTATTCGCATTTGATAATGTTGATCGTCCCTGACGCTGTCTTTTAATCTGGGTCTTCTGTGCCATCCCCCTAATCGTCGAGTCCTTGAAGCCCTTTAGTCTAGCTGTCTCAACAATGTACCTCATCTTCTTTTCCTTAGCTTCCTTGCTTAGCGGCAAATCGAGCATCCTGTGGATCATGGCTCTGTACGGAGAAACCTTGATTTGCTGCGAACGATTTGATGTATTTGGAATCGTTCTCTGTGTGTGAGTTGCTTTCCGGTATACATCGAAAGTTATATTTGTTTGGGTCCTCCTTAATACTATATCTAGGAACGATAGTTTACCGTCTTTGTCTTCCTCCATCGTGAATGCTATATTCTTGTGGGCTCCATTCAGGTCAGCAAGCACCTTCTCCACGTCACTCCTTTTCACATATGCAAACACATCGTCCACATATCGGACCCAATGTT
This sequence comes from Odontomyia ornata, assembly GCA_963969285.1. Taxonomy (NCBI): domain Eukaryota; kingdom Metazoa; phylum Arthropoda; class Insecta; order Diptera; family Stratiomyidae; genus Odontomyia; species Odontomyia ornata. The sequence goes on from OZ017738.1 coordinate 446,337,554, forward strand.
TTGGTAACTGGCCTTTCTCCTGCAGTCCGTCTTCTAGTTTCGTCATGAATATCTCGCCGAAGAATGGTGAAAGTGGATTTCCCATCGCTATTCCACCTTTCGTCTTATAAAATTTTCCCCGAAAGGTGAAATAATTTTCTATCATGCAAAGTCTCGCAAGTTGGATATACTGCCTAGTTTTTATCCTCCAAGATAATGAGTTTTCTTGGTGAGAAAGCCATTCTTCTATATATCCCAGTGTCTCCATCACCGTGATACTCGAAAATAGAGCTTTCATGTCGAAAGACACCATAATTTCGTCTTGCGCTGGTGGGCCACACTTCAGGATTTTCTCGGAGAATTCTTTGCTGTTTTTTACAGATCTACCATTCATTTGGGTCATTCCTTTAAATTCGTTCACCAACCATCTTGCCAGTTCTTGGGTCGGTACATTCACGGCCGAAATAATCTCACGCATTTCGTTTCCCTCTTTGTGTATTTTTGGCAAACACTTCATCCTAGGCGAAACAGGACTGCTCACTCTAACCTTCGTCAATTCGCCAATTAATGACTCACAACTTTTAGTTATCCTTTCGAATCTTTTCATGGATTCCTCTAACGGGCTCCGGCGTAGCTCGAAGAAATTACCGCTGCTTAGCTTTTGTATGACCGCCTCATCATACTTGCTTTTATCCATCACTACCACTGTGTTTCCTTTATCTGCCTTGACAAAGTGAACAGGTTTCTTCTTCAGTTCAGCAACTTTGCTCGCCTTTTCACTGTTTACCACCTTTTTCGCTCCCCTTATCGCCTCGGCTATATCATTCCTTGCCATTGTTTTCTGTGCTTCCGGTAGTCTGCTCATTGTTGCTTCCGTTTCTACGGTAATCTCCTCTATAGGTATTTTTGATGGTTTTATGGCGTCTTTATTATAGCTTGGTATCATAAAACATATGTTTATGCGGACACGAAAATAAATACTTGGATATTGTTTGATTTATCCCAAACTTTTATTTTGATTTTCTCTCCCATTTTATTTTGAATAACGACAACAGTACCAACAGCTTATGATTTTTATACATTGATACGGCCTCATTGATGAAATTTTTTTTAAATACGTTCAATAGATTTAAAATTGGCGAAATGACTGTGTAGGTAGTATACGAGTATACCTTGGAAATCAAGTTTGGCATGATTTTCAAAATCATATTCACAAATTTTGTGGCAGAAAAGTATTTCACAATCAAATTATCCCTTCAAAGATTATCCAACTTCTATCTTGCTATGAACGTCCCTACAACCTGGTTTTGCGCAAATCTAATTTAGTATGCTCATCCTTAAAAAAATTCTTTCATTTCCTTCAACTTATTCAGCATTCTTTTTGAATCTCTTTTATCATACGTGTATCAAAAATACTTAATTAAACTCCAGCCCAATTCAAATAAGATGCCAGTTTACAATCAAATACAGGATGACCCTTAAAATCTAATTCAACTCCTAATTATCTCCAATGAAATTCCTCTATTGTTCAAGCAAATGATTCCGTCTTTGCACACTTATAATGGAATTATCCTAATTTTCTTCCTCTTTCTGCACGTTCTCTGTACGAGTATCTCCGTGTCTTTAGAGCGAGTCAACTAAGGCAAACAATTCTTTGTGAGGGAATTCCAATTTAAATTCCAGCTTCAAAAACATCAGCCAATATTGGAAAATACTTTTCTGTTCTGAGCAACACACAGAAAGTAGCCGAGAGCAAGGAGAATAGTCGCGCGAGGACTTCTTTGATGATGCAAAAGGAGATCTATATTTCGAGGCTAGATGAAATATCAAACATTTTAATTAAATTCAGTTCAATGAAGTGTCCACTACCAAGAGCATGGATAAATATGTAGAAAAGTTTTTGAAATGGAATAAAGGGTTCAACTTTAGTATGAATATAAGAAAATTGAGATTACATTGAATGAAAATAGTTGAAGCTGATTAAACTATTGATTAAATAAAATCATTAAAGAAATACCGATTTTTTAAATTAAATTTTATCAAGCCAGGCACGGTACTGATAGTACAGCATTTTACCTTTGTGTAATATGAATTGGCTCCGTTTAATAATTAGGGTTTTGTACTAAAATACAAAACCCTATTGCAATCACGACCTGTGTCCGTCTGTCCGTCTGTACAGCCATGAAACTTTGTGGAAAGGTCAGAAGTGGTGACTTCTTGAAAGTTCAAGGGTGGAAAAGTTTTTCAATGGGGTTAAAGGGGGGTCTGCCCATATAGGGAGATGACCACTCAAAAACCATGTTTTCACCATTGGTAGTCGAGTAGGGTGTCATTGAAAAGGTCTCAATGAGATCTTTTCAAAACAAGTCTTAAAATTGCCTTCTGAGTACCGAAAGGGGCAGGGGAAGGGGAAATATACGAACTTTTCGCGTACCCCCCCCCCCGCGATTGGACACCTTCCATCCGAAAAATCTGAAAAAAGTATGAATGTAGGCCTTAATGGGTACAACAACAACAAATACATGAGAAGTCGAAATTCACTCAACTTTGTTAGTAATAGTATGATTTATAAACGATACCCTTAAATTCAATAAAACAGATGACCATTAATAAGATTGATCTTTTCTGAAAGTTTCATAAAGATTGAATAGTATTTAACGAAGTTATAGCGATTTGAATTTTCCTGTATTACTATGGAACAATATGCCCTGTATTACTTTGGACAGGGTTGGAAAGCACGAGCAATTGGGAGAGAAGAATGCTTCCAAGTGCTTTGCTTTTCTCTGCTTTATAATGCTCTCAATAAATATTGCTCGCATTTGCTCTTGCTCTGCGTACCAAGAAGCTGTCACAATCGCTTTGCTCTGAAAGTATTCATCGCAAATTTGCTTTTGTCTTTTCGCTCTGGAAATGCTAAGACTCGTAAACCTTTTGATTTGCTCGTAGATTTGCTCACTTTTCCTTTTTACTTTGCTCTCAAACATATTGGAATCTGGAATGATCATGCTCGCATCAAATGCACTGATTTACTCTTGTGTGTGCTGTCGTGCAGTGCATGAGCTAGTTATTCATTGCGCAATTATAAAATCGCCTTAATTTCCAGGTTTATTTTTCGTAGAAATTATATAGCAGGTAGTAAATAAGTACATTTTTTATATTGTTAAGGAGAATAACTCTCTTAGTAGGCGTGCATAAAATACAAAGTTATTTATTTTAAAGGGAAGAAAAGTTTCAACGTCATTCTGAGAGAGAAATTGATCAGGTAAATATTTTATATTCCAAATTGATAAATTCTTTAAGACCTGTTCTTTTGACGATAGTCCCGATTGCGACGCCATTCTTTTGTCACTGGGTGATGATCCAAACATACGTATGTAAACATTGAAAATCCGTTCAAAAATGTTTAGTATAATATATAGTGATTACTTTTGCCGAGATATTTGGTATAATCTAATATATAGTGTTTTCATTAGTTTCAAGGAGATGATAACTGAAATCCAGGCAGTATTCTGATTCGGCTCAGGGAAATTCGCTCACGTGGAACTGATACTTAGGAATATTTTTCCTCTGAAAATGAAAAAAAACTTCAAATAACTATTTGCTCATGTATTCTTCATTGTAATTCTTATTTGAAGTTTAGATTTGCTCCATACAAAGTTCTCCCTGGTTTCTAATTTTTTATCTCTATTTAATATATTTTCTTTTTACCGAATTTTTGCTCATTCGCAATGACATGCAAGTTGCTAAAGAGGAAAATGCGTAAAGTAGTGAAGAAAAGAGGGAACTTTGTATGTGGGAAAGTGGAAACTTCAGATGAGAATTATAAGTGAATAGTGCAACAGTACAAAAAAATAGTCAAAGTTTCCATATTTGGAGGGAAACTATTGTATTTAACCAGTTGTAGGTGAAAAACTCCGCCAAAAATCAGTCGAAATCCATTTAAAACTTGCGTAAAATTGAATTTTTTTAATTTTCAAACTGAGAGGTGTTTTTCTTACAACTTTGAATTAAATAAAAAAATGTATTGCAGTTAGTTACAAAAACAAAAAACAAACCAGAAAAATAGAATATATCTTATATCGAAATAAATTTTAAATTTTATTTACAGTCATGCACGTGAAAAAAAACTGCAATCTTGGAATACTTCGATAAATTTGCAGACAAGGTAGCAAAGTGCAAGAAATGTGGAATTTGTATGAAGAATGAGCGAAGCAATAACTTGAGAAGACATCTTGAAAAAATCCATGCTATCGTTTTCACCGAAGAAAATCGTGCACACTCCTCGAATGTGGTAGCGTCTTCATCTTCTTCTATTCTGAAAAAGGTTCCGTCCAAGAAAGACTTTGTCAAAGTGAATATTTCTAAAAAAGGACTTATTTAAATCATATATTGGTTTAGTTACTGAAAATAATATTCCATTTCATGTCTTAAACTCCGCTAACTTTTGGTCAATATTCGATCCAATTTGTGATGGCTTAAGTGCTATTCATGGGAAAAAATTCCGTTTAAATGCAACAAACTGCAAATCAAATGTAGCATTAGTAGCACAAAAAATAAGGGACATTATGAAATGTGAAATGAAGCATAAGTCATTGTCACTCAAAATTGACAGTGCAAGTAGATTATCTCGAACTATTTTTGGAATTAATGGCCAATATATAGAAAATGACAAAGTCAATTCAAGGCTTTTAGGCATGGTTGAGCTGAAAGGTGCAACGGCGTCCACATCCAAAAAGTTCGCTGCCAAAATTTTGGATGTTTTAAACCAATATGACATATCAATTCAACAAATTATATCCATAACATCAGATAAAGGAGCTAACATGATAAAAGCTAAGGCTTTTATCAGATCTTCCCATCACAGGGGTTGAACATGACGCAGAAGAGATAAATGAGAATTATCTGGAAAATATCAATAATTTTGAATTTTTTGATGAATCTTTTATAAAAATTAATTCACTGCAACATTGCCGGTGTGCGGCTCATACGTGTCAGCTTTGTGCGCATGATTTAACCAAAGAAAATACTGTCAAGAATTTCTTACTTCAGTGCAGAAATTCGACGAAATATATAAGGAAGTCATCCAATGGTTTTAGAGAGCTCTTCAAATTGAAAAATCTACGAGTGCCCGGATTGGACTGTGCTACAAGATGGGGATCTACGTATAACATGCTAGAAGCTCTCAAAAATGCAAGAAGTGTTTTAGAAAATCTTGAGAGTGTCAGTGTCACCAATAAATCCGATGACGAAAATTTTGAAATGAATCTACCTTTATCGAGTTATATTGATGCTTATGTAAAGGTCTGTGCTCCGCTGTACAAGATTATTGTAAAATTTCAAGAAGCGAATTCGAACTACGGAGAATTCAATGCTTGTTGGCTCAAATGCAAGCTGATAACCAGGAAAGTAGTTGGAAAAAACGCCGATGAATATATTTTCAAATGCATTGGAGAGAAACTTTTAGATTCTATCGAAATTCAAGAAAACAAATGACTAAATAATGAAGCATTTAACGCGTGTTTATTTCTCAATCTCAGGTTTCATCACTTATTAACCTTCCAGCGGGCGCGTGGGCGGCAATTTGGCCGCCTTTTTAAATAAACACATAAATGATTGCCCATAAGCCAGCGAAGCACAGCGAAGCCCATAGGTATGCTTTAATAAGCACATAAGACAACAAATGGCATGTCAGAAATATTTTTTCCACGCGATCGCCCTGTGTCAGTCAGTTCCAAAGTTGAGTGTGTCAGGTCAGCAGTGTTAAGGCGGCTAGATTGCCGCAACGCGCCTTTTTGTGAACAATTTTTTTCTTGTCGTCCAACCAAAATGTTAGTACCTAAATTTCCAATTATATTGCATATTTACTGTAGTTTTACGAATGGTCGTAGCCAATTTTACAAAGTGTTGTTTTTAATATTTTCTCTGAAGTTCAAACAAAAAAATCTATTATTAGCATTTCCTCTCATACAGGAAACGTTACAGCAGGCCGGAAGATATTCTTCGAATTCTCCGAAAATTGGAGGAGCAGGAGAAGGCACAAGGCGAAATCGAAGAAAATGATGAGGATTCCGACGATCCAGACTACGAGCATGAGGAAATTGAGAGACGAGCATGACTGTTACTCTGAAATTGAACTGGATAGAGGAATTGAAGAGACTTTGGATGTTGGTGAGAGCTTTCGATTTTTTATTGGGAAAGATCAAGAAACGTTGTGGGCAAGTGAACCAATTGAAGGTATTACAAATACCAAAGCAAAAAATGTGGTGAAAGTTTTTCCAGACCCTAAAGCGGCTGCTCGTAACTGTTATACAGAAATTGACTGTTTCTCAGCTATAATGTCCCCTGATATGATTGATGACATAGTCCGCTATACTTACATCTACATTCAGAGAAAAAAACTACTAGTTCTGAAAGCAGAGAGAGAGATTTTAGATGGACTGACAAAATAGAAATTCTATCTTTTTTTGGGCCCTTATTTTTGTTGGCAGTGAAGAGGGGGTAACCGTACCAATCTGGCTGAATATTTTACTACAAATGGCACTGGTTTTACGATCTTACGAGCAAACTTTAGCGAAAGACGTTTCCGATTCCTGATGAGGTGCATACGGTTCGATGATGTAAATACACGACCCCAACGAGCGAATACAGACAAGCTGGCCCCAATTCGAGAAATTTTGAACAAATTTATTAGAAATTGCCAACAGTTCTATTCTTCTGGCGAGTTTCTGACCGTTGATGAAATGCTCGTTGCTTACAGAGGCCGCTGCAGCTTCATACAGTATATGGATAAAAAGCTTGCTAAATACGGGATAAAAATATACGCCTTATGCGATGCTCGAACTTTCTACACATATAATGTAGAGATCTACTGTGGAAAGCAAACGACGGGCCCCTACGCTTCTACATATAAGCCTTATGACATCGTCACCAGATTGACAAGGCCAGTAATAAAAACAAATAGAAATATTACCACGGACAACTTCTTTAGTAGCTATCCTTTATCAATAGATTTGTTAAAGAATGGATTGACCTTTTTGGGTACGCTCAAAAAAAACAAAAGAGAAATTCCTCCGGAGTTCATAATAGGAAATCGTAGGATAGTACCGGGGAGTTACAAGTTTGGTGCTCAACCTGACGTCACTTTAGTCTCCATGGTGACTAAGAAACACAAAGCTGTGCTTGCTCTGTCTACTATGCATGATAGTAACTTAGCTGATGAAGAAACTGGCAAGCCTTATCAGGGACTTGATTACAATGCCACAAAAGGTGGAGTGGACACCGTGCACCTCATGTGTTCGAGAGCTTCCACTTCCAGAACAACTCGAAGGTGGCCAATGGTGGCGTTTTACCAACTACTTGATGTAGCAGGGATCAATTCCTACAAACTTTTCGGGGCCAATAATCCTAACAGGAAGATTGTTAGAAGAACATACTTGTACAACTTAGGCATGTCACTCATGGAGGAAAATTTGAAGTACAGGGCCACAATAAATACCCTTCCACGAGAAATACAGTGCTTTTGAGAGCAGTACAAAGAAGCTACTCCACAGGATCGACCAGAGGGTACTATAAGCACGAAAAGGTCTATTTGCTATTTATGCGGTAGCAAGAAAAACAATAGGACGTCCTTGTCCTGTTACAAATGTGGACGATTCGTGTGCAAAAAAAAAACACTCATTGGTGGTAGTTTCATGTAATTCGTGTGCAGAACATGAAGAACATCATGAAAATGTGTAATTTCACAAGCATTAGAATTACCTTGTATATGTACAGAATAAATTGTTTATCTTGTTCATAAGATCATTTTCCTATCGTTCATATTGAATTCCTTTATTTTTTATAAGTCAATTAAATTTGTATTTTTATTTACGCTATCAGATAAAAAAGAAAGGCAAAAGATGGCTGAACTACTGTCTATCGATAGTCAGGAATTTCGTTCCATAAAATTAATAAATAAACAATTTAAAAATATATGTATTATGAAGCTGGTGTTTTTCTAATATATCTGTTAAAAAAAAACAACGATAAGTAATATAAATACGCATTTACATACATGAAAACAGAACGAGCTCTGAGGCGGCCAAAATGCCGCCACGCGCCCGCGGTTGTGAGTTTCAACCACGCGCCCGTCGGAAGGTTAAACGCTGAAAAGCGACAGGAGGCCAAAATTTTTTACTGAAGCTGTGGACACAACTGCAAAGCATAAACCCTGAGCTATGCAAAATGAATGATTCAAACGAAGCAGCGAGAAAGAAAATTTGCTTGTTATAGATGACGATGATGAAAATAATATCCTCAACAATTTTCTACAACAAGGAGTTGAAAATACTTCACAAAAAGAAATGGACTTGCAAACGAAAGTGGAAAAATTTTCGCCAATATTTTCGGGAGCAGATGTAGATGTCTTAGAATACTGGAAAACGCGAAAACATTGTAATCCAGAGTTCTATACGTTAGCAATGACATGTTTTGCTATACCCCCAACTCAAGTGTCAGTAGAAAGAGCATTTTCAGCTCTTAAACTAATCCTTTCCGATCTTAGAGTGCAACTATACCAGATCTTCTTCAGGACATTTTAATAGTCAAACTGAATAAAAACTTCATGGATGAAGCAGTGAGCTCTTTATCATTATTTGAGGAAGATGATGAACATTTTGAATAGTTTGTAGTATTTTTAATCTTTATTCAGATATAGAAAACTCTTAAAAGCACAAACAATTTAGATAAGAATGTCTTTTATGTTTGTAATTGTTACATTTTAAACTTAAAATATAGCTTGTTTCTTATTTTTTGAAAACACATAACATTTTTTCCCACTGAGTATCGTATTTTCCCTTTTCAATATAACCCAGCTTACCTGCACAAAGAATGTTATTTGTACCATCCGATTGAAGCGTTTAGTAGGGAAAATTCCCTTTTTCAAATTATTTACTTTAGCTTGATAGCATTTGAGAGCAAAGCAAAGTATTCTAAGCAATCGAGAGCAATTCCTCAAAGACTCGCATTGCTCTTGCTCATACAAGGAAGCAATTCCAAATACTCTCAAAATTCTTCGGAGCAATTTGAAGCCCAGATTTGTTGCTCATTGACTCAATAAAAGCAAAGCAAAGCATAACAGTCTGCTCTCAATTTAGTTAGAGCAAAGCAAAGCAAAGAGCAATAGGAGCCAAATTGCTGGAGCAATTTAAAACCTGACTATTGAAACATCTGGCTATGGAGCCATATGCGCTTTTTACCGACTCAGACACTACAGCTTTGCTAGGATTTGCATGAAATTTCAGGAATGATAGGTATCATGAAGATGAGTACATACAATTGAAACAAGTCGAAGAGGCAGGAGAGAGCTCCTAGCAAAAGGGCTTTGTAACCATTCTAAGATTCGAAAAAACAGGCCATGAATCGATGATTACAGTACAGAGGAGTGGCCTCTGAAAAAAAAATGTCATGAAAGTAAGTCGATATGAGTATCAACTGAAACTTCTCTATGAGAGCTTTTCAAAACTGACAGTTTTTGCTTCAGTGGGGGCACAGGGTGGGAAATACATGAAAAATGTGTTTCCTCCCTCGCGACACCCGTGATCTAAAAAATCTGAAAAAATTATCAAGGGAGATGTTTATGGGTATAACTATAACAAATACCTCAGAAGTAAAAATTTTTTCAACTTTGCTACTAATAGTATGATCCTGGAACATGACATGTTTCTTGATTTTATGCGTTACTAGTTACTGCATTTTGTAAGTAGAGTACAAAACCCTTCTGACATGAGCATAGGTCTGTCTACCCAACTTGTTTTAATTATGTTTTTGAACGTTCGAAATAATTAATTAGCATTTTAAAATAACAATGTCATTGGCTTTCAAAGGAGTGTTGATAAGGACCATTCGAAATTTGGGAAAATTTCGCTTGTAAATGAAAGGGTAAAAACAAAAATTTTGCAAAAAATTTTGAGCTGCAGGATTGCTATTTAAGACTGAATTTTTACTTTAGAATTAAGAAAAAAGAGCACCATAAACTTTGATTAATAATTCTTCCAAGTATGTTTAACACGTACGAGATTCTCATAAACATTACTCGTATGTTCAGAAAAATAAGTTTTGATGGAGTTCATATTAACCAGTTCATTCTGATTTTCCTGCAGCAATGCTTTTCCAGCTAATTAAGTATAGTAATAACTTATCTCTTCCACAACTGGGGTTTTTCAAAAAACTCATTCAAATACCAGTTATAAAATACATAAAAAAATATTGAAGCATAATATTAAACAAAAAATCAATTATAAGTTTTCATGGAATAGAGTCCGATAAGTACTTCTTCTTCGTAGCACTGCAGCTCCTCTCGAGCCTTTGCTTCCTGTAAATAGCGCCTCTAACTGTCTCGGCTCATTGACCGCGTCCTCTAATTTCGAAATTCGAGCAGCGATGAACTATCTTCATTGACCAAGTCAAACCAGCGTTTCCTCGGTCTCCCCACGGGTCTCCACCCTTCAGTTCTCCCTACGAATACCTTTTTGGGTATACGTTGTTCGTCTATACAATTAATGTGGCCAGCCCATTGGTCCTGCTCGTCAAAAAATCCATATAGCTCATGGCTATATCGAATTCAACGTTGGTCTCCATCTAGTTTCGCTGGCATTATTCGCCTGAGGACCCCTTGCTCGAAGGGGCTCGGTATCTTTGCGGATGTTTGTCTTAAGGTCCATGTTTTACACTCACAGCATAAAACGGTCTTATTACAGATTTGGATACTTTCCAGCGGGACTTGGAAGTAGTAATTCCTAGATGATTTCTTAATGAATTTGCAGTAGGAGGCACTTCCATCTCAGATTACCATCTCTGATTACCTTACCAAACAAGTAGGAGGGAGTAAGTCAAACTTGTGAATTTGTCATCGGGGCTTGCATGGCGTACTTTTTGCGGAATTTATACGTAATGATTCATTGATAAAAAAAGTAAAAAAAATGGAAAGAAGCGTATATAAGCACTGACGAAGTCTTGAATTTTGTCATTTGTGCTTTCTCTACCTACTTTCTTTGGGGTTTGTGAGTAATGATTCATTCGTGCAAAAGTAAATATATAGTATATCATCTCCTGCTTACTATAATTTTGAAGGTAGAGTAACGATTAGCTTCATGGATTTAAAGTTCAGTTTGGAAGGAATAGTAAACTGTATTAAAAGTATTTCCAGAACTATAAATTCACATGTAAAAACTTAATAACTAGTTAACAAACTCCTTCATACTATACAAATGGCAGATTTTTGTCGAGGAACCTTTACGAACTCGATGCTTTTTTGTTTCTCTTGCTCAAGTCCTTAAAATAAAGATTTTTATGCAACTGGAAACAAGTCTGAATTTTATTGACATAGTCGGAGTTGGTATATCCGTTCCGTAACACTGCCCCTGCAAATTATGAATTATCAAAATGCAATTCAGCCGTGACATAGTATTTACGGTCTTACCATAAATAACATTATTTAATGCATTATTCTGCTTGAAGGAAGCTTTTGAATCGATTCCATCGTAGTTAAAAACGATAATTAATTCCGTTCCAAAAAGCCTGTTAAAATTTTTTCTAAGTCTTCAGGCTGTACGATGCATTTGATAATTGCAACCTAACATTAAACGAAAAAAAAACCATTTAAAACATTTCCAACTGAAAATGAAATATGTAACGTACGTATTTATCCTTCTCTTTCTTCAAAGATTTATTTATTTTCCGCAAATTGCAATAAAGATAAGCAGTCGAGTAGCCCCGTGGTAATCAGGAGTGGCTGCTCCTGAAGAGATAAGGTGGTCATCCCGTCGAAACTGCTTAGTTTGTTGTTTTACTAGTTTAAAATAAACTACATCCGTCAAGTTTCCATCCTTCTGGCGAGTGGCGAGATGAGCGGTTCACTTCAGCCGCTTTAACATCTTTAGGTTTGACATTCCTCTTATAATGCAACGACCTTCTTCGGAGAAAGTAACGGTTGCTTTTTGTAAAATGTGTAATGCTGATTACTAGTCAGTCGTTATTGACGTCGATGAAATCGGAACGCATCTTTAACCTCTCGCGGTTCCTGAACCGCTTTTGGTCCGCTGCAAAGACATATAAAGTAATGGACGCGAAATGAGCTTATTTTCATCTATACGTGAGTGAAGCACTTGTACTACATACATGCCTTCCTCTCGCATGTGAATTGAAATCCCCCTGCGTTTCACGCCGCTGGAGAGTCCACACATTCAAGTGGCTCTCTAGTTGCTCTCACGAAAATCCCACTCCTCTTATACCTTAACCCCCGCATTGTCAACAAAATATCAACCATATGATTGAAAACATATGATTTGTGTAAATTCAACATTGATGGGAAACGTCTAATCAAGTTGAATTTGAAATTGTGCGCACAACAATTTTTTAAGATAAACCTTCAACACGCAAAAGAGTTGCGAATGTGATCATTAATCAAACTGAAAAGTTTGTTACGGATCGCGAGTGTTTTTGTGTCGAAAAAGGAAAAATGTAGTGACGTGTGTGGTATTGTAAAAATCGAAAAATTTGCCTAAGATTTATCTACAATGACATTATATCAATCGATTTATTTGAACTTAGCATATCATTACAATCCAAAACAACTATATTTACCCTAGAATTTTTTTGCTTGATAAAATGATGTGTTGTAATTCGACACAATTAATTTTTTTAGATTATAAATGTTTAATAATTTGAAAATGTGAAAACTTATTTTTAGGCTGAAAGAAGAAGTAAAAAGTTTGATTGAAATTTTAGATAAATTCCATGACTTCAAACGATCTTTGGAAACTCAAATATTGAATATTGTAGTTCATAGAATATAATTAGCACCGCAAAGCTAGTAGGGCTACATATCAATGCAAATAAAACAAAGCTCATGACGCAGTCAAGGAAAAATATTACAAATACACAAAAAATCACACTTGGCGAATACAATATAGACAAGTTGGGTAGACAGTCCTACGTTCATGTCAGAAGGGTTTTGTACTCAACTTACAAAATGCAGTTTCCAGCAACAAATAATATCAAAAGTTCGCACATTTCTTCTTTTCCTGCCCCCCTTCGGTACCCGTAAGGCAATTTTAGGACTTGTTTTGAAAAAATCTCATTAAGACCTTTCCAATGATACCCTACTCGACTACCAATCGTGAAACTTTTTTTAAAGAGTCACCTCCCTATATGGAGAGACCCCTCCTTAAACTCCTTTGAAAAATTTTTCCACCCCAAAAACTTTCAAAAAGTTACCACTTTTGACCTTTCCACAAACTTTCATTGCTGTACCTTCTATAGTTTCGGAGAAAAAGTGCTGTGATATACTGTCGGATGGATAGACGGACACAGGTCGTATTTGCAATAGGGTTTCGTATTTTAGTATAAAACCCTGAAAAAGTGAGTGAGTTTGTGTATTTAGTCGCCAAATTGCCGAAAACGGGTAATGGAAGAGACGAAATACACGGAAGAAAAAAGCTCACAAATAAAGTATTTTTTCCAGTTTTGACCAGGAAAACAAGGCTCCAAGTACACAAATCTGTGATAAGACCTGTGTTATGCTATGGGTGTGAAACATGGACCCTAACCCAAGCATCCACAAATATACTCAACGCAATTGAACGACGAGTCTTGAGGCGAATAATTAGAGCGAAGCTAGTCGCACAGTTAAACTCGAAAGTGCAACAACTTCACGAAACAGCATTTATACTCACTGGATTGTACCAAAGCTAAATGCATTGCATTTAAACAACCACTGATGACTAGACACGCGAAATATTCAACGGAACGAAAGTTCAATTTTCCCGAAGATGGCCTTTCATATGATTCCCGATGTATACGAGGTGTAGTGGAACCTCAGAGTAGTGGTTGCGGTCTGTTTTGCGAACACAGCGGTCAGAGGTTTTAACGTGGATTACAACTTGAAAGCAAAGATAGTTGCCGATCTTTTTTATTTTATCAGTGGCGCACTTAACTATTGACTTGGTGCTCGAAAAGTATCCAGTAGAGGAAATGCAGTGGACGTAGCAGCATCCTCATTCTTTGCCCTCTCCATTTATATCACCTTGCGTGCAAGATGAGTATGCCTCTCAAGACCTATCCAGTGATAAAAAATCATCAATCAACCATTGAGGACCTCAAGATCTGCAAATTCGTCCTCTCACACGTAGTATGCTTGTTGTGCAACAGCAACAGATCGTTCAACCACAGCTTCAGAATGATACCTTACTTAACCTACAAGTAAGCGTCATGACAGGTAATGGTATATTGACAGCAGTTTTGCCTCCACTTCAAGTTTTGATATCAAGACTAGCCTGTGAGACTTCAAACGAGGAAATAACCAAGTACGTTATTTCTAAACTTGGCTTTGTACGTAGATTATTTAAGTGTGTCTAATTAACCAATCTTCCGGACAAACTCATAAGCTTCTTTAAGCTAATGGTACCTTAGAGTTTATCAATTATTCTGCACTCTGAATTCTTGCTTCAAGTATTACTGCTAAAATCTTTCAACAAGCGGTAATTCAAGAGTCGATTTCGGACCCCCAGTGGAATGTGTAGTTGTCCGTGTTCTCTTTTCTTATGGTAAAATTTTGGTTTGCTCTGTCTACATTCCTTGTAGCGGTTCAATTTAAATTTATGAGCGATTCTTTTCTAAACATTCTTCCTACATCACCAATAACTACCCTTCATCCTATATTTTCTTTTGTGGCGGCTTTAATATTGCTTCTGTTGTATGGGATAAGACTTTCTCCACACTTATTTCAACTGACGGTTTATCTTTAGCTCTTTCTTCCTTTTTTTCACTTTATGCCCTTTTTCAGTACAATATTGTTCCCAATATCAATAAGAAAATTCTTGACCTTATCGCATCTAACCTCGCTAAAACTTCACTTAACTTCCTTCCCTCACCCACACTATATGTGAATCCTGATACGCACCATCCCCCACTGCCTTTTCTCATTAATACACGCCAAGCTACTTATCGAAAAAAGGTGTCGCCTGCTCGCTTCAACTTGTTTAAAGCTAACTACTCCAGGATTGAATAGGAAATCAATTCTAGAAACTGGTTTTCTCTTTTCAGGGATCAAGGCAGTTACTAACTTTTATACCATGCTATCTGAAATTATCCAGGAAAATACTCCTATGTGTCATCTGAAAAAGGCAGGTGACGTCCCATGGCTCGATTCTAACTTAGTTACGGCTCTGAAAGCTAAGAGTTCTGCTCGGTTTAAATTTCTGAAATGACGTCTCCAGAGGAATTTCGAACTGTTCAAGGAGCTTCGCAAAGAGGCCAGAAAAGCAGCTATCTCTGCTCAAAAAAAATATATAGACTATATTGAAATCTCCTTAAATGCCAATCACACGAAGCAGTTTTAGTCCTATATTTGTTCTCTTAAGAGTTCTTGTAAATTTCCGCACTTTGTTCGCTACGAAAACATTACATCGACATCATTACAAGATTCTTGTAATTTGTTCACACGGTATTTCTCGTCTATCTTCTCTTGTTCAAATATCGGTCCAGTTGCTAAGGAGTCCTCTACATCTTCATCCTTATTGGATGCTTCTAGATTTGTTACAAATCAACTCGAGATCGAGTTTATAATGCAAAACTTAGATCCAAGCATAGGCTGTGGTCCATACGGTATCCTGCATTTTTTCAATAAATCTTTGTCATCTTCCTTGTGTGTTCCTTTATCTATAATTTTTATTACAAGTCTTACCAATGCTACTTTTCCTTCCTACTGGAAATATGCACATGTTTTTGCACATTTTTAATGCAGGTGATATTATCTGTGTGACTAACTTCCGACCTATTTCTATTCTCTCCTATTTCAGCAAGATTTTTGAACGTGTTGTATAAATAAAGTCTATCTATTACTTCTTCCCTTATTGTTCTGTGAGCAGCACGGCTTTAGCAAAGGTCGATCAACCTTTTATCTTTTATCTTTTAGCAACATCGTCACCTCCGCGCTTGGTAAAAAAAGTCAAGTGGATGTGATCTATACGAATTTCTCCAAAGCGTTTGACTCGGTGGATTATAATTTCCTTCTCAACAAAATAAAAAGCTTTAATCTTCTGCCTTCTTTATATTCTGGCTTTCCACCTATGTCACTAACCGCGCATGTGTTGTTTCTGTCAACTCCTTCCTCTCGTCTCCATTTCATACTGCTTCTGGTGTCCCACAAGGATCAATTTTAGGTCCTTTATTTTTTCTCATTTTCATTACTGACCTTCCTACTTCAGTATCGTCAGTGCTAGATCTTTCGCATTCCTTCTACTTCCATCTGCCTCTTCGTTTCCTTAGTTCGTAGTGTGTTAGAATATTGTTCGACAGTGTGAAGTTTGCACCTGAAATATCTTATTGAATCTATCCAACATAGATTCACATGTAATTTATTTTACAGATGCCAGTTGGGCTACAAACCCTACATAGATCGCCTCCTTCTTCTACTTCTTAGCACTACAGCCCCTCCTGGGCCTTCTCTTCCTGCAAAAAGCGCCTCCAACTGCCTCGATCCATTGACCGCGTCCTCCAATTCCGAAATCCAGGCAGCGATGAACTGTCTTCGTCGACCGAGTCAGATCAGCGTTTCCTCGGTTTCCCCACTGGTCTCCGGCCTTCAGTTCTCCCAACGAATACCTTTTTGGGTATCCGTTGTTCGTCCATACGATTCATGTGTCCAGTCCATTACAGCTTCCGCAGCCTTCCAATCGTTGAGACCTCCGGTTCGTCAAAAATTTCGTACAGTTCATGGTTGTATCGAATTCGCTATTGGTTCTCGTCTAGCTTCGCTCCGATAATTCACCTCAGGACTCGTCACTCAATGGCGTTCAAGATATTTGCGGATGCTTGGGTTAGGGTCCATGTTTTACACCCATAGCATAACACAGGTTTTATCACAGATTTGTTTACTTGGAGCTTTGTTTTCCTGTATATGCAGCTAGTCTTGAAGATCGTCAATACTGAATAAAATATTTTATTTCCGAGCTGTATTCTTCGGCGTGTTTCGTCTCTTTCATTGCTCGTTTTCGTTATTTTGGCAGCTAAAAACATAAATTCGCTAACATTTTCAATACTGTATTCGCCAGGTGTGATATTTTGTGTATTTGAGGTATTTTTCCTCGCCTGCGTCATGAGCTTAGTTTTATTTTCATTAATTTGTAGCCCTACTAGTTTTGCTTCACTGTCGAGTTTCAGGAAAAATTCTTTGGCAGTTGTTAATGACCGTGAAAGAATGTTGATGTCATCCGCATAGGCTACTACTTGGCTCGACTTGTATAGTAATGTACCTCCTAGCCTCCTAGCTTTACACATTCTTTCTTTAGAATCGTGAAGATTATTTTTAGATGAATGCTTACTTTTTAAGTTGCACCATCATTTGCTTCCGGATAATCATTGCTCGCTTATCCCTCGTCATAGCTCAGACAGGTCTAGTCCCTCCCGTAACATTTTTTGCGTCCCTTTTCCGTGAACAAACTTTCACTTTTGCTCTTCACTTCTGCGGCTACCTCGTATACATAATGGCATGCGTCTTGGTCCTCTGCCTAATTCTTTTCATATTTTTGAAACTAATCTCAAACATTTGCTCTCTAATCATTCATTTAATGTTTTTTACTTGTTTTGTATTGCTGTAAAATTTAATATTTTTGTTTGATTATTTCATCTAATTTGTAATTGGATTAACTAACTTTTGATTATGATGTTAAATACATAAATAAATTAGGAGGCTTATTGCTTTTGAACGGCGGAGTATTTGGTGGCGACGTGGAAAATACCCGACAGCGATAACGTCTCGAGGCCCCCCCACACTGTTGTAAGTAGATTTAGGTTTCTTATTGCATTTTTAATTTTATGTCGACAAATTTCTATTAAACAAGTGATGTGTAACGTTCGAGGTAAATTTTTCGAGTAGTAAGCGGTTTACGTGAAAAGCTGTGAGCCTTGTTTCGGGTGGTGTTCCCACTTTGACTGAGTTTACCTGTAGGTATCTAGGGAGTGTGTTCACAATATTAAAGTTCTTTTTGGTTGCATTACGGAGTGTTCCTTGGGCGATCGGCTGGCATTTAGGAATCTCAGCGGAGCAAAAATTCAAGGGTATGAAGACCGTAGAAGTGAGTAATCATTCCGTGAACAATTTGCTCGAGTTTTGCTGAGCCGCGTTGTCCCTTAGTGGCTCAAACGAGGTCTGTAGGCAAAGCAAGGGGCACCTGCGCCCATCTACGGAGGAGCTTCCCGGGTCTGTAGACCCCAGCCGGTACTAACCTGCTTATATAGGGGGTAACAGTATGAGACTTGCAATATTGGCCAGGTTTGTCCTCTTACCTAGCCATCGGGCTGTGGTTTTCTTGTATTATAGAGGCTCTTAGCGAAATAAAGAGTCCTTGCATGCAGAATCGTACCATCGGGACGTAAGGTTCAGCTGGAAAAGGTGCGTAGGGGATCAATCTTTTCAAGATGCCCCACTTCTTATTGTATGTTAATACTTCCCTCTTCAATGACTTGGTCGACGAAGACAGTTCATCGCTGCTTGGATTTCGAAATTGGAGGACGCGGTCCATGGACCGAGACAGTTGGAGGCACTTTTTGTAGGGAGCGAAGGCCCAAGTAGGACTATAGTGCAACGAAGAAGAAGAAGAATCTTTTTTGCTATGGGGCTTGGTGCTAGGAGAAAAAACCTGGCCCATGGCACCGCAAACTCCCTAGACCAATTCATTTCTAGCTGAACAGCAACCCTTGACTTGCTGAGGCAACATGACACCATTGCAGTCCTGTACGGACCCATTCACCCTTTAACAATCACTACAGGGTAAACTGAAGCCAAACAGTTTCTAAGGAGGACACAAGATACATATTTTGAGGAAACGACACTTGAGTACTGTAGATCAGTACACAAGAATCGAGCAAAACTTTAGCATATGATCAAAAAAGACGATAAGTTGTTGCATGGGCCTGCTATGGAGAAGATCATATTGTAGCGACCTGAGAGCAGTAAAGCGCTGTCTCTCCGTGAATTAGGTCAAAGATGCTGAAAAACTTTTTAATATATATATCTTAAATTATTATGTACATAATTTCTTCTGGTTTTACACTCTGAATGATAAAGATCAATTTCTGTGCGCTCAATAAATACTATTTTCGATTACCTAAAATTAAGATGTTTCATTAATATAGGAAACGACGCAAAGACATGTCCCTATAATTGGTGACCCTTAAGTTTAGTCAGTATCAATAAACGAGTAAAAAACCAAAAAATATAAACAATGGTGATCGGTGACGAATCGTCAATGCCCGGAAAAAGAAACACTACTACGAAAACTCCGAAAATTTCGCTGAATCTTGCACGTGAATTGTGGCCCAATAGCGAACCCCCGCGACTAGAAGCCGTGCGTGATGTAAAGTTGCCGCCATTTTGGGAGTCGCAAGGTGGACTTTGGTTTTCCCAAATTGAATCCACCTTCGGACACTATACAATATATCGAGACACAGCAAAATTTAACGCGGTAGTGACATTCCTGGATATTACCATCCTCAAGCAAGTTGCAGAGGTTGTAAAACATCCACCGGTCGGAAATAAACATGAGGAGCTAAAAACGCAATTGATTGTTCAATTTGCTGCGTCTCCTGAGCAGCAGCCAACGCAAGTGCTAACGGAGCTCGAATTGCGTGACCAAAAGCCATCGCATCTATTTCGTCAGGAGCAAAAGATGGCAGGCTCGCAGCTGCCAGAAGATGTTCTACGTACCTTAATGTTACGACGTTTACCTGTGCATGTACGCGGCATCATGTCCGTATCAACTGAAAGGGACATTGCAAAACTACTCAAAGTGGCAGACTAAATTGTCGAGGAGTTCAACGCTGCTCAAGCTGTAATAGCATCGACATCGAAAACTCCTGCTCCGAGATCAGATCCACTTCTTGTGGAAATACTAAATCTACTTGACAAATTAGAAGTGAACGTAAGAAATCAAGATCCACATTTTGAAAATCGATCACGTTCATGTGCTCGTTGGCGCCCAAGGTCTCAAATACGCACACGAAATGAAGGTACAGACGAGAGAAATTGTTTTTACCTTGGCAATTTTCCGAGCAGGAAAACTAAAACCGTTATCGTCAGCGATGACGTCCACTGAAACAAGAGCCGCCTATTAGCAACCGACAAACAAACAGGGCTAAGATTCCTGGTGAACATAGGTGCAGAGGTATCGGTAATTCCTAGCCAAGGTAAAACACGTCAGGAAAAATGAAAATTGTACGCTACAAATGGAACGACAACCAACACGTCCGGAGAACAGATCCTTTTGCTCGACTTTGGACTGCGAAGGGTTTCAAATAGCGTTTTTGCATTACTACAGCAGAGCATCCGATACTTGGAGCTGATATTCTACAACATTTCAATTAGCTCGTTGACGTCAAGCGGAAGTGGTTGGTGGATGGTAAGACAAACCTCGCAGTGGTCGCAACACTTTCAGATAAACCAGCAGAAGCAATCACCACTGTGAATCGACAGATGACATTTCACAACATCCTCGCCAAATTCCTAAACTAACGAGTTCTGTGACAACGCCACAAACCGAAAAGGCAATACTCCAACACCACATACTGACGAAAGCCCCACCGGTCGTGGAACCAGTTTGCTGATCCGCAAAGGCTGAGTTTGATTACATGGTGGAAAATGGAATATGCCAACCTTCAAGTGGCTAGTCCACTGCATTTAGTCCCGAAAACGTCAAGAGAATGGAGACTCTGTGGCGACTACAGGAAACTCAATGCAGTTACGATACCAGATCGATATCCAGTGGCAGGAATGGAAGATTTCAACCATAATCTGCATGGAAAGACAATCTTTTTGATCATAAAATTAATCCAGTGCTAATTGCAGATGAGGATATCGAAAAGACACCTTTCAAAGGTGCATCGACATTGTTCTCTCTGGATTAAGCTACAGTTTTGGATACCTGGATTTTATCCTTATCGCATCCAGCCTGGAAGAGTAACATCAGATACATTTACAGGAAGTGTTCACTCGATTAAAGGAATGCGGCATCAAAACTAACGTCACCAAATGCAATTTTCGATAAACCGAGGTACGTTATTTGGGATTTCTGGTAAGTAGCGAAGGAATCAAGCCGCTACCAGAAAAAGTTAATGCGATACTGGAAAGTGAAAAGCCAAAAAGGATTGAAAGTCTACAAAGATATTTAGGCATGATCAATTTTTATCGAAAATTCCTAAATAACGCTGCAGAAGTCCTTGCTCCGCTAAATGAATTCCTGCGCGATTCCGAAAAAATAATAAAAGGCCTGTAAACTGGACGTCAACAACAATAAATGCCTTTGAAGACAGTAAAAAGTTGTTAGCAGCAGCAGCTTGTATCAAACATCCTGTTAAAAACGCTCAGCTAGCTATAACAACGGAGACTTCAAATCTCGTGATGGGAGCAGTATTGGGACAGTTTATCGACGGAATTTGACTACCACAAGGATTTTGTTCCAAAAAATCTAGCAACGCTCAAAGAAACTACAGCGTCTAGGATAAAGAATTGTTGGTGATATATTCAGCTATCGAATATTTTCGAGACAGAGTAGAAGGACACCAATTCGTGATAGAAACCAACCACAAGCCACTGTGCTACGCTTTCACAAAGAAGTCATCAAAAGTATCACCACGCCAAATTCGACAACTGGAGTTTATTTCCCAGTTCCCGACGGACATACTCCATGTTAAAGGTGAAACAAATATTGTGGCAGATACTCTTTCTTGGCTTGATGTAGTTACCGCACATTATGCACTCGATGTTTCGGATGTAGCAATGGAACAACAACATGATAGCGAGTTACAAAGTCTGTTACACTCGGATACATCATTGGATTTGCAGAGAGTACAGAAGAATGGAAAGCGTTTGTACTATGACTTATCAACAGGTATCACATGAACCTATATACCACAAGCACTTAGCCGTCAAGCATTTGATTCTGACAACGCCTGTTTCACCCAAGTGGGAAGGTTACCAGCCGTTTCCTACGAGAAGCATTCGTTCGGCCAAAAATGCACAAGGATATTGCAAATTGGGCAAAGTCATGCATTCAATGCCAACGTTTTAAAACTAGCCAACATGTCACGATTTTCCCGTTAAAGTTTGCAGCGCTAGATAAAAGATTCGACTACATACATCTTGATTCAGTTGATCCACTGCCAGTCTTAAATAATTTTAAATATGTCCTTACGATGATCGATCGTTTTTCGCAATGGACGGAAGCCGTACAAATTACCGAAATCACTGCCAATACAGTCACTACGAATTTCTATCACGATTGGGTTTCACGTTTCAGTACACCAAAGACTGTTACAACAGATCGCGGTAGCCAATTCGAATCAAGGCTTTTCCGTTCGCTAACCGAAATAACTAGTTGTAAACACATCAGAATGACTGCTTATCATCCTTCAGCAAATGGAATGGTGGAACGCTGGCGTCGATCTTTAAGGGCAACACTCATGTGTCATGAAGACAAAAACTGGCTTCAAGCTCTGCCTACAGTTCTTCTCGGCCTTCAATTTCCCTACAAAGAGGACATTACATGTACTGCAGCGAAAATGGTATACGGTACCACTCTCTGGATTCCAGGAGATTTTGTTGAAGATACGGACAGTAGGAGCGATCAGACAGCATTTGTGTCTGAATTTCAGAAAGACATGCGACGACTGCGGCCAACATCTGTCGAACACCATCGACATAGTAGCATATTTATTTTCAAAGACTTGGCAACATGTAGTCACGTCTTTGTACGAGTTGACGCGGCAAAAAAATCTTGGCAGCAGCCATATGTTGATCCATTTCGCGTACTTGAGCAAACGTCCGATAAAATCTTCAAAATCCTCATGTACGGCAGGATATCGCAAGTATCAATTGACAGGTTGTAGCCGGCGTACATCTTAAACCCAGACATTGAAGAACCGACGCCATCTTTAGTAATACAGCAGTTACCCTGTCAAACTGTTCTAAAATTTTCCTATCTCCGTCACCTCTACAGCATGGCGATCCGGAAGGTTGAGATTATTACTAGAAAAAGGAAGACAGTTCGATTAAACGCATATTGCGATAGGCGGCGATAAGTAGACATTAATGATTATTCAGCGTAAAATTTTTCTTTTCCAAATATATCTTCTTTCTTTTTTTTTAAATTATCCAAAACTAATAAACGCCTCACACACCGATTTTGTTTCCAATCAACGTGATACCAAAGAAAAACTACGATATACTATTACGCAGTATCCATTAGCTGTGCGCACCCACACATGGAAAAAATCTTATGCAACCTACTTTGAGGCTTGCATCAAAAGGTGAGTGTTGGGATGTTGCGATGTTCCTCGACGCATGGAGTCGAAGGGCAAACGTCAGTGAGTGAACGCACGTGGGTGGTTGGGATTGGCAGCTCGCAGGTCGAGATTGCTCCAACTAAATTTGCATCGCTAAGTGTGTTTTAGCAGTGTATAAATTTGTACCGCCTCGATCGCGACTCGAAGGGGCTCAACCAGGACGAGCATATCGGTAGCTGTAAGTGCGCAAGAGAAAATGTGAATTCGAGGGAATTCACAAATGGTAGGTTAGGGTACATATATAGTTTCACTCTTTGAGGAACGGAACAAATGGAGAGGCTATGCTCATATAAGCTCCATAGAAAATGATACGACCACCTTCTGAGCAGGATTGTCATTTCATTTCCAATAATTTTCACAATTTCTCCTTTCGAGAGCCCGATTGTCAATTTGACGACTAAACATGGACGCGAAATTCACCTGGCGCGTGAGATACGATTCGGAATTTAGTCGTTTTTTCGGTTCGAGAACGTGTCCGAAGCTACATATTGACTGTAGTGAAAGCAATATTACACATGGTATAGGGATAACAACGTTTTAAGGAGTGACATTGTAAATCGGAGCGAGGAACTCAATTAAAAGTGTAATGTGCGTTATTGCTAGAAAACGATGGGTTATCGATACGAAAGTGTTTTCTATCCTAAGTAGCTATAATGTTTTATATGTATTCAATGCTATTTTCTGGTTTTGTGAAGTGTTATTTGCAATAAAATTATATTTACGAGTGCATAAGCGTTTGTTTACTCTCTTGTGAGAACCCATTGGGTTCCCCTTAACCAGCTTTAGAATCACGGTCGCAGGGGTAGGTGCAAAAAGACACGTAATAGGCAGGCGGTTGCAGGGGTTATTGCGACAACGTGTACATATGGATGTCCACTCCGGTTCTATCTTGTTCCTCAAAGGTTTCACTTAAGTAATTACAGAACTGATTTCAGAAAATAATCGGCGCGTGTGCAAAAGAGTGTGGATTTATTTTAGCGTCGGTCGAGTTTCAGTGAATACATGGTGAGATCTGCTTCTACCTAGACACGGAAACATCCAGAAAAGCTCCTACTGCCTGGAATTCGGTCGACCCAAGCCTCTCTGTCCTGTGTACAAATTACCATCAATATCTGCAAGACAATCTGGGGACTGTTTTCTCAGAAATTACGATATTAAGACTGCGATCATATAATTTTGCGTCAAGATCAGAAGTGATGGATCAATGAAAATTTGATAAAATTGATTTAAATAAGTTGTAATAATTTACAAGCCAGTGAGTTCCCACCGCAAGAAAACGTGTTCGGAGTTTGGTTCCGCAGGAGTTTTCGGCAGCAATTATTTCCGGTTCATATTGCGCAAGTGCCGGACCTTCTGAACTTGCCTTGAACGTGCCTTAAGCCTTTGAAGAATATCGTAATGTGCGCGAACCTTTGCCATCTCGTACTCCTTTCTATAGAGATAGTGTTGGTGATCATCAAGTAGCCAAGATTGAAAGTTATACAATCCGGAAACGTCTCACGGAAGCACCCAGGCTGGAGTTGCGGAAAGCCTCACATTTTGCTTTTGCAATCGTTTCCGAGCGTATTAAGACTCGATATTTTCTGAATCAGGACAATCCGCCTCCGAGGACAGTTGTTGATGATATTATCACTCTTTCGGGGAGATGTAATGTCATCTCAGTATCTCGATCAGTTCGCCAAGGTACTGTAACTCTTACTCACTATAGCATTGTAGATGACAATATTGGGGCTGGATCCCGATAAAATGCAGATTCTCACTTATGACACAGTTGTATAATAATTGACTCGTGTTCTAGGCGTTCGCCAATACGTTCACAAACTCACATTTTTGGAAGTAAGGAAAAGATTAAATTTTGGTTTTTCTTGATTTGATTAACACAATTAAGTTCTCGTTATTTTTTTTTTATTTTTAGTCTTTAAATTTGCTTATATAATCATTGTTAAAATGTTAATCACATACAGGTTTTGCATCTAAAGAGTATGTTTCTGGTAAGAGCGTCCTATGTAAAATTGATCGTTGGTCTCACCGGAATAATTCCCATACTAAATACTTCTGACGAACGAGTAATCATCCGGTTCTCTTTTTTTGGCCAAAAAGTACTCATAACATTTTTGAAGTTACAATTTACTTTTTTTTTTTCCAACCCTGTCGGTATTATAGCTTAGTTTTCCAACAAATTTCTTTAAGTGAATTTATTAAATTTATCGTTTTGGCTTATTTTAATATATATTTTTTGTTCAGAATGAAGCAATGTGGAGTTAAATGGATCTTTGGTCTTTCCATTTTTACCCTTTTGACTGTGTATAGGACCCGGCAAGGTGGCAGGCTCTCACCCCAAAACATGAGCCAGCCACCGGGTACACACTAACCTCTTTTTATTTCAGGTGACTTCGTGGGTTGAGTGGCCCAAGCAAAGTGCCTCTTAATGACATGGGGCTATGTCATCGACTTACATAGTTCTATGGCATAAATTGGTCACCGGGGTGCTTCTCTTCTGATGGGAAGGCTCATGCAAGTTAAGTTGTATGAGTTTTCCACTCAGAAGAAGAATACGTGGCCACTGCAACAATTTTGGATTTTAATCCGGTTGGGTGGGTGCGCGGGGGCTCCATCACCACCCGGTTGCCCCTCTCTCATTTGTGGGCCATGAGCCTCTCCGGGTAAGCACGAGGTTATCCTGCTTCCACTTCTTTTTACTTGTTTCTCTTGTTCCATGAACAAATCAGTTGTCCCTGGTGCAGTTGCCTACGATTTTTGCGACTTCGGTCGCCTTGCTTTTCTCGACCCCAGAAATTCGTGAATGCGAAATTCTTTGTAGTGGGTCCTTATGCTGGGGGAATGAACCCGCCCCACGACACCGCAATGCTAGCCTGCCAGCGCATTCACGCGTCCCCAGACAAGGGCATTCTCGGCAGATACTGACACCTTCTTCTGCCGAGGCAGCAGACCATCGCTGCAGTCCTTTACGGACTTTTGGAATTACCTTCTTGCACTACACTTCACTGTTTTCCAACTATGACAGTCAAAGACCTCCAATTACGAAAACTTACGCGGGACCAAATCAAAACAAGCAACGGAGAGTCACATTCGATGTTGACACATCTAGATGAGGAAGTATTGTAGCAACCTGAAAGCAGCAAAGCGCTTTGCCGAACAACTTTTTAATATGTATAACTTAAATTATTATGTATATAATTTCTTCTGGTTTTATACTCCGAAGGATAAAGATCAATTTCTGTGCACTCAATAAATACTATTTTCGATTACCTTATATTTAGATGTTTCGTTAATAAAGAAAACGACGCGAAGACAAGTTCCTCTCATATAATATAGGGTATAATTAGCCAATGTGTAGCTGTTGGTTAGGGCACACTCTGCTTGCACAGCAGCTCCCAAGTCAAAATCTTGGTGGCGGTATCAAGTTTGAGCTTTTGATAATGCTATCAGACTATCAGTTCACCAAGTTGTGATGCGAACTACTTGAAAAATTAGGTAATAATCACATGGTTGAGCGTGATATTGACCATATCACCTCGAGCTCCGTTATGGACATGGAAAGATATACCCTAACAATGAATTTCAATGCCAATTTTTGAATTTGGGCTGTTGTGTGGTGGATTATTATCATTTTTGTAATTGCACGTGAATGGGACAATCTTTGGAGTTGACATTTTAACATATGTATACAAAGTGAATTTTTGAATATTCTCTCTTCAATTGAAAAACTAAGTAGTGCGTAGTCCAGAATATACTCCATTCGTTCTCGCAGCCTACTTTCAATTATGCTAACCTCATTTAAAGCCTATAAACAGCTATCAAACCTTTACTACGTAGTATATTTTCACGGCGATGAACGAGTGCAAGACGTATACTTCATTTAAAGTAGCTAAGGCTATTCTATCACTATTCAAAAAATGACAGCAACCCCCCAGAATAAATCTCATTAGCTATGAGCAGCTGAACAGCAAATAACTGAAATTGAAGCCAGATATCAATTATGCTGCCCTTATAATTATTATCACACATGCTCAACTCGAACTCTCGACTTCTCAGAATGTGTTTGATAAACTTTGCAACTCCATCAAAAATACCAACCATCCATGCCATCCACACAAGTAAAATTGATTTTCACCAGAATTTTGGTAGACGATACGATGAATTTTATCACTCCCCAACATTTTATCTAGTTCCATTGCCCTCCACTCAATATACGAGTACAAGTACAGTCCCACAGGCATCACAATGATTACCACATATTTGATGTCCTTTGACCTCTTACCCATCGACCATGACTTAGCAATGAGTCGGTGGCTCATGTTCAAATCTAATAACCAAAACAATAAGATCCAATTAAACTTTCATGAGGAAACAGCCTACACAAGCACCGTCTCAGGGCTTCCAGCGTTAATAAAGCAAAGACTTAGGAGCCAGTTGCCTAAGAATACACTAATAAGCTAAATTAATAACTACATTGAAGATTAATTGCTTTCCGAATAGCAATCATAAGCTTGCCTTACGCACGACCAGATACGGCAGGATTCAAGGAATCATTATTATTATAGGTAATAAGTATGATTGAATGAATACATACTCATATGTGTATCATATTTGGAGAAGAGTTGGTTTGGGAAATTCGAGTGGCATACTCGTATATCGTTCGGTTGACCAACTCTGCTGTTATGAGTTAAGCAAACAATTTCATTCCATTGGAATTTAGTTAATAGACTTTTGTCCGCTCAACCACAAGGAAAAAATGATAACTGACGAATAAGCATAGAATGCGAGTATACCAATGTTTTTGTTATTTTTGCAGTGGGCAGGGAAACAAAATGTTTTCCAGCACTAACATTCAAGGATCCTCATATTTGCATGAGTAGGGAAGAATTTATTCATTTTCCCACTTCTTTATCAAAGTGGTGGCATTTATGCTTATTCTATTCCGCATAATGTTTTCATGCTTTGCCTCCTCATATCCTTCCTTGGGTTTCATGTTTTAACAAATTGCAAATTCCAAAGTTGGAATGTTTATTCCGATTTTTCAAACAGCTTCCCTACCGCAATATTTCACATTCCAAACGTTTATCATATCCAAATATTTCAACTGGCCTTTTCATCTCATAAATATTAAATCGTTGAGGAAACGTAATCTCTCAAAGCGTCAGTCCTAAATCAAAATCTTATCGAAGGATACGGTTCATGCATTTAGCGTCTTCTGTTCAAGTTAAATTCACCTCAAACAAATCCACAAAAAATTATTCCAGATTCCTTGAGGGGTACGAACGAAATAAAGAGAAGCTTTTTGTGTTGAGGGTATAAGCGCACATATATATACATATATTCATGTCTTCAAGGCCAACCATCCGGAGTTGTGATGGAATTGTTAGGAATGAGAGAAAAGAAAAAGTGAAAATAGCAAACAACAACAAATTACTTTGGTTAAGCTTATCTTAAGTTTGAGTGCCAAATTAAATGTCAGAGATGATAAGTCACGAGATAAAATGGCATACGTGGTGCTTTGTCAAGTTTGTCTTCTGCTTCCAACGGAGTTTCATCCAGCAGGAAAAACCTCAGGGGAAGAAATATGGATTACAGTCTGACGAGAAGTGAAATAAATGATGTACTAATCCCTTTTGGCTATGGCTGGGACTTTTGAAATTTTAATGGACTTGTTCTTCGTTAATTATGAAGAGCCACTCACAGACACAGCTTAATTAGACAGTTACAGTTTAAGTAGCGCTATATACAAGTGGAACTTTAAAGCTTTTGATATCAATTTTATTGCAAGGTAGTTGAAGCCAGTAGAAAGATCTAGTAGTCTAATCCAGAGAACGTTCATTTATGAAACAACTTATGGCACTCAGAAAATATAACTACCAAAAGGATTTTACATTTAACTTACGGAATCTACTTTTATACTTAACATTTTGTTAATGAACCCTGAAAAAATTTATTTTATGTACATTAAGTGCATAAATAGATAAAAAGATTGTACATTTACTCATATGTCATTCAACTGGCAACGATTTAGATTTTACATCACTGGTATTCAACAAATACCTACTTAAAGATATTCTTCATTCATATCCTTTCACATATTTTTGTTGGGATTCCAACCAAACTGGCATCGGTAGAAAAGGCATTTTAGCATATAACCATGTAATGTTGCTATTGTAACACAAAAAATTTAAGGTGGCTACAATTCCGAACTATATAATTGAGTTCTTTTGAAACTTGACAGATAATAGTTTTATTATGTACTAGTAATCTTCTGCAACTTCGCCCACGTGGCTACTACAAAAAGATTTTCTGCATTGCTAACCCACGAGCAAGCCACATACAGTTAGGCCTAGGAAAAAATATCAAGCCTTAAGTCAATACCAGCCACCTTTAGGCTCTATCCCTGAGAATTGTTTAAAGTAATCGCGAGGCCAATCGTCACAGGAACCTACGATATGCCATACGCCGTCCAACATCATCTTTCATCCACCACCGTCTGCCATGCCCCATTTGCAATAATCCTCTATCCCTGATATCATCCGCCAACTTCCACCATCATTCGCCACCAACCATTAGCCAGCTTTTGTCCTTGTGGGGCTTCCGGTCACCCATCGGACGTATTTTCAGATGGTGTGTAGAGAGAGGATGCCCTAACCGACTAGCTGGTGGGTATGTGGGAAATCAGATACCACTCGCGGACCAAAAAAAGATTGTATCAAAGCGCTGATAGTGATCCACTTAGTATTTACTTGTCATGGAACCAGGACAATAGCCTCAGATCGGATTGGATAAATAGCAACGGCTATCGCAACGTTTTAAGGACTTCTTTTAGAACTTGGATTATTAGATCATTGAATTGACCATGTGCACTGGATGAAAAAAAGAAATAACAAATCAACAAATCAGAGTGACTTTCATTGTTGACAGCACATTTAACCATTTTATCACTGACTTCAAGTCCGTTTACGAAAGGGTCTGTGCAATTCATATCACAATCGAATTCTTTCATGTCTCGCTGGTTAACTATCATGTGTCCACAGAAGGAAAGGAGGAGCCAAGCAAGGCCAAATACCTCACCCTGGAATGCACTGACGATGCATTGCCGTCAAATGACATTGAAATTGTTCCAACTGATCTCAATGCAAAAACAAGTTGGGTAGACAGACCTATGCTCATGTCAGAAGGGTATTGTACTCAATTTACAAAATGCAGAAACCAGTAACGAATAAAATCAAGAAATATGTCATGTTCGAGGATCATACTATTATTAGCAAAGTTGACAGAATTTTGACTTCTGAGGTATTTGTTATAGTTATACCCACAAATATCTCCCTTGATAATTATTTCAGATTTTTTAAGATCACGGGTGTCCATTCGCGAGGGAGGAAACACATTTTTCATTTTTCTGCCTTTTCGACTTTTTTCAATTGTATGTACTCATCTTCATGGTGCCTATCATTCCTGAAATTTTCATGCAAAGCCTAGCAAAGCTGTAGTGTCTAAGTCGGTAAAAAGCGCATATGGTTCCATAGCCATATGTTTCCATAGCAATACAGGGCATATTGTCCCATAGTAATGCAGGAAAATTCAAATCGCTATAACTTCGTTAAATAATATTCGATCTTTATGAAACTTTCAGAAAAGATTATTCTTATAAATAGTCATCTGTTCGCTAAATTTTATTGAGTTTAAGGGTGCCGTCTAGATTTTATTCAAGAAAACATAAAATCAATAAATCATACTATTGCTAACAAAGTTGCGTGAATTTCGACTTCTCATGTATTTGTTGTTGTTAGGCCTACATCCATGATTTTTTTCAGATTTTTCGGATGGAAGGTGTCCAATCGCGAGGGGGGTACGCGAAAAGTTCGTACATTTCCCCTTCCCCTGCCCCCGCCGGTACTCATAAGGCAATTTTAAGACTTGTTTTGAGAAGATCTCGTTGAGATCTTTCCAATGATACCCTACTCGACTACCAATGGTGACAATTTTTTTTTGAGGGGTCACCTCCCTATACCCCTTTGAAAAATTTTTCCACCATTGAACTTTCAAGAAGTCACCACTTCTGACCTTTCCACAAAGTTTCATGGCTGTAGCTTCTATAGTTTCGGAGAAAAAGTGCTGTGACATACAGACGGACGGACGGACAGACGGACACAGGTCGTGATTGCAATAGGGTTTTGTATTTTAGTACAAACCCCTAATTAGCCAAAAAAGGCATATAGAGGAACAGTGAGAGGGACCAGCCACAAGGAATAATGCTTTGTTAAGATCCATAATGGATAGAAGGTGTGCGTATACGTATACGAAATTTTGTGAAGGCGCACATGGGGAGATGATATCTAGCGTATAAGTGGAGAACTATGTGCAGCTTAGAAAGTTCACCAAAAGATGGCATGAAATTTATGTTTGAAAATTAATGGTATGAGAATAAAAAAACCCATTGGCACCAGTAGCCGACAAGGTAAATTTTTCGTAGGTACCTGAATTTTTAAATACAAATAGTCGTTTTATTGGTCACACAAGCAAACTGCTCGAAATCCTTGCCAACACTTATCCAAAATTTTAGTTGCAGATTTGGAAGAAATTTCATGACTTCCATTCATAGTTATAAATTATAAAATATATTTTTTTCTTATTCTTGTAAATTTTATATCATTTTCCTTTATATTAAATTAAAATATTTCCTCTTAATTATATTCTTTATAATAGTAAACTTTTAATTGTTGTTTAAAATCTACATGGGAGCACTGATTTAGTGCATCCCATCCGTGTATTGCATTGCCGAATGCAATCTTACTCGGCTGAGTGAACAGCTGGATTGGATTTACCGTTGCGACAAAGGGAAGTTAAGAAAGATTTGGACGGATCGTGGAGTCCACTTAAGATCGCGAAAACGCAAGCACGCTGGGGAGTCTACATATCAGCTAGCTAGCCAGAAAAATTAAAGCTTCGACCATTTGATTGTGCTTACTGATATATCGCATCATGTCTTTCTGTTCCGAATACAAAGCAAAATATATTTTCAATATATTAAGATCGCGAAGTGTAATTTCCAATCGGTAGATATGTTGGCTAGTATAATGACGCAACGGGAAATGTGTGCTGTTAGAAAGGCTAATAATTGTGTTACGGTCCTCGGGTAGCGTGAAGTTTCACCTTTGACCACTAATTTAAATGGCTGATTAGACGCGATGAAGTGAAGTAAAAAGATTTGCAATATCATAATTGAAACATTTCATGAATGATACAAATAGTACTTTCATCGTGAGAGGAGTGAATGGCAAAGAAAATGCTCATCAACATGTGTGGTGGAAGTGTTTTTGCTTGGGTGAGCAAAGTTTTCTCCCTCCCTTAAACCATCTGTGTAAAGTTAGTCTTTAGCTCCGAGAAATAATCAGGCCCCCAAAGAAGAACGAGAAACACGGAAAAAACAGACATTCCAAAGTTAAAGCTTCTTGGTTATTTGATGGGCTCAACTCTTGTGAGTTACCAGCGTCGTAATATACGTTGCTTTAAAAGGAAAAGTCGAAGACGTGGAAATGCTGGATGGGATTGCGAAAGTGATATACTGTCTGAATGAACGGGATACTGTTTATTTTACGAGCCAATGTTGGATACAGGGTGTTTGCAAGAGGCAGAACAAAAAATATGAGGATGTTTCCAGATAAAGAAACTTTGTTCGTAGTTGATGTTGACAATTTCATTAAATAATCAGTTTGGGCAGTACGAAAATAAAATGCCGTCGCGCTGTTTTTCGTTTTTCGGTCTGATGTCAAGTGTACACTGAGCGCGAGCCCAACGTATTCTGCGGGTGACAGCAATTTTCGTAAATTACGCGTTAAACGGAACCAATGAAGAGGCTCCAAGAACGGACGATACCGTCAAATGTAAAGAACGGTCTAGCCTTGCTAAATAGAACACTTCCCGACGACCAGGTGCGATTTTTGTTCATAAAAGGGCACATATGTTCCAAGAAAGTTGGATGACAGTCGCTTTGCATGTGAAAAAAAAGAACAATTGGACAAAGAGATTGAAAAATTGGATAATTTTAGCATCGACGATATACAAACCCGAAGGGTCCACAGGCTAAAGGAGTTAAAGGAAAAAAAATTTTAATCAGATGATTTGTATTCTAAAAGTAGCTACAACGAAATTTTTTGCGGATGTAGTTGACCCATACCACCTTGTCTTGTCATCGTATCATTATTAAGGAAATTGTCTTATGTTCAGTGCAAGAGTCTCATTTGGAATTGACCGCACCGTTTTCATTCATTGTAAAAATCAGTTTCAGTCATTTCACATACATCATCAGCCGTCCCCCGGCGAAGATGAAGGTGAGTGCATTTGTTTGCTTTACTTTATTTTAATTTGTTTCTTTAAAAAAACTAAAAAAATGTTGTTCTATTTTTATCAAAATGCATACGCCATTGAATATTATGAGAAATAATAATTGAACTCAAAATTTAGCGAGAAGGAGGTAGTAGTTAGATGTATTGCCGTAAATAGTCATGATTGAATTAATTAAGATTTACTTAGGACTTCAAACGGTTGTTTGTACCTGTTCACTTGTTTGAAATATTTTCGCAATAGCGTCGATGAATTTTGTAACAAAATTGAAACGAAACACGGTTATTAAAAAATTGATAATACCTTCTCCATGAATTGACTCCACTGTATGAACATACATTAGTAAAGAGTAATAAGAAAAAAACATTTGTGAGTAAAGAAGTATATTCAGTCTTTCTATTTCACCGAACCAAAGCGGGTATGGGACCTGCAATCATGGCTGGCCCCTCCACTATACTAAGCTAGCTCTTGCCCGGGTAAAGTGGCCTTCCGCTCACATGCCCTTTTATAGTATAGAGTTATGTGATTCCATTGCATAATGCTATAACATAAATTGGCCACGTTTGTATTTCTCTTTTGATGGAAAAATACATGCAAATTATGTTTGCATGAGTTTTTCTCTCAGATGGGAAATGTTTGGATATTGATCCGGTTGGGACAATACGAGGGGGCACCGCTTCCACCTGGATGCCTCACTCTTATTTGGGGGCCATAAGTATCGTCGGTAACGACGAAGTCCCCTCAAGTCCATCCGTTTTTGCAAGGCCCTATCTGTCCTCTGAACCAGCGAGTTCATAGTCCTTAGCCAGTTGCCTCCTTTCTCGACTCCGGTCGATAATAAGGGAACCGTTTCCAAATTCGTGGATGCGAAAAATGTTTTTGTAGTGAGTCTTGTACTAGGGAGAAAGTACCCGCCCCACAATACCGCAACGCTAGCCTGCCAGCGCATTCACCCGTCGCCAGAAAAGGCCGATCTTGGTGTTTAAACTAAGGCAGCAGGCTATCGCTACAGTCCTTCATGGATATCTATATCTACCTATTTCACTACAAGTATCAGGAGAGTGCTCGAGCCAGAAGGTTATAGAAAATAATTAGTAAATCACAACGTCTTCAGAATATCAAAGCTTGGCTCACACATATATTCCATGAACTGAGCTCGGAAAAGTTGTATGTGGTTATTATGTATTTTAATATGCCACCATTTCATTAACAGTCTGTTGACTTTAATGTTTGAGTAATCATGATAACCTATTAATGTCTTAAAATATTTCATCAAAAACCTTACACATCTGTAGTATTTCTTTTGCGGACGTGTGTTCACACAGAATCACGTGTAATTGTTGTTGTAATTGATAAATTTCAATCGCCTATGACTTAGCTGTTTACAACTTGTTTTTTTAGAATCTTTCAGAAAGCATTTTAAATCACCAAATCGAAATAAAATATTTAGCAAATTTAAGGGTTATCCTTCGATTTTATATATGAAAACATAAAATTCATAAAATGTTCTATTATTAAAAAAGCTGATCAAATTTTAACTTTTGAAATATTTACTAGTCTTATAGTCATAAAGACCTACTTTCGTGATTTTTTTTCAGATTTTTCGGTCCATAGGTGTCCAATCGTGAGGGGGCAGGATTCAAATTTTTGGTACATTTCCCCTCACCCTGCATCTTTCCTTGCACATACCTCTTGTTTAGGATCTGTTTTGAAAAGTTCTCACCGAAACCTTTTATTTACCACGTTGTCATGGGTCACAAGAATTCCTAGTACTCCAGTGTCAAAAGCACGCACACATGACACGTCTTCATAAACCACTCCACGAGTTGAAGGGTGAGGATATTTGTAGTAATTTGATTTCTTTTTTTTCTCGAAAATCTACCAAGCTTAAAGATCAATTTTGTTCAAAAAAAACTAGAGTTCAGTAGGATCAGGATAAAGGGCCGCATTTACATGGACCTGAAATAATCACCATCTCATCTCTGAATTACATCTTGAAACTAGATACGCAATACATCCTGACAACTATCCACACCACGAGCTTAGTGGCTAAAAAAGGACCCATTGGTTTAAGCGACTGGCGCTCAGGCCATCTTTGACAAGGAGTAATATGTTTAAGAATCATCCTCCTTAAAAAACTTGAAATGTTTTTTTTTGCACTACAACTTTTGAGAAGGCACTACTTTAGCCGACAAGAATGATTTTGGAGGCTAGCATTCTTTGGAGAGCTTTACCCCTACGTAGCCAGGGGGAATGCTGGTCGACAGCAACATACCTGGAGGATAGCATTCGTTGTTGAGCGCCATCCCCCAGAGATCCGATGATACGGCGGCCCCGAGAGGTTCCCTCCTGGGAAAACAGGCAACGACCCTGACTAAATATGGTTACACTTTGAACAACGAACTGAAATTGATGCTTTGAGCTGGCAGATATGATGGTTTGGACCTATTTGCTTTGCACGGTAGCACCGAGATGAAACTCTTGCGTGAACGGCTCCAATTCAACTATCATACCATCTCCATCTCGGTAAATTGTTGCTAGGCCTCAAAGTTCGTTTGATGTTCACACCATTAGGTTGGTGGTGTAGGTTCGGTTGAGATGGATTCTTAATTAGCGCTAGTGTTGCCCTGAGCACTTGTTCCCATAAGGAATTTTGGCAACCTTCGCATGGCCTCCCTGCTCTGTAAAGATAACCATGGGACCAAAAAAGTGACTACACACATGAACGAAGATACCGGCTCTGAGTGGGGACCAAATAAAACTGGAGCAACTTAAAATCCTAAAAAAAGCAAAAATAACTACATTGACGATGAAGCCAGCGGCTGCAGTCACGATGTTTACAGCGTACCGGCAGTGGCACGAACGATGACAAAAATGGCGATGAATGCAGTGATAGCAAAGATGGACGAAAAACGGAGATTAACAGACAGTCTTGTCCAGTCTGGTGCGGCGTTCGGGTGCAGCAAAAAATAACGCAAGTGCTCGAGCGTCCTAGAAAAGAAAAGTGGGAAACTCTGCAGGACTTGCGAGCGGTGAACAAAAATCTAAAAAACTCCCAAGAAAGTTAGTCACAAAGTACAATTACTGCCCAGTGGTATCACAAAGAAAAGCTAATCTGAAAAGCGAGAAATGTTCTGAAAAGAATACAATCTGCATGCGACTCGCCAAAAATCAACAAAGGAGTAAAGATTGGGCTCTTTGAACTAGAGGAGCTCCTAGACTGCATCAGGCATTATCGCAGGAGCTGGCTAAAGGGCAAAGAGAGGCTAAAAAAATGTTAAAGGCAAGTCTAAAGGGCATGCGAAGATAGCTCCACCAACAAACATTAATAAAAAAACAGCGCCTAGCCCAATGGAAGGAGATCAGCATAAAGGAAGGAAAGAAGAGGCATTTGATGCACGTGAAATGCCAAAACAGGGGTTCCAGGCTGTGCTGACATAAGGAGTGGAGAAAACCGAGAAGAAACACATTCAAAAAGTGCCTGAAAATAAAGTTCACATGGATTCACAACAAGAAAAACGACCTGATGTGAAAAAAGAGAGAAAGAAGCCCCGCAAAAATTTTGTTAGCAGGCACTGCTCAAAAAACCCTAAAATGGCGGATCCTTCACAGAAATGCTGCGAGATATTAGGGCAAATGCAAGGCCCGAAGACACCAACACTGCCATTAAAACAGTATGACCAGCACGGTCGGGCCACATACTGTTCGAATTCGGAGCAGAGGCTGCCAATGAAGAAGCATTCTACGACGCAGTAAGGAAAGTCCCCGGCAAAAGCACAACCATAGCCTTGCTTGAGCTGATGGCAGTGATCGAAATAAGAGACATTGACTGCATTACAGATCTCGCCGAGGTAGAATAGAGCATTAAAAGGGAGTTCCCTAGCGTGGGCAGGATCGAAGTGAGGCAAACGCCAAAAAACGATAGGAGACAACACACGGCCTCAATTGACTTCACCAAAAAGGACACCGAACAATTTTTGAATAAGGGCACAGTAAGACTGGGGTGGGTTATCTGTAGGATACAGCAAAGAGCAGTGCCTCTTCAATGTTTCAAATGCCTTGGCAGTTTTCACACCACACAAGTATGCAAGGGTCCCCTTAATAGGAGTTCCCTATATTACAAATGAGGTGAAATGAGACATAAAAGAAAAGAGCCTATAAAGGAGGTACACTGAATTCTTCGCAAGGATGACCAGATTTTGGACACGTCTTGGGATCAGAGAAATATCGGGTTTCCCAGGAAGCCCAGCAAAGGCAAAATCAGAACTTTGATGACCCGCATCCTGCAACCAAACCAACACAGCAATTCAACTGCCCAAAATCTGCTTGAGCAGATTACGAGGAACATGAAAGACAACATGATAAAAGTTCGGCATCATGTTATCTTGATGGAAATGGTACTGCCACCATTTGGGTTCAGAACAATAATTTCCAGGCAGAGAGTTGCGGCTGAGGGGATGGTTTCGTGTGGGTTTTGTGCTCAGGAATCACTTTCTTTAGGGAGCATCTAATGCTGAACGAGTACATCATCTTTCTAAGCCAAGCTTAATGCTTTGGAGGGCAATGTCTCGAATGCAGATGGCAACGAGCTCGTTGGGGGAGACTTCAACGCTAAAGCAATCGAACAGTGTATGCCCCAAATAGCTTCACGGGAAAAACGAGTCTTGTCATACGAATACTGGAAATATGGCGGTTTTCGAGGTTTTGGCTGAAAAGGAACCACACCAGATGTGACCTTCGCCTCGGAGTCCTTAGTACGGAAGATATCCAGTTCGAAAGTATTAGAGGAATACCCAGGCAGGGATCATCCGTAGATTCAGTATGAGACCAGTGATGTTGCCTTCCGATATCCATGCTCTTGACCTTCTAGAGTTGAGTGAAACATCGAAAGGATGGATGTCTTGGCGCTTACAGCAGGTGCTTCGCTGCAGGGAGATTCGCAGAGGATGGAAGAACTAGCAGCTCAAGACGTGGTGAACTCAACTTTGAGCATCACCACGATTTCTTGGAACGCTTCGATGCCCCGTCAAAAACCCCGGACAGAAAACCACCCGTCTACGGGTAGTCAACTGAAATCACTGAAAAGCGAAAGCAGTGTTACAGCTTTGGTGTGAAGCTCAACGGGCACGGAGCCATGATGACGCATGCAACTAGGTCGCAGCGTATAAGTCGGCCGAGAAATGCCTTTGCAAATTGATCAACAACAGCAAGGCTCACTGCTGGCAAAACCTAGTGGGCAATGTGAATAAGGATCCATGGGGCCTCACGGAAGCTTGGTGCTCTGTGGAAATCTTGCATACATGATGCAAAAAGGATAGATGAGATAGTGGGGGCACTCTTTCTCGCTCATCGCGTCCATGTTGACATTGTCCATGGTAAAAGAGCAGTCGAGTGTTTACTCTTCACACAGTTGGAACTGGAAGAAGCAGTCCTATCACTGCAGTGGAGAAGGCTCCAGGCCCGATTGGTGTTCTAGTTGAGGTGTTGCAACTTGTCTATCACCATTGTCCTGACTTGCTGCTCAGCAGATTCAATGCTTGCGACGGGATGGGGTTTTCCTGGTACTATGGAAAGAAGCGAGGCCCATGCTGATCAGCCAGGGGAAGGGTAATTCCTATACATACTAGACCCGACCGAGAAAGGGCTAGAAAAACTCATCAAGGGAAGACTCACTGACGCAATTCGTGCCACTGGGGACCTATCTCCTTGACAATAGGGTTTTAGAGCAGGACACTTGACCATTGACGTGATTGCAAAGATGGTGAGTGCGATCCAAAGGCAGAGGCAAAATGCCACACCAAGCACCGGATTGGCCTATTGGTGATACTCAGCGTTAGTAACGCCTTCAACTATGCTAGATGGGTGGATATTCTGGATACACTGGAAAACTCTTTTCAAGTTCCAGTATATCTAATGCGGGTTTTGAGGGACTACCTGAAGGATGGAAGCCTGCTTTACGACACAAAACAGGGCCAACGAAGGGAGGAAGTTACATCGGTGGTTGCCCAGGGATCTATTCCTGGTCCAAACTCGTGGAACGACGTGCTACTGAAACTTGAGATGTCAGATGAGCCGCGCTTGATCAGCTATGCTGATGATGTTGTGGTTCTGTACACTTGATGTGCCCGTGAACAAGCGCAACATAGGCTAGGTAGCTAATGCATCGAGTGAGAGGCTAGATGACTGCTCGCGGGTTCAGTTTAGCGCTAGAGAAAACCGAAGTTGTCATCTTGACAGAGAAGAGAATTCCTAGACTAAAGTTCATCAGTATTGGAGACATACTAATCGAATCGAAGCTAGTGAAGAAGTACCTGCGGCCACTGACCAACTCGAAGATCTCTGAGCAAATCAGGACAACGGCTTAGAAGCTTTATTTGGGAATATTGGCTCTGAGTCGACTTATGGCCAACGTGGGGGGACCCAGCCTATCAAGAAGAAACCTCTTGATGAGTTCTGTAGGGTTAGTGCTACTGCATGGAGCAGAAATTTAGGGTGACGCTCTCAGCAAGGAGGTATACCGAAAACGATTGGCACAGATACAGAGCAGAGGAGTACTGAGGAATGCATCTTCGCTTCCAGCGGTGAGAGCTATTGCAGGCGTGGTACCTGTTGCCCTCCTTGCTAGAGAGAAACAATGCCTGCCGCACATTTTTCGCGTGCAAAAAGTGAAGCAGACTGCTACAAGATCCCTACAGGGAAACGGAAGAGCTCACCCTGGATAATGTAGTCACGGCGATGTTCGAATCGGTTTACAAATGGAACCAGGTGGCACATTATGTTCGGGCAGTCCTTAAAGATAAAAGGGACTCATGACAGCTGGGGGCATTGGGCCTGAGGGATCACCTGATTAGCAATTCCTGCTCCCCTCTCCTCTCCCGCTAGAAGAGGGATCCCCAGCTTGAAGGCATCTCACAGCGTAACAAAACGAGACCTTGCCCGAAGTTATGTGTCAAACGGTTCCAAGCTGTGTTCTCGAGTTGACAGGGGAGGTGTTTAGTGGGCAGTCCAGTCACTTGTAAGCATGGAAGTCACACGTTCTGTGCGTAAATGACACTAAATGTTGCTTAGTATTCTATCTAATAATATTCCAAGTTCCTCTTATACTCCACCTAATAACAATTTCCTTTATTTTAATGTTTACAATCAAATAATGAATCTGAAAACTACATTTTTAAATTAAAGAATAAATCCATTGTCCATTTCGCTGTATCTTACCCTAATTAAAAAATCTAAAGAATTTCTTGCTTCATACTGTCTTTTGTTTGCGGGAGAATAACCTGAAGCCTTATTTAATTTCTTTGTTTGCATTGCGAGTAGTAAATAATTTAAAATTTATTGCAATAAATACTGTTACATGTACAAAGAATTCTGCGAGCCACTGTCGCAATTGTTTTCACAACCATTAAGAACATCAACAAAATGAATTTACTCGAAACCACGAGAACCCACCAAGCATGATCAACATCTGAAAGTGACGTCACTTCATTCATTAATCTGCTCGAATATACCTGATACCTCTCGGCAGAACATTCGCCAATGTACGAGAAATGCATTGAACGGATGGAGACCCTATATAAAGGCGAGCTGAATGAATGGGATTCATTCATTCGACCGCGATAAAAACTGCGATAGTGTGTGGAAAGCGATATTGTTCGGGTAGAAAAATGATTTTCGTTGATTGTGAAGTGATCTTAGAAGACAATTGCGATAGAAATTTATGGACAAGCGGAAGTTAGATTTTAATAGTGAATATTAAAATTGTGAAACAGACCAAATATGTGATTGTGCATTTTTAAGTAATTTAATAAACTCTTTTAATTTGATTTAAGAGACAGTGCGTTTTCACTTTCCCAGAACATTAAAACTATTGGCCGCGAACCATAACACGCGACAATACTAATAAGTGGATATTCCTGATGATTTAGTGCCTGACATTGTTTTTCAAATGAAACTTGGGTAAATGTAAAGCACAAACTATAATTTCAAAATTAAACAATGTGTGGGGGTCAAGTCCAGTCAATGTAACTGACCACAGCAGCAGGGTTGCAGAATCGCTATCAGAGGATGGCTCTCAAAGCAGCTCACTCTTCATCTACATCTCGTCGAGTCCGGACGTACACAAATGTACTCCGTAATTTCCACATTACCCACTTTTTGGGGAAAGGGGTAGAGCAGTAACATTTTTTGTTACGTAATAAATTAGCAATAAAATATGGAGTTATAATAAATGCTTGCTAATAAAGTTGGCGACGGAGCTTAATAGGCATGAAATCTTAGTTTATTACAAGTACCTATTAATGAAGTTAGAAAGTATTTTTAT
The DNA here is from genome assembly GCA_963969285.1 of Odontomyia ornata. Classification (NCBI taxonomy): domain Eukaryota; kingdom Metazoa; phylum Arthropoda; class Insecta; order Diptera; family Stratiomyidae; genus Odontomyia; species Odontomyia ornata. Next base: position 446,379,579 of record OZ017738.1, read on the forward strand.
TCAATTTCCAATTGAAACTGTATTGAAAATTCTTACTGCCTTAAATACTTGTGGTGGTCGCTAGGAAATAATAATCTTCATATTGTAGCACTAAAATCCACTACTCACTTTGAACATTTTAGAACTAAATAATTACTACCATACTAATCAACAATAATTCAAGCGTCTTGAATTTGAGATGGATGCGTTTTTCACATGCACTTTCCTAGCCATGACCAGAGCTTTATCTTCATACATACTCATTTGCCGGTTGAGCAAATATTTATTTTTCACTCCTGCTTTAATTGTTTTCTCTGTTCCCAGCTCAGTGCTCTTTTTCACTGCTCATATCCGTATTTGTCCAGTAACTCAGACGAGTGGTTCTATTATGTTAGGATGGGCAAGAAAAATATATATTTCGTATCCAACAAACTAGCGTGCTCAGGATCAGCAAGTCAGCTGAATTACATCCAGGACATAATGAATGGAAGCCAAGTCAGTACTTTAAACTTATAAACCAGAAGTATTCACATCCCTTTTCAACGACAAGTAAGGCATAGACCTATAGAAATCATCCGTTCATTGCACTGTAGAAAGCAAGAGGATACACTTTAAACTACTCTTGTTTCCACACGGAATAGTAACCACTTCTACATATGTACATACGAGCATTTGTACACACCTGTGTGGAAGGTATTTACTACTGTGCAAAGAGTAGAATGCAACGAGTAGTCTGAATTTAGTTTATGTAGGACAATTGTACCTACGAGTACAAATTCAGACATGGTTGAGATTAATTATTAATTTACCGGGTATTGGTGGAAAACAGAGTTCACGCATTTTGTTCTTCAGAAATTACAAGCAAAGATCTTACCGGATTGGGTTCAGTGTACTTAGTTGATTGCTGCTGCTGATGTAACAAGTTCGAGGTAGTTCCTGATGGCAATATCCTGCTCATGAATGAATGCAGTAATTCTAAGTACATAGAACATACGTGCTCATTTCTAATCGACTTCCTTAGGAGAAGAGCTAATTATATTCGCGTAAAATTCTTGTGTTTACAGCCATAAAGTTTCAAAATTAAGTTTGAACACATTGTAAACCAACATTTAAAAATATTCCTATAACTATTTATCGGTTTTCCAGTTTACCAAGCCTATTCTTCTCTATTTCTATGCTGGAACAAGAACTTTGGTCATATCGCGAAGTTTGTAACCGTGAGCAATAATCCCTGGATTACACATCTGTTCCACCTTACCGACGGATGCATTGATTCCTCCAGAAGCATTCGTGTGTTTGGACATGAATTGGTATATTTCTGATTCCGATGGTGCTCCGATTATACATCATATAGTATATAAGCAGGCTAACAATAAAAAGATAGACTATACCTCGAATTTAAGCTCGCGTGATCAACGGTTTCAATTCAGATACTCATTTTTGAGATATGTCGAGGCTGGTCGAGCTAAGACGGAGCAGTTTAGGTTTTGGTAACTAAATGGCAATTATTAAATTAATCCCTTCATTATCTTGATTGAATGTATCGGCAACTAGGGAAGGTGATATGGTCAGTATCATGCTTTGGCCGTGTGTTCATCCATGCAGCTGCGACATCTTCTGATTTTAAACCAGAACCATAGCTGAACGGGCTTATAGTCTGCCCAAAGAATCACTCGAATTAAACCTCGTTGTCACCAACGAGACTCGAACCAAGGACTTTTCGCTTACGGGGCTAGTGCTCTAAACACTATACAACGTGGACTACTACACTTTTTTTCGTTATATGTAGAGTGCTGTAGACAGAAATTGGCCCCAGGTTGGAATGGGCCACCCGAATAACTTTAAGACTAATGACATCTATGTCAAACCGCGCAAATTATTCATCGTATTTTGACGCGAGTTCACTTTTTGGAAGCATTTGGAGGTTATGAACATACTCTCGCACTGCACAGAGAAACGCGTTAAGAATTTTGCCAAGAAAGTTTTTACCCTCGTACGCTTCCACGCGATTTGTCTCCTCATATTTACGAGAAAAACTCAGGTACATATTAGCTAAACTTTTTTTGTTTTTTTTAATTGGATCATTTCACCGTTTTCACATCAACTTAATGTAAATCTATACGACAAATTTGCTCTACATTGAAGCTTTTCTAACGTCGCGCGAATATCGATCACTCCTTCGGATGGCTCCGATCGCTTTTAAAATTACTTTTAATGGAATTGTTTGCAGCTACATAAATGAGTTGCATATTTTGAATAATAATTTTTCTGAAAAATTACTGTCGACGCCTTCTTCCGTCTCCTTCGTGCTGCGTTGGATGAACATCCGTTCCCTCTAGCCTGCATTTGGAATGCAGATTAAACCGGATTCCCAACGGTTCCGACGGAAATCGTTAAAGTCGTTACTGCAGAAGGTTTGAGGGTTGGTTTGCACTCATCTGCAGAATGTGGTACAAATGTGACGATGGTGACGACTGTTAGTGCTGGTGGAGATTTTATTCCTCGTTTTTAATTGTTCCCGCGCAAAAATATGAAAACATCATTCATGTGCAATGCCTCACCAACTGCCGTCGGCTTCGCGAATGGCTCAAGGTGGATGACTGCCGTTGACTTTGTCCAGTTCATGCGACACTTTGTCAAATTTGCACAATCGTCAAAAGAGAACCCTTTATTATTGTTAGTGGTAATTCACCGATCGTACGTCATTATTGAAGTTATCGATCTCGCCCTTGAACGTGGTATCACCATTCTGACATTGTCTCCTCATTGCAGCCATCGGCTTTAGCCTTTAGACGTTGGTGTGTTTGGACCGGTCAAAAGATCCTACTACATTCAATGCGATGCATGGTCAAAGAATCATATTGGTTTGCCACTGGAAATCCAGAATGTGCCTGAAATTGCTGCCATTGCCTTGCGTAACAGCCCCATCACTCGAAACACCGCTGTATCTTTTGAGAAAACCTGAATTTTCCCATTTAATTCAGACATTTTTACGAGGACAATTTTGTGGCTGCAACCGTTAGCGGAGAACACCAAGTTGTTGAAAATCAAGTTGTTCAGAAGAAAGATGAACTCCAACAACTTATTGTTAGAGTTAAAGAAGAGCCTGGAGCGCGAGAAGAGTCAACAACATCTACTTCAACCGCGTCTACATCAGTGACACGTTCAAAATTGGACTGTATTGGATCGCTTAATTATGTCGCTCCGAAACAGAAATCCAATCATTACATCCCCTGAAAATAGAGAGGTCGCGGAAGAAGCTGCATGGCGACAAAAATTACAGATAACAACAAAAGTTTCCAAAAAGGCCAATTCTTCACAATCAGCTGTGAAAAAAGGCAAAACAAGTTGGGTAAACAGACCTACGCTCATGTCAGAAGGGTTTTGTATTCAATTTTCAAAATGCAGTCACCAGATTGAATAAAGTCAAAAAGCATGTCAATGACGATTTTATTGGAGAAAATATGAAATTCGAAGATCATACTTTTATTAACAAAGTTGAATGAATTTAGACTTCTGAGGTTTTTGTTATTGTTATACTCATAAATATCTCCATTGATAATTATTTCAGATGTCCATTCGTGAGGGAGGAAACCACATTTTTCATATATTTGCCCCCTGTGGCACTGAAGCAAAAACTGACAGTTTAAGAACTGTTTTGAAAAGCTCCCAAGAAAACTTTCATTTCATACTCATATCGGCCACGTTTGATGAATTTTTTTTCAGGGGCCACTCTCCTGTACTTTTATCATCGATTGATGGCCAATTTTTTCGGATTCTAGAATGGTTACAAAACCCTTTTGCTAGGAGCTCTCTCCCAACTCCTTGACTTGTTTCACTTATGAGCATTAATTGTAGGTACTCATCTTCAGTCATTCATTAAATTGAATCAAGTGTTCAAAGCATGCACCTTAAACGTTGAAGTTGGGAAAAAATAACTCCAAATTATTCAATCTTCGCATTTAAAACAGCCACAATCTTGTTTTACGATTACTGATACCACAAGCTGAGCCGATTTTCAAAGATATACATGACACCTATCATTCCTGAAATTTTCATGCAAATCCTAGCAAAACTGTAGTGTCTGAGTCGGTAAAAAGCGCATGTTGTTCCATAGCCATATGTTGCCATAGTAATACATGCAGCGCATATTGTTCCATAGTAAAACAGGAAAATTCAAACCGCTATAACTTCGCTAAATATTATTCAATCTTTATGAAACTTTCAGGATAGATCAATCTTATGAATAGACATCTACGTACTGAATTTCGTTGAATTTAAAGGTACCGTTAAGATTTTATTAAAGAAAACATAAAATCGATAAATCATACTATTACTAACAAAGTTGAGTGAATTGCGACTTCTCACGTATTTGTTGCTGTTGTACTCACCAAGGCCTATATCCCTGATTTTTTTCAAATTTTTTGGATCACAGGTGTCCAATCGCGAGGGGGGGGGGGACACACATTTTTCGTGTATTTCCCCTCCCTGTGCGCCCCTCGAAGCAAATTGTCAAACTAAGACCTGTTTTGAAAAGTTCTCATCAAGACCTTTCATTTGATACCCATATCGGCTACCTTCAATGAAATTTTTTTTTCGGGGGGGTCACTCTCCTATATGGGGAGACCCCCCTTAAATACCTTATAAAACTTTTTTTGGAGTTGAAGTTTGAAGAGATCACTACTTCACACCTACACACAAAATTTGATGTTTCTAGCTTAAGTAGTTTCCGAGAAAAACTGCTGTGACACACGGACGGACGGACGGACGGACGGACGGACGGACGAACGGACGGACGGACGGACGGACGGACAGACGGACAGACTGGTCGCGAAACTAGTAGGGTTTTGTAAAATTATTTTACAAAACCCTAAAAACAGACTTTTTTATTTAAGTTACCTCTTAAAATTGCACTTTGAGCATTCACGATTCATTGAAAAAATCCTTATAATATAGTAAAACAGCACACCAATTTTCAGCAAAATCGATTCTATAGATTTTGCATAATAGTTATGCCATATAAATTAATTTTGAAAAATTCAAATTTTTTAAATTCCAACAAATCAGAAACTAAAACGATTTTTTTTTGAAAATAAAAAATCGAATTTTTCAATAACTATTGATCCTGATTCTAAAAATATGTTGGAAAGCGCTGTGAAAGATGCTTACTAAAAAGAAGAACGTTGAAAATATGCATCGGTTCTTGAGATATAACCGGTTAAGTTATAATGAAGCTATTTAAAATGTAAAAGAAATTTTTGTTTTTAAATCAACTCTAATTAAAACTTACCTATCAATACGATTATTTAGGAAAATTATATTTTATGTTACAATTTTCACAGTGTTTTATTATTACTAGTTTTCTTCGGTTATACAATGTGTATATTATATTAATAATGAATAGATAGACAATATAAGATCCACATTGCGACTACTATATAAATGAATAAACTTCAAACAAACAGGATGTGTGAAAGATTTTTTTGTCAAAGTCTTTTATGGATGAAAACTGCTGATGCCATTTGTGCGCCATAAGATATCATCACGCACAAGCATGCATGTTTGGTTGGTCAATGAACGCACGTGGTCAGCGTTGAACACCAACATAGTTGCGCGTGATAAAATATTATCACGCACAAGTACGTACGTTGGCTGACCAATGCAAAATTTTTGTCTTCGATACGTTTGGTAACCAAGTATGCATGCTGTGGTCCACATTTTTCTTGTGTTTGGGAGGTGAATGCCACTTACGCGCAGAGTGTGGGACTCCCATACTGGCAAGAAGGCGACTAGGCTACCCACTAAACACCTCCCCTGTCAACGTGAGAACACAGCCTGGAACCGTTTGACACATTAATTCGGGCTAGGTCTGGTTTTATTACGCTATGAGGCACCTTCAAGCTGGGAGGGTGGGGAAGAGAAAGTGCCAGAGAAGCGATATCCCAGCCCCAACGCTCCCGGCTGCTGGGAGTCCCTTTTACCTTTTAGGACTGCCCGAGCATAATGTGCCACCTGGTTTCATAAGTCAACCGATTCGAGCATCACTTCAAATATATTATCCGGAATGAGCTCTCCTGTCTCCTTGTAGAAGTCCCTTCACAGTCTGATCCATTTTATGCACGCAAAAAATGTGTGACAGGCATTGTTCTCCTCTCCTGGTCAAAACTGTCTTGTGCAGGTAAGACTGAAAACATCCATGCTCGCTCAAAAGCTGGGTCAAACAGAAGTCAGTCTCTTTCCATTCAGCCACGGTCTCACATCCGAGATGAAGCGCGCAGTCCACTTTCCCTTCGTGCAATTCACCCAAGACCACTGTCAATCGTTAAGTGGGCGCTGTTTCTCATCGCGAATAACCATCTTCCTTGCATCTTTGTTTCGGCGCAAGTAAATAGCGAGGTGCTCTCTAACAAGGAGGGCGACAGGTATTACGCCCGCAATAACTCTCACCACCAAATCAGAGACTGTCGGATACGAAGATGCAATCCTCAGTGCTCCTCTTCTCTGTACCTGTGCCAAATGTTTTTGATATATCTCCTTACTAAGAGCGTCGCCACATACCTCTGCTCCACACAGTAGCACTGAGCCTACAGCACTCATGCAGAGGCGTCTTCTTGATGGGCTAGGTCCCCCTACGTTGGCCATAAGTCGACTCAGAGCCAATGCTCCCGAAGCAGCCTTCTCAGCCGGTGCACTGATTTGCTCAGAGAAACTCATCTTCGAGTCGGTCAGCTGACACAGGTACTTCACTGATGGCTTCAATTCGATTAGTATGTCTCCAATACTGATCATCCTTACTCTAGGGACTCTCTTTTTGTCAAGATGACCACTTTGGTTTTCTTCAGTGCTAAACTGAACCAGCGAGCAGTCATCCAGTCCCTCACCCGGCGCATTAGAATACCTCTAGCGACCAGAGCCGCAACATTATCCACATAGCCGATCAAGCGCGACTCATCTGGTATTTTCAGTCTCAGTAGCCCGTCCTAAAACACGTTCCACACGCCCCTGTGCAACATCCGATTTAATTTCCATCCTTCGTTGGCCCTGTGTCGTGGATCTTGAGAAGGGCTTTAAGGGTTTTCCAGCGTATCCAGAATATCGACCCATCTAGCGGAGATGTTGCGATCAACATTTTCGTGCACAAGTGCGTATATTGATTGGCCAGTGCAACATTATTGTCGTCGATATGTTTGGTGGGCAAGTATTCATGTTATGGTTGATATCTTTCGTGACTGCTCCGTCACAGTACTCCCTGTGCAGTGGTAGAGTCATGATGGAACGAGGCTTATGATGTAAACTGAACCGTAATGCGGACCTTTCTTCCAAATCGTGTCGTTTGCCCGGATTAGTCTTACTCTCTGAAACCAAAATCACTTTTTGGTACACCCTTCTTTCCCTCGCTGCACTTTCCTTCGTACCGTCGAGAACCCTTTAAAGTTACCCAAATCCAGCCTGACTTTCCAAGCCTGGCTTTTGAATGTACCCTTACCAGCTTCGAAACAAGTAACACTCTCCTCGTGTGTGCATCCGTATATTGCCTCAAACAGGCGCTAGTTAACTACCACCCCACTCTCCCTATCCCAACCCGTATCAGAAAAAACTCCACACCAACATTGGTGGTGACCAAAACACCTGACATTTAGAATCCCTTGACTCCCGAACCAATCAAAATTGTAACACACTGACACAGTGGAAGAACAACTGCGTAATCTCCCTACGGATGGCCATGCTGAGTCCAGCAAGTCTTTCTTTCCAACGAGGTCTAACCTAAAGTTTCCTAGACTTATTAATCACAAACGATAACTTTTCCTTTGAGTTAAATAGCAGTATCTTCCCTACCTCCAGACCATCACTGGAATCAGTGGCCACGATGCAGTGCTACTCTGCACTTGCATATATGATCGTCCGATCCATGCTCTACGTCCCGTAGCCAAAGGCTATTCTCGTGTTAACTGGCGATCTGTTAATGAACTCCTTGCCTCAACCTTCTCCTAGATTCCATTACCAGTTGATTGTTGCGTATCCAATACTGAAATCGGCCAAGCTGTGTCAGGATATACTGATTCGATACAGAAATGTATCGAATCTTGTGAACCTCTATGCACACTCGGATACTTTGACATATCTCTTCCCGAACCAACCAGAAAAAAATCCCTCACAGGCTTCTCTTTCATCACTGGTACGACGCTCGATATTGGCATTTACGAGATGAGATCAACTATATCAGCTCAAAAATACGAAAAGATATCGATGTGCTGCATAGCGAGCACCTAAAAGTCAAGCTTGCCAGATCGACAAATATCGCTGACACCTTCAGAGAGCTGCGGAAGACCTGTCCGAGCCTCGAAATGCCCCCCAGAACTCCAACTGAATACCTTCCCCAAAACCAATCTCTACACAAGAGATTTAATTCGTTGGCCTATCACTTTGCCAAAGCTAACGACCTGACCCAACACCTATACAACCCAGAAACTGGCATGTGTGTTCAAACCTACATCTCGATGCTCCTCACTGAATCCCCCTTTGCAAAGTTCCAGGCCTGAAACTGATACCCTGTTTTCACGATATCTTCAAGCGCTAAATAAATGCCCATCCAATGCACCCGATATCCAATTCGTCACTCCAAAAATCTTTCAATCCATAATCTCAAACTAAAAAAATAAAAAGTCCTGTTAACATGACAGTATCTTTACCAAAAAAAGTAGCAAATCCCTGTCTCCCTTCCTTTCAAATCTTATTAACCACTGTATCCTCAACGCCTACTTTCCCAAGTTATGGTGCCTCTCCATTATCGTTCCGATCCCTATGAAAGACGAAAGTCCACTACTCCCAAGCAGCTATCGACTCATTTCCTTGCTTCCCACCACAAGCAAAATCTTTGAACTTGCGATCAAAGAATTCATCGACTCCCATCTAAAAGAAAGCTTTATCATCCCAGTTCACCAATCGTCCAAAGCATTTGATTGGGCACCCTCTCCTCATCCTAAAATCACACATAGCCATAAAAGATGGAAAAAATACTCCTACCACTGCCTATCTCATTGAAATCCAGAAAGCCTTCGAAAGTGTGTGGCAACATGGCAATATGGCCTCATCAACAAACTCCTCTCCACATTTAATGTCCATCCTCACCTGTGCAAACTCTGACTTTCCTTCTTAACAAACCGGGTCAAACTCAACGGCACACTATCCGATACATATCCTCTCACCTCCCGATCCCTTCTGTCAGCGTTTCTGTTCTCCCCCTACACAGCCGACACTCCACCACCCCGACCCAAATAAGAATCCTCCAGTATGCAGATGACATCATCATTTTTGCGTCATCTCGCCACTTAAAGCTCATCAAAGCCACCTTTATAACTATCTCGACCAGTTGGATGACTATCTTTTAAAGTGTAAAATAATGCCCAACCCAGCTAAATGCGATGCAACCTTCATTCAAGGCCACACTCACCTTAAAAAACCACTCCATGATGAACTGCGCAATGTAAGCTTACAAATCAAGGTCATTAGTTTCTCTCGGAAATCTGAGGACAACTATTTAGGGGTTATAATCAACTCCCGTCATTTTCCCTTTGCCCAAATAAGAAAGAATTTTCATGCAGCCACTACGGCATTCCACTCACTACTTCCGCTCATCCACTGTAAAAACAACTATCCTATCAAGACCAGAACCCTCAGCTACACCTGACTAATCTGCCTTCTCCTATCTTATGGCTTTATATTCTGGTACGACCTGCCATCAGCCCAAATGGAAAAGCTGCATATTTAAGAACGTCAGATCTTTCGCCATTTCGCGAAAATTTTGAAGACCCCTGATACAGGTCGAAATCCCGGGGATAGACTACTTTCTCACCAAACAAGTCCTCAAGTTCCTCCATAAAGCCCAATCCTACTCCAACCCCTTAGTCACTCAATCCCTCAACATTGATTCCAACTTCCTAGATGAAATACGCTTTCCAAAATACTTTTCCCAGTAGCTTTCGCTTCTCAACGACCGCAGTCTCATCTTCGATGCTGAAGTTAGAATCACGCCCTTCAACAAATCCCGTCATGGTGAACCGGAATTCTCCGAGTCACAGTTTGTACCCACGTGCCACAGCTCCTGATGAGTCTTTGCCATCGTTGCTTATTCTCCTATATGTCACCCGCCCTTGGTGTTATTTAATTTAATGTACTCGTCCGTTTTCGTTTCTCTTTTGTTTCCATTTTAGACAAACGGATCGGAGGCACCTCCCGTTGCTCACTGACATTAGATAAGACTCTATGTTAAGACAAATGATATGTAATATGACTAGATTAAGAGAACCATAGATAAAGAAAAGAGTCCGCTAGGTTAAGCATAGTGTAATTAGAGAATTCAATCCCGGTACTTCGGGATCCATTTTACAGGCTTAGAAATTTCGGGATTTTATTTAGTTAATCCCGGAATCTACGGGATTGATTAATCATTTTTAAACTTTTTATAAATATACTGCTTGAAATGAGCTCCTCCCCTTTTACCTACAATTTGTCCACTCTTTTGTTTTTGTTTGTTTAACTTGTTTAGTTTTTCCCAGTCAATTCGATTAGTTTTTGAGCACGGTGACAATCAGGAAAGTTCACGCAATCCAAACAGATTCGACTGGTTTATGTGTTGCCTGACAATCGAGCAGATTAAGTGGAAAAGTACAAAAAAGAAAAGTGGAAAAGTACAAAAAGTTTCTTTTAAACGTTAACATTGTTGCTGGTAGGAATTCTTTTCAAATACGATTTTGACCGCTCTTTTGCATTTCCCGTTTATTTCCCCAGTCGATTCGATTAGTTGAGTGCAGTGATAATCGAACAGATTCACATTTTACAAAAAGTAAGTTTTCTTAAACATGAACATTATTGTTAGTAGCAATTCTTTCATTAGAATAGTAAGTGTGAAACAAACAGGTTTTAGTTTTATAGTCGCAAATGAGATACATTTGTTTGTTTCTAGATAGTATAAAAGAGTAGCATATCCACAAAAAGTGTCTATATTGAGCATAAAAAAGATAGCCAAAAAGGGAAATACAATGTAAACGTTGTCCAACATTTTTGAAAACACTTGAAGGATTTACTAAAGAATTACATACCCATCTTCATGCGAAATATTCATTGCTATTAAGCTCGACAATATTGTCTACATCAAATGCTCATAGCGTCGAAGAACCACCCTTGAAACGAAAAAGCAATTCGATCGTGGACTATTTTTGTAAAACTGATACTCTTGACGATGTTTTAGCTCGGATGACTGCTTTAGACGGCTTTCCTGTGAGTACATTTGTGACGTCAAATGATTTAAGGACTTTGATCCTATCAAAAGGGTATTCAGATTCATCAAAATCTACCGCAACAATCCACAATCGCGTGGTCAATTACAGCCATAAAATTAAAGCACAAATAAAAGCTGAATTATTTACGTTGAAAAATGAAGGAGAAAGATTCAGTGTAAGCCTTGACGAATGCACTTCGAGCTCAAAGAAGAAGTACATGAATATAAACATTCATTCATATAATAAAACCTGGAATTTAAGACTGGTTCGCATAAATGAATCAGTAACAGCTCTGAGGCATCTGTGCGAATATTAAAGGAGCGCCTTTCTGAGCTACACATTTCTCTTGATTCTGATATTGTTGCAATAATAACTGATGGTGCAAACGTCATGCTTAAGATTGGAAAGCTTGTGAAAGCAGAACACCAAGTTTGCTTTGCACGTTTGAGATTTGCTGTACAAAAATATAGACGATTCAATTATGAACCAATCTTTGAACGTGGATTCAGATGATGGTTACGAAAATCTTAGACCAGGTTTAATTATCTAATCAAGCCATTTTCGAGATTTAACGAACGATCGCAATATTCAAAACGTTGTTTAAAAAGTTCGTCAAATAGCTGTTCTGTTCAAAAGATCACCTATGAAGAATGATGCAATTCTTCAAAAATATGTACAGTAGGAACATAGAAAAGAGCTAACCTTGTTGCTTGACTGTAAGATGAGATCAAACAGCCTCTTCATAATGTTTAAACGCTTTGTACTTACAAAGAATACCGTTCAAAAAGCTCTTATAGACCTGAATAATCCAGAGGTATTTGATGAATCTGATTTAGCTATCATAAATGAAATAGTCAATGTCTTGGTGCCAGTCGAGCTATCCGTAGAGGCATTTTGTCATTCTGACGCAAATTTGTGCACGGCTGATGCAACTTTAAAGTTTCTTTTAAACAGTTGAGTGGCAATAAGTCAATTGCGGCGACTATATTAAAATTACATTTGCTAAAAAGCTTATAACACCGCCAACGTAATGAATTAAGTGGCGCGTTAAATTATTTACAAAATCCTCACAATGAGAGTAGTTGTTTAGATGATGACGTAAAAGATTTATTTTCAAGTTCAATCAAAGTCCAAATTAAAAAACAGATAATTTCATTATTTGAAAGGCTGAATACCACTTTTTGTGTAAGTAGTGAAGAAAATTATCCTATTACGCCAATGGAATCGACATCTTGCAGTATGGCGAGTTTAACATTAAAAGATTAGCTTCAGCGGGAAATCGACAATAGTATGAAAACATTAACTGCTGAGGGTATCAGTGAAACAGACTTTTCAAAATTGATCAAGCAACAAATGGCTCTTTTCGAAGCAACTAAAACTCGAGGTCACAATTTGGAACAAATTTATAAATATTTGTTGACAATACCTCCGACTTTCATCGAGGCGGAACGCGCTTTTTCAGCGTCTGCTTATATGTGCAACAAATTGAGAACTAGGCTTGGGGACGAAACATTGGATGCGTTAGTCTTTCTAAGATTTTATTTCCGCAATGCAAATAAGATGCAAAAGGTTAATACCTCAAATTCACCTCGTTAATTTAATTATATTAATCGTGATATCTGGAACGTAACGACAAAAATTTAATAAGTTGATTTTAAAATGTCAACCATTAATGTGTTTTTGAGAAAAAGTAATTGATTAACTTAATTTGCCTAATTTTGTAAAACTAAGTGACAAAGTATTATATCTGATAACTTTATTTAATGTTAACTGTTGATATAAGTAGAAAAATAATGAATTTATTAAGGACGTCTAAGATTAGTTGAGTAGTAGATTGTGAGCTTCAATAATAGATTTATGTTGATATGTTTTGATTGCCTTTGTGATGATTATGTAAACAGAAGATAATTTAAAAGCTGATTTTTGAAAGGCACTCGGACTTTTATTGCCTTTTTAAGTTTCTCGGGACTATCCCGGGACAATCTAGAGACAATTCCGAAATGCCGGGATTGGAAAAAAGAATCGGGATTGAATTCCCTATAAGTGTTTAAGCCATAATAATGATCTCCATTTATTACCTTTCCCTTCCAAATATCCATTTATTACCTTTCCCTTCCAAATATTCATTTTCCCTCTGAGTAAATTGGAGCACCGCTGGAAACAACATCCAATCAAACCATTGAACGGACAAAGGTTTAAGACCTCGACTGTGAAAAAAGTTCAAGTCAGTCAAGCATGAAAATACATGGCGTGCGTCGCGAATGAATCGGCTCCGGAAAACGTAAAATAGTAAAATCGTGAACTCCGCTAAAAATAAAATTACTCCGGAAAGCGCAAATAGTGAAAACGCGAACTACCCGAACCTCCAATAACGAATACCCAGTGATTCTTTACATGTGTTCAGTAAATTGAAAGCACTATTGTATGGATTGTGATAGCATCAAAGATTGTTGGAGACCCAGGTAATCCTCTGTTAAGTGCTGTCCATTCTTCCCTAGAAATAGTATCCACATAATTGGAGAACCCGCAAATATTTCATTTAACAAAAGCTTAGATAGTGCGCAAACCTTTTTGGTCCTTCGAGCCGGATCTGGTTAGGATTTGATAAGATTGTATCTCAAACGCATTTTTTTCCGCTATCTAAACACGCATACCGCTAACCTCGGTACAACGCAACGTGATATCTAACAGTTTTGTAGTTTGAGTTAATTTGTTTTGAAAATGGTGGAAAAAGAAGGCGAACAGCCTTTTGACATTAATGATGATAGGAAATTTCAAAATTTTAATAAAAAATTAGATACTATGTTCACCTCTTTGACTTCTATCCACGATACAATCAGCAATTTGAATTCTGAAGAGTCAATTGATCAATTTCTTTCGGGTTGCTTTTGTATAGATCTACTTAGGAAAGAGTTTATGGATATGCTGGAGGCACGAAATGAGTACCAAACAGGGATATCTAACGCCTCTTTGCCTAGTTTTTCCCACATCGCGTCATTTGATAGGCTGTATGCGCATATTAAATATAAACAGCATCAACTCCAGAATAAGAACGGTGGCGAGGGAATTAAATTCAAACCTCCGCAACTAAATCGCAGATTGCCGAAGTTAGAACTGGTTTCATTCAATGGCGAGCAAGAATCTTGGCCATTATTTTATGAGATCTTCCGCACTACTATTCATGAAAGTGAACAACTCACTAACGGGGAGAGGATTCAATAGTGTTGGAGTTTTACCTACAGCTGAAAATGATCCAATGATTTGGAATGGCCTGGTGGAAAAGTATAATGATAAACACGTCCAGGCGACGGCCTACATTAACAAGTTATTGAATTTGCCCGCCGTCAGTGAAGTGAATGCAATAAGCTTAGAATCTTTCGTTGATAACTTTGCGTCGCTAGTATCTGCTTTAAAGCAACTCAAAATTCCGTTAGAAGATTTTATCTTTGCCGACTTGGGATCCCTCAAAATAGGTACGGAAACATTAAAGGATTTTGAGAAATCTCTTGAAAATGCGTCCGAATTACCAACCACCGATGAGTTTGTCTCATTTCTGCGTAGTCAAGCTCGAGTTTTACAGCGTGCTGGCAAGACAGGTCCCAGTTCCACTGCTAGGCCAAAACGCTCCCCAATCGAGTTTCTAAGCCAATGAAAGTGGCAAATGCCCAGCAAAATAATGTGAAAACCTTTGTAGTTCAGGAGACGGAATCGGGTCAAATGTGTTTTTTGCTCAAGGATTGATCATTCACACTTATATTTATGTCCGGATTTTTAACGATTAGTTCCAACAAAGCGATAAGAATTTGTTAGAAAAAATAAATATTGCTTCAATTGTTTGTCAAGTTTACATCTTATTCGACAGTGCAAATCGAAAAATAGATGCAAAACTTGTTCCGCACAGCATCATTCACTTCTACACTTCGGTGAAAACATACCGCCAGCAGAACTGCAAACTGCATCAAACAAAGTGCAAGTCGAACGCAGCAAACCACCAGTGGCTATTATGTCTAACTGAATCAAAAGCATCTTCTTCTATGCAGCTCCCCGTTCATAAGTGTCTCGTGACGCATTACT
This sequence comes from Odontomyia ornata, assembly GCA_963969285.1. Classification (NCBI taxonomy): domain Eukaryota; kingdom Metazoa; phylum Arthropoda; class Insecta; order Diptera; family Stratiomyidae; genus Odontomyia; species Odontomyia ornata. The sequence continues at coordinate 446,394,911 of OZ017738.1, forward strand.
CTGAGCGAGATAAAATGCCATCTCCTTCGAATACTGGGAACGTATTACTAGGAACAGCGCAATGTAATTTAGTAGATAGAGATGGTAATATTGTTGCATTACGCGCCTTACTCGACTCCGCATCTCAACGCGATTTAATAACTTCTGAATGTTGTAAACAATTAAATCTCCCGCTTTTTCCGCCGAAAAATAAATACGTTTCGGGAATAGGCGAAATTAAAAACGCTATTGAAGGCGAAACGTGTCTTACAATTCGGTCGCGCATAGATGACTCGATTCGTTTCACTATCCAACCTATAGTAGTCGAACGCATTACGAATGAATTGCCCACTGCAAAGGTTGATTCAAGAACATTCGAATATTTAGATGCCATTGTATTCCATTGATATGATTTTAGGTGCGAAAATTTTCGCACGAATAGTTCGTCCTAAACGTATCTCACGCGATGAGAATAAACCCATTGCAATAGAAACATCGCTAGGTTACATAATACCAGGTAATATACCGTGTAAAGCTGTTCCTCTTTGCAACTTTGTTTACACGTTTAAAATAACAGAGGATTTCGAGACGCGTATGTCACAGTTTTCGGAAATTGAAGATGAACCTTCCTTCAGTGCGGCCAAGCTCACGCCTGAGGAGCAACTATGCGAGCAATTATACTGCGATACTACGCATCGTGACCCATCCGGGCGCTTTGTCGTCTCATAACCTTTCAAAGAGGACCCGAAAGAATTAGGAGACTCAATGAAACGAGCTGAACAACAATTCTTTTCATTGGAGCGTAGGTTACGAGCTAAACCAGATATAAGGGAACATTACGACTCGGCGATCTTCGAGTACTTGCAAAAGGGTTACTTAAAGCCTATAGGATTGCTTCAGACTTAGCCTCAGAACATCAATATGTTATTCCGCACCATGCTGTAGTTCGCATAGACAAGTCCAGTACTAAGTTGCATATAGTACTAAACGCTAGTATGCCTTCCACATCGGGTAAATCGTTAAATGACTTGTTGTTTACCGGTCCCAATTTGCAAAATAATTTGTTAAGCATATTGTTAACTTTCCGCTTGTTTCCAATCGCAATTAGTGCGGATATTCGACAGATGTATCTGCGCATATTTGCAGAAGAAAAAGATCAGCGTTTTCAGCGTCTCTTGTATAGATTTGATGATAGATCACCTACTCAGATGTTCGAGATGACTCGTGTCCCATTCTTGTTGCGCTGCCGTCGATTCCTAGCAATTAAAACGATTCGGCAATTAGCACAAGAGGAGAGAGAAAAGTTCCCCAAGGCTGCCGCTGTTGCCGAGGAGGATATTTATATGAACGATTTGGCCACTAGTTGCTGCTCTGCGGATCAGGATGCGCAGCTGTCTAATCAATTAATAAATTTCTTCGCTACGGCTGCATTTGAGATGGTTAAATTCTCCAGTAACTCGCCGCAGGTAATGGAGAGCATTCCTTCGTCTCATCGGGTTATGGACGTGGTTGAATTCAGTCCCGAAAGTGACCTCAAAATTCTAGGTCTACGCTGGCTTCCAGCTGATGACGTTTTTACTTTCACAGTAAATGCCTCGTCTGGGGAATGCACTAAATGCAAAATCCTTTCCGCTATCGCTCGCTTGTGGGATTTGATGGGCTTCATCGCTCCTGTCACCTTATTAGCAAAGCTTATTTTCAAATCTCTTTGGGAAGGTAAAGTAGGGTGGGACGATATACCCTCGCAAAATATTGTGTCGCTTTGAAGACAATTTGAATTAGAACTACACTTATTAGAAACAATCAAACTGCCACGTCATGTTGGAGTCGAACCTGAATGTGTCATTTCCATATTGGGATTTTCCGATGCCTCCGAACGCGCGTTTGGAGGTGTAGTATATTTACAAGTTTATTTCCCCGCAAATAATTGCTCAGTTATCAATTTGATTTGCGCCAAGTCAAAGGTTGCGCCATCACGCACTGTCATTTCGCTCGCAGGCATGGAGCTATGCGCAAACTTGGTGTTATCGCAGTTGATGCGAACTGTGATCGACGCTTATGCAGCACGATGCACAATTAATAACATCTTCGCATTCACGGATAGCACCATTGCACTTGCATGGATACATTCTTCGCCCACTAGATGGCACACATTTGTTGCTAATAGAATTGCCAAGATAAAGGAAAATATATCGCCACAGCATTTCTATCACATCGCTGGTAAAGACAACCCCACTGATTGCCTATCACGAGGGTTGACACCCGCACAGCTTGTGGATCACCCGCTTTGGTTTCATGGCCTTGCTTTCGCTCGGGCACCGGTCAAGGAATGGCCAGTACAGGATTTTGACGCTCACGTGCCAATGGAACTACATGAAAGGAAGGTCAATACTTTAGTCACAACGAAAGTAAACCCACCTCATAAACCGCTTCTCTACGAGCTCTCTTCTCGTGTTTCTTTATGGCCTAAGCTGTTGCGTATAGTTATTTACGTCGTACGGTTTGCAAAGAAGCTGCCTCGTAGATTTGAGTTATCGCATCTGGAGATAGCAGAAATTAAAGTCTTGCGGGATTTGCAGAACGTGCATATTCAACGCGAAATAGACCTCGCCCAATCGGGCAAAACACTCCCGCCAGCTTTATTAAAGCTCAACGCATTCGTTGATAAGGGATTATTACGTGTTGGAGGCAGGCTAGCTAATGCCTGTCTTAACTACGCAAGCTAACACCCTTTTTAACTTCCTGGCCGCGATCATATAGTCGACTTGATCATAGACCAAGTTCATCGAAAATACTGCCACGCTGGCCCGCATCTTGTCTGTGTTTGCTTCGGCAGAAATATTGGATCCTAACAGCATGCAACATTGTACGAGCACGGATACAAAAATGTAATCAATGCTTCAAAGCCAATCCTAGAAATGAAAATCCAATTATAGCAGATCAACCGGAGTGTAGAGTTAACCAAACTAAACCCTTCTATCATACGGGAGTCGATTACGCCGGTCCTCTGACAATTATTCCCTTTTGCAAACGGGGGTGAAAAGCATAAAGGCTTATGTTTGTCTTTTCATCTGCCTGGTAACTGAGGCCATACACATTGAGATGGCTTCTGATCTGAGCATGGATACCTTTATGAATGTATTTAAACGGTTCCTATCCCGCCGCGGTCCGGTTTGTGTAATGTACTCCGATTGCGGCACTAATTTTGTTGGTGCAAAGGCAAACCTGGATAACCTGTACAAATTGCTAGATTCCGCTGAGTACAAAACTAGACTGTCTAATGAACTTCAAGAAAGTCAAAGTCAAAGTCAAAAGCGCTTTGATCGTTATAAATTTTAGAAGAATATAAAGCAAATTCCAAACAATAACAATCAAAAAACTTAATGGCCCAAATGGCTCTCTAAATTTGTACGTTATCGTTAACTCATATCATCAAAAAAAAAAAAAAAAAAACTAGCAAATTCAATTAATTACGATTATTACATATTTTTAAAATTTAATTGGAAAAAGGAGAAAAAACCAACCAACACTATCCTAAAATTAATTTATAATCAAAACACAACAGTGAAACTTTGATCCTACACCTAATATGTTGTAACTTATTTCTAATAATATACAATCAAAAACTTTATCTTATACTAAAAAAATCAATAACATTGTTCCTAACCTAAGTGTTTAATCTTATCTCTAACGGAATATAGTAAACATTACATATACCTAATCTTTACCTAATTTTTAACAAAAATAAACAACAACACTAAATGTAGCAATAATGAGCTGAAACTCAAAAACTAAATAACGAAGAACACCAAAACTGAAAATAAACACGAATAATTTAGACATTGTCATTCAGCCACCAATACCTAGATTGCCCCGTCTCAACTCGTTCAGCTTCAACGAATCTAGCAAATGAGTATCTCCATTGAAATCGTTGGTCTCGTGAACTCAAATTAGGAGGATATTTTATCGGACGGTGGCCCGTCGATATATGTGATATATGACTGGGACGCCGTCAGAATCAAAAACATATCGATTCATGTCCAAATACACGAATGCTTCTGGAGGAATGAAGTCAGTAGCGAGGCAAGTCGCTATATACCCGTCTGTAGGGTGAAACGGCTGTGAAATCCAAGGGTTTTCACTCACAGTCACAGATCTTGCGATATGATTCCGAAGAAGTTTCAATATGAAGATATCGACCCTCGTCACTTCAGCAGTTTGATAAATTCTTCTATTCGATATATAATGTTTCCAATCCGTCTCAGGCTTTCTGTACAAACCAGTACATGCACGAAGACATTTCCTTTCGAAAACTCTTAATTTTTCCATAGCACTAGCGCTCTGGTTGTACCAGATCTGACATCCATATGTCAAAACTGGTCTAACCAGTGTCTTGTAACAGATAATTTTGACCTTTTGATCAATGTATCTGGAATGAAAGAGCTTTCGAAGGGCCATGACTACTTTAAGTGCCTTACTGAGCATGATTTTCACATGTTCAGTATAGTACAGATACTGATCGAGATAAACACCGAGGTATCGAACACAGGATTTATGTGGAACCCGTTCTAGACTACTCTCACCAGCCATGATGTGGAAATCTTTCCAATTACGTTTCAGATCTTGACTGACCCCCTGCAGCGTTGTCCGAAACAAGATTGTTTCACACTTCTGCGCATTGATTTTCATTCGCCAATTGTCAGTGTACAGCTGTACATCATTGAACATTTTTTGGAGATTGCTCTGAACTATTGTAGCTTTTCGGTCTGCCGTCTAGATGATCAGATCATCAGCAAACGCTACCAATGATCGCGTTGGCGAGACGTTAAAATCAAAGCCGTTCAATAGCTTGCGAATGAAGATTGAAAAGAGCAGAGGCGCAGTAACTGTTCCCTGCTGTTGTCAGATTACCATCAGTTACAACAAGCGATTTGCCGTATAACATATTACACATCATTGCGACAAGGTGTCTGGGGAACTTGTCCTGAAGGAGTTTAAAAACTAGTCCATCTAACCATACCGTATCAAAGGCTTTCTCCATATCAATGAGACATGCTCCAACACATTGTCTATCATTTAGTTTCCAACAGATGTCTGAGGTTACTTTCGTTATTGCATGTGTGGTCGAATGCCTGGCACGAAAACCAAATTGACAATTCGGCATCAACTCATTTTCCTCAATGTGGGCGTTTAATGCTCTGTTGAGTATCACTTCAAACACCTTGCTGATGTGAGGCGGCAAGCTGATTGGGCGATAGCTTTTGGGGCATGAAGATTCTTTTCCTTTCTTCAAGATCGGAAATACCTTAGCTTTTTTCCACTCATTTGGGAAATATGAATTGCTCAACATGTTGTTGAACAATATGCAATAGTTCGTAATAGCAACCTCAGGCAAATGTCGGAGAACTACATTTGGAATACCATCAGTACCACATGATTTCTTGTTGTTTATCTTGCGAAATATGAAACATAAGTCTTCATAGCTGACAAAATAATCAATAAGATTCAAGCTCGGTATGAGGTCAGATGTTAATGTTTCATTGAAATGAAGAATTGATTGGCCGTTCAGGCTTGATTTGAAGTCGGAAACTTTTGCTTCAACGACCTCTGAAAAAATTTCGTTCCCTCTCTCAGGGTTTGGTAGATGAACCAATTCAAAATGTGTTCCAATCAGGGCAAGTTTATCCAATCCTTCACAAATAATTCTGTTTCCATTTCTATCCGGAGTCGTACTATCAATTTCGATACCAGCCCTATCGAGAAGATTTATCTCATCACTAGTGACTTCAAGATTCGATACCTTCACTCGAGACTTCTTGCGGAATATGCTATTCACTTTCGCGATCACGCCGTCTGGGTCCTGTGGGCTAATACCCCTCAATTTTTCCGCCCGTTGATTGCTGACCTCACTCCTGAAGTATGACCGGATTAAGTTCCGGACATTCTTCAGATGTAATTTCAACAAAGACAACGAGGGATGGTTGTAGTCCAAAAATCGTCGATAAATATTGTTGACGCGTGTGAGAAGGAGGCTTTTCAATCTTTTCAACCTTGCGATGGTTGGTGTTTCATATCCTTCCATATTGTTTCGATGTTTAATCTTTGGAACTACTTTCTCAATCGTTCCCAACGTCAGCTTCTCTAAATTCGACAAATAGACATCTATTTCATCGTTAGTTAGATTTCTGTCATTAGGAACCATTGAACAAGAGTTGCCACCATCAGAAGGGGGACATTGCTTCTGGTACTCGCGATTAAACTTCTTTTGAAACTTTCCCCAGTCTGTTTTTTTGAAATTCAACCGATGATTTTCATGTTGAACTGGAATGAGGAAGAAATCATCCCTGTGATGATTGATTTCCATTACGATTGTGTTATGGTCGCTATCATAAGGAAGCACCTGCAGTTTCCGTTGAGGACTATTAAAGCTGAATTCAAGTCTTGCGTCAGCAATGCAAAGGTCCAAATATGAATTTGTCCTAGGGTATGTTGGGAACTCCGACCCCTATAGATTGCACCTGTATTCAATTTGGTTCTCTGTTATCCACGATTTCAGGAATACACCTCTTGGATTATTGGTGGCGTTCAGCCATGATGTATGCTTGGCGTTCAGGTCACCAGCAAGAATATAGTAGTTATGCAGCCTGTTCAATTCGAGTATTTCGAACAAGGAATTGAGCTCCTCCTTGAGCTTGAGAACAGTTCCACCAGTTGCATAGGCAGAGATAACGTAGAGGTTATCCCCACCTGGCAGTGAGATTTTGATAACGGACACTTCAAGAGATTCAAAGCTTTTGAATTCGACTTTTTCAATATTTTGGAAACGATAGGGTCTTCGAACCAACATCCCGGTGCCACCTCCCCCATCACCTGTTACCCTATCGTTTCTTACGAACTCAAAATCCTTGAATCTCATGGAGTGCCATGAACTGAGGTGGGTTTCGGTGAGAAGCACGATGTCAGGCTTTTGTCTGGCAATGAATTCAAGGAGATAATCATGCCGATGTAAAGTAACAATGGAGTTGACGTTGATCGAGATGAGACGAATCCTATCCGTGGGAATGTGGCTGGATGACAACTTATTTTGAGGCATTTGAAAGCCCTAAACGCTGAAAAACAATGTTAATTTTCGAATCTTGTTTATCGATTCGCTCCGATAAGGAATTTAATTGTTGATAAATTTTAAAGAGCAGCTCATTATTGCCACTTACATTATTTATTTTATTTACATTGTCTGCTGGTCCTCTCGCAGCAAGTGCAAATGACACCCCGGGCTTGACGAAGTTGGTAGGTATCACACTGCGGTGTGCTTGACTTTGTTTTGGAGTTACTTTAACCTTTGCATCTTGATACCGGGGGCATCCTCGATATGATGCTGGATGACCAAAGGCACCGCAGTTCACACAATATAGTTTTTCTTTTGGCTCCGCCTGAGCCAATTTGCACTCGCCGGGAGCATGAATATCTTTACATTTCACACACCTATATTTCATGGCGCAATTGGCAGCCGAATGCCCGAATCTTTGACACCTGTAGCACTGGTTGACCTCACTTTTCTGGAGGCGTTCCCACCTCACCACGCGGAAGTTTAAGTACCGTATTTTCTGCAAGGCACTCGAACTACTTTTGCTGGAAATCTGGACTCAGTAGTAAGGCAAGTTTTTGCGCTCCACAATCGATCTCCTCGTTGCAAAATTTTTAACTGAAATAAACTGTATTTCTGGTGCAGCTTCTTGGAGCACTTGAAGGAGATCGACTGTGTCCTCACCACAGTCCAGACCCTTCAATAAAAAGGTTTGGTTCTTTTCGCTTTTCGGGGTGTACGTGAAATGCGGAACATCTCCAGAATTTAAGGCACTTTTTGTTGCCTGGAAATCAACCAGCGACTTAGTCCTTATTGTCAACTTATCGGCATTGACTCTTTTTATCTGAAAATCTTTTAGTTTATTTTCGGCTGCCAAAAGCCGAACCATATCTTTGCCCGTTTGCCCAAACACATTGATTGGTGGGACTTTTTCTTTTTTTTCATCAATCTTAACGGACGGACCAGCAGACAAACCTTTTGGTTTTTTCTCCCGATTTTTAACTCTAAGATATTCAATGATTTTTAACTCTAAGATATCCTCTTCAACGTTCATTGTTTCTTCCAAACCAGCTAGCGCTGCATAATAATTTCTGCTTTCGTTTGCGCCTCCTGCGCTGAGGACATCCTCTTGATTAGCTTCTTCCTGTGGCTTTTTAATTTTCTTCTCTTCGGTTTTTGGGTTTGCTTGTCGGCTTTTCTTGCTATCTTTATCCTTGTTGAACGTTAACGTTCCAACAAGTGCTTCTAAAGATTTAACTCGAAGCTTGAGTTCTTCATTTTCTTTTTCGTTTCTGTCAGCTTTCTCTTTTTCTTGGATAAGCTGTTCGATTTCCATAACCGATAGGATTGTCGGGTTTTGTTCTTGATTCTCGTATTTTCTTTTAAGTTTTTTTTCGCCCATCATCATTGGCGATGGGCATGGTCCTTCCGATTGATGGCTGAAGCCATCGGGCTCCTCCATCTCGTTGCTTTCGCAGCGAGACTAGAGGGAATGTTCTCAGACCGGGACTTCCCTTGAACGTATTTCCACTTTTGATATTTCTTCAGGAAATGAATTTCAGGTATTCGATAAATGCTCGAATAATTCGACGGTGATGGTTTTCCCAATAAAATCAAAATTTGCTTTTGACTGGCTCGTAAAAAAATATTGCAATTGTTTGAAACAGACTTTTGCGAAAAATTAATGAACTTCGAGACAACCACATAGAATGGAAATTTAATCCCGCATCGGCTCCGCATTTTGGGGGCATATGGGAAGGAAATATTTGTAATTTTATCCCGCATCGGCTCCGCATTTTGGGGGCATATGGGAAGGAAATATTTTTAATCTCAAAACACATTTGAATAGAGTAGTTGGGAATCAGCTTTTGACTTGTGAAGAGATGCAAACTGTATTGATCCAAATAGAGGCGGTGCTTGACTCACGTCCACTCATGGTATTAAGCTGCGACCCTGTCGAGCCTCTCGCTCTTCCCCCGGCGCATTTTTTGACGCTTACTCCATTAAAATCGTTACCGGCGAGGAACTTTTCCGAGGAAAATATCAGTTTGAGAGACCGCAAACAAATGATCGATCATTTGGTGCAATCGTTTTGGAAGCGATCGCGAATGGAATATCTTTCAACAATTACAACAACATACAAAGTGGTTGACTTCATCAGGCAAGGCAATTTCATCTGGAACGGTGGTGTTATTAAAATCCGATAATGTTGCTCCTTTGCAATGGCCACTAGGTATTGTAGAGAAAGTTTATCCTGGGAAAGATGGGGTAATTCGCGTTGTTGATGTCCGTACTAAATCGGGACTCTATCGCCACCCTGTAGTTAAAATTTGTCCATTACCAACGCAATAATATACAGTCCACTATTAATAGGTCGTAAGTAATTATAGATATATAGTAATTCTAGTAGTTATAGTTCATAATTATAATTTCCATATTAATTATAATTAAGTTACGGTCGAAGGATCACGGATGTTGCGCAAAGTAGAATTTGTACAGTATTTGAAAGGACTCTTAGTCCTGTCAAGCCGGGGAGGATGTTTAAGCCGTAATAATGATCTCCATTTATTACCTTACTCTTCCAAATATCCATTTGATACCTTTCCCTTCAAAATATTCATTTTCCCTCTGAGTGAATTGGAGCACCGCTGAAAACAACATCCAATCAAACCATTGAACGGACAAAGGTTTAAGACCTCGACTGTGAAAAAAGTTCAAGTCAGTCAAGCATGAAAACGCCTGGCGTGCGTCGCGAATGAATCGGCTCCGGAAAACGTAAAATAGTAAAATCGTGAACTCCGCTAAAAATAAAATTACTCCGGAAAGCGCAAATAGTGAAAACGCAAATAGTGAAAACGCAAATAGTGAAAACGCGAACTACCCGAACCTCCAATAACGAATACCCAGTGATTCTGTACATGTGTTCAGTAAATTGAAAGCATTATTGAATGGATTGTGATAGCATCAAAGATTGTTGGAGACCCAGGTAATCCTCTGTTAAGTGCCGTCCATTCTTCCTTAGAAATAGTATTTACATAATTGGAGAACCCGCAATTATTTCATTTAACAAAAGCTTAGATAGTGCGCAAACAGTAAGTTAGAGTTAAGTTTGAAATGTGAATTATCTAAATATCGAATAAATGAAAAAAAGAAGTTCTACCTACCCAACTTGTTCTGTTTTGTAATCGAGCTTATTTGTCTGTAAAAATGGATAAATAAACAAACAAACACAATTAGTGCCTAAAATATTTATATTCATGTAGATAGCCCGGCGTAAGTAGAGTTTTCCTCAGAAACAAACCTCTACAAAGATTGTGACTGGCCACATCGGAGCTCAGAACTCCCTACTAGTGCAATTTTTGGAACTGCGGTAAATACCATAGTAACTACAGTTATTCTGAAAATAAAACAAGCAATATAATTTATTTTTAAAATTTTATTACAAAAATCATAGTTTATTAGACATTATTGTACGATAATTCCAAACTATCATAATTTCGAATGCAGCATTTCTATTTGCTATTATTTACAATACATCGCACTTTTTTATGGAACTAATTAGTTCCCTCATATAAACAATCAGTTGAAAAGCATTCGCATTCAAAGGGCTGCCTGCAATTTTTGAAGCAATTTCATGTGAGGATACTCGTTAAATAAAATATTCAAAAATCAATTGATGATAAACAAAATCAATTATATTATTAGATAATTAATTATTCCGAATAACAAGCACTACCTTGCCATAACTCTGTTTATTAATTCCACATGATGTACACATTTGCCAAGCTAACATATGTTACATATGATCAACATTCTATTTATTAAAACAAAGAATTGAACCATACACAACTAATAAAATGTTGATTTAAACCAATGTCAATATTTTCATTGTTAGTAATATAATAATTGATGATAATTGAATTAAATTTAGTTTATTTTCATGATTCATATCTAAAATTACACCTGTTGGACTTATGCTGTTGTTCATTAAAATGGCAAATAGCTCTTACAATTAGAAATGGAGAATAGAATTCATTATTTGGTATGTCATGTTAAATTAATTATAATTAAACATGCACTGGATGCATGCAATGGAATGGCATTGTTCTTAAACCAGAAGTAAAATGAGCGAGATAGTGGGACGTAGAAAACATACATATCTACTGTACAATAATTAACATATGGCTATTATTTGTTTATGCGTAATGTATTTACAGAATTTCATCATATTCGTCCTGATTGGATTGAATATATTAATTTTACAAAATCACTGGTTACATTTGTCATTCAGTTCACTTATACATTTACATTTATTATAAGATAAGAGTCATTAGCCTGAAACAATTTATTTGATTGATATATGTAATTCAGCAATATAATTTTCATTTCGAATTAATTAATGGTATTATGTTTATTCACCGAAGCCTTTCTATACTTTAATATTTCAGAATCAATGTTTTCAATGCATTCTTGCAATTCTCTTATATAAGTATTGTATTTTTATAAAAAATATCAACACTGTCCTTATTTCGAATTATTTATTTGAATTTCTAAATTAGTTTTGTATTATTTTTTTTATGTTTTCTTATTATATTTTCAATTCATGTATTTTATTTAGTTTATATTCATATTATTCAAAAGTTCTGTTAGCTGCTGTTTAAGAAAAATCATTCTTCATTACAGTAATTACTTAATTATAAATTAAATCATTTCTTAAATACTTCTTGAATGTGTTCATTATTTTTCTTTGGTATAGTATAAATGGTTTCGTAATATAATATTCTTTAAATCAACTAGAACAGAAGAAAATCGTTTATATAATAAAAAAAAAACAAGCCAATTTAAGATCAAAGGACCAAGTTTCAATTATAAATTATAAATAACTTCGACATTGAATGAGATTTCAGCAGGTCTTGATTTCAATCATGTTTGAAAGAAAGGCGTGTGCAGAGGCTGACTTGACCAAGACTTTTTTTGTTGGTAATGAGATAATTAATTTTTTCTGGTCAGTAAACATGTTTCGACTGTGAATCCTCTATACAAAATTTTATTTATTTTTATGTTCTGTAACTGCTCTCATTTTTTTCTCAAAATAAATTTACCTTTAGTGGTGTAGTTAAAATATTGAAAGAGAAAATTATTTAATTATTTTTGATTTTCAATGATAATAATTTCGATTTTATTCAGTGTAGTTTAGCGGTGAGAGTGCTGGCTATATAAGCCAATGGTCTATGGTTCGAGTCCCATTGGTGGTAACGAGATTTATTTCGAGTGGTTCTTCAGTTATGATATGTACTAGTTTAAAATCCGAATGTATCGCAACTGGGTGAACGTACACACGGCCAGAGCGTGGTACTGACCATATCACCTCCTCGAGTGCCAATACATTCGATTAAGATAATAAGACACGAGTACTCTTACTATCTCTAAGCGGAGGCCCAGAAGGGCTATAGGGATAAAGTAAAAAAAGCTATTGCGATTGTGTGCAATTATGCAAAAGGAGTGTTGAGTGAGTTGTCTCGTTTAGTAGGTTGGAGTTTGCTTCGCAATGACTCTTGAAAATGCAATGCTTATTTTCAATGGATTTTTTCCCCAGATGGGAACTTGATCTTTTGTAATGGTAGAAACTCAACTATAAAAATTTTGAAAGTCAAATTTAATCCCTCTCAGCAGTGTGTTTTTAAAGATATTTTAATCCATAACGATGATGTATAGGGTTTTCCACTAAGGACATAGCAATAAATAAATTTCAATATACCGATTGTGAGACATGCTGTGTGGCTAGTGGCATCGTCTTGTTGAAATCACATATCGCTAATGTCTAGTTTATCCGATTCTGGACACAAATAATCTTTTAACATAACACGATAGCGCTCTACATTGAGGGTTATATGACGGTCGTTTTCATCCACGAAAATCTCACCTGCCACATGAAAGCCGCACGAAACAGTAATTTTTTGCAAATGCAACGGTGTCTCAAGAAGCACATGTGGGTTTGTTGCTGACCAATAACGCATATTTTGCTTACGAACAAACCCATTGAGCCAGAAATGAGCATCATCGGTGAAGATAATTTTTCGATAATAGTAATTTTTAATAATTTCCAAACGTTACCATGTAAAAATCTTGACTTTGACTGACTTTTTAACATTAACAATTCATCAAAAAAGTTTGAGGATGCGTTCATATAGAGACACGAAATTGTTATGTCCCGAATGTAAAAACCTATACTCGCATCTTTTCTTTCTGTTCATGCTGCCAATCTTAAATAATAATGTTACCGTGAAACTATTGTATTACTCCATAAAAGATACGATCAAAACTATTTAAAAACCATTGCTCTATTACTTCGAATAAAATACATTTTTAGGGAAGACTGGGGCTAGTTGACATAAGGGGTAAATTGGCATTCAGCTCCCAAATTTTCACGCAGAATGTTTTGATGACTTCATTGTATATTACTCAGTTGAAACTGTGAAGATGGCTGTAGAAGCTCATATCATTGACGGAAAAAGTCTGGCTTGTGCCTCAGATGAATTTGGGATCCCTCTTCGCAGCTTAGCTAGACATTGCCAAAAAGAAACGGAACGTGATGCTGCAAGGACTGCCAATGCGGGTACAGCTTCAAATGCTGCAGCAAATATTTTGGCTGCAGCTTCATATTGTGGATAAGTATTGCCGAGAACGGTAATTAGGTACCCACTTATTTTTATATAAATTAGGTACCCACTTATTTTTATATATTTTCATGCTTTTTAACTCTAATGCTTATTGCAATCTTCTAGGTTTTGTATTACCTGCTTATCAATAACTTAATTTCCTCGTACTTCATGAACGATTATAAGATGGCGGGATCGGGCTAGTTTCATCATTTTATGAAGCGACACCCAAGTTTATCTGTACGTACTCCTGAAGCTTCCAGCTTATCAAGAACTACAAGTTTCAAATCTATACTTGACAAATATAAATTAGAGCCTCAAGATATTTACAACGCAGACAAGACAGAGATCACAACAGTGCAAAAACCAGAAAAAATGGTTGCACGGAAAGGATTTACTCAAATTGGATGAGTAACCTCTGCTGAAAGAGGAACATGCGTGACTGTTGCAGCATGCGTTTTAGCAGGAGGAGCTGAAATTCCTCCTTTTTTCGTTTTCCCGCGATTGAATATAAGGCCCACTTTGTCCAAGGTGCGCCACTTGGCTCAAATGGTGATACGAACAGATCAGGATGGATGATGGAAACTAATTTTATAAAGTTTGTAAGACATTTCATTCATTTTACGAGATATTCTAAGGAGCGACAAGAACTACTTCTTCTGGATAACCATAGCTCGCATTTATCTATTGAGGCTTTCGATTTGCTTAAAGAGAGAATGAAGTAATTGCACTATCGTTTCCCCCACACTGTAGCCACAAGTTGCAACCCCTAGAGAGAAGTGTCTTTGGGCCACTCAAAAAATATATTAATTCAGCATGCGGCGCTTGGATGACCAACAATCCAGGAAAGACTATGTCCATATATAATATTTCCTCAACATGGCGTTCCCGCTTGCCATGACTCCACAAAACATAACATGTGTCGTCAGATTTACGTGAGCATCTGCCTGCAGTTGGCCTAATCTCATGGTCAACACTAGACTGCGATTGGTTTAAGCGCCAATCATTCGCTCCCAAGTTCGGCACCAGTTTACATTGAGGGAACTCTCAACTTTCATACTGGTAGATCCGAGACCTAGCTATATCTGATGCTATAAGACTAACGCTGACCTTTGTTTGCACCGCTAGTCACCACGATACTCCCCGAAGGGCCGCAACCAATCAGCTGACCATCTATTAGATGGAGGCTCATGCGTTGCCCGTGGTACCTGCATTAACCTCCAGGGTTGAGGTTCGCAGCAATGAGTTGATCTTGTTATCGAACAATCATCCGGATCATCATCGGATCCAGTTCCAATCCTAGTTTTTTTTACTAAGAGATTCGGGTACCCCGGGAACGCCAGTCCCCGTCAGCTTCACTGGAATCGGAGACGACTACCACAAAACATAACAGCTGGATTTCGAGTTAGTGATAGTGCCCCTTCAACGATATATTTGTGATGCAGAATTTTCACCTTCATCCGTAACTGATCGCCCACCTCCTCACGAAAAGATAGCGCACATTTCAACACTTGCCGATTTGACGGACGGACTCAGCGCATGATCCTTCACCACACTGCATTACACTAGCCTCAACATCCAACCAACTTGTTCAACTTCAGGAAGTCTGTCCATTACCGAAATCAGGACCACGGAAGCAAATTAATTGAAGAAGAAAATGGAGGAAAGCTGAACTTCTCACAGGCACTCCAGTGAGAAATTTGTTAGCAGCTGGTATACTTGACAGAGCACGGAAGCCATCTGATAAAACGACCAAGAGGTTGAAGATTTGCAACGCGAAAATAGGTGGTCTGTCAAAAATAAATTAGCGTTTTCTTCAACGGAATCTGAATCCGCATGAATTACTTATGCTGAAAGTGAGGATACAATACAATTATCTGATGAAAATTTTCATCCGATCGAACAACTTCAAAAGAATGATGGTTCCTTGCAGAATATAGGTGTCACATGACCCGAAGTACACAAAAATGATAATTCAGCTCAGAAGTAACAGATTCGAAAGAGAACAGCAATATAAATGAAGCTGAGAGGCGTGATCGACCCCGATACGAGGTAGGAGACTTTATTTTGGCGAAGTACCAGTCATGCAAATATCCGGGTATGTTTCTTGACATCTGCACATATACAGATGACGTTTGTGGAACGACTATGATATAACATCATAAATACTGGAAATAGCCAGCCATTGAGGATCGCCTTTAGTAAAATAAGAGCAAACTACTGCGGAAACTTGAACCTTTTAAACTAATTAGTGGCTAGCCTATTTTATTCACTGTTGAAATATAATGCTGACAAACCAAATTTTTAAAATGTGTCCTATCCGTGTTCTCATTTTTGTCCTGAAGTTTACGTTGCTTTTCCTTCAAAACCCAATCTTTTTCAGGTATGCCAACTAGCACCTATAGGTAGGCCAACTTACCCCATAACTGGGATTAGTTGGCTTTCTTGGAGACCTTCGGCAAATATTTTCTAAGAGTAGACAAAACTATTCCTAAGAAATAAAATCAGGCAAATCGATACTAGAGATGATAATCAATAATTCACAAAAGTCGAACATGCTGTATGTTTATCTGAAAAAAATAGAAAAATCGAAAACCAAAATCTATGCCAACTAGCCCCAGTCTTCCTTAGCAAATTCTGCTGCTAAAGTAGGAACGCAAAAATTACTATTGTTAAAAAAAGTATGGGCTGTATGTGCATGCCTAGTTCCTGGCCATAAAAATGCCAAATATTTTGCTCTTGTGAAGCTTTCTGACATATTTTTCTACAACTTCATATCAAATTAGGCCATATAAAAAATTACCCCCAGTCAAAAGATTGCAATTGAAGTCATGTTTCTATCCTATCTATTCTCTAGGATCAGTAATTCTAATATAAATTCAAGGAGGAGAAGTTGATAATTGAGCAGATATTTTGAAAAATCAGAATGAAAGTGCTGTAAGAAATATGTCGGAGATTTTCTGGATGACCACGGGAGTGGCAGCTTGAAACAGTTGATTATATTACTAGTTTATAAAATTTCGAATTCTTATACATCATAGACTGGAGTGAAATTGTGGCACTATAGATAAGATTGTGCCACCGGAACTTGTTTCACATGTTTCAACTTGGCGAATTTTACTCGCGTGCCATCCACACCATCTCATTTTTCATGAACAGCATATATAGCAATGCAATAACGGACAAGAACGAAAGCTACCTATCAGAACACTTGTGTTGGCAAAAGTTGTGTTTTCTTGTGAAGTACCATTGTCTGCAAGACAAGGTTAATGACGAAATCGGTTGAAAACTGGGATTCACATGTATGTTATTTCAATCGCTAACAAAGTCGACTCTTAAAATAGAAAGCATTGTAAACTATCTATGAGCCAGCTTTCGAGGTCCGGCCGTCTATATATTGGTAAATCTAAAAAGTATTGAATATTTCTTTGATTGAAAATGGATTTTATTTAAGTACATATTGTCCATTATTATCTACCCTTTTTTTGGGTGGAGCCATTATTACATCTGTGTAGAACTTCTGTGGTTCATCGGCAAAAAAGCTGGCCAAGTGATTTTCACAGCCCCTTTTTGAAGTGAATTTCCTTTCATTAAGGAAGTTTTGCAGAGTATGAAGCAAATGGTAGCCTGATGGTACAAGGTCTGGACTACTCGGTGGATGGATCAAAACTTCCTAGCCAAGCTCTGTCAATTTTTGCCGGGTCATCAAAAATGTGTGTGGTCTGGCATTGTCATGATGGAAGACAACGCCCTTTCTATTGATCAATTCTGGCCGGTTTTTTTGAATTGCTTGTTACAATCTGGTTAATTGCTGACAGTACAGAGCCAAATTGAGTGTTTGGCCAGGTTTTAGCACCTCATGATAAACAATTCCCTTCCAATCCCACCATACATACAGCATAACCTTATTTGGCGTCAATCGTGGCTTTGAAGTTTTTGGTGATGATTCAAATTTTTTTGGACATGATCTTTTTTGAACGACATTCTCGTCTCTTTCCCATTTTTCATCGCCCGTATTCATTTGTTTCGATTTCGTTGCGTTTTATTAGCATTTCGTAAATGGAAATTCGGTCGAACAATTTTTTTTTTTGTTAATTCATGCAGCACCCAAACGTCGAGGTTCTTTGTGTATGCAGCCTTATGCAAATAGTTCAAAACTGTTTGGTGATAGATATTCAGTTCCATGGCAATGCCATGGCTGCTTATGTGTTGGTCTTCTTTAATTTTTTGTAAGATTTCATCGACTTTTTCAGTGATTGGTCGACCTGAGCGAGGTGTATCTTTGATATCAAAATTTCCAGAACGAAAGCGAGCGAGCCATCTCTTGGTTGTGGCTTTTGATAAAGTATTTTGACCGTAGACACCACAAATTTTTTCACGAGCCTGCTATGCATTTTCATCTTGATCGTGCTGACATTGTAAAATATAACAAATTTTTTCAGAAATTTTCCTCATTTTTAAATGAATACCACTTTTGACACGAATGACGAAATACAAAACTGTTCATATGAAAATTGTAAACTGGAATGTCACCTTTCAGTTTGACTCAATCTGATTAGTACTGCCCGATATAGAGCAACGAACACCATCTAGTGACGAAAATGCTCAATGCTTTTTAGACTATCCAATATATCCAAGTAAAATCTTGAGGTGACTTTGTGCCACCAACTAATGGCGGTTGAGTCACATTTAGTTGATTTGTTATAAATGAAGCGCTTCTGTTTTAGTACCTATTTTCGCCAGTGACAATATGTCACGTCAGTACGTTCGAAAACCTGGCATAAGGCCGTACAAAGATTACCCGCCAAAAATCTAGAGTGGATTTTGGAAGAAATGGAAAAATTTCCATCCGAGCAGCTGGAAGTAAGTACGGGATTAACAGAAACACACTCACAAATAAGCTAAGGAAACTACCCCCTAAAACGAGTGGAGGCCTAAGAGTTTTCACAGAAGACGAGGAGTCAGCTTTCGTTTCCCATATTATAGTTCTATCATCATTCGGATTCCCGGTTAATGTTGTTGAACTCGGAATTATTGTTAAATCTTACTTAGATAGGCAGGAAAGGATAGTAAGAAAATTCAAGCATAACCTGTCAGGATGTGCGTGGGCAGGCTTTTTCCTCAAAAGATATGCCGCATAAATTTTCAATCAAGTGTCCAGGAATATTACTCACTATCTTGCTAGCGACAAACAGGTAATACTATAAATAGATTTTTTTCCATCTCGAACAAGAGATGCTCTCGCGAGCAATATCTGGAATTGATGAAACTCGTTTGATGAAACGTGTCATTGGAGTTAAAGGTAACCTTAGGATTCTATCCAAGAAAACGCAAAATCGACAAATCATACTATTACTAGACTTTGTGAGTAGTAGTAGTAGTTTGGCTAATTTCAACTTCTCATGTAATTGTCCTTATTGTACTCATAGAGATTGCCTCCATGATTTTTTTCAGATGTTTCCGTCAACACGTGTCCAATCGCGAGTGGAGGCACACCATTTTTTCGTGTTCTTCTGCTTCTCTTGCCTATCCCGTTGACGGTATTGCAATTTTAATAGCAGATATTGAGAGATCTCATCAATACCTTTCATTTGATACCTTATTCCACTATCGTTGGTGAAACCATTTTTTTAAGAGTTCGCATCGTTATATGGGGAGACCCCCTTGAAATCCTTTGAAATCTTTTTGGATTAATGAACTTTCATTAACCAGAAACTTCAGAGCTGTTGAACACTGTAGCTTCTATAGTTTCTGAGAAAACTTGCTATGACGCACTAACGGGCGGACAGGGGATGGATAGACGAATGGGTAAGTACCGACATTAATAGGGCATTGTAAAATTTTTTTACAAAACCCTATAAATCAAGTGGAAAAAAATGATAATATGTGACAAACTCAGCTCTCATAATAATGTAGTGATACAGCTTTGCCAAGAAAAAGACGTATCTTTTATAGCTCTGCCCCCGAACGCAACGTACCTCCTGCAACCTATAGACGTTGTATATTTCCGACCACTAAAAATAGCATAGCGAAGGTGCGCAACAGACGATGCTCATCAGTACCGAAGGACGAATTCCCAGATCTATGTAAAGAACTCCTGAACCGTCTACAAGAAAGGTCATCAGACAACCTAAAAGCCGGATTTCGTAGGTGTGGGATTTGGTCATTAAATTGACAAGAAGTTTTGAACAGACAATTTGTCAGAATAAGCTTTGTTCAAAATTTCACTTCAAAAAGGTAGGAAATAACATCTACAAGAACTAAAAGTCAATGTCTCTGCAGGAAAAAGTATAACATTTGATGATATAAACCCCCTTAACGATAATTCTAGGCAGCCTTCAACTTCGACAGGGGTAGTTCACCAAGACCAATCAACACCTCCTCCAGCTCCAGTTGTCACATTTGCTGATACAGCTGACAGCAATAGTGAAGGACTCGTTACTTATGCAGAGAGCGATGGAAGTTTCTACTCGCCTCTATGATTAGATGAAAGTTCGGACAGTGATATGCAAACTAAAGAAATCTCAAACCCTGTAGACCCACATAACATAATCAAAGACAATGTTGGTGATTACGCGGCTGTTGGTTATGATAACCAACTTTACCCAGGTGAAGCAAAGGCTGTAGAAGAGTATCAGCTTTAATATCGTCTAAATTCAAAAGTAGGACTTTTTGAAAGTGGCCTGCTCAACCGGACTTAATTTGGTATTTCAACGACAACATACAAAAAATCATTGACAACCCCATTCAAATATCATCGAGAGATATTTTCAACGTACGTGAATTACAAAAGTAGACTTCCCAATTGATTGGTTATTGTGGTTCGAAGGCTGTTTATCATTGGAATTATTTTGAAGAAAAAAATTTGTGTTGATTATATTTTGTAAGAATAAATGTTTTACTAAAGGACCTAGGTATGGCATTTTATCGTAACAACATGATCGTAGATTAACTATATTAGTGGCTTGTTATTTCATGAGGCTATTGATCTACTGAACGAGGACGAAGAATTAACACCTGATAGCATAGCTATATGCCCGCCTGATGAGCCTCCAAATGCAGAGACAGATATAGACTCTAATTTGTTCGACGAAGAGGCGGTGGGTGATATTGAGCATCTTCCTTCCCGCATGTTGCGTTCCTTTGTATCGTTGCAAAATTTTCAGTGAAAGGAAGATATATAAAAGCCACGTACTTCAAAGTGTAGGTCAAATTGAAACACATGCACCAAGCTCCTCTTCAAATAAAAATGGGCACTTTTAGAAGCAAAAGAAGATAACTCCAGTAAATTTGCTACCCAATACGAACAAACAATCCTCAAATATCCCGGAATTTAGTTGTGAATATCTTCCAACCATAAAGGGTTTTCTAAGAGAAAATCTGAAAAGCCCAAACGAAGCCTTAAAAGTATTTTTTGAGAAGCTGTGTTGCATCACATTGTTTCTGAAACCAACCGATACGCAATCCAGAAACTGGTACACTTAAATGCTACACCTGAGAAAATTATGTCATTTATCGGAGTGATGCTATTGTCGGGATATCACCCTCTCTGTTATAAACTTTTATACTGGAAACAAGATCCCGATGAACATATCCAGTTAGTGTTAGATTCAATACGCCAAAATCGTTTTGACGAATTGATGAGCTGCATTCATTGAACTGACAATTAAGCCAATAATAGAACCGATGAAATGTATAAAGTTCGTCCAGTTTTCGACCTTTTAAATGATGCATTGAAACAAAGTAGTCCTGAACCCACTGTTAGCATCGACGAAAGCATGATTCCTTATCATGGAAAGCATGGCTGCAAGCAATTTATGCGTGGAAAACCAATCAGATTCGATTTCAAGCTATGGGTTGCTGCAGATCCTTCAGGGTACATCCATCACGTTGAGCCCTATTGTGGAACTTCAACTCGTCTTCTTACTACTGGTCTGGATCAAGGATCTTCTCTCTACTTCGATAACTTTTTCACATCAATTGGTTTGTTAGATGAGCTAAGTGTCCGAGGATTGGTTGGAATTGGTACACTACGTGAAAATAGATGCTATCTTTCCGTGAAGCTGCCACGGAAACCTAGAAGTGAGACGGCAACATCATCTTCCGGTAAAATAGCTGTTCGTTTGACCGATAACCATGTCGTAACGGTACTCACTAACTGTGATAACGTACATCCAGTGTAAATATTTTCCCGTTATTCGCGAATTGAAAAAAAATTTATTCCGGTGGGAATTCGTGGTACATTCGCTCGTAACAACAACAATATGGGTGGAGTAGACATGGGTGATCAATTTTTAGAATCCTACCATTGCAGAATCTGCTCAAAAAATTGTGGTGGCCCTTTTTTGCATGGACAGTTGATGTATGCTCTACGCAAGGCTGGCTTTTATATCGTCGCCAAGGTCATGCCATAACATTATTCGAATTTAGGCGACAGGTTACGGTTGCCATTTTGAATTCTTACGGAACTTCTCCATTATCATCCGGTGTTCGATCCAAATTTCACTTAAAAAATATTCACTGGGGAATTATAGGCTTTAATGGGCTAATACAACACATATATTCCTAGTACCTTTGAGTTCAGTTGCATTCAGAACGTGAATAATATATGTTGTAGAATATAGTGGAGATTTGGCGAGTCATTCCGTTTCGAAAGCAGCCTGTGAGACCGCACATCACCATTAACCATTAGATTTTTTTTCATTTCCATGAGAAATTACTAGTTTTTCAATAGATCTGCCTGAGCCACCTGGTGTAAAACGTAGAAAGGTACAGGAAAGTAGTAAAGACTTTACTGAAGTTATTTCAACATGGTTGGCGGAGGAAGAATCGGATCGCTCTGAAATTGAAAATTACGGAGACGACTTTGTTCCCGAGAAAAGTGATCATGAGACGAACACTGATGCAAGTAAATCCGATTATGAACTTAAAAAACGTCCAGATCCAGAAGAGACACCCTCCTCGGCCGGAAATTGTTAATATGGGAAGAATAAATACAAATAGGCAAGGAGCCACCAAAGACAGCGGTAAGAACTGCACATCAAATATAATACGCTTGCTTTCTTCTAAGTAAACAAAAGAGGAAATCAAAGAACCGTTTGGAATTTAGAAGAAAATTATATGCCAAGAAATATTGAATGAAGATCTGCTTTAGACCAACAGGAAAGTGGCAATTTATAGTCAAACATTTTCCATTGAAATTCAACCGGAGTTACATAATGTTGATATGACTGAACTTTCTTCTTTTTTTGTGTTTTGGGCTTCTTTCTCATTTTGCTGCTGACGGAACATGTGTTGAGCTCTTTAGGTGCGTCAAAGAAGCGATTTTTAGGGTTTTGTAAAATAATTTTTAAAAAACCCTACTAAAATCGCGACCTGTCTGTGCGTCTACCCGCCTGTCCGTCCGTTCGTGTGTCACAGCAGTTTTTCTCGCAAAGAACTTAAGCTAGAAACATCAAATTTTATATGTAGGTATAAAGTGGTGCTCGTTTGAAAACTCGATTACAAAAAAAATGTTATGAGGTATTTAAGGGGTCTCTCCATATAGGGGAGTGGCCCCCGAAAAAAAAATTTCATCAAAGGTAGTCAATATGGGTATCATATGAAAGGTCTTAATAAGGACTTTTCAAAACAGGTCTGAAATTGACATTTTTTGCTTCGAGGGGCGCACAGGAAGAGGAAATACACGAAAAATGTGTGTCCCCCCCTCGCGATTGAACACCTCTGAACCGAAAAATCTGAAAAGAAATAGTGGATGTAGATGTTTATGACTACACCAACACAAATACCGAAATCTGCTCAACTTTGTTAATAATAGTATGATCTTCGAATTTCACATTTTCCCAAATAAAATCGTGGCGGTACCCTTAAACTCAACGAAATTCGATATTTAACTAGTTTAATAAAAAGGCCCCGATACTCTGTAAGTTTGATGAAAATCGAATCATATTTGCGGAAGTTAAAGCCATTTGAAATTTCTGCAATTACAACAACAATAACACATGGTTTTGGTATTTTATGGACTTCCCATCGGTTCAGACACTGCAATTTAGATTTTATATTCTTAAAATTATCAAATAAGATTTATAACAAAACATATTTTTCGGAATTCGTGATTTAAGCGATTTTTGTTAGTTTGCAGTCAAATGGCGACCGTTGAAAATCGAGAAACAATGAATTTTCCTTTAAACTTGCACATCTCTTTGACATGCTTCTTGACATTATTTGTTGCTGGTGACCGTATTTCGCAGAAGTTTGGTACAAAACCCTTCTGACATGAGTGTAGGTCTGTCTACCTAACTTGTTTTTACTTTCTTTTGCTTTACCATTTCGGGCCTTCCCTTAGAGATAGTACTATTCCATTACCTTGATTGAATGTATTGGGAAGGTGTTATGGTCAGTACTACGTTTTGGCCGTGTGCATGTCCACGTAGCTGCGATACGTTCTGATTTTAAGCCAATGCGTACCGTAGTTGGATGAGCTAATAGTCCGCCCAAAGAACCACTCGAGACAAACCTCGTTGCCACCTATGGGGTTCGAGCCAGGGACTCTCGCAGCGAGTAGTTTAGCCACTACACCACTCGGACAATTGTACTCATTTAACGCCATAAGGGGTAGCCCTAAAAGATAAAAGGGACTCACCGCAGCCGGGAGTTTTGGGGCTGGGGAATCGTTTGTATGGCAGTTCCTCTTCTCGTTTCCGCTCCCGCTAGAAGAGTGATCCCTCCAGCTTGAAGGCACCTCACGGCGTAACAAAACGAGACCTGGCCCGAAGTAATGTGTCAAACGGTTCCAGGCTAGGTTCTTAGGCTGACAGGGGAGGTGTTTAGTGGGTAGTCCGGTCACCTTGTTGCGAACATCGGAGTCCCACGCTCTGTGCGTAAATGGGCATTCGCATCTCTACCAATAAGCATTCGTAAATGTTTTGTCTTTTCTTTTAATTTCGAGAAAGAAACCTTTAATGCATAATCAATGAAATCGATGGTTACTAAAGTCAGTGAAATCCCACGTTGGAAGTGCATTCTGCTACACAAATGTAAAAAATTTTAAGGATACTGGTCATTAAAAATCCACTTCAGTTAAGAAAGGACAGTACTTATACAGATATATTAATATGAGGGGAATCTACCAGTCCTTAATTGAAGTTAGTTGGCTATGTTGAATGCCACTAAGTAGAGAAGATATTATGACCGTGGTAGAACAGACGATCGGACATCAAACCCGGTGCAAGAGGAATGATTGGTTTGATGATGAATGCCAGATGCGTTAGATAAAAAGAATCAGGCGTACAAAGAATACGTGTGTGAGAAGACCAGGACAAATAAAGAAAACTAAGAAAATCTCAGAAGAGTAGCAAATAAGATAATTAGAATCAAGAAAAGAAAATACTATGACGACCAATTGAGAAGTTTAGATGTAAGTTTAGCGAGCAACAACACAAAACAAGCATACAAAGGAGAGAAAAGCCTGAAACATGGTTATCAGCCCAGAACCACGCTTTGTCGTATGACACCGGCAATATAATCGCTGATGAAACCAAAAATTAAGGAAAAATGGGCATCATATTTCAAGAAACTCCTTAATCCTCCTCACAGCTCCAGAACATTGGAACCTATAGATGTCTACAAAGAACCTCTATTGGCCCCACCAATTTTGGATGAAGTTTGTTCCATCATCAAAACCCAAAAGAATAATAAAGCACCGGGTATCGATGAGATCCCAGTGGAGCTCATCAAATTTGGTAGCAGTACTGTTCATAAAGCTACTCACAAAGTCATCCAGCACATTTGGTAACAAGAACACATGCCAAAAGAGTGGAGTCAATTAATTATATCCCCTATCCACAAAAAAAGGTGACAAGCTACAGTGCGAAAATTATAGAAGCATATCACTACTTTGTACGGCGAACAAAATATTTTCAAAAATCTTAGAAAATGAAATCGACAGCAGTATTATTGGGGAGCATCAAAGTGGTTTTGAAGCAGGTCGATCGACAATAGACGAATCGTTCACTGTCAAGCAGGTACTTGAGAAATGCTGGGAGTTCTATATTGATGTACAACAAATTCTCGTTGAATTCAAGCAAACGACAGTATTGATCTGAATGTACTATACCAAATAATGCTTTGCTTTGGCATCCCAACCAAATTATTTCATCTTACCAAAATGACAATGACGTCGACGAACTCACTGATGTCGTTGACAAAAATATCGTACTAAAGCAGGGAGATGGGCGTGCCCCTTTGCTATTCAATTTGGCTCTGGAATACGTCGTAAGGAAACGAACTGTCGATACGCGAAGTACATTAATATACAAGTCGAGCCAAGTAGTAGCCTATGCGGACGATATCAAAATTTTGCCACGGTCATTCAGAACTGCCAAAGAACTCTTCCTGAAACTCGACAGTGAAGCTTAACTAGTAGGGCTACAAATCAATGAAAATACAACAAAGCTCATGACGTATTCTAGGAAAAATACCTCAAGTACACAAAATATCACACCTGGCGAATACAATATCGAAAATGTTGGCAAATTTGTGTATCTAGGCGTCAAAATAAAGAAAACGGGCAACGAAAGAGACGAAATACGCCGAAGAATACAGCTCCCAAATAAAAAATTTTATTCAGTTATGACGATCTTGAAGACCAGATGCATACACAAGAAAACAAAGATCCAAGTATACAAATCTGTGCTAATACCTGTGTTATGCTATGGGTGTGAAACATGGACCCTAATCCAAGCGCCCGCAAATACATTGAACGCCTTTGAGCAAGGGGTCCTAAGGCGAATAATCGGAGTAAAGCTAGACGGGGACCAATGGCGAATTCGATACAATCATGAGCTGCATGAAAATTTTGACGAACTGGAGATCTCGACGATTACAAGACTGCGGAATCTGCAATGGGATGGCCACATGAATCGTATGGACGAGCAACGGATACCCAAAAAGTAATTGTTGGGAGAACTGAAGGCCGGAGACCAGTGGGGAAACCAAGGAAACGCTGGTCTGACTCGGTCGGCGAAGACAGTTCATCGCTGCTCGGAATTAGAATTGGAGGACGGTCAATGGACTGAGACAATTGGAGGTGCTATTTGCAGGAAGCGAAAGCCCGAGAGGGGCTTTAATGCTAAGAAGAAGAAGAGAAGCTCCTTGGTAGATCTTGAAATAAAAGAGGAGAAGTTGGTGTGCTCTACTTTAAATTAGAGAAAAGTTAGAAGCCCTGCTCTAGTTTGAACAAAAATTTAATTAGCGTCTCTACCAAGTGACTTGGTAGCGTTGCTCGGTAAGGTTGTTATGAAGCTTGTTTTACAAATTTTAGGTAATACGGGCAAAGAGAATGGAAGCAAATATAAAAGGTTATGGAAGTAGAGTTTGCTCGACTAGCAAGAAGCCGTTGGAGATTCTGGTTTCCTATTGAAATAGAGGTAAAAAGAAAAGATGCAGCAGAAAAAACTTACATACAGAAGATACCTATAGACTCTTGAAAAGGTGTCGCTTTTAATCCTCGATTGTCCTTGCTAGACTTGCTTAAAAAATTTTGAAGAATTTGCCATTTCATCAAACTTTTTTCTTTTGGTTACCAAATCTATTTAACTTGTTCAACAATCGTTGTGCAATTTTTCTCTTTGATATCTTTCTTTTGTAGATTTTGATGGCGAATGCTATGGATTATGATATTAAATTCTTCTTCCGTTTTCTTCAAAAATCATAAATAAGAATATGCTATTCTGAGTTTTACCTCCTTTTCAAAAAAAGCTTATCCAATTAAAAACAAATATTTCATATAAATAATGAAGCACTTTTTAGAACGTTAATAAATTATCATTTCACATAGCACATTTCAATTTCATGTCAACATATGAAATGGATAACAACCATCCATTCATAAAAAAAGCTAGTCACATAATCAGGATAATTTTCAGCTTTTCATGACCAATCCTTCTCATTGCAGTGGATAATAAAACCATGCAAAATCAGCAAATGAGAAAAGAAAATCATACAAAAAAAGCAAATACGTGAAAATCAGTGCAGAGTAGCAAAATAGTCAGAAAGTTTCAAGTAGCAGCACAAATCCTTGCCTTCATTTCAATTCGGTAGAATGCTGAAATTTCCAGCTTTCTATTTAATTGTTTTTTTTTCGTTCACAGTCTCTCAATAGTTTTTGTTAATTAAATGAAAACTTTTAACAAACTATGTAGTAAAATTAACTGAAGAAGAATGTGTGTACATTTTCAGTTTTGTGTTATTATAAGAGTAAAGTTTTTTGCATTCTTCGCATTAATTTGGTTTTAAAATTTATTTCTACTTATTTGTCCTTGTCTCTTGGTGAGCTTTGTGTTAATGTGCGTGTTGATTTAAATTAATGTAATATAAGTAGTTTATTTTAATGCTTAGCTTTTATCTTGATTTGCTTTGAGAAAAATTGGGAAAATTTAAATCGTTATTTAATATTATTTTAATTAAATAATTAGAATTATTTCAATTTGTACTGTAAATGGATTAATATTCTATAGAATTCATAACTAACTTCATAAATTTTACTTAAAAACGTCATAACTTATTTCCAACGAAATCCATCATCCACCCATCAATAACCGTTATGAAAAAGAAGATGGATCAGATCCTATTTATAAGTTTTAAAACCCTTTCAAACCTTTTGATACAGCCTTATAGTCATGAACTGATAAATTGAATAAAAAGCTACATAATGCAATGTCAATTTTCTTAATTTAATTAAATTTATTAATGAATGAAACGTAAATAACTAGTAACGGAGTAAATGAAATTAATTTGGATTTCATACTAAATGTATCTCATCATGTTGTTCTCTATTCCCGCAAGCATAATGTTCTCGAAAAATTTTATACAAACATCAGAATTGAGAGGAAAATGAAAATGAGTTTGCACCAACTGCATATCAGAGTGAAAATTACATGATTGGTAAATTTTCGCCGAAAAACTTTCACATGAACATACGCATCAATCAATATATACCATAGTCGTATATTGGTGAAATTTACTACCTGCATGTGTGCCCGGAAAATGGGTGTTGAATTTTTCAGCTACTACTCGTATATGAGGAAATGATGGGTGATGGATATGGTATGTAAATGGAGGTGAAAACTGATTCCAATTTATTAAGTGAAAATGGGTTTTGAGACATAACAACTGTGCCGCAGAATGAAATATGGAGAGTAATTTATTGAATTTAAAAACATGTGTGCCAGGTTGATTTTAAATTAAATGTAATATTTATTTTTTATAAGAGAGTGATATGAATATTTACATGAGGCTCGATTAATTTATGAAAGGCAATTCAAAAGATTGAAACAATATAATTGGGTTTTTTTTTTTCTTGAAAAGCCGTCGAGCCTTGCTTTATGGTGTGAGCAAGAAAAAAGAGAATTGACCTGCGAATATCAAGCAAACAAAATAATTGACTACAATATAATTCGTATTTTATTCAGTTTTGACGATCTTGAAGACCAGCTCCATACACAAGAAAACATTGCTCCAAGTATACAAACCTGTGATAAGACCTGTTTTTTGCTATGGGTGTAAAACATGGACCCTAACCCAAGCATCCGCAAATATACTGAACGCCTTTAAGCGACGGGTCCTGAGGCGAATAATTGGAGCAAAGCTAGACGGGGGCCAATGGCGAATTCGATACGACTATGAGCTGTATGAAATTTTTGACGAACCAGAGGTTTCAACGATTGTGAGACTGTTGAAGCTGCAATGGGCTGGTCACATGAATCGTATGGACGATCAACGGATATCCAAAAAGGTATTCGTTGGGAGAACTGAAGGCCGGAGACCAGTGGGGAAACCGAGGGAACGCTGGTCTGATTCGGTCGACGAAGAAAATTCATCGCTGCTTGGATTTCCAAATTGGAGGACGCGGTCAATGGACTGAGTCAGTTGGAGGCGCTATTTGTACGAAGCGAAAGCCCGAGGTGGGCTGTAGTGCTAAGAAGAAGAATATCGTCTTGATATTTTAGCCTGGGAATCTTGGAGGAAAAAAGTGAAGTGGGTAGGAGAATGCCTCTACTACATGGCTTTTGGAAATATCCTTCGCGTTAGAAACAACTTTTCTGATGAATCGATGAATTCAGTTATGCAAATCGTTCAAATATACAAGAGAGATCCAGTAGGCGGGTCTATTCATACCCATGAATCAACCGCCAATTGGTTCCAGCTAAGATAATATCGTTGAATACTTGGTCAATTGACAATATTCAAACCATACTAGTCTTGAAATTTTCATAAAATCTTAAAGAAAATTATAGTTTATAGATCAACTACAAAGACGTGTTGCTCGATTATGATCCGATCTCCTTAAAATTTGGGAACGCAAGAATCATTGAGTCAATGGAAAATTACATTATTCTTATTTTCATAGTAATGAGGGCTCTTTAAACTCAAATTATTCAAGCTATTTTGTAAAATATGTACATTCCCGTGAATCTTCTTCTAATAGTCCCTCTTCTATTTGCATGGTCGCTTGGCAACTTCTCTACTGGAGATTTGTGAGCTTTTTAGAAATCTTTTGTTTCCTATTTTTGAGACTACTCCTAGTAACAGCTCTTTGATCCCGCCTCTACACATGCTGCCTTCATTTCCGTTTATTTTATGTCCAGAGAAATTTTGAAACTCATTTTAGTTCTTGACGACTTTGTTAGTTCCGATCTTAATTGTATTTCCAACCAATTTGTCAGATCATTAGCTAATTCAATTTATATTCCCTTATCCTTCTTTTTAACTTTCGGACTACACCCTTTTTATTGGCACCAATTTATTAGAATTTATAGATATAGCTTCAAACGTATTGATGGGCTGCTTACAAGTGGAAACATCGCATTTGAATTTATTCAATGCTTTTAACCTAGTTGATCCGAATATTTTGCTGGACAAACTTGCATGTTCATCAAGTCTCTTTACAGGGTTGTTCTTACATTACTTTCCATCCATCTTTTGTTACTCCCCAAGGGCCAATTGTTGGTCCTGTATTGTTCATTTGGTTTGTGTCATGGCAACACCAATTGAAGATCACCGGCCACGGAAGAAATCGAGAAGAGTCAGTCGCATCCGAACCACCAACCGAGTCATTGTATTTTGAACACAATAAATGCATTATAACAAACGGTGCACGTTAGTTTATTGTTTCCCCTCTACAATTATCCTGTTCCCAAGTTCAACCCCTGACAAAATCAGAAGCAGGATCCAAGGATGGTTAAGTGTGAATTATAAGTAAAAATTTGAATCGTGCACGTAGAATGAACAGATTTTTCATGTTTAATTCTCCTACGGTTCGTCTGCGAAAAGAGACGAAAGAAGAAACGTGCGATATACGAGTACTCGTACATACGCGACAGAGACGAAAAGAGAAACGTGTGACATACATACGCGAGTAGCTAATTGTAATAGTAGTTCGATTTCCCCTTCGGTCTAAATACGAGGGAAACGGATTGATTGAAACACGATGCCGGTCGAAAAGGTCAATACGCTGAACAAGGAACGACTAAAATTTGAACTCAGACTATGGAATGCCTCTACGCAGGGCAACAAAGCCAAGTTATCACAAAGACTCTGTGAAATTATGGCTAATGACGAAGGTGAAACGAACGGAAAAACGAGGTAACTTGAACGATCACGCTATAAACCGGTACATAAGGAACAGGCTACGGCATCCATCTTTGCAAAATGCCATCGCGAGCTCAATTTTCGACACCGTCAACGATCTTTGAGCCGCGATAAAGAATTTCGAAACGAATTCCGTTCGAATTTCGGAGCCACAAACGGAGTCGCGACGAAATTTTGGGTCAGCATCACCGATACAGCGAGGTATTATGTAATCAAATGCGCGAGCGCAGCTAACTTCGAACAATTCGGAATCCCGTCGAATACGATGTTATAATTGTCTTGAGGTGGGGCGTATTTCGCTAAACTGTCCAAAACTACAACGGAAACAAAGATGCAAGAAATGTCAACGAACATCACATACGACCAATTAATGTCGGGAAAATGAAACTGCGAGCACCGTCAATAATGTTCGTCGCATAAGTTCAACAGAAATAATTAATCCACTTGTTAAGGAGGTTCTTCGCAATGAAAACAAAATTAAGTCCTTCATCGACCCCGGCAGCGAAAGAACACTCATTCAACGAACGATCACAATGTCGATGGGAGGCGTGAAGCAGTGTTCACCGATCATCCTACGAGGATTTGGAGGAGCTTCAGTAACGTGTAACCAGATGCTCGAGGCCAAAATTCAGTTGGATGGCAAGAATCCAAATGTGAAGATTGTTCCGGTGGATGACGACTTGATCTCGGAGCCACTTTTATTGGGGTCAGATCTCTTCTGAACATCGGGCAAATGACTGATCATTGGACCGGGAGCTTGTCGATTGGAAAAAGCTTTTCAAAACGCTTCAACTTTTGAGCCAACGCAATCCGTCAAAGAAATGGACCAACTGTATCAGCTCATCAGTGAGTATAGAGAATGTTTCTCTGAATCGCTTGCTCAGTTAGGTCAATGCAACTCGGTAACGATGACGATAAGGTTAACGAGCTTAAAACCTGTCTGACGCCAGCCATACCGGATACCGTTCGCAAAGCGTGAATGCATTCAGAAAAGAGTAAATGAACTGCTTGAAAACGATATCATACGTACATCATCATCCGAATATTCGTAACCAATTGTCCTAGTTCGTAAACAAAATGGTGAGGACCGTCTCTGTGTTGATTTCTATGAGCTCAATACTATCACTGAAAAGCGACCGTTTCTCATGCCAACTGTTAAAAAGCAGCTATCATCGATCGGTGGTAATTTATTTTACATGACTCTCGATTCAATGTGTGGCTATTATCAAGCACCAAAAGCAGAAGAGTGCAGGAAATACACTGCATTTGTCACGCATGCTGGCCAATATGAATTCAACCGGATGCCTTTCGGCCTGTGCAACGCACCGAGTTCTTTTCATGAGGTCATTACCAAGTTGGTACGACAAATGGGAAATCAAGCAGTTAGCTAAGTAGATGAAGCAATTCTGCCAAGCAAAACCATCGCCGAGGTTTTAATCAAACTCAGTGAATTCCTGGTTATACTTCGAGATGCCGGTATGACACTTTGGCCCTCTGAATGTACGCTTTTGTCTGAGCAAATCACGTTTTTGGATCATCGAGTCGATGAGGACGGAATAAAACCAAGAGCTGAAAAGACTAATGCAATTTGAGAGTTTCCGGAACCAACCAACGTTACATAAGTTCGAGGATTTCTGGGATTGAGTGGGGCTTTCACGTAAATTCATTCGCGAATATTCTCTAATATCGAAGCCGCTTAAACTTTTATTGAAGCAGAAGGACAATTCCCGATTTCGTTGGTCGACCAAACAATGAGACGCATTCAAAAAATTCAGCACTTTGCTGCGATCCAATGCTCAGTGCATACGATCCGACGAAGGAACATCAAGAACATACTGACGCGAGCACACTGAGTCTATAGTCATGAGCTTGAAGTTTTGGCTTTCTTCAAGTCGTTAGAAAGATTCCGCATTTATTTGCTCGGTAAGCATTTCGAGATAATTACCGATTGCGCCGCAATGAGCACCACAAGAACGTCTAAGCCATTGCTACCGCACATCGGTCGATGGTTTCTGAGGCTACAGGATTATGATTTCCGCATCAAACATCGATCGACTGAACGCATGAGTCACACAGATGCTCAAAGCAGGCCTCTAAACGAACCACCGAATGAGCCAGAGATAGCATCGGGGAACATAATGTGAGTGGAAGATAACAAAGACTGGCTTGTACTCCTGCAACGACAAGAAGTGAAGTTGAAGGAGTTAATCGAAGTTCTAAGAGGCGATATTGAGTCCGCTCAATCCAAACAGATCAAGTTAGATTATCAGCTCAAAAAGGTTGGTTATATCGTAGGATCTACCAAGATCAGTCTGCAGTCAGTTGGAAAATCATCTGAACGTATGACGATGACATGGGCCACTTTGGTCTTGAGAAGATCATAAATCGAGTACGTCAAGAATTTCGGTTCAAAAATCTCAGAAAATATATCAAGTCGTACATCTCAGCATTCTTAGAGTGCTGTTATAATAAAAGAATCGCAGGCAAACCGGAGGGTCAACTCTATTCGGATGAGGTGACACCTATTCCATTCTGGACATTACACGTTGATCACCTGGGACCTTTTCCACGCAGTCGTCGAGGTAATTTGCACATCATTGGAATATCTGATTCATTCAGTAAGTATTTAATTTTGAGAGCTGTCAAAACTACGAAATCGAAGCCCGTCATCGACGCATTCAGAGATCTGACGTTGTACTTCGGTCTACCTACGCGTATAATAAGCGATCAAGGCACTGCTTTTACATCACGAGAATTCGCTGAATTCTGCGCATCTAATGAGATTCAACATATTAAGGTTGCCGTCAGAATACCTCGAGCGTCAGAATACCTCCATCTTATTATTTCTAAGAGCTGCACCAACTGATCATAAGGATTGGGATTTACAATTGCACAATCTTCAGTGGTCTCTGAATTCGCAATGGCACTTTGTGACTCAGTCTAGTCTGATCGAGTTGATATTCGATTATCACGTTCGAGATATCATCACAAATCGGCTAGTTATGACTCTAACATCAGACTAAGCGACTGCTGATCCAACGGAATGCGATATGGTTAACCGAAGACAATTGGCTGCAGAGCGAATTAGCGCCGAACGAGAGAAATGGAGATTGAGGTTCAACGCGAAACACAAGAAACCTTTTATCTACAAGGAAGGAGATTTCATCGTTCACTTGACTATCATTCGATTTCCCTAACATTTTGTCTGCATAAAGATCTTATATTAGTCTATTACGGGTACCGTTTTGATTTTATGGCCGAAACTGAAAAATCCACAAATAATACTACTAATAACAAAGCTGAATGAATTTCAATTTCTGACGTATTTGATTTTTCGGCTCAAAGGTGTTTAATCGCGAAGGGAGACACAAAATGTTGGTACATTTTGCCTCCTCCCGGGCCCCCTGACGCATTAAATGACTTTTTTAAATAAGTTCTTAATTAGTTTAGTAGTTTTTAATTAGTTCTCATTAAGACCTTTGATTTGATACCCCAGTTACCTTTGATTAAAAAAATGTTTAAGGGCTACTTCGTTATTAGGGGGACCCTCCTTAAAAATTTTGAAATGTTTCGTAAGACCTAAACTTTTGAGAGACCCCCACTTCTGACCATTTCACATAGAAGCTAGAAGTTCTATAGTTTCTGAGGAAACTTGCTGTGACGCACGGACAAACGGACGGACAGACAGGTCACGAAACAAGTATAAATATCAGCTACTCAAACCAAAGAATTTGAATCTCTGTAAAGATCAGTGGTCTATAAATTATAGATTTTCTATATTGTAGCTCTCTTGCGATTTAACCGCCGTATTGTCATTGTGACGTTCTTTTCGTTTCCAAATATATTTATATATTTAAAAAGATTTTGTTGTTATTTTAGGGGACTTTAATGGAGTGAGTCCCAATAGTGGTGACTCCAACGTGATCTCCTTATAAAAAGTGACTTTTATGAAAAAAAATATCATGGATAAACTCGGTTTACATGAAAGAGTGAAAATTACGCCAATGTTTTTTTTTCAAAATAGCCTACGCGTCAAATGATAAACCGCCGGAAATTTACAAAAATGCACTGCCAATCGTGCCAAGGCCTTCGGCATCACGAATTTATTTGTTGAAGCGCCACGAATCACTAAATTTTCTCCGTTTTGTAGACCTGATCCGAAATTTATATTTGGTCAGGTCGTGCCACTTCCCCCACACATCAAATCATTCAGGATGAAACGAAATTCCGGTACATCATTCAAGATGTGTAATAAACATAAGCAGTCGAGCAGCCCCGTGGTGATCAGGAGTGGCTGCTCCTGAAGAGATAAGGTGGTGCTTAGTTTGTTGTTTTACCAGTGTAATGTAAATTACATTCGTCAAGTTTCCATCCTTTAGGCAGAGATGAGTGGTTCACTTCAGCCACTTTAACATCTTTAGGTTTGACATTCCCTTTGTAATGCAACGACCTTCTTCGGAGAAAGTAACGGTTGCTTTTTGTGTAATGTTTGCGTTTGTCTCAAGCCTCCGTGTCCGCTAACTTTAACGAGAGAAAAAAATTGAATCACACAGCTTAATTGACACTTAATGGAACATTTCTAAAGATAATAAAAACTGATCGGTACGTCTCGTAGAGTAGAGTACGCGTGATAAATATGTTATAGTGTAGCTTCATGGCTCGACAAGAACTCGCCTTATATGATCCCGCAAATGCTAGTCGTCAAGCATGCGTACGCGGTCGTTAAGCGAAACTAGTTAGTTGAGCTCGGTTTGTTTTATAGCCCGCCAACACTTGTACCAGATAATTGGCACCCGTATCCTACACGGACATTTCGAAAATCACTACAGATGCTAAGCCTGAGATACTACCATACATCATTTTCTTGGCAATGAATCCACTAATGAAAAATTAGTACGAAGCAGTTAAGCAGCGAATATTAACAGTATTTGTGCAATCCACGGAATCCAAACTGAAGTGCTTATATCAAGGTCGAAATCTGGGGGGCAAGAAATCATTGCATTATCTGCAGGAACTTCGAACCAGCGGAGGAGAGTAGGTAACCGAAACCATGCTCAGGTCAACTCCCCGAAAATG
This sequence comes from Odontomyia ornata, assembly GCA_963969285.1. Taxonomy (NCBI): domain Eukaryota; kingdom Metazoa; phylum Arthropoda; class Insecta; order Diptera; family Stratiomyidae; genus Odontomyia; species Odontomyia ornata. Next base: position 446,431,358 of record OZ017738.1, read on the forward strand.
TACGGGTCGTTTTAGCAATAACAAGCGCGCTTGATATCGAGAAACTAGCCAAGATGACAAATTTAATGTTAAAGTAACAAAACTCACTTGAAGTTATAGCAGTGCAGTAGCAACCAGACAACAAGCAAGTTTTATCACAAATTTTAGACGGGCTTGAAAGATTGGAGTTTCGAACGCGGAATCAATCAAATTCCAAATGTCGTAGCAGGTAACCAACACCGACTTTTGATAGTGGATTGAAAATCTGGTTCGTGGTTCTTAGCAGATACAGGTACTGCTGTGTCAGTACTTCCAAAAACAAAGAATCACACTGTCCCCTCGAAATTTTAATTATACGCTGCAAATAATATACTAACCGCAACAGATAGTGAACAGTTTTTAACGCTTGATTTAGTTTTGCGCTGACGATTTCCTTGGAATTTCGACAACCCATTATCGGAGTGAATTTGTTACGCCATTTTGGACATTTGATTGATCTACGCAGAAATGTAATTGTTTGGATAGGAAAACAAATCTACAATCCATTGCGAATATTTTTAAAATCGCCAATACTAACGTGTTCACCAGTTGAAGTTTATCACGACCAACTACAACGGCATCAGGATATAATGCTGCCTAATAATATTAAACAGCTATGAGCCACGGTATTTTCCATCACATTTTGACAAAAGAACCGCCAGTTCTTCAAAAGCATGCTGTCTAACACCCGAAAAATTGCGTGAAGCAAAAGTCGAATTCAAATATATACTACAACAGGGAGGGCAGGTTCCTTACATATCGTATGCAAAAAAAACGGTCAATGGAGACCTAGTTGTGAATATCGACGTTTCTCGTCAACTGGATGGATGCACCGTATTTTTGACAATGAATGTGATGCAGACATATAATCAGATTTCCGTGCCCGCAAAGGTGTCCAAAAACAGCAACACCTTCTGGGCTGTTTGATTTTAATGTCATGGCGTTTGGTCCTTGCAAGGCCGCGCAAACATTTCAATGATACATCGATCATGCTCTACGTTAACTTAATTTTTGCTGTGCATACATCAACGATACCCTCATCACTTCGAAGAGACACATGAAGAACATCACGAACATCTAAAACTCGTGTTTGATAGACTACAATTGCAACTAACATAGCAAAATGCGCATTTGGAAAATCCACGCTTGACCACATTGAAAAAAATGACATCAAACCCCTTCCAAGAAGAGTTAAGACGATTTTCAAATTAAAAAACCAACGACCTTAATGGAGCTTCGCAAGTTTCTGGGATGCTAATTTTTATCAGAAATCGTTGAAAGATTCTGCAGCTATGAAAGTTCCACTACATGAATTTTTCATTGGTGTAAAAAAGAGAAACCAATGAGAAATCATATGGAATGTACGCGCAGAAAAAGCATTCGAAGACAGAAAAAAATAAATTGCCAATTCAGCGTTGCTAAGACATCCAATTGCATGTTTAAAGACATATTGGAATTGGCTCGTACGTACCTCACATCCCAGCGCAGCAAAATAGGAGGACAATAGAATAAAAATTCCGGACTCAAGATTCAGCCATATTCACATTGACATCATTGGGCCATTGAAACCCTTCAAAGAATTATTTTACGTCTTCACGATGATTGATCGGTTTACAAGGTGGCAGGAGGCGATTCCTATCAAAACTACGAGTGTAACAGCGGACAAGCTTGCTACGGCATTCTACAGTATCTGAATTTTCGCTTCAGAGCCCCCAAAAACTTTGACTTCAGGACAGAGTTCGCAATTCGAATCTTTCTTGTTCCAATCGTTAGCACGGTAACGGTAAGTTACAAACGGATCAGAATACTGTGTATTAACTGGCAGCAAATGAGATCATTAAGCAATGGCACTGGTCACTGAAAACTGCTATGATGTCCAATAATATCCAGGAGTGGATTGATGTTCTCTCAACTGTGTTGCTTGGATTACCTACATGTATTCAGGACGACATCGGCCCTACATCTACAGAACCGATGTATGGAACAATCCTACGTATAACTGGAGAATTTTTCTTCAATGAAGAAATAAATGCCTCCCAATTCAAATTATTGTATTTCATGCAAAGTTTCGTGAACACATGAGGGATATTCGAGCAACTCTAGCCTCGCGTTATGACAAGCACAAAGTTGCATACACAGGGTTACTGCAAATTGTTCGCATATATTTCTACGCATCAACCACGTTGAGAAATCGATGAAACATTCATATGAAGGCCCATACAGAACAGTTGAGCACCTTTCAGCAAACTTTTAGATGTTGGAGATAAACGGGAAGGAGCTCAACATATCTGAAGATTGTTGAAAAGCAGCTTATTAGGAGGATACTGCCGAGCTTACGTTGCAATCAACGATGCCAGATCCTTGTACATATTTGGGAGCTAAAGGAAAAACTGCGACTTTGAATTCAGCACGGTTCAACATATGAATATTTCGCTGTCGATGAAATGTCAAATTATCAAACGCACTTCAGAGGGAGTACAGTGGTGACAATAGCTACTCAAACCCACAAATTTGAGTCTCTGTGAAGATCAACAGGCTGTAAAGAGGTGTTATTTTGATATTAAAAGAAAAATACCATCTTTTAATATAAATGATCGGACGTCTATTTCCTTATAAAGAAGAAGGGTGTGCCGATAATAGTGGAAAATAACATCATGCAAATGACCACCACGACCACGCTTACAGCACCATATCCTTTTCATGAAATTTTCCATAACCAAATCTCAAAGAGGCTGCCCAATGTACTTGATAGCCTCACGAATTCCTTCTTTGAGGTCTTGAATCCACGCTGGGCTGTTGGCGTAAACCTTCTCTTTCACGTGGCCCCAAAGGAAGAAGTCGCAAGGTGTTAAATCACAAGAACTCGATGGCCAATTGTGATCACCTCTTCGAGAGATAACACGGTCTGGAAACTTTTCCCGTAAAAGATCAATGGTTTCGTTGCTTGTCTGGCACGTAGCGTTGAAAGTAAACGTTGTCCAGATCAATACCATCCAATTCCGGCCATAAAAAATCATTAATCATCTCTCGATAGCGCAACCCATTCACCGTAACTGTTGCTCCAGCCTCATTTTGGAAACAGGTAAGGTCAAATCACTCCGCCGGATCATAAACCACACCAAACAGTCACACGTTGAGGATAGAGAGGCTTTTCAATAATAACTCTTGGTTTTCTCGAGCCCCAGATGCGACGATTTTGCTTGTTGACGAAGCCACCGAGGTGAAAATGGGCCTCATCACTTAAGATGATTTTTCGATGGAATTCTGGATAATTTTCTTGCATTTCAAGGACCCAATCAGCAAAGACACGACGTTGTTGATGATCGAACGGCTTGAGTTCTTGTGTTAACTGAAGTTTCTAAGCCTTAAGACCCAAACCTTTATGCAAAATACGGTGTAATGACGTTTGTGGAATGCCTAATTCCAAAAAACGACGAGGAATGAACAAACCTGGATTTGCTTCAACACTTTCGGCTACAGCAGCAATATTCTCGGCTGTTCTTAAGTGACGTGCACGGGTTTTATCCTTCACATCACTAAGTTGTATCAATAGCTCGAATTTTCCCACCAATTTCTATATTGCAGCCCGACAAGGTGCTTTATGACGACCCAAAAATGTTCGAGTTTTACGAACCATCTCTGCCAAATTTTCACAATTTTTATAGTGAATTTTAATAATTTAATGTGTCGTTGAAGCGTGCATCGTTCCATTTTTATTAATAGCGTAGTTTTTACTTGTCAAATGTCCAAAAATGTCAGTAACATCTACCAAAATAGCGGACTATTCAAAATAACACCTCAAGAGACAAACTTGTTGACTTTCTGTTGTTCTTCTATTCTATGATCGTATCGTCACGTTTTGCGGATCCTCATATCGTTAAGCTTAGTTTCAAATGTGACATACCACAATTGTACTGCAAATTCGTAGTATACTAGATTTCTATGTCGCATTTGTGTGTTTGCTCACAAAAAATGTCACATAGGAGGTTTTAAAGCCGCAACAACGATATATTTTATCGATCTTCTTATATTATTATAATTCGTTTCAACAAATCACACAAATGAATTGTTTTGTTTTAGTATGGAGAACCTACCCAGAAGAAACTGGCCAATCATTCTGTTGCTCAATCAGATTCTTCGTACGGCAGCAACTTCAACGATCAAGAAAGTATGAACAATAGGAACGTAGACGGACAACATTGTGGTAACGTTGACATTTCTTTAACAAAAATGAGAGGTTGTCCGATTTATAGAAAACATATGTTTTGGATAACTTTTAGACTCCATCTAACCAGTATAAGTTACCAACGACAACTCATAGCAAACAAGGTAGAATGTTTTTATTTTGTTGGTTACAAAAGTAATAGAGGTTATCATATTCTGAAAAAGTGAACAGTGCGTATTGCACTTGTTGTGTACTTTTTGCTCCAGCTGAGGCGGGTATGAGGCCGGCCCAAAAAATAGGCCAACTTGTCCAAGAAGGATTCCAAAATGGGAAACAGGCTGTTGGAAGGTTGAAGCTCATTACACTACAAATTTGCAATCTGTAGTGGTGGGAAAATGGAATGCATAGATCGAGTTTCAGATGCACGGAAAGAAAACCAAGCAAAGAAAAATGCTAAGGGATTAGAACCCATAATCTTCTTCTTCTTCTTCGTAGCCCTACAGCTTCTTTCGGGCCTTCGCTTAGAGATATTTAGAGTAGCTCATTGTCATGATCTAATGTATCGGCACTCCACAAGGTGATATGATCATTATCACACCTTGGCCTTGTGTCCATCCGCCCAGCTGCGATACGTTCTGATTTTAAACCAGCACGTATCATAGCTGAACAGGCTTATAGTCCGTCTGAAGAACCACTCGAACTGAATCTCGTTGACGCCAACGAAACTTGAACCAGAGACCTTCGGCTTACGGGCTTAGCGCTTTAACCACTAAACCACGCGGACTACCTTAGAACCCATAGTAGAAACAGTAATTTTATGTGGGCAGCAAAGAATACCTCTCGGAGGCCATAGAAATCATGGAGAGTTCAATATAAATGAGGGACCTAAAGGAAATGAGAGAAACTTTAGAGCCTTACTTCGTTTATGTGTTGATTCGGGCGATGCATAATTAAGGAAACATACTCGTATTGAATCGTGTGCCAAAAATGCAACATACATTAGTTGAAACATTCAAAACTAAATCTTTTATGCTTGTGATCAAATTATAAATAGTAAAATAATCAAAGATATAAAAGACGCCACCTTTTTAATGTGTTAGCTGACGAATTGGCAGACTGTCGGCTCAAGAATAATTTTCTTTACCTGTGAGGTATGTTTCCCACAACGACAAAGATGGCCATAAAATCTCTGAAAGATTTTTACAGGTTCTGCCTCTAGAACGTATGGCTGGTGAGGAACTGGGTAAAACGCTGCCAAAGTGGCTCGCAGACTGGGAACTGGAAATAAAAAAACTAAGAGGGAAAGGTTATAATGGAGCATCAGCCATGAGTGTTAGATCAAAGGTGCCAATGCTTATGCACAAAAACGTTGTCCAATGGTAATCTACGAACACAGTGCTTCACAGCCTTAGGCTTTACAAATGCTGCAGATGTCAGATCAAGAAGGAATTGTTTTGGTGCTATTGAAAAAGCATGTTCTGTTTTTCAACACACCTAAGAGGCAGACTGTTCTCAGTGAAAAAATCGAATCCATAGCAACCAGTACGAAATTCAAAAAACTCAAGCAACTGTGCCTAACCAGATGGGTGCAACAACTTGACGCTGTCCTTGTCATGAGAGACATTTTCAACTCCATCATTGCAGCTTTAGAGGAAATAAAGTGTTAAAACGACTAAGACGCGTCTTCAGGATTTAACATGCTACTGATTGCCATATATCAATCTGATTTCATTGTAGCTTTGATATCCTCTGAAAAGCTACTCACCTACACTTTGAGACTGTGCGAAAAGTTGCAATCCAATGACTCAGATCAGTTAATAAGAAATAATTTGAATGATAAATTTGAAATTCTTTTTGAAGAGCCGCAAAAGATGGCCGAAGGCAATGGAACGTCCATAAGTATTCCGAGAGTTGTTGAAAAGCAGAGTCGCCGAGGCAATGCGCTTGCAGAAACTCTAGAAGAGTTTTACAAAATGAACATGTTCATTTCCTGGATTGATAAAAATATTTTGAAGGGATTCCATTGCCTGCTACGTGAAACTGCTCCTCAAAGGAACACTAAAGAAGTCATAGGATCATAAGAGGCACTTTTGAAGTTGGTAGAAAATTATGAAGAGCAGTTAGAAAGTGACAACTTGGCCGTGTTATTGGCTGAAATGGAAATTAGGCAAGGATTTCTCAAGCAAAACAAAACCAACCTTGCCAACACAATTGACATATTGAACATTTGTGACAAGACTATGTTACCAAATATTCATATCCTAATTAAGATATTTGCATCCATTAGACTGTCCACTAGCACTTCTCCACTCTTTGACGAATCAAAGCTAACCTGAGTAACATGATATCCGAGAATAGGCTAAATGGTATAGCAAAACTTGAACATTCACAGAGATATTCCACTTTCAACTGACGAGGCACTATCCATACATAAGTGCATAAGTGACAAGATTTTGTTTTGTAATTTTAGCATTTTCGGCTCGTTTCACTTTAAATTTAAATATATCACAACTATTCAAATTATTACAGCTATATGAACTTTTTCTTCTGGTTTCCTTATTTTCTCTCATTGCACTATTCTTTTCAGAGAACTTGAATAAGCATTAAAATGCGAGTATTTTGGATGATTTTTCAAAATCCTCGGTAGCTCCCCCCAAGTGCAATTCCTGGGTGCGCCCCTGCTCATAAGGATCTACCTCAATGACCTTTTTCAGACTTTTCGAGTCTAAGATGTCTAATGCCTCCCTTGCACCCCCTAAAACAAATACTGCAGTTTTAAGAACTGTCTTGGAAATTCCTATATAAGATCATTCACTTGATACCACCTTGCAACCCTGAAATTTCCTTCTCCTTCTCCGGCATCCTTCCCCTCTACATTGATGTATTTATCATTGCTCTAGCTTGTTTAGTTCGCCTGCTGTGTCGTGTTGAGTAGACGTGTGTTGATGGGGCTCGTCACGAAAATGGAGAAACGAAATTGAGAGCAACGCGTCGCGATAAAATTTTGCACCAGATTGGGTGAAACAGCTTCGGAAACGTACGCTAAATTGTAAAAGTGCATGGTGGTAGTGCTCTTAGTCGTGCCCAGGTGTTTCAATGGCATAAAGAGTTTAGTGAGGGGCGTGAAATCGTGGAAGACGGGACGCGGAGCGGGAGACCATTCGAGGTGCGGACTGACGCAAATGCGCAGCGTGTGTGTGCCCTAATTCGTGTAGACCGGCGTTCAACAGTTCAAATGTTGACCTTGGAACTGGGTATGAACCGTGAAACAGTCAGACAAGTTTTAGCCGACGATTTTGGGATGAAAAAGTTGTGCGCGAGGATGGTTCCAGAGAACCTTTCTGAGGAGCAAAATCAGCATCCCGGCCTTATTTGCCCGATATGACACCCTTTGACTTTTTTTTGTTCCCTAGAACAAAATCGGTGGTCAAAGGAACCTATTTTGAGTCGATTACGGACATCCAAGCGGCCGTGACGAGGGTACTCGCGGACATCTCAGACGAACGTTCCAGAAATCTTACGAAGCATGGAAAACGCGCTAGAATCCTTGTATAGCTGCCCAAGGGGACTATTTTGAAGGGGATGGCAGAGTTGTAGAATAATTTTTAAATTTACGGTTTTCATGAATAAGCATCCTTAAAAGACAATTTTGTTAAAGTCTCCACCCTTCATGGATAGACCTACCCTTACGAACCTTTGAAAATGTTTTAGATACCTAAGCTTTCAACGGGCAATCACTTGTGATATACACATCCAGTTTGGTGTTCGCAGCTGCTGAAATTACGTAGAAACTGCTGTAGCATACAGTCTTCGTAATTCCAAAAAAAAAACCCCTAAAATCTAAATTCCCATTTATATTTCAGCAAGTATCTGCATGTACACAAATGATAGAAATATTTGCCCCAAATGACAAAATTTGGTAGTTCACCGACAAATTTAAAAATGTGCCATGCTACAGATTCTCTGTTGAAAATATGCAAATATCCTTCCGTTAAAATATTACCCTCATAAAATAAAATTGAATTCAGCCTCGACTTTCTATTTTCTGACGGTTCTGATTTTGATTTCATTTCGACGCAATCTATTTTTTTTCGTTAAAATGAAATTGCAAAAAAAATCAGGAATTTTATAAACTCTTGAAAAAAATTCATCAACTAGCTCAGTGACTGGGATAAAAATACATTAGTTCACTCACTTGTCAGTTTTAAATCACTACATAGGTAAGGACACCCTCATGCAAAGCACGTAAAGCAACAAATAGAAAAGAAAGGAGCAGCGTACATAATAAAATTGCTTTGATATATTTCACGCTCTACGAGATGGGTTGCTGGTAGGGTTGTGATAAGGTTTGGATAACCGTTAAAATGATACAAAAGGACTCATGGGATGGAGACGGGTGTTTATGAGTATCCAAGGCATTCATGGGGAAAAAGTGTTGTGTCATATTATTTGCAAAATTGCTTTTCGGACCGTAAGCTATCACCCCGTTGCGCCGTCCATCACTTCTCAACACAACCTTCTCCTTCTCCCGTCATCTAGTTACCATAAACCATTGCTAGTTGCCTGCCTAGCCTGGCACTGGCCTATTTGACTATGAATCAGTTCACACAATTTTTCCTTTTCCTGTCCGTACAGTTGTAGAAAATGTCAACGCTATTTTATGGGAATATACATTCTGATGGAAAAATGCTAAATAGCGTTGCAATTTTCAAAATATATTTATACATAGATATATATTGTATTTTTTACTGTTGGTATACGTGCATTTGGGAAAGCTCAGCTATTGGGCGACAACACAAGCTTGGTTGCCGGCTTGATGTGACTGTCATGTGAAAATAGCTGTGTTGTTGATTTTGACATGCCTTTAAACAAGAGTGAAATGGTGGTTTCAGTTAGCTGCAGGCGTAAATTAAATAATGCAGGCAAAAAAAAAATCTGAATAAAATAACTTTAGTGTGGATGATGTGGTAGATGGTGAAGAACTGGACGGTCAAAAAGAACAACTCAATGGCTTGATTTGTGAGGCGATTGCATATCAGAAAGATTTTCCAACATGTGATGAAATTGGAACTGGGTCTTTTATTGGAGAAAATAGTCGTATGTAAATGAAATTCTTCAAAGTAAGCTTGAATAGGGATAATTTCGAAAAAGACAAAGTATAATTGACCCCGCTACCATTTATTAGAAAAACAAAAAATCTGTAAGATAAGAGCACTTTTCTGCTCACCTAACTGACTAAATGTTTAATTTCTTTAAAATACTGTACAAAGTTAAGAGATAAATATAAGCAGGCATGGCATTGCTAAGGAACTGAATATCCATCACCAAACAGTTTTTAACCATTTTCGTAAGGCTTGATACACCAAAAACCTCAACGCTTGGGTGCCGCATGGATTGACACAAAAAAAATTCATCATCCGAAAAACGCAAAGATATCGAGCCATTTTTAAATGCGTAAGATACGAGAATGTCGTTCAAAAAAGGTGAATCATCACAAACGACTTCAAAGCCAGGATTGACACCAAAGAAGGTTATGCTGTATGTATGGTGGGATTGGAAGGGAATTCTTTATCATGAGGTGCTAGTACCTGGCCAAACATTCAACTCGGCTCTGTACTGTCAGCAATTAACCAGATTGCAACAAGCAATTCAAAAACCCGGCCAGAATCGATCAATAGAAAGGGCGTTGTCTTCCATCATGACAATGCCAGACCACACACATCTGTGATGACACGGCAAAAATTGACAGAGCTTGGCTGGGAAATTTCGATGCATCCACGGTATAGTGCAGACCTTGCACCATCAGACTACCATTTGTTTCGGTCTCTACAAAACTTCCTTCATGAAAAGAAATTCACTTCGAAAAGGGACTGTGTAAATCACTTGGCTAAGTTTTTCGCCGATAAACCACAGAAGTTCTACACAGATGGAATAATGGCTCAACCCAAAAAATGGCAAAAGGTCATACATAATAATGAAGAATATGTACATAAAATCCATTTTAAGTAAAGAAATATTCAATCGAATAATGACAAAACATGCTCAATACTTTTTAAGACTTACCAATACCTCAAAAAGCGCAACTCTTTAAAGTAAAAATGTAATCTTCTTTCTATATGATTCTTTAAGCAACCAATTTAATAATTTCTTTATAAAAGTAATTATCACGGAAAAATATAAAAAATCGCTTCTGGTGACCTTTGACCTTGCGAACGATTTTCATCAATTAAAACTTTTGTTAAGGATAACAATGTTAAGATTCATACATGAATTCTGGTTACCGGGAATTTTTTCCTTTTCAATGAACAATATCTAATTTTCCGTGACTTCAGTCTTCATTTTAATAGATTCCTAGTATTTATGCGTATTGAGTTACTTTAAAGGATGCTCTTCAAAAGGTGAAGGCTAAAATCTCCAGACGACTTAAGATAGCAGAATTTGGAGTTTGATATTTTACTTGACATCATTGTTCATAATGATGTGAACTCACAAACACACACATCGAAATCTTTGATATTTCAGTGCCATTTGGACCTCACCAACCTTGTTAAAGAGAGTATCGTATTTTTTAAAAAATATTTTGAAGCGTATGAATCTATAATTCAAGTTGATATACATGTACATAATTTGATTAAGTTTAAAGTCAAGAAATAAATTATTCATGTATTTTTTTAAGTCTACATAATTTGCTTATTGCGTAATTCCTGGAATGGTCTTGAACATTTTTGGATTAGATATGTGGAGCGATTTCAAGGCTTTGTCAATAACAATATCACGTCTGGATTTAAGCAAAAGGAAGGATGTTTACACGATTTTTTTATCGTATTGTTTGAAAATACAATTTATTTAACAGCATGTTTGATGATGGACCATTTACGCACTATACTTTTGATTGAAATTCGGAGAAACTTAATACTAGTGATGTGACTGAATTTCCACAATCAAAAGTTTTCTCTTTATTTGTTTTTCCAAGGACTTTTGAAGGACAACTCATATGATATAGAGATTTTCAGTACCGTGTTTCTTGAAATAAGGTGAGATCTAATTTCCTAAACAAGCAAGAGAAAGTTTCAATGAAATGATTTTAAATTAGATTAAAGCTTTGAACCTACAAGATTACTGAATAAAGATGAGTTGATTTAAATATTGATGTCGTTTAAGTAGTAGTTAAAACACACAACCTGAATGCAGAAATTGATATGATCCAACCTTGTCCACATATTAAAGTCTTCGCAAGGACAAAAAAAAATAGTGGAATCTTCCCAAGCACTATCCTTTACTCAAACTTTGATGTTGAGATAAATTGGACAATAATCACATAATAAATTGTCACATTATATGCCTAATAACTAGTTTATTAGGCAAGTGCAATTAGGTTGTGTGAGTTTTCACTAGTAAGGTGTATTCTGCCCTTCTACTCAGAAGAACCTAGGTCCGTTATTATTTCAGATAAGTCAGTTCAAAAGATGGAGATGGAAATTTTTTCCTCCTCTTCTGGATGCTTTAACGCGCCAATTGACTTTTAGTTTGTGATTTTTAAAGTTCTGATCATTGCTTTTGTAACCTATTTAATAACTTAATCTTTTGCCCCTTGAGGTGCGGGGTTACGTGGAGCTAGTGCGATGTCGCACTTTTGCTCCATTTCTTTCTATGGATATCCTTGTACCCTACTGGCCTATAGCAAACAATACAACTAGATTATGTCAGTCATGTATCACAATGTTATTGATCTCAGACTAGGGTAAGTGAGCCTCTGTTCGTTATTTGTTGCTCTTAGGGGATTCAGGGTACTGTTAGGGTGTTCATCTATCCTGTCAAGCAGTTTTAGTGCGCGGTCTAGTATGTATTTGTCAATTGTGTCTAGTTTGAGGTCTTTATGAATGTCAATGTTCCTAATGCACCAACGGGTATTAAAGATACTCCTAAGGGCCTTGTTTTGCATGGATTGAAGCCGTTTTCTGTTGGATTTTGATGTCTGACAGAAGGTTATGCAGCCATATAGAAAAGAGAGTCTTACGACTTGTTTGTAGATGAGGAGTTTGTTTTTCACGTTCAGTTTTTCCGATCTTAAAATGGGGTACAGGGAGGATAAGATACCTAAACACTGTTGCCTCTTATCTCGTATGTGGTCAGTCCATCTAAGTCTATTGTCAAATTTTAGTACTAGGTATTTTGCTGTTCTTTTCCAAGGTACTGAGTTTGAGTCGAGTTTGAGTCGATCTGAGGTTATTGTCGTCGTCTTTTTGTGATGAAAATGGCTTGTATCTTGTCAGCATTAATTTTTATCTTCCCCCTTTGAAAGTATCCCAAAAGAATTTCGGTGGTTCGTTGCAGACTTGAAGATATGGCTTCTGCTTGTCGTGAGGTGTAATATATCCAAGTGCCGTCAGCATATAGGGAGATTTGAACGCTGTTACAGACGTTGCAGGTCCGCAGTGTATAGGGTGTACAGTATTGGAGAGAGTGGTGACCCTTGTGGAACTCCAGCTTGAATCAGTCACATGTTGGATAGTATATCATTGACTTTTACGCGAAAAGATCTGCCCTGCAGGAAAGAGTTGATAATTTTTATCAAAGGTAATATTCATGCATTTTAAAGATTAGCCCTGCATGCCAGACTTTGTCAAAGGCTTTTGCTATGTCAAAAAAGACTAGGCATGTTGATGTTCTACTATTCAACCCATTTCTAATTTGTTGGACTGCTCTTGTTAGCTGGAGTTTGGCGGAGTGTCCAGCTCGAAAGCCATGGTATGATTTCTTTGTTCTCAATATATTCGAAGAACCGAGTTAAAAGTGCTTTTTCCATGATTTTAGAGAGAGAAAACAGTAGACTTATTGCCCGCCAATTTTGCAGAAAAGTAAGATTCTTATCTGATTTTGGGACGACGATTATAATTGCCGTTTTCCACGACTTCGGGAATTTGCGTGGGCAAAATATGGAGCTGACAACGTCCGTCAGAGCTTGCAATATGTTGACTGGTAGGCATTTCAGCATAGTGTTCGTCGAAAAAATATGTCCTGGGGCTTTCCGTTTGTTTAGCGTGCTTATCATGTCTTTAAATTCCGTTAAGTCTAGTGGACCGATTCCGTTAATGTTTGTCGTCTGGGAAGCTACCAGTCTTTGCACAGAGGACTAAATTTCATCTTCAGATTCAGGGCTCTCTTGAGGGGAATCATTCTCATGAAATTGCAGTTCAAGAGTGTTTGCAAAGGCTTCGGCTTTTCCTGTGCTGTCGTATTGAAGGCCATTCGGTCCATGAATGGGGGAGATATTTAGTTTGTTTTTCAACCAAAAATATTTTGAGGGATGCTAGAAGTTATTTACATCAATTTTGAGGCCTTGCAAAAATCCTTCCCAAATGGTCTTTTGGAATTCGTGAATCTGATCACATATTTTGTTGCTCAACCGGTTGGTTTTGGTTTTAAACCTAGGATCACTCGTGTTCCTAGCTCGTTTCTGCACATAATTCCTCTTCCTTATCAGGACTTAATATCTTGAGGAAGTTCATTAGAGTTGTATTCCCTTACTGGAGTTTGGAATGTATTATTTTCCTTGGCAAGTAGGATTTTTCTGGTAAGTTATTCTATGCTTTCATCGACATCACTTGCTGAATTTAGCAGCTGTGTATGGCTTTCTGAGGCCCGAGAATCCCTGAAAGCTTGCCAATTTGTACTATTCTTTACTTTTATAGGTTTTATAGGTATAAAGATTTCCTCTACTAAGAAGTGCACCGGTTTGTGGTCGGAAGACAGATCATCGAGTACCGTTGTAAGGATATTGCGATCAAAATCTCGTGAGATTCCGAAGTCTAGGATGTTACCAGAAGCTCGGCGATAGTGCGTTGGTTTACTTGGCATATGTAGTCTTATGTCTTTGTCTGTGATAAATCTGTTGAGCTCAGCCCCTGCTCGATTGCTTCTCACAGCACCCCAGGAATTATGATTAGCGTTGAAATCACTTATCACCAGGAGTGGGCCTTCCAACTCGAAGAAGGAGCTTAAACCTTGATAGAAAATCATACTGAGACATGACTACGAATTCAAACAAGTTCATTTTATTTCAATAGTTGTGGGGTTTCAATCAGGTGGTGGTTCATATTTCTTCTCACAAGAATGGCCGTTCCGCCTCCCCTTCTTGTCAGTCTATCATTTCTGTATAGATAATAGTTAGGGAAGCGGAGACAGATTCCCAGCTTCAGAAAGGTTTCCTGGGTGAGGATAATAATAAATTTATGGTCAACCATAAACTGCCTGAACTCACCGGTCCTTTGTTGCAGGAAGTTTTTATTGCACGTGAGTATCGAAATTTGATTCATGAGGGAAGTCATTGGGTGTTCACAGTTAGGTTTTGCGTCGCAAAGAAGCCCTGCACCATTGTGGCCATCATTTTTTGCGTCATCAGTTCCATCTGTAGCTGCATTTTGATGAAAAATTGCTTCATATTTGGTGGAGTGAATGTTGTTTCTGGTTGGGCAGGATTTTTGGGAAGTTCATGCTGGATTGTTGCTTGTTTTAGGCGGCAATCAGCACGAAAGTCTTCCTGACATTTTTCAGGTTTTTGGGACATCCTCCCTAGTCAGCAGGGTGTTCTCCTCCACAATTGATGCATTTGGGTTTTTCGGTGATTTGCTTTGTGCAGTGTGTAAAGTGATGAAGGCCGTCGCACTTTATACAGCAAGCTTGAGCGCGGCAGTTGCTCGATGAGTGGCCAAATTGTTGGCAGTTATGACACATAGCTTGCCCGCTACGTGATTTCGTCGACTCGACTTGGCAGATGAGGTGGCAGCTAGATCTAACGTTGTGGATTTCAGTTTCTGCCTTTGGCAGAAGGACCTGTAACAGTTCAGAAGGGCCAAATTGAAGTTTTACATAGAAAACTTCAATAGGGTGGAAGCCTTGCTGCTGGAGATCTTCTTTAATTTCCTCCACCGATAGTCCGTGAAGACCGCGAATTATCACATTTAATTTTTTATCCTCGGAAGGAAATATGTGTTATACTGACATTTTTTTTAGTTAACAACTTCGTTATTTTTCTATATTATGATCCGTGGAGGATTGGGGTATAATCTGGATGCCCAGATATACGCGTTTGGCAGAGTTGTACTTTATATTTAACTGCTTCATAAGTGCAGCCAGCTTTGTCGATTGTCGATAATGGGGGACAGATTTAAGGCGAATCTCATTGGGAACATCCGAGTGCTTTTGTGGTTTACTCTGTTTAGGAGTTGAGACCAATGTCAATGTTATGAGGAAAACTGGTGAGGGTTTTTTGGTTGCCATTTCTGGCAACAAAACGGTCGGTTTTAGAGGTGGTAGAGCCAGAAAATCTTGAGAATTTTCGTTTGAGTCCACCATACCCTGGTCGGACTCTGTGGTTTCTTCCGAAGACGATTCAGTTCTGAGGGATAGAGAATCTTTGGCCTTCCCCTTCCTGGAGAATTTTGATATTGGTGAATCTAAACTATTCACCAAGAGCTTAGCCATGAGCTCGTTATTCTTCTGACGTTGCTCTTTCAACTCAGTTTAGGCCTCTCTGAGCTGTTGACGTGTTTGCCGCAGCTCAGCGAGGATTTTCAACAATTATTTTTGGATCGCATTTACTTGATTGGCTAGCCAAATCAGGAGCGCGATTTGTCGATCCTTTTCTTCCATCCCTTAGTAAAAATACCAAAGGTTGGGCATGAAGGTGACGAAAAAATCGAAATGGTGTGTGAGGTTTATAAATATTCCTAACAAACATTAAATAACAAGAAATAATTTTCAACGTCGTTCGTCGCTAGTTGTACTGATTTGTAAATATAAATATATCAGTTGATCAGAAAAACACTCACACAAAAATATGTACTTGGAACACATCCGTTCTTCTAGATTCTCACACTTTTACTTCTGTTTCCTGAAGTCCTTATTTCTTCTTTCTCACGGTTTCGTGCCACGCTCACTTTCACATTCACCTTTACTTTCCTTTACTTTCTTTGTCTCACTTTGCGTCGGAACTATCACTCCGCACTGCGCTTCGTTGATCTCCAGTTATGACAATGATATCCTATATTTCACTCTCCGTCAGCACGTCCAGGTCTAAATTTCAAAAATTGCCGAGTTGCAGCCATTTAAGTTAGACCGACTGTTTTTAACTTGGCACCCGGTGAAAATGTCACCTCACTATGTACCTTACTTAAATATATTTTGCAAGAGATAACGCATTAGGGTCTTTTCTTCGAATTTATTTTGTTACACAGATCCTGCTTCTAAAAGTTTTATAATAAAATCGCTCTTTCTATCTAGTCAGCCATTTTCGGAGTTCTTAATGAACGCACCTGGCTTCTCTGGTTTTTATTCGTTTGTAAAAATATCTTACCCTTTTATGAAAAATGCAACGTCAAGTTAATAGGAATGATATAAGCAGTAAAAATTGACCAGCAAGAAACGTAAGAGAATTTAATCGGCCAAGTAATACGAGTGCGGTCCGATAAATGCTTAGCCTACAAAAGAAAATCGAAAATTTTGGAAAAGTGGCAATTTGTTTGTCAACATAATCTCGTGTTAGCTCGATACTCTTGACTCAGTGATGTCCCAACTTCTTCAACCTGTGTAAAAAAATTCTTTTTCTCGAGGTCTGCAAAGTAGGCCTCCGTAGCGGTGATGACCTCCTCATTTGACTTAAATTTCTGCCTGGCGTGTGACTTTATGTTTGGAAACAAAAAGAAGTCACGTGGGGCCAAATCTGGAGAGTACAGGGGATGCGACAAAAGTTCGTAGCCCAATTCGACCGATTTGGCCATCGCGACGTCGAAGGTGTGAACCGATGCGCTGTCATGGTGGAAGATAACTTTTTCTTTGCCAAATGGAGCCTTGAATTAACCAAATATTATAGTTTAGCTATGTAATAAATATCGATGGTACATATAATGGTATTTGGCAAACGTTTTACCACTAATTCTCGTCATATGAAAATCCCCGACATTGTCTCTGCCATTAACGAGCCGATTCTTGATGTAACTTTCAGAAAGCTGTATCGACAAATAGCTTGCACTAATTCGTTGATAAACTACCCCATCCGGAAGATATTGCCGAAGCATTATTACAGATTTATGAAGGCCTTTTGGACCATCAATTATTAGAATGGTGAGTTGGTGGATTCACCTAAAGTAATAACGAGAGCTTTAATGCTTTGGTGTGGCAAACCGCACCGGAATTTAATTTTGGTTACTCTGCTGTTATTGAGAAAGCTATGTATATTTCAGCAATGATGTTCAATAAAGGCACATTGAAAAACTTAAAAAAAAAATTGAAATACTGGGCGTCGAAGTTAGACCAATACCCGCTTTTGAGAAATCGATGCGATCATGTAGGGGAAATTTTTTCAGGCTTATATCTTTTAGTGGTTCAAACATGTGGTAGTCGGAGGGTGATAAATCTGGCCTGTAGGGGGTATTCCAGTATCTCCCACCCCAATTCCGATATTGTATCGAGCGTGAGACGCGCGATATGAGGGCGAGCGCTATCCTGGAGAAGAATCGCACTTCGTGCTGGAATGCTCCTCCGTTTCGAGCCGTTATTTTGCGATATTGAAGGTGTTTGTGGATGAGAGACTCTACACTACCAATACTGCTGCAGAGCTCAGCCAAAATGCCTCGAACATTCATCGTGCGGTCCTCCAAAATGAGTTGTTCTACGCGTAAAATGTTGTCCGGTGTAATGCTGGCTCGCGGTCGACGATCATGTGGCTCATTCTTGACGGTTTTGCGACCATCCTTGAATGCTTTGGCCCATTTAAACACAACAGCCCTACTCAGGCACTCACTACCGAACTGATTTCGCAAACGCAGAAACATTACCGTGCTTTTAACGCCTTCCCTCACTTAAAACCCGAATGACAATACGTTGCGCAACGGTGGTCGGCACTTGACGTTCACTCATGGTCGTAGCACGCACGTGAAACATGCACTCCCGGCAAAAACTATGCAAAACTGTTTGTAAGGGACCCAGCTATCACGTACTCAAACCACTAACTTCAAAACATGCATGAGCGCCATCTACAGCATTTGTTTCCATCATACATGAACCACCCTCGTATGATGCAATACTTGGCCTGAATAATTATTGTTGATATAACAAAAGAATCTTGGGTTACTGCTGCTTCCATTAAGAGGCATAGCAAAAAAACAATACCATTCATTTGATTTCCCGGAAAGATGAAAACTTTGCAAGCAGAAGTCCTCGAAGGTTTATATAGGTCTTTAAAGATTTTTATAGCTTAATAGTGTAGTAAGTTACGTTAGTACGTTTCTCAATCAAGGGGAAGAATAATTTTCATTTAGAGAGGAGACCCATATTCTGGCTTAGTACTCTCGATTATAATAGAATGAAGAAGCTTAAATTAGAATATTTGCAAGAAAATTGCAAAAATGTTCGAACTTCATGCTTTTAAAAAAGTTGAGTCATAAATGAGGCCTCTCGTTCTCAAAGGGAACCATGTTTTAAATTATATTTGCCCATACTCTACTCGTATTATTAGCGGATATATTAGAAATATCTAAATTTCGCCTGCAAATAGTTTAATTATTTTAAAAAATAAATGATATTTCAGCATTGCGATATTATTTAAGAACATAATAAATATCTAATTCAAATTACGAGTATAGTCTGATTTGCCGGACCATCGATAAAAATAGAATTGCTTAAAAATATTAATCCATTCTCAGTACACTGAACTTAATAAATCTAGGTTATATACAAGCTCAATTATTATTTAGCATTTCATATTCCTTTTCGTTTTAATTTAGGTATTGTATAAATTACTATACACCTAACCTAATCCTACTTAGACTAGTAACTACTTAATTAATTTCCTATCGTCTATCTCACCCTCGAAAACGGTTAAAAGAAAAATTTCAAAGAAAAACCAAGGAAATTCTTATTGACTGCGCTTCAAACTACAGTAGCGATGGTTGTGGTGATGCTATCTGTTGTCAACGAACGACTACTGCTCGGTCTAGTGGTACCCACGCTCCCGCACGTACCACGTCTATTAACCAGAATTTGACTTGATTTGACAGCAATCCATTCGTTACGTGCTGCGTCAAACCACGTCAGACCTAAATTGTAGCGGCCGTTCAAATTAGCATGTTGACAATGCGAGAACCACCACCCACCCTCATAGTTTGCAGCGCAATGCGTATTTGATATATCGCGATCCACATCAATTGCCGAGAATTGCATACGATTTTGATAGTCTAATGCATCTGATGCATTCCCACTATAGCTACCCACATGCAATCGGTACCCATCTTCGCGCGATGATACGTAGAAGTAATCGTAAAGAGCATACCAAGTATTGTCGTAAATGTCCTGCATGATAATTTTCAGCCTCGTGCAATTGTCGGATGTAAGGTGATGCAGGATTTCGTTGCCAATCCAAAATTCCCCAGATGGAGTGCCAAAGCCTTGTGCGTAAGTTTCCCAGGATCGGTTAAAATCTGCTGATCCATCGAAGCGTCGTTGGATTGTTGTCCATCCATTTGAACAATAAGCCAGGTTGGGACGATGCTGACCTGCTGGAGCGATTAAATAGAGTCCTGTTTCTGTATGGTTCACTTGACTGCAATCTGATGGAAGTTTGTTGATGATTGCCTCGTATTGCATTTCAACAGTTTCTAGTTGATGAATTAGGTTGTTCGCTTGATCCGCAAAGGTGTTTGCTTGATTTTTTGATGTTTGGGATACAGCATCAGTTTCAATCTGAAAAGAAAAATTAAGATCATATGATTAGGAATGTGAGTATTTGAATTGAGATTTCATTTTTAAACTTGACTTTATAACAATTCTAGATAATTTCAATGACTGAATTAATCTAATTTAAACTCAATAGCATAGCGGGTTAGTTCTAGTCCCACAAAATAAAATAAGGTTCAAGTAGGGCCCTAAACGTTTCTAACAATAAGTCAAACTCTTAAGAAAAAGAGGAAACCATTAAATAAGTAAGTTTCATTTGGCAGACAGTCACTAGCAAATAAGGAAACACAATTATGTACTGATTCAAAATTAGAGAATTACTCAGAGCGGTACTGTTATGCACAAAACTAGTACTAGAGTGCCGCTAAGCCATAACATAAGGTTCCCTCAGGGGGGATGTTGGTCGACAGGAGTGCTCTTGGAGACTTGTATTCTTTGGAGAGTACTGCAGCCACGTACCCGAGGAAATGGAGGCTTCCGTAAGATCCCTCCCAGACGATCCGGGAAATTACCATGAATAAAACATTCACTGACATCGGATTGACGAACTGGATCTGCTTTGGGCTGGCGGACATAATATTTTGGACCTAGTTTCTTTGCACAGTAGCGTTGATGTGACACTAGTACGCAAGCGGCCCGAATCTTACTATCATACCGTCTCCGTTCAGGTAAAATCATTTCAGCTTTCGGATTACGTTCAAAGCTCACACCATTGAGTTCTGATGTACGTTCAGGAGAGACGGACTCCCGATAAGCCCTGATCTGGCTCTGAGCACCTGTCCCCATAAAAGCAACCCTTGCATAGTATCGCTGCTTCACAAAGCTAACCAAGGGACCAAAATGGAACACAATCAACCTGGACCCAACTCTTTTAAAAACGATTCCAGCACTAATAACGATCAAGAAATCGATGACAAGAACAATGACGGTAATGACTAAGATAAGAAAAATTTACGAAAAACAGTTGAATTAAGGGAGAAGAACGAATAACCTTGTCCAAATGGAAATTTTTGTAGCGATCGGGCGCAGCAAGAAAGCAATGCGATCGTCAAATCGTCCTGCGAAAGAGGAGAAGAGACAACTGCAAGCTATAACAGATGAATAAATGTAGAAGAAAGTGAAAGAATCAAGAAACCCACAATTGCTGCAATCACTACCGGAACGACTTAAGTACGAGACTACAATAAAGAATTACTACCTCGAGAGAAGACGCCAAGCAATTCAAGCATATTGAATTGCTCGGAAGGAGAGCAGTTCCACCACAAGTTGAAAGTTATGAAATGCTTTATTACTAACTGTGATCCACTGGGGATTTTTGGTGCTGCAAACCTCTTAGTCCTATGTAATCACTACAAGCGGAGACGTGTTGCAAATTCCGGGCGTACCGGCATTTTCCATTCACAACTCCAAGTTGCCTCCGTATTATCTTCACCTTCTTTTAGGCATACATACCATTTTCTTTATATATTTTTTTACGACTAACCATTTACTTTTAATTTTTACTCCCCCGTCATATTAATTCTACCTTCTTACTCTATTTTTAACTACAAAAAAAAAATAAAATAATAATACGAGTAATAATAATCTTATCTTTCCCACTAACAACATCTCATTCATTACTTCCCATTAATAAAGTTTCATTCTATACCTTTTCCCCAATAAACCTAATTCTTTCCTTCATGCTAACTACAATAATTCTATTCCTTATCTCCTACTGACAAATTTCATACCAATGCCCATTGACAAAGTTGCACTATTTAAGTTGCGAATTGGATGAATGGATGATCGTCAGAAGATGGCTCCGGTGCTAGTGTAATGGACTCTCAACCGGAGGGTCCACTGAGGCCCTGCGTTCAGGTTCCCCCGAGCGCAGGAACGTTCTTTTTAGGATATCGGCAAAAGTGATTATTTCCGCGTGTATGACGATTTGCATATTACCAAACGCTATCATGGTTTTGCTAATCGCCATATATGCAAAATGGAAATTGTTGCATTTGGCGATATGGAAAAGATGTGTCGGTAGCGGAATCGAAGTGTATTGAAGTTCGATTACGTTACCTCGGTACGGCATCGGAAGCTGGGAAAAGAAAGGTTTGCGGGATTGATTTTTCGAGGGAGAAAAATTCTTGATTTGAAGGCAGTAAGTCTGGTCGGGACATTAAAATTAAAACCCGGGAAGAAGCTTTGGCAGGCCGTTGAAAGCAGATTGGCAAAAACTGAGATTGTGGGGTGTAATTAAAGTGGAAACTGTAGTTATTAGAAAGTGAGATTGTGGGGTGTAATTAAAGTGGGAAAAATCGTTATTAGAAATGAGATTTTGGGGTATAATTAAACTAAAAAAGATAGTTATTAGTTTTTTTTTTCTGAAAGAAAGAAGTAACGTAAAACAGTGTGTAAGGGAAGCAAATGATCTTATGCTTTTGTAAAAAAAAACCAATTGAGAAAAAGTCAATCGTGACTAAAATTACGACTGATGTCTTGTCAATGCTAATAGAAATTATGAACAAACGGTATAACGACTTAGTGATGAAAATTTCATTTGTTGAAATTTTTTGTGTCGTGTGTAAATCGGGCGGCATTTGTGAATAATCGGGATCTAAGAAATCTAAGATGAACACTGAATAGGGGTGAAAATCAAACTCCCTTTCTTATACTGAATGGGTTGGCAAGGGGCGAAAATTCGATGTGTAGGGTGCAGTAAGGGATTGATAAACTAATGTCTTGATGTGTTGATGTATGAACCCACAACTATTACAAACAACAGTGGACTAAAAGTAGATAACATTTTTGTAGCAATTTAATTTATCATCGGTTCCGGATTAAAATTAAATTAAATAAGCAGTTACAGTTTGAAAAAAATATTCAAATTTTAGCAGTTGCCCAATTCCCCTTCCAGTTGCATAGCGCTCCGCAGCCGTACAAGGGGTGAGTAATTTTGAATTGTTTTTTTTTTCTCTTTCTATATTTCTTTCTTTTTTTTCTCCTTCTACCTCTAACTGAACGTATGAATTGATTTATTGTAAATTATTTGCGCCATATTCAATTGAATATCAATTTCAATTCAATATCATGTTTTTTATGAATTCGACTAAAATTTTGTTTTAAAAGGGGGCTTTATCAATTTGAATTTTTGTAACTTACTTATCCTTGGTAAATTGATGTGTGTAATTAAAGTTTTTTTTTTTTTTGTAGAATACAGGTATAAGACCATGAAAACCTAGAACACATCATTTTTCATTTCTCGAGATGGCCTCCTCTTCTCCCGTCCGTTCTTTTATATTAGTTTTTATGTGTAGGATGGCTCAGCATGAGTAGAGTGTGTTCCGAAAAACCCGTGACACAACTAAGCGCTAGCCGGCTCAGAATGCCACCCCGAGCTACGCACCCTTCTGCTACCACTTAATGTCTGCAACTGCGATGACTTCCGTGGTTGCTACAGGTGGCTTTAGACTGAGGAGGTGCAAAAATCAAGCCCTCTAAATATGTGGTAGTTTTCTCAATATCTACTTACGGCAAAAAGCTGGCATACAGTCTAATCTAAGAGGATTGGGAAAAACGAAGAAAAGACGCTACATTGGAGGAGAAGTTACAGACGGCACTATCAAAGGGATTTAAAAAAGCAGTCAAAAAGAGGCTCCAAAGAAAATAAATAATAAACCTCCCAAAGAACTGGAATATAAAAGATCATTGGATGCAGGCCAAGAAGGAAAGAATAAGAAGTGGCAGAAACATATTGGGCATGCACTACTGATCAAACATACCAACGGTAGAGGTTATGCGGATGTCCCGCAAAAAACAAGAGAGCAGTAAATCTGTAGGATATGCACTGCTACCAAAGCTATATATGGGTAACTCGTTCAGGCGACCTACTGGTAGAATTCAGACCAGAAGCACCAAACAAAGATGCAGTCCGTGACGATGGCAAAAAAAGGCATTGGAAGAAAAGCAACCATAGCTTCATTCAAATCTATAGCCACTCTTGAATTTAAGGGCATTGACTACGTTATGGATTTGCCAGAGATAGAAGATGCCTCAAAACCAGATTTTCTTAGCTAAAGTGGGCTAAAAGCTAGATTATCCAAACCATTTAATGGGGAAGAGTGTATGGCCTTTATTGAAATTACACTGGAGCTGTATGAGATTTAAAAGATGGGACTGTGGAGGAAATGCGGAATCCCCTTTGAGTTGCGATATACTCTAATGAATCAAAAGGTATTTTCTTATGCCTTAATGAGTACCCGCTCAAGTTCGAATAAAATGAAGCAGCGGCAGCCCAGAAGGTGGAGGAAGTTGAAACCCTTGAAAAGGATTGAAAGCTATTGGAAAGAGGGGACTTTGGGGTATGACAGATTGGATTGATGGCCGAGTTAGCACAGAGAACCAGACGTGGCAGAATTAAAACAGCAGTATCTATAGAATCGATACTAGATAAAACTATTGAGACAATAACTAGGTGGTCCTGGATACCATGACAGAAGAGGGGCTATTGGTGTGGAAAATTGGCTAAGGAGTTCTACGTCTGTGGTGTATGCGGAGGCTAACAAAGGGTATAGTGCCACAAAGTGAGATGCATGCTTTTCAGGGGAAACTCTAGCTTCTGTTAGTTCATTAAGACAGTTGAGAAGTTCGGCGTGGCAAAAGAACCCTCGAAATTGAGAATGTTTTGATCGGCAATGTTTCTTTTTAAAAAGAAGGGCCTTATATAGTTCTGGGCTATTAAGGCACGTTGTAAGACTTCAAATGACATGCAGTGGGAGCTAAGGGCTAAATTTCTTCCTTCTCGGTACAATGAGTGGTTGTGGGAGGATATTTGCAACAGAACTCACCAAGGAGACGAGTTCATTGGGGCTTATGTTACCGTTATGGACGGCTTTTTTTATTATTTGGCGTCAAAATGTATGATGTTAAAGAAATTACGGAGGGTTTTGAAAATGTTTACTCCGTGTTGCCAGACACAACTCAGCCTAGTGCCCGGGTCATCAATATCAGAGCTGGTAAGCTTTGGCCACAAGTTGGAAGGAACTTGAGCCACAGTTGAATCCTGTGTACCATGTTGTATAACAGCAGTTTCGATGGCACACGTGAAGGCACCTTAAACATGATGTTGGAATTGTAAGGCGTCAGGGTATATATCGCAAGCTTCCCCAGAGCCCCAGAGGTATTTTTTTAGCGGACAGGATGTGATGAAAGCCGTTTGCTTTTCTTAGTCTCCACATGCAAGGGGTTCCAGCCGAGAACAAGATAAACGAGAAAATACTACGAGCCAATACGTTGCAGGGCCTTCGGAAAACGATGGTTACACTCATTACGCGACGGAATGAGTACAAGACAGCAGACCCAAAGTCGACACTTTAGGTAGAGTGGATTTTACGCTTAAAGGAACAGCAAAGGATGGCCGCCCTGACACCATGGTGAATATTTTTAGTAAGCAGTTGTTGGCCTTGTTAGATGTTGGAGTGACACATTCCATTCTTGAGGGTAATGTTTTGAAAGGCTTTGGAAGCTCAAAGGTCAAGTTAGGTATGACGGAGGAAGTGTCGACGAGATTGGCCAACATCGATCAAGTTGGCGTGGAGGGCAAAGTAATCGCACCGGTAAAGGCTAGGGCAGCTACAAACTGGATAGGCTTCCTTCCAGCGACCGCTATGCCATACCCGCTTATTTTGTGAGTAGACTTACTGAAGTGATTTCGAAGAATGTCTGACTTAAGTAATGAGCCCTAGAACTTCGTGTTGGTTGCCACATGTGAGGTTTAAAATGGAAAATCCCGCTGATCACAAGCAGAGGGATAGAACATGGTAGAACATGTAAAAAAATCTCTGCGAGTATAATTAAATAGCGGTATTACCCGGTATCTCCAGCGGTACAGCAGCATACTAATTCAAATGATCTGAAATACGTTCTAGGTACCGTAAAATACCACATTTTTTCAAGAAGCGACAACCAGACGCAAGAAATTAATTTACATTATATCACACTCACCTAACATCAACTTTAGTAGTTTGCGAGAGGCAGGCAAACTGACTTGCTACTGCTAAGTGAGCAGCATCACAACCGAAGTTCACCAACATGATCTCCTGAAAAATCTGGTACTGTCGCCATCTAGCTTCGAAGCAGCTTTAGATGGTTTTGTTTGGTTTCGTTGCTTGGGAACTTCACTTTTTAGCGTATACCCAAGTATAATGCCAAATAAACCATTAAAAGCTTTAAATCTGGAAGCAATGCTTTGAAAGTCACTGTTTCGAGAACAGAGGGTCATCTGCTCGTTAGAAGCAACACACACAGCACTTGAAAAATTGAATGGGGCATATCACAATAAGATTCTTAGTGAAAACAGCCCCTGAATATAACAGCTAGAACTGGGTTTGTAGTTTTAAACACAGGCCACACCCCTACTTTCTCCTGATGGGACTGTATTGGAACTCTACTAGAGATGACATTCGTTTCGGAGTCCCTAGTATCAAGGGTGAAACATTGATAGCCCAGTCATATTAGGGCTTTCACCTCGGAATGAAAGATAATAAGCTGCAAATTGGTATGAACCTTTGTTTTGTCATTCTAAATGTTGTCTCAAAAGTCACAATCGTTATCGTGTCCGCGTCTCAAGATATTCAAGGTCAAAGGTCACAAAATTCGGTTTTTCGCGAATATCTGGCTTCCTATCGGTTAAATGAGATTTGCATTTATTATAAAAGTTGTAGGCTATAAAATTCCCTACAACTTTTGTTTAAACTTTTTTTTCATACGACCAACCGTTTTGAAGGTAGAGCGCGAAGAGTGCACATCGTACAGTCATATACGGCCTAATGCAAGGTCAAGCGTGAGTTATGGTTATCAGTACGTTATAAAGTCAATTATTTACTTGGAAATTATAATTATTAAACAATGCCTATTATTCATGTACTAACTATTAATTATTTATATTTAATTAAAGTAAGTAACTTGATTATTTATATATAATTATTCATATTTAACTATTTAAGTATAAAATATTATTAATTCTGGATTATATATTTTAGTTTTATTTTAAGTTAAAATGATAGTAAGAGTATATATTTTACACATATTTTTATTTATTATTAAATACGGCATAATATACATTTATCAAAATGTGAGTTCAAATATCAAAAGTATCTTTGTTGATTTTAATTGTAATGAAATTGGAAATGGAAGCTAATTATCTTCTTCTTGTTCGTCGTCTTCTTCTTCTTGTCGCTCAAAAATGTTCGATTCATTGTCATCATCCTCATTATCTGTCATGTTCATCTCCAAACCTTCCAGAATATCGGGATCATATGTATTTTCTTCATCGGGATTACTTGGATACAGTGAAGCGTTGAGGCAAGCTTGTCCGTTGCACTGGCCGCAAGCTAAAGAACATTGTAGCCCTGATTTTCTGCATCCACAGCGGGAACCACAACCATTTTTGCAATTGCAAAATATTACGTTTAGTAGTTCGGCTGGTGCTGGAGGTAATAACGTTCGTATGGGCTCCAGGATTTCATTTTCAAGCATCCAGCCCCATTCTTTAGGTTTATACTTAAATAGTTAAATATGAATAATTATATATAAATAATCAAGTTACTTACTTTAATTAAATATAAATAATTAATAGTTAGTACATAAATAATAGGCATTGTTTAATAATTATAATTTCCAAGTAAATAATTGACTTTATAACGTACTGATAACCATAACTCACGCTTGACCTTGCATTAGGCCGTATATGACTGTACGATGTGCACTCTTCGCGCTCTACCTTCAAAACGGTTGGTCGTATGAAAAAAAAGTTTAAACAAAAGTTGTAGGGAATTTTATAGCCTACAACTTTTATAATAAATGCAAATCTCATTTAACCGATAGGAAGCCAGATATTCGCGAAAAACCGATTTTTGTGACCTTTGACCTTGAATATCTTGAGACGCGGACACGATAACGATTGTGACTTTTGAGACAACATTTAGAATGACAAAACAAAGGTTCATACAAATTTGCAGCTTATTATCTTTCATTCCGAGGTTGACCCCTTTTTTACCTAATATGACTGGGCTATGAAGGGTTTTGGGGGATTGCTTCACTAATTATCATCAGTATATAGTACTTGAGATCCACAATAGTGCTTTTCGATGCATGCATGCTCAGTCTCTCAGATTCTAGAGTAATACTGACAAGATGAACGGTTAAAGGTATAAAGAAATGCAAACGGCACTCTTGCTGCTGATAGCAGCTTCGCTGGAGAGTGGGAGACTTCTAGCTAAAGATATGGCGAACTATGCCTTGCCGGAAACTCCGACACAGCAAGCTTCCAATCTGCTGATGGTACTCCGAATTTGCTAAAAAGCAGAAATAGTGTTACAAGCTCTGACGCGAAGCCCAGAGGGGCACGGACTCGAGATGAGTCATGCAGTAGATTAGTGACTTATAAGTTTGTTTGGAAACACCGACGTATACTCATCAACAGCAGTAAGGCCAGTGAACAGAGCTTGGGTCACAAACTAGTCATGTACAAGCTCGGCACCTAAAGTATACGCTACTCTATGACGCGGAGAAGATGGACGAGATAGGGTGAGCCATCTACAATGAAACACCAATTTAATAATCCCGAAGGAAGAACCAGATGAATCATTCTTGTCTATGAAGGTAAGAGAGATTCCAAGACTAGATGGGATTCTAGCTGAGCTATATCTTTTACCCTGACGTGCTGCTCAGAACATTTAACGATGGTTTAAGGGAAGAGATATTCCCGGCGTGTTGAGAAGTAGTGAAGCTCATAGTGATAAGCAAAGAGAAGATGAGATCCAAGTCGTGATCTGTATACTACCTGCTATGTATGCGAAAAACTCAACAGGGAAAGATTCCCTGACCCAATTTGTGCTGCTGGTGACTTTTTCCATGGCATTTTTTTATCAACGCAATCGGAGAGGTGGCGAGGGTGATCCAGTGTGCGGAAACACACAGCAGTTCCACCCAAAGGGTCGTGCTGCTGGTTACTCTTGACGTCAGAAATGCTTCCAACTCCGCTAGTTTGGTAGATATGCTGGGAGCACTGGAAAATTGTTCCCAAGTACCAGAATATCGGATGTGGATTTTGAGGGATAATCTAAAGGATCAAAGTATGCTCTATGACACAAAATAAAGGAACAAACGACTGTTTATTGCATTACTCGGGGCTTAACTCTCAGCATTAATATGTGGAACTCCTCCTGAGGCTTGAATTGCTAGATGATTCACGATTGATCGACTATACGGGTGATGTTGGGGAAATAGTTGCTAGACACATAGTTGAACATGCACAACTAAGATCAGTTATGCTAGAAGAGGGGTTGCCACAGTAATGACCATCAGTATTGGGGAAACGCTGTGCGATTTGAAACTTGTCATTAATATCTAGGGATATTGATAGACTCGATGATTAGTTTTTCCGAGCAAATCAGGGCAAAATTTGATAAAGTTGCAGCTTATAAAATAGCACTTACTCGACTAATATCCGGCGTAGAGAGGCCAATCTCATCAAGGTGAAAACCCCTGATGAGCGTTGGGTAGTTTGTATTACTTTGGGTTCAGGACTATGGAACAACGCTCTTAACAAGGAATTGTACCAAAAATTATACCCTAAATTACTTTAGTACATGAAAATTAAATTTAATAGCTTGAAACAATTGTTACCTAAATCTACATTTAACCTAAAAAATTCGGGCATCCTCTTTATTTCCAAACTTTCTACTGTATCTAAATTTTGCTATTTAGTTACTTCCCTGGTCACACCTCACATCTTTTTTTTTATTTTTGTGGGTGGGAGGTGAATGCCATTCACGCACAGAGTGTGGGGCTTCCAGGCGCGCAAGAAGGTGACTGGACTTCCTACTAAATACTTCCCCTGTCAATCTTAGTACCTAGCCTGGGACCGTTTGACACATGACTTCGAGCCACATTCACATCTTGCAGCGTTATTTCGTGCCCATCTTAAATCCTATGTTCCGTTGTTTTGACCATAGTTTTTTCCCCTACTTTTCTAATTCTGCTTCTTTAAAATGCTTTTCGCATCTGACTGATACTAACCACTTCGTTCGGCTAACATAAACTTCCCCACATTTCAAGCAGACTATTTTGTATATTCCATATTTCACCTCCATGCCTTTTCCATTCTTTTCCGATATCAATAACACTTTCACGAGTAACTTAGCGGTTTACTGGTGCTGAATGCCTTCATTCTATGCCTGCTTACTTAGGCCAAGGCAATTAACGAGCACGACGTCACCTAGAGAGCTGTCAAATGCGGTTCAGTTGGTCTAAAAGAACAGGTCAATAGGTCTGAAGGCCTGATGCGTGTTGTGAGGTTTTGCTTCCGCGTTTGGGCTTATGTAAAGGGCATTTCTGCAAATGATGCTTTCTCAAGGGGCAAAAAATTTTCTTGAATAATGCAGAATGGTATAACTAAATGGATACAAGGGAAAAATTATCGAAAACATGATCGGAAAAAAGAAAAAGCAGCTAAAATGAGCTTTCAAAAATATTTTTTGAAAACAAAGAATCGACATCATCCCCAGAAGCAAAATCAGCACTATTCAACAAAATATCACACACCTTATAAAACCATCAGTTAAAGGTAATCTGCACAATTAAAGCGACTAAGTAAAAAACGCTACTGACATCAGAAAAAGGTACACCAGAGAGTCCCCAGGTTTATAATTGCAGGGGGTGATACCTTTTGCCCTCCTTATTAGAGAGTGCAAAAATACTGATTCGCGCAGAAGCAAAAGCAGGTGCAGCGCTATATCAGCAATCGGAAACAGTCCTGGAAGATTGACACAAGGAGACGATGTACTGCACTCCTTATCCCTAACCTAAAGCCCTGGCTCAATTGAGGGCTCTAGAGTCGATATGGATGATTTCAGTTTAACTTCCGTGTTTTCAACGCCTTCCCTCGCTAAAAAACGAATGACAGTACGATGCGCAACGGCGGCACTTGACATTCATTCATGGTCGTAGCACGCGCGTGAAACGTGCTCTCTCGACGAAAACTATGCCACACTTTTAGTAAGGGACCCAGCTATCACATACTCAAGCCACGACCTTCAAAACATACATGCGCGCCATGTACAGCATTTGTCTCCATCATATTTAAACCGCGTTCGTAGAAAATTAACAAAAGTCAATTGCTGGCACATGTTCATGGTTAACAAACTCTATAACATAAAGCCTGTTTTAAATACTGTTAAATAAACCTCTTCCTCTCGAGACACCCCATATGTCCAATATGAAGGACATATAAAATTCTCATCCTGAAGCTATCTCACATGGTCCGATATTCAATTGACATATTCTCGGAAGATTTATAAAGTTCAATTCCCAAAATCCTCGTGGAATAAATATACATGAACCTTATTGACGATTTATCGTGACACATTGATAAAAGAATCACTAGACAACGCTCCTTTTATTCTCGATACTATTCCGGTTATCCTTGAATCTATCATTCCAATATACTCGTCCACCCACTCACTCACATACTCTCAAACTCTCTGTTTACCATAAATAATTCATGAATATATCTAACGAAGAAAAGGATATACGATGACACCATTGCCGATACTCAATTTCATTCCATCGCTGCAATAGACCGATATCGTTGACGGCCAACCGGACTCTACCAATTTGATATACATAGACGAGACGAAGGAGGAAGACGAATAAATTCTCCTATTTTATTTTTTCAACATTCTTTCTACTTCGATCGAAAAAAGGTCGTAATCAATAAATTTAAAATGCTTTTCATTTCGTATTCTCAATTCGTGCTTGAACGCGTGAAATAAGACAGGGACAGGGTCTGTGATGTGTTTATGTTTGTGTACTTTCTCGGTCCTACCGAGAAAAGGTCGAATGTAATAAATTTCAAAAGTTAAATAAAAAATTTACTTAAGCCAACAAACGAGCAGGATCACCTACTCTTATCCAAACTCATACCTTATGCAACCGCACGATCCTTAAATCAAACCGAGAATTTCAATCTCAAAGCAGGATTTCACCCCAGGAAGGTGTCTGTTGATTGTTTATAAAACTTTGTTAATTTAATTTCCAATAATTTCCAGTGGTGAAAATGATGTACGGTATAATTCACAGAGAAATTAGCAAATGGCTTTTCCCGGGAAACTGTTTAGCATTATCGCCACTTGCGTTCTTGCGAAGCATAAAAAAATTTTCGGCGATTGCATGAAAGTTTTCATGGAAATCAGCAAGCTACGCTGTTATAACTTGAAGTGAAAATAAAAGTTTGTTTGATGGAACATTAAAATTAAGCAGGTCATCTCAAATAATGACGAAGGGAGAGAAAAAATATATACCTCCGCATATAATTCACTTAGGAAAATTTTAATTTTTCATAGCGTAATTGAGGGAGATTTCTTGCGAATATTTTAATTAAAAAATAGCTAGTAAGAAAAGAGGGAGAGTGGACATTACTTAAGTCATACAGATTTCTGGCTTTTACAATATTTTCTAGTGAAAGCATTATATTGAGTCCAGAATGACAGCCGAACGTGGAGCCTTAGGTAAGAAAGCAACGATTTCCACATATATAATTTGACTTTCATAAATTACGAGTGCATGTTTCTTCAGGGGGTTTCATTTTTAAAGTTTATTCCAAAATTCGTGAGAACTTCAACAGACTTACCTAGAGTGAATAAATGAGATATAAACTAGCCTAAAGAAACTATTACTGTAGCAGTACTTAGCTAAAGAAGTAAACAAGTTTCTATTCTTGAAAAAATCATGAAGCTGGTAGGAAAGGCAAAGGTTATTTCCACGTGCAAAATCGAATTTCAATAAAAAAAAAGTCTGGAAAAAGCAATTGATAATGTCAAACAAAAGAGGACAATCTGAGGAGGTCTCTAAATAGTGAATACGATGCTGCTGGAAAACCAGGTTACTGTATACTAGTCTTGACAAGTCAATGTCTTTTCTCGGCAAATTTAAGTCCAATAAGCATTTGCTTCAAAACTTTTGATATATTATATATATAATTTCTTTATTGGAATGTATGCGGTACAGAGGCCTTATAATATAGTAGGTGTTCTGACAAAGTCATCTCACAATCGTTTGAACATTACTTAAAACTATGCATATTATCGTATTTCTATGAGATTATTACAATTAGCTAGAGGAAAATTTAGGCAAAAACCTCTACTGAACTTATATTAGCTTAACATAACTTAACTTTCTACTTATAACTAGCTAAAATCTATGAGGCTAGGTTACGGCCAAAAGATAGGTGGTAGCAACTGCTGATTTTCAATTCGCCAGGGCATGTATTAGCGGATTGGGCGAGTCTTTTGCTTTCGCGATTAATTTTTCACGGCGCAATGCAGCGAGCTTACGAATTGGACTAACGCCAGCCAGTCTGTGTAGCTTTTTAGAAGAGAAGTAAAATGGTTTGTTAAGGACCATTTTCAGGTATCTATTTTGGGTGATCTGAAGCTTTGTTACTAGATATTTAGCACATTGGATCCAGGTAGGCGAGCCGTATAGGATGATCGGTTGGATTGCCATTTTGACGATGAGGACTTTGTTTCTGGTGTTGAGACGTGAATTACGATTAAGAAGGGGATAAAGCGAAAGCACGGCCTTAAACGCTTTGGAGCTAATTTGCTCAATGTGTTTTCTGAAAGTTAGTTTTGTATCGAATATAAGTCCAAGGTATTTAAGATCCTCGCTCCAAGGAATAGTTTGCCCTAAAAAATTTATTGGTCGCTTGGGTAAGTGAGCAGGCTTACGCTTCCTGGTGAAGTATATTGACTTCGTTTTTGCAACATTTATTTTAATTTTCCATCTATGGTAGTATTGATAAGTGAGTTCTAACGCCGTTTCAAGGCTAGAAATAATGGAAGTTGGATCTGCGCCTATGCTGTATATGCAAATGTCGTCTGCGAAAGCTGCAACTTGGCAGTTTGGTAAAGAAGGGAAGTCAGACGTATAGATGTTATATAGAGATGGGCTTAGGCAGGAGCCTTGCGGAACACCGGCAGATATACTTTTTAGTGAGGAAATGCTTTCCCCGACTTTGACCTGGAACTTCCTATCAGTTAAAAATGATTGTAAAAGGTTCAACAAGTATGAGGTGTATTGTATTTCTGAAGTTTGTAGACCAGAGCATCATGCCAGACAGTATCAAAGGCTTTTTCTATGTCCAGTGTCACCAAACCTACAGACAATTTATTGTACATCGCTGCTTTGACGTCCTTCGTAACACGGAGGAGCTGATGCTCAGTCGAATGTCTGTTTCTGAAGCCGAATTGGAAATCCGGTAAGATATTATTGTTAGCCATTAAATTATTTAATCTTTTCAGGACTATTCTTTCAAAGAGCTTACCTAATCCTGGTAGTAAGCTAATGGGTCTGTAGTTGTCAGGAGAGTGCGGATCTTTTCCAGGCTTCGGGATAGGTATGACTAGAGCTTGTTTCCAGATGGATGGAAAGAGAGAAAGCCTAAGGCATGCGTTGAATAGGTGGCATAGGAATAATATTCCTTTTTTGGGTAAATTTTTAAGTACTATATTCGGTAGGCCATCGATACCAGGTGCTTTACCGTTTTTAACTTTTTTAAGTAAACTTATTAACTCCCTGGTTTTTATTAATGCACCAGGAGGTAAAGATGTTTGTTTAGGCTGATGTTCTAAAGCTCTGGCCACCATCATTTCTGCTAAGTTGTTGCAGAACCTATTGGAGATATTATGGAACTGCTTAAACTTATCTGCAAGTATATCTGCTTTTCCTTGATTAGAGTAAATATGCTCTTCGTTGTTATTTGTAATCGAATACGGTAACGCATGATACTTTCGCTTAAAAATTCTATTTAAATACCAGACTTTCCGCGAGTTGTAGTCTAGATTTGATAGCATGTTGTTCCATCGGAGATTCCGGAGCTCCTTAATTTTATTCTTAATTGCTAGAGTGAGGATATAAGCTCCAATTTTGAGAGACCTAATGCGGGTTTTTTGCCATTTACGCCGCAAAGAATTACGCTTCCTTATTAGCTTGTATGTTTCTTCATCAAATTCTATTAAATTATAGGAAGCTTTTGATTGCTTTGGAACGCTAGACTCGATAGCTTGCCAGATAGTGTTTGTGAATTCTACAATTTGCTCCTTACATACTGAGGGAGTATTGAGCGATTCTATCGTTCTTGGTGCTAAAGTCACTCTTTCATCAATAAAACTCCGGAATCCAGACCATTTTGCTTTTTTGAAGCAGTAGAATGTATTTGGTGCATTGTGATTACTTCTCGTCGTTTCTAAAGAAAAGAGTACGCGTAGATGTGGAGATGAGAGGGCTTGCAAGACACTCAGCTCAGAGGGAGTAATATTTTGGTCACTAAGAACCAGATCCAGAGTGGAACCGACTCCACGAGGAGAGTAGAACGTGGGTTCTTTAGGGAAATGCACGTAGATATTTGTCTCTCTGGCGAGATTAAATAAAATGTGCCCCATTTTGTTGTTTCGTGTGCAATTCCAGTGCCAATGTCTAGCGTTCAGGTCCCCGCAAAGTAGAAACCTTTGGTTGGCCTTGCTAAACCATTTCAGATATCTTCTGAAAAGTTCGATTTTTTCCTTGCTTAGTTTTGTCCCAGGGAAGTAGACACCATAAAACTTTATATTTGGTTCATCGATAATAACGCCAATATTTTCTATTACCGATGTTGGACTTTTCGGCAATACCGAATGTTTAATTTTTTTATTTACAGCAATGGCTACGCCCTATTTTCATATTTACAGAAATGATCGCGTAGAAAAAAAAATCTTTTGAAAAACTTTGGAGTGCAATCATATTAAAGATGATCGATGGGGTAAATATGGTAGGAAAATATAACTTTGTTGCCATTGCTGCAAGTAGGAGAAGCTCTGAAGTTATTCCAATTGAAAAACATCAGTGACAAGTGATCAAAATTTTAAGAGTGGCAGCTGCGATGCATTCTGATTTTTAAACCTGCACGAATCATACGTGAACGGGCTTATAGTCCGTCCAAAGAATCACTCAAACTAGATCTCGTTGCCGCCAACGAGAGTCGAACCAGAGACCTTCGGCTTGCGGGATAAGTGCTCTAACCACTGCACTACGCGGACTACTCAGTTACATATCCATTATTCATGATTTAACTAAGGTATATGCCTTATATAAGTATAAAGAGCGCCAAAAGGTTCTAACAAAGTTGGTTAGAATGTAGACGCGAATAAACGGCCGCTCAAAATAACATAAGCTTATGACTTGGTGTTGTTCTACCTATATTAACTGCACTGATACTTCTGATAATGACAAATATTCGTCTTGTTTGCTGCTTATTTTTTCTCTTTTTATAAGATTTCTCCCTCTTCTTCTTGTTTAAATGTTGATTTTCATCATTATTTAACTCTGCGTTTTCGTTTGTCAATTCCTTTCATGCAGAATTTTTGCTCAATCGGGTTCTGCAACTGGCAACGGTTCGGATGAAATTTTTAGCACCTTGGCTAGAACTTTTTGTTCGTCTTTATGTAATTCTTTGTCAATTTCGTTCAGCCTCAGCTATCATCTTGTACTTTTCTTACTTTCTGGAAGAGATCTGTAGTATTTTCCAGTGATAAATCTAGTGATAATGCTTGCATTTAAAGATATTATCCCATAATCCATTTTTCCCCATTCATGAAGCTCTTTGGATGATACCTTTTCAAAAAGTTATTTCCGTTACTCAATCCTTGTCCAGCAACAACAGCAAGGATTTGTCAAAGGTAGATCAATACTTTCTAACCTTTTTTAGTTCACCCACACAGTATTTATCGTTCTTAATAACAAGAAACAAGTGAATGTCGATTTATGTAAATCCATTTCCTAAATCCTTTGAATCGGTTATTCATCTTCTAATTATTATTAAGTTCACGAAATTAGTTACTCATTCGCTTTACCTCAGCTGGTTTTCTCCCAATATCAGCAACCGTGAATGTTACGAAGACTTTCCTAAGCCCGTTTGAGAAAATTAGAACCCACATCGTAATTTTCTGAGCCACAAATCTCTGCATCTTAGTCCCTAAGCCCTTCACCTAAAGGGGCTAGGAAAAGGCTGCAGAAAGGGCACGATCACGATAGGAGGACTTCTTCAATTTCTGAAATACAGGTAAGTTTGTGCAAACCAAGACCACGCACACCTCAGTCGACGAAAGGAATAAGCACACAACCAGCCAATTCCACCGACCAAACGAAGAAGCGAACCAGGGACTCAATTACTTCTCAATGTCAGCAGAAAAAGCAACTAAGACTGCGGGGGACCAACCAAAAGGGCAACATGACTGACATGGCTGGACCCAGAAGCGACCGCGCGAGTTGCTTTAAGAATTTGAAAGAGCATCCACACTAAACCTTTTCCAATGAGGAGCCCACTCAGCTTTCAAGGGCTTTAAGATGAGAAAAGCAATCTGGAGGAACTTGAAGGTTTCCGAACTGTGGGAATGATAGTTCTATAACCTTGCTTGAAGAATTGGTTCCGAAATTGGGTTTGTGCAAACATGTAAGTCTGTGCGTGAATAAAGAATGATGGTAATTACCGCTAAACACTAACTAAAGCTTGGGCACCAAACCGCTACGTAATGTACTGGCAGCCACTCACACAGCTACCTGCACAAAGATATGGAAGGTAAGAAGTGAACTTAATCGCGGAAACTGACGAAGAGTCGTTTAAATTCATTTTCAGTATTGATTCAAGCCTGCGGTTCAAGTTTGGGAAGATCCATTCAACGGGGCTGAAAAACGTGGAGACACCCTCGACAGTGCCAATATACAAAACAGGAGTCAATCTGAGGGCTGAGCATAGAGCAGCTACATGGAGAAGATAAGGTCTCGGATCATAAGTTGAAAGCAAATCAGGCCAATATAACTAAGAGAGTAGCCCCAGAGGAGATAAATCGAGACTTTCCCTCAAAGAAATTAAACCTGAAGAAGGTGATTTAGGTCAAAGTATCTGGACAGCTCGATCCGAAAATGGTGACTCGAACCACAAAGCCGAAGATGCTTGACAATAAGCTGGGAAGTTGCTCGTATAGCCTAGGTCAATCTTCATCACACCAAACCCGCTTCCATGATTTTGGCCAGAGTATTCACAAAAGAACAATTAGGAGGTCAAGTCCAAGGTTCGAAACTTAGGGCTTCATAGTAATTACAAATATGGAACAAGATCCAACCAGGGTGGGCATCGTGGTCAGGAAAAACACAAATTATATTTGTCTTTAAGAATTTCTCAGGCAAGACTTGGTTCCCATAAGAACTTCTGTTTCAATAGAGGGTAACATACGTAACATCGTTACTGCATTTAAAAACTTCCCTAGCGATAAAGGACAAGCTCCTTCAATGGAAGTTCAAAAGCTGGCGGAACATAATGTGAAAAGTAATTTGCATATTTTAATGCTAATACACACAATCAATTATTGAACAGCCCAGATACCAACAGTTGAAGTAGGAAACTATTTGAATTCATGTTGAAGTTGAATTTGAACATTCTCATTACAGGGGTACATACACTTTCATTACGAGAGTAAGAAATAAAGTACTGTTATCACTTTCAGGAGCATGAACATTACTTCAATGATAACGAGATGGGGGGTGTCGGCAGAGCCTTTGATGTCTCCTCATGAAATTTTGAGGCACGAAGTGGAAGGACAGCCAATGGAGGAAACCTCACTTCAGAGCCTTAGAAGAGCAATATGTCTCCACTTAATTCTAATAAATTTTAATAAAAATAGAAACTAATACCAACTGAATACAATTAAAATATTCCTGAGCTATATTTTTAACTTATCTATAGCTATATATAAAAAACTTTTAGAAAAAAAAGAAAACCGACTTCAGAATGCCCTAAAAAGGATGAAATAAATTTTTTGGAAGCGGTGCCATATCACATTTTCCCCCATTTTTTTGTGATGATGCAGATATTGGAAGTCTCTATATTGAAATGGGGAAATTGATTTGGCACAGCTTCCAAAAAATTTATTTCATCCTTTTTAGGGCATTCTGAAGTCGGTTTCCTTTTTTTTCTAAAAGTTTTTTATTTCACCCTTTTTAGTGGCAATTTTTTTCATTTCAAACCATTCTAAACTCAGTTTCTTGAATGCATTGTATCATGTTCTCGTATATTAAAATATAATTTTTTACTGCAATGCAAAAACCACTACGGCTAAAATCTGCGGCGTTCGCAGGAATCGAATTTAACTCTGGTACATTTAATCCATGATCTCATCAAAGTCTACCTTGCATTTAGATTTCATCATAATCCAATATGAATTGAAGCTTTGAGAAATTTTCAAAATTTGAACTTTGCATAGCCCGCCATTTTGATATTTTGACCTGACCCTGAAGTGCTTTTTTATCGTTCAACTTTTTTCAACCTTTGAGCGACCGCCATTTCGTTTCAAATTGTTCAAGTTTGGATTTTTTATTGTGAGCTTTATCACACAATTGAATAAATCTTTGTACTAGTTTTGGTACAAACTGGAGCTATACTTTGGCCAGAACAGAGATATTGCTGAAAAATTGGAGAAAATCGAAGCAAAAGCACACACATACACACACATAGCCATATATATATATATATATATATATATATATATATATATATATATATATATATATATATAATACATATATATATTTATATATATATATATATATATAGAGATACATATATATATATATATATATATATATATATATGTATATATGTATTATATGTATGTATATATGTTTATATATATATATATATATATATATATATATATATATATATATATATATATAATACACATATATATATATATACATATACATCCATACGCACATATATATATATATATATATATATATATATATATATATTTATATATATATATATATATATATATATATATATTTATATATATATATATATATATATATATATATATATATCTATATATATATATATATATATATATATATATACATACACACACATAGTATATATATATATATATTATATACATATATATACATATACATCCATACCCATATATATATATATATATATATATATATATATATATATATATATGCATATTATATACATATATATACATATACATCCATACGCACATATATATATATATATATATATACATATATATATATATATATATATATATATACATATATATGTATATATATATATATATATATATATATATATATATATATATATATATATATATATATATATATGTGTGTAGACATCTGTATTTATATATGTAAACATAAGTTTTCTCCGCAATCAATCTCAAGAAATTAACATAAAAAGATCCTTCTTAACCGTGTCACTCGTTTACGTTTATTCGATACTCATCGCCTTCTTTTTCAGTTAAATATGGCACCTTATTTTCATGAAAGTTTCAAGAAAATCATACTATATAGTTCAATGAAAACTCGGCTATGCATTTTCATCTTCATCTGTACAGTTATGATCAATTATAGCAGGAAATGTATCCCTTTTTAGGTTGCGATAAGCGCCGGTTTTTAGTATGGAAATCACTAATTTTAGATTTCTGGGCATATGTTGTAATGTAGATATAATATCAACTGTAAGGTAACAATTCAACTCTATAATTTGCAATCACTCACTCCTAATTATTTCTTCGGGAAATTTTATAATCCTATATGTAACGTTTACGTCTAAGGATGTAAGCAGGATCCTATACCAAGCTCATTGGTAAGCAAAGAATGAATGCGGAAGAGAAAAGCATCCTGAAATGTTCCCTTTAACTGTTGTATTTATGCCGCACCTAGAATTAATTTGTTGGTAGTTTCCGGTAGAAATTATGGACTAAAATGTACCGTTTATGCTTAAAAATTAAGGATACTGATCATTTTTATTATCCGTCACTAAAGGACTCGGTATCTCCAACAAATCCTTGCAGAGTGCCAACTAATTGACACTTTTCGTACGAAATATCATTTAAATTGAATTTCTTCACATCAATGTATCATATTTAACTGTTAATATCTACAGAGTCCTTAAAAGGATTTCAATTCTGTTCCGATACATTTTAGATCAATATGTTGTCTTTCATTTGAAACCTCTACAATCAAAATCCTTACACGCGTCGATCAGT
Organism: Odontomyia ornata; assembly: GCA_963969285.1. Taxonomy (NCBI): domain Eukaryota; kingdom Metazoa; phylum Arthropoda; class Insecta; order Diptera; family Stratiomyidae; genus Odontomyia; species Odontomyia ornata. The sequence goes on from OZ017738.1 coordinate 446,472,425, forward strand.
TATGCTGAAAAATCGGGATGAAAGTCGGAATTTTTTTAGTTTTAACGGTAAGAGTCCTTTACCGTAACTTGAATTTCTTATCCTTTAAAACGGACCTAACTAGAAGAAAGACGTATCATTTGCCAAAAACAGGACTCTTCTATCTATCTCCGTTTAAAAGTTATGCGGGAACATACAAAAAAAAAAACAAAAAAAAAATATACGCAATGAATTGATAACTTTCTTTCTTTTCGAAGTCGGTTAAAAATAACAAAAAATTATTGTGTATTCGCCTTCACTCGCCAATTGTCTGTGTAGACCTGCACTTCGCTGAGCGTGTTCTGAAGGTTCCTTTGAAAAACGGATACTTTCAGTTCGCCATATATATTCTCAGGTCATCAGGAAACGCCACAAACGATTGCAACTGGGACATGTTAAAATTAACGCCATTCAATAGTGGTAGACTGTTCAAGACCTTAAAATAACGCATCGTCAACAATTAGTTCGTCTAACCATACCGTACCGAAGGCATTCTCCTTATCAATAAGGCAAGCTTTGACGCATTCTCTGTTGTATAACTTCCAACAGATATCTGAGGTTACTTTGGTCATCGTATGTATGATCGAATGTCTGGCAAGGAAACCAAACTGGAAGCTCGGCATCCGTCTTACCAAAATGACAATGACATCAATGGCCTTCCAAGCCCGCATCAATAACCAACTCACTGACACAAATATAGGACTAAAGCAGAGAGATGGGCTAGCCCCATTGCTATCAATTTGGCTCTGGAGTACGTCATAAGGAAGCTACTTGTCAATGCACGAGGTACATTAATATACAAGTCGACCCAAGTAGTATCCTATGCGGATAACATCAACATTTTGTCATGGTCGTTAACAACTGCCAAAGAACTCTTCCTGAAACTCGACAGCAAACTAGTAGGGCTGCCAATCAATAAAAATAAAATAAAACTCATGACGCGGCTGAGGAAAAATACCTCAAATACACAAAATTTAACACTTGGCGAATACAGTATTAAAACTGTGAGCGAATTCGTGTATTCAGGCGCCAAAATAACGAAAACGGGCAATGAAAGAGGCGAAATATGCTTAAGAATAATGCTCGCAAATAAAATATTTTATTCAGTTTTGACGATCTTGAAGGCCAGCTGCATACACAGGAAAATAAAGCTCAAAGTATACAAATCTGTGATAAGACCTGCGCTCTGCTATAATTATGAAACATGGACCCCAATCCAAGCATCCGCAAATACGAGTATATTGAACACCTTCAAATTCGATACAACCATGAGCTGTATGAAGTTTTTGACGAGCTAGAGGTCTCAATGACTGTAAGACTGCAGAAGCTGCGATAGGCTGGCTACATGAATCGTATGAGCGAACACCGGATACACAAAAAAGTATTCGTTGAGAAAACTGAAGGCCAGATACCAGGGGGAAACCAAGGAAATGCTGGTCTGAATTGGTCGACGAAGACAGTTCATCGCTGGTCAGATATCGAAATTGTAAGATGCGGTCAATAGACCAACAGAGGAGTTGTCATTGATGGAGATGGGATGAAGCCCATGCATGGGAGTTTGGCTGAATGACAAGTGGTTTTGAGACTTTTGAAAGATCTTAACGTTGCAGAACAAAGTTAATTTTTGAATTTTACTTGTTGGTTTTTTCTGATAAAAATTAATTTGCGGGTAAATTTTAAGAAGCAACTCACTGCTGCTACTTACACTATCTATATTATTTACAGGATTGTCTGCTTGCCGAAGTTAGAAGGTGTCACACGGCGGTGAACTTCCGTTTGTTTTGGAATAAATTTAACTTTTGCATCTTGATATCGGGCACATCTTCGATATGATGTGACCAAATAAACCGCAATTGGCGTTATATAATTTTTATTTAGGCTCCATATGGGCCAATTTGCAATCACCGGTGGCATGAGTTTGTAGTGGGTACTACATGACGATAATTATAAGTCGGCACTGTTTTCTTTTATGGGGGTATTTATTAACTTTACATTTCAGTTTCATCCATGAAATCCTTAAGGTTGTATACTATTTTATACTTTTTGATTTTAAGTTTTTATCACTTTACATTACAATAGTTTTTTTATATTCACTCCAATTTGTGTTGCTTTATTAGTGGTTGAAAATGAGCTCCTTTGACTAGTATCATAGGCCTTTGTAAAGTAATTCTTTTGATTTGTAGCACGACTGATAAATTTTATTTTGCTTATACAATTGCCACTAGTACAACCCTAGAAGGCCCTTCGCAGTAAAAGTCCGCAAAATGAATGTCCTTCTTTTATAAAAAATTGACCGTTTGACCGCACATAATTTCAGCTCGACTGCAATTCAGATCTTCTTCAATTGTGGTTCTTATTACTAATGAAACCATTGGAAGTTCTTCACTCCAGTGAATGGTGTTGCAGCTTGCAACTAAAGAGTCCTTAAGGGTCCGGTGAAATCTTTTTACCGTGCCATTTGATTGCGGATGGTATGCCGTAGTTCTTATTCGTTTTGTGGCTAAAAGCTTCATGAGCTCTCTAAATAAATTTGACTCAAACTTTACTCCTCTATCGATAGTCACAGTTTATGGTATACCGAATCGACCAAAATACTCTGTAACCAACTTTTCTTTTTCTGCGGTTGCGATGACTATAGGGTTTGCGTCTGGCCAACGGCTAAATCTTTCTACCACTGTTAGTATGTAAACGGTATTCTTTGATGACGGTAAGGGTCCTACAATATCGACATGAATGTCTTGAAATTTTTCTGAAGGCATGCAAAAATTATCTAATGGGGATTTGGTGTGCTTAACTATCTTAACTTTTTGGCAATTCATGCAAGATCCGGCCCATTGATTAACTTGTTTATTTAAATTAGGCCAGTAGTATCTTGAGGTTACTAATTTTCTTGTGGCCCTAATACCGGGATGTGAGAGGTTATGTATGTTATCGAAACAAACCTTACGAAGGACGTCTGCAATACATGGTCTCTAAGTTTACTCGCGAAATTACCACACCGAATTTCCTCTCCCTCCACAGGCAATTCAACTAGTTGTAGGGTCTTCTTATATTTTGAACTGCTAGGAGAAATTAATTGCTGTAGTTCCGAGCCTTCTTTTTGCAACTTTGCTACTGCTTTTACTTTGAGAAATGACTGCATTTTCCACGTTTGTTTGTTTGTTCTCTTTTCTTGAAAGATTATCTGCTACGACATTACTTATTCCTGCTATATGCCTAATATCATGTGTATATTGAGCTTTGTAGTCCAGATGTCTAAACTGCTTTCATAAATATCGTACCAGTGAAATGTTTATGATTTGTGAAAACACAGAGTTTACAAGCTGCAACTAAATGCCTGAATGTTGGAAGGTTTGTGCAGAATTTCTAAGTCCTAATGGCATTCGCACCAAGTCGAATAAGTCAAATGGAGTCGTGATTGCAGTCTTGTATATATCGTTTTCATGGATTTGGTATCTGATTGTAAGCTCTAAAAAGATCGATTCTTGAAATGTATTTGAATCCTTCTAACTTAAGAGAAAAATCGTGAATATGTGGTGTAGGGTATCGATCTGAAATCCTTATAGCATTTAAAGCGTGATAATCTCCACATGGTCGCCAATCTATTGTATTTTGTTTTTTTACCATATGAAGTGGTGAGAAGACTTGTGAAGAAGAAGGACGACATTACATCCAGTTCTATCATATGAGAAAATTCTAAATGTGCTTCTTTATATCTTTTAGGATCCAAACGGCGTGATTTTGCAAAAGGAAGCGATCCATTTGTGTGTTTTATGTTTGATAGAGTCATTGAAATTAGTTGCAATTGTGAGGGTTGGAAATTTTTTTAGAATATTTTCAAAATCGTTCTCAATTGAAAAACTTCTAGGTGATACATCCCTAGATTTACTTTTGACATAATTTATATCAAGTTTAGTATTTTCGTCAATAATTCTCTTGTGGTGAAGATCGACTAGTAAATTAAATTTTGATAAAAAAATCGGCGCCTAATAGTGATCTGTATACTTCAGCCAAAATGAAGGAGTGCACAAATTTTCTCCTTAAACCGAAGTCTGTTGTAAGTGTGAATTGTGCTGCCATTAGCTGCTGACAGTATCAGATGCGAATTTTTTTTGTGTTTTTAAATTGTGTATGAGGAATAACCGACAAATCTGCTTCGGTATCGACTATGAAATTTAAATTATGGATTGTATCCCGAATACAAAGTCGGCGGCTTATAAATTTTTACCATTGCTTGCCGCCTCATCAATGGATTGATTTAGTTATTTGAGTTCTCTTTTTGGGTATTGGAATTAGATTTTTTTTGTAAAGCCACACAGTTTAACACAAAGAGTTGCGTTTTCTCCAAAGTGAAAATGATACCAGCATAATTTGCCATTTTTGTTAAATTTTCTTCTTGAAGACCGACTTTTTGACCTAATACGAGAACTGTTTTGAGATCTACATCCATTCATGTTGTCAATTTTGTCACAAAGAGCGCAAATTTGTTTTTGCAAACTTTCCAATCGGAAAACTTCTGAGTTTTCACTAGATCAACTTGGTTGTGGAACATTTACTAGATCAATTTGCTTGTGGAACATGCTTAACTTCCGCAATTTAATGTGTTGAAAGAGCTTCCTAAAATTTATCTACAAACACCAAAGTTTTATCTAAATTGAAATCAAACGGTATCAACACGACGTTCAAACTGTTTGGAGCACGACTGAGTCAAAGCTTCTTTAACAAATCTTCGCCCACATTTCCTAACTAACTAGCCCTAGAATCCAAAAGAAATCTGATGGTTTTCTATCGCCCGTTTCTTCTTCGGATATTAATTTCTTCGAACTTGTTTCAGGAGTCATCGAATGGCTATCAATTAATAAAGATTTTAATTTTTAATATGGATCTTCCTTTGGGGGGCATTGAATGAAGTCTGAATTTTCCGCAATATTTTGAGGTAATGACGCGGTTACACAATGGTATTTCCTGGTTTTCGTAGTCACTCGTGGAAGAAACAACTGTGATTCCGCCAGTCCAAACCATGTTGCGGGTGAGGAAATCCGAAATAGAGGTAATTTCCGCTCATTGGACTATCTTCCAATGAAGTGAAGCATTGTCGGATGTCGAATTTAAATTCTTTAATTCAGTTTCATCGTCGCTACTCATTTTACTATAGAAAAGTCGTATATGTCTGCTTTAAATTTATCGGAAATGAATGTTGAAAATTATGAGCTAATTATAATCAAATCTATAAGAGTATTAATATGTTATATCAAAATCAATTATCTGTTGTTCGATGATCATTGATACTGATGTTTCAATTCTGAATACGAATTTACTGGGAATGTATCTACTGCGGCTTCCGTACGAAATACTGGGAATGTATCTACTGCGGCTTCCGTACGAAATAGAGGTAATTTCCGCTCATTGGACTATCTTCCAATGAAGTGAAGCATTGTCGGATGTCGAATTTAAATTCTTTAATTCAGTTTCATCGTCGCTACTCATTTTACTATAGAAAAGTCGTATATGTCTGCTTTAAATTTATCGGAAATGAATGTTGAAAATTATGAGCTAATTATAATCAAATCTATAAGAGTATTAATATGTTATATCAAAATCAATTATCTGTTGTTCGATGATCATTGATACTGATGTTTCAATTCTGAATACGAATTTACTGGGAATGTATCTACTGCGGCTTCCGTACTTCTATCTTCACAAGAGATTTTTAAGTTGCGTATGATGATTGATGGTAGTGCGTTTTTGTCAATGTACTTGGAGCGACTTTCGCAATTTGGGGCTTCGCATAGACTTCCCGATGAATATGAAATCGGCAAATGCTTATACGTACTTGGCATGACGACGCTCTTGAAGTGTTTGTTGCCTGGCTGCACGTTGCCTTACTGCTGGGTTTCTGTACATGCATTGAAGTTAACTCTAATTGGCAATAATTTTACTGTAGCATACAGCCAACAATGGGAAATTCAACTAGAGCAATGCGTTTTGACGTAAATATTATTCGCACCGGTAGTTATCATTTTCGTGTTTTAATTTTTTTGCACAATTCCGAATCTCAAAATCAATTGTTTTAACTGCTGTTTGCTCCTGGGTCACCATTTATAGTAGCTTTATATTTTAGTTTTATTCATGAAATCCTTAAGGTTGTATACTATTTTATACTTTTTGATTTAAGTTTTCATCACTTTACATTACAATAATTTTTTTCATATCCACTCCAATTTGTATTGCCTTTTTAGTGGAACTTCTTTTACTTGTATCTAAGGCCTATGTATTAGTAATTCTTTTGACTAGTAGCAATTGGTACGACTGATAAATTATATTTTGCTTGTACAATTGTAACTAGTATGCCAGAACAATATGATCACGACAAATTTCTTTGCATTTAACGCACCGGTAGTGTATGGCACAGTTAGCAGCCCAATGGCCCTATCATTAGCACCGGAACCACTGGTTGATTTCTCTATTCTGGAGGCGTTTCCACCTCACTACTCTGAAACTAATCTACCTTAGCTGTTGAATGCACTTGGACTGCCTTTATTAGAAATTTGTACCAAATAATATAGAAGATGTTTTTCCGATGGCCAATCTCTTTATTGCAAAATTCTTATCTAAAATAAATTCAATTTCTAGTGCAGCTTCGTTGAGCACTTGAAAGAGGTCAACTGTGTCCTCTCTGCAATCCAGACCCCTTCAACAGAAAGGTCTGATTTTATTCCTCCTTTGACGTGCATGTAAAGTACGGAACCTTTACACTATTTAAGCATCTCGAGCTAATTGAAAGTCAACTAGTTATTCAGTTTTAATTGTTATTTTTCACAATTCACTTGTTTTACTTGAAAATAACCGATTTCTGTACAGCTGCCCAAAGTTGAACAACATTGCTGCCGCCCTACCCAAAATCAATAATAATCAGCATACGTTTCCTTTCTTATTATTTTAGCCTGTATTCGTATTTTTGTTCTTAAGATAATTAATAAAATTACTTTTTTAATGTTTTTTTATTTATTTTTGTCGGAAAACGTACCTGCACGTTTGTTTTTCGAACAGTCGCAATCCATCTGGTTATTGCAACAGTCATCACTTCAAGGAAAGCGTAATATGTAGTTTGCACTGTCGTTGGAGCCAGCGCTTAGTATTTGATCGGTGTTTTAAACAGGTTTCTTCACTTCTTTAATCTTCCACTTTGCATACTTCATATGAATTTTATTCCCCAGATTAGATATCTTCATTTTGTGGTTATCGTTGACGAAGTTTTTCAGCATTTCCACCAATGTAAGAGCCCTCAGTTTTACTTCTTCATTTCCCAGTTATAGCTTCGTTTTTCATTTTTCTCTAGAGGAATTTTTCACTTCAAATCATATTTGACGCTTACCCCATTGGCGTGAAGCCGTTGGGCTCTTCTACGCCTTGCGGTTTATGTTTTCAGGCTGGTGATGATATTCACCGTTGAGTTGATTAATTTGAATGATGTGGTAACAGGCAGTAAACTTTTGCCAATAAACTTTGATAATTCCAATTGATGTTTAAATAATTTTTGACCGTTGCTTTTGTTACTTTCTGGAAGATAGATATGATATTTTCTACTCATAAAGCTAGAGACAATGCTTGTATTTCTAACTATCTTTCCATAATTCTTCTTTTCGTGTTCAGTATTGTAAGCTCTTTGAAAGATTCCTTTCCAAGAAGCTATTTCCGCTACTCAATTCTGATCTATTACCTCAACAGTATGGATTTTGCAAAGGTAGATCCACAATTTCTAGCCTTCTTTTCTTCACCCATACAGTCTCTGCCGACCTTAATAACTAGAAACAAGTGCATGCCATTGGCATTTTCTAAAGCCCTGAACTCGATTAACGTTGTTCTACTTATTATTAAGCTCAAAAAATTAGGACTTGATTTGGTTGATCGCAGTTGGTTTTTCACTTGTATCAGTAACCGTGAATTAGTGGTTTTTTCTGCTTTTGACCTCATTCTAACATTCCTCAAGATTACATTCAAAGTCCGATGCTTTTTTTAGTCTTCATTAACAAGTTTTCATTTTTATTCGAATCTTATTCACTACTTTTTGCTAATGGTTTAAAAGTCTTTAATAGACTGTCTAAACTCCGGGTATCGACTGGCATTTGGCCAGTGATGACTTTGTCTTTCACGTCAGACGCATTGCAGATCAAAAAGCAACATGCCGCATAACAGCTTCTGAACCAGCAAGAATCTTTGATCCTCTGGGACTGCTGTCTGCGCTGTCGATTCCCATTAAAATACTCATTCAGGAGGCTTGGAAAATAAAATTGGAAAAGGACAGTTGTCGTTCGTCCGAGCTTAAGAATAAGTGGCGCGATATAAGAAACACACTGCAATGCAGCGATTTACGTACAAGCAGCCGAAAATGAAACGATTTACACGCATTCACTGAAGGCATGTACACGAGTAGCACCTATGAAAATAACCACATTTGCTATGTTGGAGCTTTGTGCAGCGGTGATATTGGCAAAGCTTATGCATCAAGTGATCAAATCGTTGTTGAATTTGAACGTGAACATTTTCGCATGGACCGATTTTGCAAATGTACTCTTCTGGTTGCCGTTATATCCATCCAAATGGGTATCACTGCCTTGTGGGATAGGTTCATAACGTCGATATGCCGCAAAATCACGAGCAAAAGTGAAGAATGTATGCAGAAGACAAAATCACAAGGGCTTGTAAAGTATCAGTAGTGAGGAAATCATAATGGCATTACTGATATACAGAGCCCAGATCCAATAAGAAAGTTTTCGAGAAGATATGAAGTTCATTTAGAATGAAAAAAGTGAAGTTGAACTCAGCACTAAGATATTTAGGTCCTTACATGGACGATGATGGTATTATTTGAATATCCGGTCGCATCCAAGTAGCTCAAATCGATGAAAGACCCCATAATCATTCACTGTAAAGCTCGACTAGCATTGGTGTTGTGCAGGATTTTCAGGAAAAGCTTCTACACGCTGGACCCACTCTAATGACAGCAGCATTACGATGAAATTATTGGATGATTGAAGCACGAAATATGGTTTGAAATGTCTACCGAAAATGTGTCATACGAGGTGTGACAATTCAGTAATGAGACTGATTCTATGAAAACCGTATATTTAAAAATTTTTCTACAACTGCCATTTCCTTCAAAGTAGTCCCCTTGGGCAGCTATATAACGATTCCAGCGCATTTTCCATGGTTCGTAACATTTCTGGAACGCTTCGACTGGGATGTCTGCGAGTACCCTCGTCACGGCCGCCTGGATGTCCGTAATCGACTCAAAATGGGTTACTTTGACCACCGATTTTATTCTAGGGAACAAAAAAAAAGTCACATGGTGACGTATCGGGCGAATAAGGTGACTGTTGCAACACGGCGATCCCTTTAGAGGCCAAATACTGGGACACGCTGAGGGTCGTGTGGCACGGCGCGTTGTCGTGATGAAGGATCCAGTTACGAGCGATGTCTGGGCGCACCCTGTTGATTCGTTTTCGCAATCTTTCGAGTACATTCGAACTGTTAAATGCCGATTTTCACGGGTTAGGGCGCGCACTCGCTGCGCATTTGCGTCAGTCCGCCGTCTGATTGGTCTTCCGCCGCGCGCGTTTTCCACGCTTTCACGCCTCTCCCCTTAAACTCTTCATGCCATCGAATCACCTGGGCACGACTAAGAGCACTATCACCATGCACTTTCACAAATTTAGCGTACGTTTCCAAAGCTGTTTCGCCAATCTGTCTCAAAATTTTATCGTGACGCGTTGCTCTTGATTTCGTTTCTCCATTTTCATGACGAGCACCATCAACACACGTCTACTTAACCTGACACAGCAGGCGAACTAAACAAGCTAGAGCGATGGTTAATATATCAATAGGGACAGGAAGGATGCTGGGGAAGAGGAAGGGAATTTCAAGGTCGCAGGTTTACTACAAGCGCAGTAGTAAAATTAGTCTCATTACTTGATTGTCACACCTCGCATCGTTGAGATACTCAGATAGCTAGTTTTTATAAACTCAAAGTTTTTTTTTTAGTGCGTCGTATTATATTTTTTCAATCTCTGACAACTGTTCCCAAACTGAACTAGACTAGCAAGAAAGGAGTACTTCACAGCATTTGTGTGCCCACTTATACCGATGTCTTAACATTGAATGGGAAGCACACGTAGGAATCGAAGACGTGTGAAGTTCGGATCGCACGAGCGCTGTGCAACGATGAAAGAGTGATGAAGTGAGTGGGAGGTAATGGAGGTATTTAAATAAATGTATCGAATGGTACGCATTAGTGACGACGACGCCGAATATGAACGTATTGTGTGGCGCAAAGATGAAGCAGAATCCATCGATCGTTATCGCATCAAGATAGTAACATACGGTACCGCACCAGTTTCGTACATTGCAATGAAGGTTCTTTATAAAGCTGCCAAAAATTATAAACAAGCTTACTCGCATGTGAAATAAATCAAAGGAATTTCTACATGGATGATTTACTCTCTGGCACTGATTCGAAAGCAAAGACTGTAGAACTCCGTAGACAAATTGATGAAATTCTGAAACCGTTGGGTTTATCCTAGAAAATGGGCATCGAATTCTCCTGAAGCTGTCGCTAGTATTTCACATAAAGACCGTGCACTGGACCCAAAACAGTTAAATGCCGAGGAAGCAATTGGAACTCTGGACATCGACTGGCATCCGACCAGTGATGGCTTTGCCTTCACGTCAGACGAATTGCAGATCAAGAAGCAACATGCCACATAATAGCTTCTGAAGCAGCAAGAATATTTCATCCTCTAGGATTTTTGTCTCCGCTGACAATTCCCGTTAAAATACTCGTTCAGGAGACTTAGAAAATAAAAATTGAATTGAGACAATTGTCTTTCTCCTGAGCTTGGGAATAAATGGCGAGATATAAGAAACACACTGCAATGTTTTGAAAGATCTTCGAGTCCTCGGCGGGTAAAAACCTCCAAATTGTGGTAGATCTTTAGAGGTCTTGGCCTGCGGGATGTCTAAGTTTTACCTTTAAATTAATATTTAAACCACTGTAAAAAAGTAAAATTTCAAGTATGCCCTTGTAAATGCACAATTTAGAACTTATTTATTTAAAAAAAAACTCTCTCTGCAAGTCATTTTGAACGGAAACTCTGCAAATACGACCCGACGTGAACGAAAAATCGATCGGCAAATCCCCTTACGGGAACATTAACGTTTTGACGGGATACGCATCTATTGTTACAATCTAACTTAAATATTTTCACATTAAGTAAGGCCCTTAAGCTAATTTTGTCAGAAAAATCTAGAACTGTAAGTATCGTTGTTTAAAATCTAATTTTGTCAAAAAACATTTTTCTCTCCCTATTATCTGAAGAAAACAATCAGTTCAAGCGTAAAATCATCATCATCGTTTCCTTCTAACCGGAAATCAACAATGCAATACCAAAAAAGTCTAGTAAGCATCCTTATTCAACACCTACCTCCTAAATATACTTAAATTGGAGAGGAAAACTAAGCGTAAAGTTACTGAGAACAAATAAAGATACATCCTTTTAAATGAAAGAAAGAATTCCATAGGGGAAATAGGAGCTGGAGGAAATTTATCATACATTTTTCACTTGAGTGGATCTCATTTTAGCTTTAAGCCCACTTCAAAACGTAACTAGGATTCACTCGAAAAAGAAGCGCAAATTTGATCATGGACTTTGTCTTTATCCTTTTCCATGTTTCTACTGAAATTACACAAGGAAGTAGGAAGGATAGTAGTCAAATGTAAACTGGAGCAGAAAGTAAATGCTTTACTGTGGTGTTTGATGGTTTGTATAGGGAGTGAAATCAGCAAGTGGTGTAGTTCCCAGGATAGTATTAGCATTCACAGCTAAAGGATACACTTTCAACATTTCGGAATGTACAAAGAGAATTCAGAATCTCCGTTGTCGGAAAGTCGAAAAGCTGAAAGTCTTTTCATGTAGAGAAGATAGAGGAAATTCATTAATACATTTCCACACGTAGTGAGTTGTAAGGGAGACGCAAGGAAGTGTCTAGGATGTTACTTGAAAGAATTTAAGAAACAGTACTAGTTCTGAGAATATTTCATTTTTACAGCTTACCTTTTCAATGCGTCCATGCAATGTTGATTTGTGAATTTCCGTTGCTGCTTGCAATCCTTTCACTTCGTCTTGCAATTTCTCAACTGTGCTTTGCATGTTCTTCACTTTTTCACGCTCGTCCTGCAGCATGCTAACACTAACAGCCATCGCCTGCAGACTTTTCGCCGCGTTATGCTGCTCCTCGCGAAGTAAACTCTGTTCTGAGTTCAGTTGTGCCGAGCTGAACTCCAACTTGGAAAATTCACGCTTAACGTCCGGAATGGTCTTATCCACTTTGGTCTGAATCTCCTCCACATCCTCGAGGAGTTCAAGCATTGATCCGTGTAATTTGTCCAGGGTGGCGACTTGTCTGCTGAGATTGAAGTTAGCATTCGCCAAGCGTCGCTGCTCCACCTCTAGCTTTTCTATCCTTTCGCCGATGTGATGATATTGCAACTCGCTCAGTTGGTGCTTGATGCTGCGTTGTGAAATCTCGATGTCGTGAACTTGCTGCCGCAAGATTCGCTGATGCCGCATCCGATGATCCGCTTCGGGGGCAGGATAATCATCACTTGTGGCGGACGTTGCTGGGTCGGACTGGAAGTAAACGAGAAGAATACGAAAAATGGTTAGAGTATGTTTTGTATAACAATTGAGAATGAATTTTCAGGGAACCAAAGGGAGTTTGGAAGCAAGTTTACACTGGAGATTTTTCAGGAATGTATGGCACGTTTGAGTGGAATACGTGAGCGAAAAACTGTGGGGAGTAACTGATGATGACGGTTTAGGACGATTAAATTAATTTTTTTTCCTACTAATACAGATGGTGTTGTCCGAACCTACGTTTTCCGGTTCTTTAAATATTTATTTTTACCATTCACGTACCAGCCAAGCATTCGGTAGTTTACAAGTAACTATTTATGTTCCAACTGTGGGTATTTTGTTGAAACAATAATTTATGTTGGAAACACGGAGTTAATTTCTAAGTTTAATTTTAAAATCGAATCTTTTCCTAGTGTAGGCTACTTATAACATAGTCCAGTCAATGAGGGTATTTGGCTCCGAGTTCTGTCCTTACGCATCGATTTACTTGAAATTTTCACAGTAGGTAGGAAATAGCTCAAAAATTAAAGTCTACCCTATACGGAAGTATGCTTTTATCTTGGGGGTGGTTCCCATCCCTTCTCAGGGGTGGAAATTTTTTTGGTCAAAATAACACCGGGAGTCGATAAAAGACTTAATTCTAAGCAAAAAATGTTCTCTAATTTTTTTTCGAAACCTCAATATTGTTTGAGTTATTCAAGATTGAAAACTTGCCATTTTCATTGAAATAAGACACTTTTTTGACGGTTTTTTACGAATAACTCAAAAACTATGCGCCTCATTAATGAAGTGCTAGGAACATAATTGTAGCTTATAAAAAAACAAAGGCATTCGTTTTTTTAGAAATATCCCAGGTACAGTATAAAGTGAGAGATGTTTGACGAAACAAGACTGTTTTTTTGTGAATGCTCAAATCGATGCATTCAACTTAAAACAACGGAAAAACGACCGATTTCACGGGCATAATGCTGTAAACATTTTTCGTAGTACTTAAAAAATCCTTTACAATGAGCACTGTTAAAAGTTGATTTTTCTAAACTAAGAGAGATACAATTCAAAAAAGACTAACTCTCAAATTTTTGAAGAAAAAATGAGCAGTTTAATTAACCCTACGTTCACCAGAATTAGAATACATCGTTTTCCTTGTGCAGTACCTTTTATTTTATTGTTATATATATGCTCAAAAAGTTAGACTGGTTTATAATGCGTACTTTTTTAAAAAATTCGATTAATGTAAAAAGCTCATTTTTCGATTTGCTGAAAAATCTGCCTTTTTTTCTTGTAACTCAAAAATGAAAAAAGATTCATTAAAAATTATCCGATACAAAAATGTAGTATGTTTTTAACAAAAATTTCGGTTTATTTTTTATGTCTGTAGCATAAAAATTGACAGAGATATCGACACTTTTAGTTGGGTAGATAGCACGAGTACCACCTTCCTTGCGCCCTTTAACCCTTTACCTTTTAAAAATTAAAGGTTCTAAAGTATCATAATCAACATGATTTTGTAATCTTTAAAATTTCCTTTAAAATAGTTTTCAAATGGATACATTATCTTTAAAATGAAGGAAGTTATTGTGAAAAAACCAAACAACTGTTTTTTCCAATTTGTGATCATATACACGAATTTTAGAGCAGATGTGAATACGATCATCGTATACCGACTATATATGCACTCTCTCTCTTATATATATATATATATATATATATATATATATATATATATATATATATATATATATATATATATATATATCTATATATATATATATATTGGTGTGTGTGTGCATATGCATGTAAGTTTTGAGAATTTTTTAATATATTGATAATTATTTTTGTAATAAATAGCAGGTAGATTTTATGATATTTTCAGATTTAATTATTGAAGAATAAAGTTGTTTCGACCATCTATAATAATGGACCATAGTGCAGGTTCCAGTGCTGATAACTCTGATGCTCGTGAGTGCGGTATATGCTGTTCAATAACGGGCGAAATGCCTGTAATTATCGGTAGAAAGGGAAAAAATTCGTTGAGAGAGGTGACGGAAAGCTTTCGAAATTAGATTTTTCTCAAGATGTTCGCCTTCACCTTCATGTAGAAAAGCTTATACTCATCCAAAAAATATCGCAGCCGGTAAAAGGAAAATGGAAGAGGTGGTAAATACAAGTATTAGTCCTCTTAAAAGAAAATTGAGAAAATCTGATTCATTGTAAGTTGATGAAAATGCTTTTGATTGGAAAGAAGACTGCTATATATTTACAAAAACAGCAAATGTAGAAAAAGAAAAAAAAAAGTCCGCGAGCCCAAAGAAAGCGAATTGTTCGTGTTGAATCTTCTGATCTTGCATCAACCGAACTGCAAATGCTTTCCTTCTTGATAGACGATCCTCATAGGGAAATATTCAAACGTGTCAGTAGTGCTAAAAATCTCATATCATTGCAAGCAAAGTACCATTACGAATGCTATTTAAAATTACGTGATAATTATTTGGAAAAAATAAAAAATTTCAAAAACTACGATGACGGAAAAAATCGATCAAGCTATGGAAGAGATTTATGACTTTATGCTATCAAGTGAAGATTCTCAATTCAGTATGGTGCAACTCATTAAAGTTATCAAAAATTCAAATCAAATTCCTCATGAAGATACTATAAAAAAAAGATTGAAAAATCGATTTGGAGACCAAGTTGTTATTTCGAGCAGAATGGGCGGTACAACTTATGATTGTTTTTCGAATAACTTATATGATATACTCACCAACGCATGGTATTTGAACAGGCGAAAAACAATCAAAGAAGAAGAAAATCGGCTCATAGATGCTGCTTCTGAATAAATACGTAGGAATATTAGAGCTACCGCTGCTCGACCTAGAAGTTTTCTATCCCCCCTGCAACTAGCTACTGGTGCCACATTTTACAGAAAATTTGAATCGAGAAAACTTATAGAAATATGTAGCGAGCTTGGCTTTTCTTGCAGCTATTCAGAAGTAAAATTATATGAAATTTGTGCTGCTGAACAAGCTACGCGAAAACTGGTAAACCCATTTTTAAGGTTTTGTACCAAAATACAAAATCCTATTGCAATCACGACCTGTGTCCGTCTATCCGTCCGTCCGTCTGTAGGTCACAGCACTTTTTCTCCGAAACTATAGAAGCTACAGCCATGAAACTTTGTGGAAAGGTCAGAAGTGGTGACTTCTTGAAAGTTCAATGGTGGAAAACTTTTTCAAAGGGGTTTGAGGGGGTCTCCCCATATAGGGACGTGACCCCTCAAAAAAAATGTTCACCATTGGTAGTCGAGTAGGATGTCATTGGAAAGGTCTCAACGAAGTCTTTTCAAAACAAGTCTTAAAATTGCCTTACCGAGGGGGCAGGGGAAGGGGAAATGTACGAGCTTTTCGCGTACACCCCCCCCCCCCCTTCCGATTGGACACCTTCCATCCGAAAAATCTGAAAAAAATCATGGATGTAGGCCTTAATGAGTACAACAACAACAAATACATGAGGAGAAGTCAAAATTCACTCAACTTTGTTAGTAATAGTATGATATATTGTTTTTATGTTTTCTTGAATAAAATCTAGACAGTAGCCTTAAATTACACAGATGACTATTCATAAGATTGATCTTTTCTGAAAGTTTCATAAAGATCGAATAGTATTTAACGAAGTTATAACGATTTGAATTTTCCTGCATTACTATGGAACAATATGCCCTGTATTACTATGGAAACATATGGCTATGGAGCCATATGCGCTTTTTACCGACTTAGACACTACAGCTTTGCTAGGATTTGCATGAAAATTTCAGGAATGATAGGTATCCTGGAGGTGAGTACATACAATTGAAACAAGTCGAACAGGCAGGAGAGAGCTCCTAGCAAAAGGGTTTTGTAACCATTCTAAGATTCGAAAAAATAGGGCATGAATCGATGATTACAGTACAGAGGAGTGCCCCCAAAAAAAAAATTTCATGAAAGGTAGCCGATATGAGTATCAAATGAAAGTTCTCTATGAGAGCTTTTCAAAACAGTTCTTAAACTGACCGTTTTTGCTTCAGTGGGGCACAGGTGGGGGGGGGGAATACATGAAAAATGTGTTTCCTCCCTCGCGAATGGATCTTAAAAAATCTGAAATAATTATCAAGGGAGATATTTGTGGGTATAACTATAACAAATACCTCAGAAGTCAAAATTCTTTCAACTTTGCTAATAATAGCATGATCCTCGAAATGACATGTTTCTTGATTTTATTCGTTACTGGTTACTGCATTTTGTAAGTTGAGTACAAAACCCTTCTGACATGAGCATAGGTCTGTCTACCCAACTTGTTAAAAATTGCTTCCGACAATAGCGACTTTAACGTCTCCACTATTGATGGCCGTAGGGTATTTCACAATCTTTTTTCTATTGAGATTATTACTCCTACTGATAGTATGCTAAAGAAATTACCAATTGTTCGCAATGTTTATTCAAACGTACCGAAGGAATATGAGTTAGTTGAGAGCAAAGAGATATAAAGTAATGGACGCGAAATGAGCTTATTTTTATCGATACTTGAGTGAAGTACTTTTACTACATACATGCCTTCCTCTCGCATGCGAATTGAAATCCCCCTGCCTTTCCCACCGCTAGAGAATCCACACATTCAAGTGGCTCTCTAGTTGCTCTCACGAAAATCCCACTCCTCTTCTACTTTAACCTCCGAATTGTCAAGGAAATATCAACCATATGATTGAAAACATATGATTTGTGAAAATTCAACATTGATGGGAAACGTCAAATCAAGTTGAATTTGAAGTTGTACACAAAACAATTTTTTGAGATAAACCGTGTTGAATCCAGTGCAAAAGCGTTGCAAATGTGATAATTTAGCAAACTGAAAAGTTTGTTACAGATCGCGAGTGTTTTTGTGTCGAAATATGAAAAATGAAGTGACGTGTGCGGGACTGTAAAAACAGATCTAGGCAGCATGTCAGGGACGTATCCTTCGTAGGGTAAGTCATGTTCAATCGTTTATATCGTTCAAGTTAGAATACCCGCACGGAAAATTAATTTAGTTCAAGATGCGAAAATTAGTGAGAGACGTCACGTCAAATTTATTTGAAATTCGAATCAACAGCTAATAACGCGCCAACTTCACGCCACATGATAAAGTGCTTCATTTCTCTCGGTGCATTTCGTATCCTCTCTCTCACATCTATGGTTGAGGGACATAAAGTCGATCTTTTATTTTATACCAAGAAACCAGGAAGTGGTTTGAAACTCAATAAAGTAAACAGTATTTAAAAGGATCATGTATTTAAAGCAACATTAATGGACAAGTTTAATAATGTATGGCTTTTTTTAAATATTTGAGAGATAATGAATTTCTCGGATGGAATGGGTTCTGTCCATGCTGACTGGCTGTCGAAATTATGTCGTTTCTCGGATAAATTATTTGCCCTTTGTTAACGCACCACCTACTGATTAAGGACTTTATTTACAGCTTTGACAAAAGCCACAAAAATAAATTTGGAAGAGGGGATGAAAACGTGCTTCGTTACTCTTGATCCTCCATTATATATGAAGGCTCTTGATATTGTAGAATCAACAATTTTCGATGATATTCTAGTTGTGGTGCGTTTGGGAGCTTTCTACTTATTAATGTCGTACATGGGGTGTATCGGACAAATCATGGGAGGTATTAGACTTAAGGATTTCTTAACACTAATTTACGCAGAAGGGTCAGTTGATAAAATATTATATGGACATTCTTATGCGCGCGCAGTTCGAATTCATTTTTTTTACAGCAAGCATTATCTTTGTTAGTTATGGACGAAATGAAGGAAGGAAACGCTGAGTTTAAAATATTGCTTGAGAGTGAACAAAATTTGATGTTTGACATGAACATTGACGAAGCAGATTTTAAAAAAATTAATGAAATATTTGTAA
This sequence comes from Odontomyia ornata, assembly GCA_963969285.1. Classification (NCBI taxonomy): domain Eukaryota; kingdom Metazoa; phylum Arthropoda; class Insecta; order Diptera; family Stratiomyidae; genus Odontomyia; species Odontomyia ornata. The sequence goes on from OZ017738.1 coordinate 446,491,065, forward strand.
ACCACCTAGCAAAATCTGAAGAAAGAGGATAAACAGCAAAATTATGGGTGCAATATTTTAGAATGGTGTCGTTACTCAAAAATTTCTTGCTGCAGAGAGAATGGGCGATTGGGAATCACACCTTGAGTGTGTAGGATTCATGATCCCTTTTTTCATGCAGCTGGACACTTTAACTACTTCAAATCGTCTAGATTGTATCTGCAAGACATGAAAAAGTTGAAAGAAGTAATAGAGTACAAAAAATTTACAGCCGATGGATTTTTCACCTCTCGGAGAAGCAATACTTTTTGGTCTGGAATATTTTCCGATCAAACCATCGAGCAAACATTGATGCGAGCCATGAGCGTCGAATGTGGGCCGTTTGAAATAGGCTGTTCTGAAAGCGTCGTGTTTAAATGGATGAAAGGTTATTGTATACAAAAGATATCATCGAGGCATTAGAGGAATTTTGTGATTTACAATTTAAGAAGAGTCACCAGCATGTTGATTCACGGGACAAGAGAATCAAAAAAGATAAGACAGATGCACTAAAATTGCAGGAATTTTTAATTCAACACAATCCGTTCGAAGACATCGACAATTTGCGAAACATTGTAACTGGGATGTACGGAACAGAGGAAATCAACTGTTATAATGCTCTCGCTCTTGGGATCGTTGCTATGAAGGCTCTCGATCGAAAGAACTTTTATGAAATTAAGCAATCAAAGAAAGATAAAGTAGTTTCATTGCTCGGAGTAAACTATGAGTTGAAAATCGGTGATAAATGCGTAACTGTAGATCCGTTGTTACTCTTCCAAAGAATTTATGTTATGAAGAAAAATGACGAAGAACTTCAGCTTTATTTGAAATTTGAATTAGCGCCTTATCCTCCTCCCTTATTTGACGAAGTCGTGATGAGAAAAACCACGAAAGCTTCATTGTACACATTGTTTGAACCACTCGAAATCACTATTGATAAAAACAATTCTATATATATCGTTGATAGAGGAATACTACTGTATAGAGTTAAATGGCCTCTAAATAGTACATCTGAAAAAGTTTTCTGGGAATATGTCGCGTACCAAAAAAGGAATTTCGGAAATCGCATTATCGTTGTTTTTAACAGTTATGATGAGCAAGGTACTAAGTCAGTTGAAAGAAACCGGCGTTCACAAAAGAAATGACTGTGCCTATTGTCAGATTATGGAAGCAAAAGCAGATTTATTAAATTTTTTGTGGAAGAACTACAATAAAAATCTAACAAATGCCACCAAGAACAAGGCGAAGCTGATCAATTAATTTTTGAAATCACCATGCAAAAGAGTCGACTTAAAAAAACATTATCGTAGCAGAAGATGTAGACATATTGGTAATTTTGACTGCAAGAGCCGAAGACGAAATTTTTTTTTTTTAAATTAGGAAAACAAAGCGTTCCCACAACATTTTATTCTTCGAAAAGTTTTGAAATGAGTTATCCAAGCAGTACAAAATTTGTAGCTTTTTCACATTCTTTTACTGGCTGTGACACAACATCGGCATTTTACAACATGGGCAAAAACATTTTTTTTGATTATGTAGAGAACAGGACAGATTTAAGGCTCCAAGCACAGAAAGAAGAATTTCTAGAAGCTAGAGGGTACAGTGCAATAATTTTATATGGAACAGCTAAAGATACTAACCCAATTAAAATGAAAAATATAGCAGACTTACAAGGGTTTCTCGAGTAAATGCGGTACAACTCTTTTATTAAAGCCACAACGAAAAGCACTGCAGTAAAATTGGCATCGCTCGTACCTACAGGAAATGCTTTGGAAGAGCACATTAAGAGAGCTTATTACCAAATTCAAATTTGGCTAGGCAACAAAGCTCTAAATCCAGTTGATACGGGATGGAATAATTCAAATGGATCTTTTTAGCCCAGAAAAATGCATAAATTACCTGCGCCACAGGAACTACTTGAAATTATTTTTTGCAACTGTAAAAAGGATGTAGCGCATCAGGCACCTGCAGAAAACTCGGGCTATTTAGTAATGCTACATGGGGGGGTGGTATGTGCTCGTGTTAACTGCGAAAACAGTGTGCCAATCTCTGACAAAGACGACGAAGGAACGATTGACTTTGACAGTGACGATAGAGACGTTAATAAAATCAATTAGCGATTTGAATATTTTTCTTGAAATTTATTAAAAAAATTCTATAAATCTTTTGTATAAGTATTATTTTTTATGCATTTAATTTTTTTTCTCAATTTATGTATTGTTTAAAAGACTTTAAAAGACTTATCAATTTCATTAAGATAAAGTGATAAATAAATGATATGTTCAAATGCATTTCTTTATTTTATTTTATATTGATAGGGGATGCTTTTAAGGGTTGCGAAATTGACAACAAAAATACCCAAAGTATAGGTACCAAATTAATTTAAATATATATTAAATTATTTGAAAATTTTAATAAATTCTTTTTTTACACATTTTTTTATTAGTGTTAAAGACGCCTTTAAGGGTTGAAAAATTGAAAACAAAATAATAATCTAGAAATAAAATAGATACAAAATTAATTTAAAAAGATATTAAATCAAATTACTTTTTGTCACACCTTTCTTCATAAAAGGGAGTAGTTTATAAGGGTTAAAGATATTTTTAAGGGTTGGGAAAAAAGAAAAATATAATAATAATACTGATCTAAAATACAGATGATTTAAATTAGATATTAAATTAACTGGAAATATTAATAAATTACGTTTTTTACACATTTTATTGGAAAAGAGGGTGGTTTATAAGGGTTAAATTATTCAGTCATCCAATAATAATGCTTTAAAGTATAGGGATACCTTAGTTTAATTTAATCAAGCGTTACTAAAGCCTTAAAAGTATTTCGATTCACGTTATACCAAGTTTTATTCAATTTTGGCAATAAGGGGTAGTTTTCAAGCCTAAAAACGATAAGCATGTATCGTCATAGGGTAGACTTTGAAGTGGGAGGTAAGTAGAGCCTATTCCCGAAATTACATTAAAATCGATGCATAAGGAAAGAACACACTATTTTTGCCCTCATTGACTGGACTATTAAATGCATCAACTAAAATATGGCGAATAAATATGGATTTAGCGATCGATTTGGGGGAGTTTGTCAGAGGCACTACCACCTTAGACAAATAAAATCATTTGCAAACCAGTATTGGCTGAGTAAAGTGGATTCACGCTACTTTTGGAAAATTGGTTTCAATTTATTAAAATTTTTGCATACCCAAGAATAAACTACGCCGTAGGTGTCCAAACTACGGCCCGCGGGCCAAACCCGGCCCAGCAGGCGATTTTTTCCGGCCCGCCAAGGATTTTGAAAAATTTCGTAGAATATAAATGTAGCTTGACGCGTCGGTATTAGATCTCGCGCAGATGAAGATCGCATTCGGTTAGAATGAGCACGGTATCACGCTCGAAAAAGCGTACAGTCTGGTATTCGAGTTTTTTTTCTGTATTCTGCGATACGACTCGGCCGCTCGACTACATGAATGATTTTGTACTCTGACTGTACGTAGGCGGCGCGGAGCGGCAGACTGCACTCAACTGCAGTGCCTGCAAAGCTACGAGATTATCCACGACAAACCAAAAATTCGTCGGCCGCGGAGCTTATTTACATTCTTTACAGTTGATATATTGTAAATTGGTGTGTTTAGATTTATATTTAATAAATTATAACTTAATTATTATGTTAATATTATTTTTTAAAGTTGAACATGGAAACAAAAAGAAGAAAAGTAGATGACGAGTGCCGCGTTTTTAAAGAAGAATGGGGATTCAAATATTTCTTTGTGCAATCGCAGTCAAAGAATGGCAAAGCTACATGTGTAATTTGCAATGACACTGTTGCTGTAATGAAGGAATACAATTTACGTTGACATTATGAAACAAAACATGCTTCAGCTTACTCACAATTTAAGGACAAGCAGCGTACTGAAAAATTTGATAAAATTTGTCGTAGTTTGTCTTCTCAGCAAAATTTATTTAGGAAGGCAAACTCGGAAAATGAACCATTGACTTTAGTTAGCATGAAAGTTGCTTATTTGTTGGCGAAAAAAGGGAAACCCTTTATGGATGGAAACATCGTTAAAGAGTGTATGATGGAAGCTGTTGGGGTATTATGTCCGGAAAAGGTGAAACTTTTCAAAACGATAAGTCTTTCCCGCAATACTGTTGCTCGTCAAATTGACGATATTGGCAATAATATACTCCACCAGATTTCTGGGAAAGCACAGCGTTTCACTCACTATTCTATCGCGATGGATGAATCGACCGACGTTAGTGACACCTCACAACTTTTAGTATTTGTTCGTGGAGTTGACGACGATCTTAATGTCACCCAAGAATTAGCATCGGTTAACAGCATGCATGGCACTACAACTGGAGCAGATATTTTTAAGGAACTACAACAGACGTTGACCAAATATAACTTGGACTGGAATCGACTCCAAGGTGTGACAATTGACGGAGGAAGAAACATGTCTGGTACAAATATTGGGGTGGTCGGGCTAATAAGAAAAGCTTGTGAAAGCGCAGGAGCAACAGTACCAATTTTTCTGCACTGTATCATCCACCAACAAGCCCTATGTGTAAAACATGTCGACATGAGCTGCGTTTTGAAACCAGTTGTTTGTGTCGTAAACTTTATTCGATCGCGTGCACTCAATCATCGCCAATTTCGATCTTTCCTCGAAGAAATTGAATCTGAGTCTGTTGACTTGTCGTATTATACAGCAGTTCGATGGCTTAGCTGTGCAAAAGTGTTATTGCAGTTCTTCAAGCTCAGAAAGGAAATTAAAATTTTTCTTGCGGAAAAGAATCACCCTGAACCGCTTTTATCGGATGCAGAGTGGCTCTGGAAGTTGGCAATTTTTGCAGATGTCGTGACACACGTAAATAACTTGAATTTAAAGCTCCAAGGTAAAAACAACTTAATTTGTGATTTATTCGAGCAAATCAAAGCCTTCAGAGCCAAGCTGATATTGCTCGAAAGTCATATGAATGAATGTAATTTTTCCCATTTCACGTGCTGCGAAAAATTTAGTACAGAAACTGACGAAAGCTTTCCCACAATATTCGCAGTAAAAGTAATCGCGGATTTAAAACTAGAATTTCAAAAGAGTTTTTCTGATCTTGACATAAATTCAAGGGAAATTCGGCTGTTTCAAAATCCATATGACTGCAACGTTGGCGACGTTTCAAGTCAGTTTCAAATGGAAATAATTGATCTTCAAGCTAGCGATCAAATCAAGAACAAATACAAGCAAGGAAACTTGATCGATTTTTACAAATTTTTGGACGCAAAAGAGTTTCCAAATTTAAAGCAATTGGCTGGTAAATTTATTTCTATGTATGGCACTACCTATATGTGCGAACAAACGTTTTCCAGGATGAAGTATCTGAAATCTAAATATAGGGCAAATTTATCGGATGATCATTTGCAATCATTGCTAATAATTGGTGTTTCCGATTTGAATCCCAACTTTGAAGAAACTCTCCAGGAAAAAACCCAGTTCCACCATTCCTATTAAAAATTGCATGAAATAATTTTATAATAATATAATTTAGACATGTTTGTTTAGTATTGTTATACCTGTAATTTACTATAAAAAATAAAATTCAATGCTGCTTTACTTGTAATAAGGTTTTTTAATTCACATATTTACGATGCTTGGCCCCCGCTAATGAATTTAAATACCAAACTGGCCCTCGCAGCAAAAAGTATGGATTTACTGCGTAGTAACTAGGTACGCAGTAAAATTTATAATATGCTTCCACACTTCCAATCAATTTAAATTATGATCCAATCAAATTGCAAAAACTCTGATTCCAACTTTGGTTCTAAAGGACAGACTTTCATTATAATTACTTAACTACCGTTCCAACTGCCACTCTAAAGCTTAAACCATATTCAATACTGGAAACGTCGATGAAAACTCAACGTTGCACATTTTATGCGTGCAAAATATAAAATAAAATTTAACGTACCCTCGAACGAGCCATTTCAGGAGAAAATCCACTGATTTCGCTATAGATCTACTTTTTCTATATACATTTTATATTTTCAGTAATAATCGCGTATATCCCGTTATACTGCTTGTCGCTACATGGTCATAACTCGTAGCGAGCGCTAGAGACGAACATAACTTGAAAGAAATACAAAAAATTCCAAACACACTCCTCAACGATTCTCTCTTGTGAATACGAATGGGACATTCACCACGACCTCCACCATCCCCACTACCACGAGTTTCACCGCTATCCCGAAAAATAAGCGCGAGGTTGACGTCGAGCGTACGCGGTAAGTTGGGTGGTAATTGCGAAAGGATGAAAACCATTGACTAGGACGAAACTATAGTTTAGGTTCTGTATATGCATACCCGTATATTCGATACTCATATGTTCCGGATGGCTAAAGTCTCTCCATGATGGGGTTGAGTTGAAAATAGCTGAAATGGTGGCGCGAAAACGACCAGGACCAGGAAGAGATAGAGAAAAGGAAGTGTAATGATCCAAAATTTTATTATAGAATCATTTGTAAACGTGTCACATCTCCAGCAATGGATGAATGGCACCAGCTTTTATGGGTCATGAAAGTGATTTATGTATACGGATGGAATGATTTCCTTAGTTACTAAATGTCCTTTCAGACTTGCAGGTCATGATGATTAGCTTACAGGTGACTAGGGTAACGATAAAAGTTATGACATTTTATAGCCGCGGTGAATGTTTCTAAGTATACTTGAATGTTTTTTACGGCACAATCAAGAGAACTGTTATGCTGGAAGGATATCGTATCTGAACGTATGTAACAGAACAAGGATAAGAATGGATGATATTTAAAGAATCGGAGAATGTGCTAATTTTTATGTTTATGTTGATGATGATTTTGACTGAAACTTAATACGCAGTACTTATTTACGTCGAAATTGAAAAATTCATAAAAGAGCAGCAGCTTGTCATCATCACTGCCAGTAAGGATCTTTCTGCAAACAATCTTACTTCCCAAATGTTCGGGCCTATCGAGCTGCATGGACATCATACTGTGGAAAGCCAATTCATCCATAATAACCCTAGTATGCATTAAGTAAGAATTTTTGACCCCCCATCCATTCTGTTTTTGTCTAGGGTAAGTCCGGGGGAGGTGGCCGTCCGGGAGAGATGGCCAGCTTCATATTTTTGGAACGAATGGTTAGGCCGTGATACCTCACATCTAGTTAATATCTGTCAGAAAGGTGACTTTTCAACACGGATATAATGATTGTGAAATTGTATGAAAAAGTGAGTAAACCTAGTTATGATAAAATCTTTCGATCGATTCACTTCCCATTTCATTCTGAAAGATTTCAACGGGAATTTGAATGCCGTTTACGTGGACAACCCACTAAACACATCTCCTGTCAAGCTTAGTCTGGAACCGTTTTACGTATTACTTTGAGCCAGGTCTCGTTTCGCTACGCCATGATGTACCTTCAAGCTGGGGAATCCCTCCTCTAGCGGAAGGGGAAGGAGGAAGAGGGATTGCCAGACAAGCGATCTCCCAGCCTCGATGTCCCTGACTGCTGTGATTCCCTTTTCTCTTTTAGAACTGCCCAAACACAATGTGCTTCATGGTTCCATTTGCCGAGCGACCTAAGCATCACCTCGACTACACTATACAAGTGGGGGGACTGTGACTCATCAATCTTGTACAAGTAAGAATCAAAGCACCCATTCCCGCTCAAAATCAGGATCAGATAGAAGTCAGCATCAACATGCCTTCTACTTAGCCACGGTCTCACATCCAAGAGGAGTCACGCAGCCTAACTTTCCTTCGTGCAATCCACCCAAGCCTGCTGTCAATCGTTGAATGAGCGCTTTCACTCCTCGCGGACATTCATCTCCTTTCTGTCCTCATTTTGGTGCAAGTAAATAGCGCAGCGCTCTCTAGAAAGGAAAGTAATAGGTATCATGCCTGCCACAACTCTCACCGCCGAATTGGAGACTGTCGGATATGAAGATGTAATCCTCAATGATCTTCTCTGTACCTTTGCCAAGTGCTTTCGGGATAACAATAAGTCCCGAGACTAACCCAGAGATGGTGCTAGTAGTACCAAACTGGCCACGTTACCATAGAATGCGAAGTTTTACATGAAACGTGTAAAAGTTTCACGTCGATCGGATCACAGACAGCAGAGTTATCGAGGTTAAAGTAAAGTCTAATGGAAAAAGCGAGTTTCGAGTTGATTAAACATTGTTTTTAATGGGTAAAAACACCGTAGAAGCCCAGCAACGGCTTGGAAAACATTACTCGGACTCTTTTCAATCGAAACCAACGATTTGTCGTTGATATTCTGAGCTTAAACGTGGTCGTAGGACACAAACGATGCGGAACGTTCAAGTAGGCTATTGCAAGCCGTTATACAGGAAAATGTTAGTGAATTGTTAAAAATTTCAATGAAAAATCGCAAAGTGAAGTTCCGTGAGATTGCAGAAATGACACAGATAAGCGTATTTACAATCCTTCATGAAAATTGACCATGAAAAAGGTTTTTTCCAAGTGGGTGCCGCGATTACTTTCAGCGTAACAAAAACAGCAACGAGTCGACAATGGCAAAATTGAATGAATTGGGCTTTGATTTGCTTCCCCAACCCCCGTGTTTGCCAGATTTAGCCCCCAGCGACAAGTGGCTCTTTGCTGATCTCGAAAAAATGCTCCAGGAAAAAAAATTTGGCTCGAATGAGGATGTCTTTGCCGAAACTGAAGCCTTTTTTGAAGCAAAGGATAAATTCTTCTATAAACATGGTATAGATATGTTGGAAAGGCGTTAGAAAGATTGTATCATCCTAAAAGGAGATTACATTGATGAATAAAATTGATTTTTGAAAAAAATGTTGTTTTTGCTGTTAGTCTCGGGACTTATTGGACCATGTGTTACGTATTGACTAAGAGCATCATCCCTTATTTCTGCTCCATAAAGTAGCACTGGCTGCACAGCACTCATAAAGAGGCGCGTTCAAGTTGGGTTCCCCTACGTAGGCCATAAGTCAACTCAGAGCTCATACTCCCGAAGTAGCCCACTCCACCGTCACCTTGATTTGCTCAAAGACACTTATCTTTGAGTCAATCAGTAGCACCAGGTACTTCACCGCTAGCTTCGATTGGACTAGTATGTCTCCAAAACTGATCATCTTTACTCTGAGGGATTCTCTTTTTTGTCAAGATGACCACTTCGGTTTTCTCCAGTGCCAGACTGAACTTACGAGCAGTCATCCAGCCTCTCGCTCACCGCGTTAGCATACCTAGCCTATGTTGCGCTTACTCAACGGTGTATTCAGCGACTAAAGCCACACTATAATTCACATAGCCGATCAAGTGCAACAAATCTGCCGTTTCTAGTTTCAGTAGCTCATTCTTTGTTGGTCCTATGTCGTGTCACAAAGCTGGCTTTAGTCCATCACATAGTTCTTCAGAAGAAGCATTAGATATTCTGGAACTTGAAAAGGTTTTTTAGGGTATACAAAATTTCTACCCATCTAACGGAGTGGAAGGCATTCGTAAAGTCGAGTGTTATCAACAAAAAGATCCGCCGCTTGGTGCAGTTATGTGTCCCAGCCTTCCACACCTCACTCACCGCCTATGCAATCCATCAATGGTGGACCAACCTGCTCTAAAGCCGTGCTAAAAGCGCAGCAAGTCAGGGCAATGGTGATAGAAAAGTTACAACACCTCAGTTGGAATACCCTCGTGGCCTGAAGCCTTTCTTGCTTTCAATGATGGTCTACCTCTTCCAGTTTCAGTTGTCTGAAGAGTGGGCACCCGCTGGTTGTTTCAACGTGGACAGCGCCACTACAGGCGAGGAAGAGTGCACGTACTATCTAGTCCATCTTTTCCACTTCATGTATGCAAGATGTCCATAGGGCGTCAAGCTTCTGCATAACAAGCTTGTAGCCAAAGCCCTACGGATCCTTGTTCAAATTGTCCACTAGATTTTGCCAGAAGTGAGAATCAACAACAATAAGGCTCACTACCGGCAAGATAGATTAATTTGCAAAATCATATCCTGGCCAACTTATATGCTACTACTCAATTGCATGCCTCATCATGGTCCCGTGGCCGTTGAGCCTCCCGCGAAAGCTTGTGATACTCGCTTCGCTTTTCAGCGATTTCAGGCGAACACCAGTATACTGAGGCTTGCCGTGCCGGGATTTATGACAGGGCATAGAAGCACTGCTAGCAGTCGTGATGATATTCATAGTTGATAACATCACGTCTTGAGCTGCCATTTCTCCTTCCGCTGTGAATCATCCTGCAGTGGAGCACCTCGATGAACCTCTAGATGTCCGTCTTTCCAATTGCAGAAGATCAAGAGCATAAACGTCGGAAGACAGCATCACGGATCTCAAGCAAAATGTACTCATGATTACTGGATGAGTAGTCCTCAAATACTCTCGAATTATGTATCCTTCTTCACAGCCAATGCGGTGGAAAGTCGGGATATTTCTGGTGTATAGTATGACGAGCGCCATCCTGGTCGCCATTTCTAGGATCGTTTTCCAGCGGATCTGAGCGTGTTGCCATCTGCGTTCGAGACAGATGATATCGATTTATTCCGCGTCAGGTACACACTAAAGAAGGTGGCTCCTGAGCACCGAACCCACATGAAACCATCCCTGCATCCATAGCAATCCGCATGGAAATCACTGTTCCGAACCCAGATGGGGACAGTACCAGTTTCATCAGGATACCGTGATGCAGAACTTTTATCCTAGTGTCACTCACAGCAGCAAAAAGTCGGTTTTCATGTCCCTTGCAAGCTGCTCGAGTAGGTTTTGAGCGGTTGAACTGTGGGGTAGGTTTAGCTGCAGGGTAGAGGTTGTCAAAGTTCTAATTTTGCCTCGGCTAGGGCTGCTTGAAAACCCGACATTTTCCTGATCCCAAGGCGTGCCAAAGATTTAGTCTTGGATCAATATCGTTGCAAAGTATACGGGGTACCTCTTTTGTATACTCTTTTCTTTTATGTCACATTTCACTGCGTTTGCAACATAAGGAACTCCTATCGGGTCCTTTGCATACTTCTGCGATGTGACTATAGCCAAGGCTTTTGAAATATTGACGTAAATATTGATTATGGTTCATATTTTGTGAAGGAAGACTTTAACGTTACGATATGCTTTAAGTGCCAAAATTATAACCATAAGGAGTCAAAATGCGAAGGAGAACAAACTGTGTAAAATGTGGAGGAAAACTTGAGCTCAAGAAATGCAAAAGCACACATGAGAACTGTTACAATTATATAGATATTAACGAGAATGCTGATCACTCACACAGGGCAGACTCGTGTGAGTGCCCAGAGTATCAAATAAGGATAGGAGGAGTACTGACTGATGATGATAGTTAATCACAAAACTCAATCAAGCGACAAATTAACTATCTTCCATGCCAATATAAAAAGCCTACGACACGAGTTGAGTGATATTCAAATTTATCTGCAGCGGAATCCTGAAACGGATCTGATTATACAAAACGAAATATGGATCTATCCTGAAAAATCAAAGTCTCGCAATATTTCGGAATATAGCTCCGTCTGTTTCTGCAGGACCGGAAGAAGAGGAGGTGTAGACATTTACATAAAAAAAAATAATTTGAAATAACCTGCACAGGTAAAAAACTAAAAATCGGTACTTTCTATAATCCCAATCGTCTCAATGCGGATGACTTCTGCACAGTAATATAAACAATATATTCTACTGAAAAAAATCTAATCACAGTTGCTAACGCAAATATAGACGTGATTGCAGAATCTCCAGAATTGAGGATGTACAAGGATACCCTGGAAACAAACGGAGCGGTCATTGTCAATAAGGACAAAATTACTCGCCCGACTTCAAGTACCTGCCTGGATCACATAACGACAAATGAAAATGAAATTGCTGAAAACATTAAACTCACACTTGAAGACTGGCCAGAGTTATTCATCGTGTTCTAAAAATTGTCGTCCATGGTCAAATTTCAACACTTGCTAAAAAACTGGATAGCTGAAAACCTTATGGAGCTCAAAAACATGATTACAGAGTCCAAGCATGATTCTACCATTGAGAAAAAGATTAGATGTCGACAACGCACATGGATAATAAAGACAGTTATTGAGGCTAGCATCAACAAAAGGAAGGCTTATAAGAAATACAAAAAGAACGCTGAAGATCACGCACTTAAATAAGACATGGACTCTAATAATGCAGCACGCCCAAGTGGAACAGCAAGCCCGCTAAACCACTTTTTTCAGCGATTGGTGAAAAAATTACAAAAGAGCTTAGTGACAAGTCAACCAGCTTTTTCAATATCATAAATAGCCCACCTAAGCCCTTTTGAAATGGTTGATCATGACCTGTTGCAACTTTTTAAAAGTTATTTGGAAGGAAGATTCCAAAGAAAATCAGTTAATAATGTCTTGAGCAATCTAGCACCAATAAAGTCGGGGAATCCTCAAGGATCCATAATCGGTCCAACCTTGTTTTTGCTATATACTAATAATTTGAATAAATGTAAACTGAAAGGTCATCACACATTATATGCTAATGATACTGTTCTTCTTTATTCAGGACATGATAAAGCTGCCATGAAGAATATCGTCAACAAGGATCTATATAAATATCGTGCATGGTTTATCGAAAGCAAACTAGCATTGAATACTAAAAGGGCAAAATGCATGATTTTTAAACAGAAGAATAAAGAAGGCATAGAAGTTGACCTAAAAATTAGCGGCAGAAAATTACAAAGAGGGTTTGAAATTAAATGTCTCGGTCCTACCATAGATCATCGTTTGACATGGTTGCCACACATAAATAGTTTGAGAAGACAACTAGTACCAATGATAGGAATGCCGAGAAGATATGGAGATTTTTCAATGCATATAAAGAAACTTGTATTAAACGCATTTGTACTGACAAAGCTACATTATGCGGTGGTCGTTTGAAGTCAATTGTCAAAGCAAAACCTTCGTATTACATCCCAAATACTAACTAAGGCGTGTAAAAATATTCTAAACCTTCCAAACCAAACCAACAAGACTAGTGTATCAACGGGCCAATGCACTCACCTTCTGTCAAATCATTACTATGGAGAAAGCTAAGTTTAACTTCGAATGCCTAAATTCCAGTGAATTGGAACAAAACCCCTTTATAAAAGTATCACAAATAAATCCATATAATTCCAGATATGCCAACAATTTCGTAATACTTTACGTCAGAACTGATTGACTAAAGAACGATGAAATGAATGATGCTCTGCGTATTTACAACAATCTTCCAAAAACAGTGAAAAACGCAAACTCATTATTGGTTTTTAAGAAAAGACTTAAGGAACACCTAACAAATTCAAATTAATGCTAGTAGCTAGTTTTTATAAACTCAGAGTCTTTTTTTACTGCGTCGTATTATAATATTTTTCTTCATCTCCGAAAATTGTTCACGAATCGAACTAGACTAGCAAGAAAGGAATACTTCACAGCAGTTTGTGTGCCCCCTTATACCGATGTTTTAGCATTGATTGCAGGCATACGTAGGAATCGACGACGTGTTAAGTGCAGATCGCACGAGCGTTGTGCGATGATGAAAAGTTGATGGAGAGAGCGGTAGGGAATGGAGGCATGAAAAAAAATATTTGGGGGCCGTAGGTATACATGGTAAAGACGAGATCTTCTTGAATCACTCACTTTTGCCAAGTCAAGTCAGTCGTTTTGCTTTCGCAATCTATCCATTTAGTAGGTTATCTCGGCCTCGATACTATCGAACTGAGTAAATTTATTCCCTAATTCGTGAATGCGAATTTTTTTTGCAGCGGGCCCTTGTGCTGGGAAAAGGATCCCCCCCGACACTGCAATACTAGCCTACTAGCGCATCCACGCATCCACAGACAAGGCCAATTTCGGGGAGCACCAATATCTTCGCTCGCCGAAGCAGCAGGCCATCGCTGCAGTTCTTTACGGACATTAATATCCTCCAATTCACTACAGACGGTGAAACAATTTTCCAACATACACAGTGTTGCCAACTTTGTGATTGCACTAGCTTTTCTTTTTCCTTCCATTGGTGGGTTCTTTGAAATCAATTTATCTTCCAAGATCGCGAGAGCTTGCTTCACCGGTACGCCAGTCGTAATCTTGGGGAATATCAAGGTGGCTTTAGAGCAGGTAGATCGACGATAGACCAATTGTTTATAGTCAAGCAGATACTTGAGAAATGCTGAAAGTACAAGATAGACGTAGACGAAGTTTTTGTTGAGTTTAGGCAAGCATAAAAAGTATTGATTGTAATGTACTGTACCAAATAGTGCATTGCTTTAGAATCCCTGCCAAATCAGTGAGTCTGTCAACACTGGAAAAACTGGAAACAATCGATGCCAGTCATGAAATGCAGGCAATGGAGCACGCTAGCGAAGCCGAGTAGACGTGTGTTGCTTCCGGAGAGAAATTAATTGAATAAAAAGCTAAATTAGTTGAACTCGATTGGTTTTACTCACTATCTATTCTGCCATTCTGACAGTTTAGAGGTGGGATCAGTCATGTATGCGATTAAAACGAAAAAATATATACAAAACTTGTGCCGCAATCGTGGGCTGCCGACGTCGGAAAGTAACCCGAATTAATCAAAAAGTTAGTGCAATCAGATTTCCCAGAAGCAAGCAGCACCCCAAGGCAGATAACCGAAGCTCAAATTGTGCGAGATTTAAGTGGCAACGCGAGTGGTCATGACGACAAAATCTTCCTAACGGAGGAGACGAGCGCACCCCGAGAAGCCAAGGTGGTGATGCATGGGCATGAGGTGCCACGGAGATTAAATCTTCAACAGCGTGAACGAACTTTGCTGCCAAGGGAGCAGGCATTCCTAGAATCAACGTATCGACAAACGAGAACGTTTTTCTCCGTCCGCAACACTGCGGAGATGTTGCCAAGTTTCGGCCCGAACAAGCGAGACTGGACGGCAGAACAGTTTGTTAAGCGCATATGCGAGTTGAAGGAGGTATAGGCTTGGGACGATAAATTGGTATTGCTTGCAGCACAATTAAAACTGTGCGGATATGCAAAAATATGGAACGACGAACAAACGCAAGTATTTAAAAGTTTCCCAGAGTTTGCGTGCAAACTAGTGATAGACTTTCCTACTCGAATTGACGAAGGCGATGTGCATTTAAAGTTGATGAGAATGATTCGTGCAAATTCGGAAAGTTTGGATGAATACTTTTAAAAAATGACAGCAACTGGGTGAGGGGGGGAAGTGTCAGTCGTAGCAATTATAAAGTATATCCGACGAGGCCTCAGTCATCCAGCATTGCAAAATGCTCTTGCGGCAAGTGAATTCGCAGAACTACAAGAATTTCACATGGCAATGAGCCACTTCGAAGAGAATGTTGTGCCGGCTATAAATCCGCATCAGATGCGTGCATCACGTAGTGCATTTGTGCCGCTACGCGACCAGTCGGTACGAGCGTCGAATACTAGGCCAGTCGAAATGCGCGAAACCGGACCAAAATATTTCCACTGCCGTCAGCGAAGTCATTTGACAGTGTGATGTCCGCATCCACAATGACGTCCGCGTTGCGATCATTGCCGTCGTACGGGACATAGAACAAGCGAACGCCTCGACAGAGCTCAAAAATTGACAGGATCTACACCACAGCAGTCAGATGTCATATTGCAAATACAGGAGGGGGAAAATTTATCCCCTATTGCCGCCGAAAAAAATAACTGTCAAGGGAAAAAGTATATTCGCAATAGCAGACTCAGGAAGCTCACGTTCATTATTAACTCGATCCATTGCTGATGCCATTGGGCCAGTCGACCTGACTGCAATTGAATTTTCTGGCTTCGGTGGAGGAAAATATTGCTCTGCGGGAAAAATCAAAACGGAGATGCAGTTTGATAATAGGGATTTGAAGATGGAATGTTATCTTATGCTACTCAAGTGGGAGCCAATTTCCTAAAAAGCCAATGTCTAAACTTAATCATTGAAGATGGAGTTTGTAAAATCGAAGGCAAAAAGAACTTGAACGAGGACGAGTATCGCAAGTTAGATGAACTATTATGTGAATTTAAAGATTTTTTCACCGAGAATCTATAGGAGATTGGGAAGTGTAAGCTTAGGCAGCTGAAAATCAGATTAATATCAGACAAACCCATTCATCACAGACCTCATTGCATTGCTTTTGCGATAAAACATGAGTTGACAAAAATTATAGACGAATTATTGGACACAAATATTATTCAGCCGAGTGAATCGTCATATGCTTCTCCGGTGGTACTTATAAAAACAAGTTGGGTAGACAGACCTATGTTCATGTCAGAAGGGTTTTGTACTCAACTTACGAAATGCAGTAACCAGCATCAAATAAAATCAAGAAACATGTCAAAGACGATTTTATTGGAGAAAATGTGAAATTCGAGAATCATACTATTATTAACAAAGTTGAAAGAATTTTAACAACTGAGGTATTTGTTGTAGTTATACCCATAAATATCTCCCTTGATAATTTTTTCAGATTTTTTAGATCACGGGTGTCCATTCGCGAGGGAGAAAACATATTTTTCATATTTCCCCCCCCCCCCCCACTGAAGCAAAAACGGTCAGTTTAAGAACTGTTTTGAAAAGCTCTCATAGAGAACTTTCAGTTGATACTCATATCGGCTACCTTTCATGGAATTTTTTTCAAGGGCCATTCCTCTGTGCTGTAATCATCGATTCATGGCCTATTTTTTCGAATCCTAGAATGGTTACAAAGCCCTTTTGCTAGGAGCTCTCTCCTTCCTCTTCGACTTTTTTCAATCATATGTACTCATTTCCATGATACCTATCATTCCTGCAGTTTTCATGCAAATCCTAGCAAAGCTGTAGTGTCTTAGTCGGTAAAAAGCGCATATGGCTCCATAGCCATTTGTTTCCATAGTAATACAGGGCATATTGTTCCATAGTAATACAGGAAAATTCAAACCACTATAACTTCGTCAAATACTATTCGATCTTTATGAAACTTTCAGAAAAGATCAATCTTATGAATCGTCATCTGTGTGCTAAATTTTATTGAATTTAAGGGTACCGTTTAGATTTTATTCAAGAAAACATAAAATCGATATATCATACTATTACTAACAAAATTGAGTGAATTTCAACTTTTCATGTATTTGTTGTTATTGTACTCATGAAGGCCTACATTCATGATTTTTTTCAGATTTTTCGGATAGAAGGTGTCCAATCGCGAGGGGGGGCACGCGAAAAGTTCGCATATTTCCCCTTCCCCTGCCCCCCTCGGTACTGATAAGGCAATTTGAAGACTTGTTTTGAAAAGATCTCATTGAGACCTTTCCAATGACACCCTACTCGACTACCAATGGTGAAAATTTTTTTTGAGGGGTCACCTCCCTATATGGGGAGACCCCTTAAACCCCTCTGAAAAATTTTTCCACTCCTGAACTTTCAAGAAGTCACTACTTGTGACCTTTCCACAAAGTTTCATGGCTGTAGCCTCTATAGTTTCGGAGAAAAAGCGCTGTGACATACAGACGGACGGACGGACGGACACAGGTCGTGATTGCAATAGGATTTTGTATTTTGGTACAAAACCCTAAAAAATCAGATTCAAAAGATAGATTATGTGTGGACTACCGATAACTAAGCAACATTACTGTAGTGGATGAGCTGCTAGCACAACTTGCAGATGCTGAGTTGTTCACAACTCTGGACCTGCTATCCGGATACTACCAAATCAAAGTCGAGCCAGAGTCACAAAAATATACTGCCTTTAGTATGCACGATGGGCGTTTTGAATTTAAAAGAATGCCATTCGGAGTTGTAAATGGACCAGATGTGTATGTTAGCCCCTGGGCTTCTCATTACATTTTTCGACGACTAAATGATCAAAAGCAAAAATTTTGCCGAAGGCATGGAAAATGTTCGGAAGGTACTCGAAGTGATTCGAGCAGGTAGAATTACTCTCTGCCGCTCAAAATACAGATTTTTGGAAAGTGAGATTAACTTTTTGGGCGATCGAGTGAACGCCAGCAGTATAACACCTAGGGTGATAAAAGTAGCAGCGATAAAAGATTTCTCAACACCCGGAAATGCTAACGACGTTCGAAGATTTTTAGGGTTAACCGGATTTTTTCGGGAGTATATTGAAAAATTTGCTGAAATAGCAGTACCAATTACCCACCTGCTGAAGAAAAATGCAACTCTCTTATGGGATGCTGATCAAGAAGCCGCATTTAGCTGTCTGAAGGAGATGTTATCCAACGAACCTATTCTGTGCTTGTACGATCAGACGAAAGGCCATGAGATCTAAAGGGCTGGCTGAGATGTTGTTCCAGGAAGAATCTTCGGGTGAGATTAAACCGGTTTGCTACAATAGCCGTTGCTGTAGCGAGGCAGAGACAAATTACGATTCGTATGAGCTGGAAGTACTCGCTATCGTAGCATCGTTGGAAAAGTTCCGAATCGATGTGTTAGGGAAACCTTTCACGATTGTAACAGATTGCTCTGCAGTTACCACAATGCGACTAAAGAAGCCTCTACTTCCAATGATGTCACGATGGTGGCTAAAGATGTCTGAGTATGATTTTAAACTAATTCACCGGGACAGCCGCAGGATGCAGCATGTGGATGCCTTAAGTCGTGCACCTACCGAAAACACCACTGAAGTTGTTGAGAGGATTTTAACAGTCAAAATTACCAACGAAGCCTGGGTGGTTACAATGCAACAACAGGACGAGGCACTACGGAATATCACGCGGATAATTCGAGGCGAACCGTGTTCCGACCAGCTGGCGCAGTTACGGGGAAATCACGTACTGGAAACCAACTGACTATATCGGAAAGTGCGGGGAGAGCTTCGATGGGTCGTGCCCAAAGCTGTACGCTGGAGAGTTGTGAAGAAAGCTGATGATGACCGAGGACACTTTGGGGTGGACAAAGCATTAGAACAGATACGACCCTATTATTGGTTTAAGCGAATGCGAAAATACATTAAGGGATATATCGCTGCCTGTATCGAATCCTGTTATTTTAAAAGGGCCGCTGGAAAGTCACTTAGGAAACTGTATGTTAGCCCAGCTGTCCCTATCCCGTTCGAAACGATACACGTAGACCACCTAGGATCCTTTCCTAAAAGTACCGCTGGAAATCAATACGTGCTAGGAATATCTGACTCATTTTCGAAATATATTCCGGTAAATACTGTAAAGCCGGCGAGTATGCTCCAAATAATTGATGCGCTAAATGATCTAACTACCTTTTTTAGCTTCCGCGACGAACTATATCAGACCAAGGCGCAGCCTTCACTTCCAAAAAGTTTGAAAGTTATTGTGCTGATAACGATATCAGCCATGTTTTAAATAGGGTTAGATTCCCCAGGGCAAATGGCCAAATCGAAAGATAACGATAACGAACGCAAATGGGACCGAAATCTTAAAAGGCTTCAATTTGTTTTAAATTCCCAAGCCGAATGCGATTGTATTTCGATACCAACTACGTGATATTCTCCCAAATAACCTGCTCGGAGCGCTACAGCAGTTCGATGGGACTAAGTCCACGGAAATTTGCCATGCCGAAATCGCGAATAGAATCAGCATCGAAAAGCAAAAATGGAAAGAACGTTTCGACAAACAACACGGGCCACCAAAACAGTTTGCGGTTCATGATCTGGTTGTGGTCGATAGCGTGCCTTCTGTGACCGGAGAATCTCGAAAATTACAGCCGCGCTACAAGGGACCGTATGTAATTGATCGGGTATTGGTTTGCGTCTGATACCTCTGTTACAAATATGCCACCACCCTGCCTGTACTGGCGTGATGATTGCACCTCACCATACACTACCACAATTTCTTTAGAAATAAGAAGAACCTTTTTTCTTTCATTTAAATACAACAAATCTTTATTTTCGTTTGATAATCCGTTATTTTGCACACACAAATGCTTTGGTTATTGTTGAATTACACATTCTTTGCCATAAAGGGGTCATTTATAGAACTCCTAATTTCCATTATTAAAATAGAAACATTCTATAGAAATTAATTCA
Organism: Odontomyia ornata; assembly: GCA_963969285.1. NCBI lineage: Eukaryota > Metazoa > Arthropoda > Insecta > Diptera > Stratiomyidae > Odontomyia > Odontomyia ornata. Next base: position 446,511,111 of record OZ017738.1, read on the forward strand.
AAGCAATCTCCACTTGAAAAATATTTATGTTGATGTACTGTTGATGGCGAGTACTGTTGATGGCGTTTACTATGTTTTATATTCAATGGTGTTCGTGGATAAAGGTTAGAACCAGAGTTTCACCGGCTTGGGCCTAAAGAAACTCTGATTTCGACTCGAGGAAATGTCCACTTTGACTCCCGTGGATCCTTTTCCTAGGAAATTTCTGTACTCGTGTTGAACTAGACATAAAAAAAGAATTGTTGAATGGATCGAACTCACTTTAGCGCAATCGTGAAGGTTGTCAAAAAGGTCATTGCGTTACAGTTTATTTTTAAACACTGATCGAAATAATTACTCATAAAATAGCTAAAACTAGAGTTTCACCAGCTTAGGCCTAAAGAAACTCTGTTTTAACCCCTTATACTTAAGTTTTGTTAATGGCCAAAATATATCTTCTTTACAGCGAACTTCTTAGCAGATAACGTCCACAATTGACTCCGGCAGTCTCTCCTTGAGACTTGTGTGAATGCTGGCTACTTCGTCCAATTCGCCAGTAGCTTAAATACAAACAAATTGCTTGCATTGCTAGTGGGAGTCAAAGACCTTAGCTTCAGTTAACCGCAAAACGCTGAGTTTGTTAGTGTGCTAGTTCCCCTTAACCTGCTTAATGAATGCATTCCTCTCTTGTTCCTCGGGAATAATCTTGTAGCATGAAAAGGAATGCCAGCTCCGATCTTATGCTTTTGCTATTTTCGTCTTCAGCATTCATATATCTGAATATTCGACGACTTCTCCTCATATGATTTCTGAGTTGGTTGTTGCAGCAAATTGATACTCAGTTGACCGGATTGCGCATAGTACACACATTCAATTGTGTACATGTTCCCCATGTGCTTTCAATATGGAACCATGTATGCGTGTGGAATTCGCCGGGGAGCCAATTTAGTGACTTGGCCAATGAAACGTAAGATACAAGGCTCTTATATACAATAAAATGCGATTATATATTCTGTATAGGGTGTCGCCGTTCCGCAAGTATGGGCGGTGAAGCATACATTGCTTGTTGGCTCGCAGAAAAGCGCTGCGTGCGACGAACGAGGCATTTCTATTTAATTTGGCACTGGAATATATGATTAGAAAGCTACCTTTCGACACAAGGGGTGCGTTATTATACAAGTCAGGCCAAGTGGTAGCTATTGCGGATGGCATCCACATCTTGTCATGGTCGTTAACAACCGCCATAGAACTTTTCCTGAAAGTCGACAGCGAAGCAAAAATAGTTAGGCTACAAATCAATGAGAATAAAACAAAGCTCACGACACAGTCGAGAAAAGAAGCTGCAATTGGATGGTCACATAAATCGTATGGGCCAATAATAGACATCCAAAAAGGTATTCATTGTGAGCTGAAGGGCGGAGACCAGTGGGGAAACCGAGGAAACACTGTTTTTCTTTTTTCCGCACCTGGTGGCTTAATCGTCGCTCTAATCCTACGAGTCTTAGGCACTAACTTAAACTGAAGCCACTTCTTTAAAAACGCAATGTCCTCGCTAATTCTTCCCTGCGCCTTCTTCATCTTCAAAAAATAGTAGAAATCGGGAACAAATTCGATGTTTAGTGCTTCCAAAATATCCTTTATTTTTATGTTCTCCATTAAAACGCCATTTGTTTTTATTCGCAAGCTACATATTTATTTTTTCCTGCTTTTTTTTCAAAAAAGGAGTCAAAATGGGCCAGCAAGGTCCGACGGCTTTCCAAAAAAAAACAAATAGAAAATAAATTATTTTAAAATGTTTGATACTTGGTAGAATTCGATACATCCGAAGGAAGTTTATTTGGTTCAAGTTTAAATCACTTCATTTTCTTATATTAGCTAATGGTAAAATAAATGATGGTGTACAAAAAAACGATTATTTGTTTTTCCTAATTGTAGGCGTCTTGATTATTTTACCTTCTGTTCCGAAATTTAGTACACTGGACCTGGCAACATTAGTTAGAACCCTTCGTTTGTTACCCCAGTTGACTATCTTTGGTAAAAAAATGTTTGTGGTTCCCCGCGCTATATGCGAAGAACTCCCTCGAAAGCATTTGAATTTGCTTTTTTATTATATATATATATATATATATATATATATATATATATATATATATATATATATATATATATATATATATATATATATATATATATATATATTTATATAAATATATATATTATATTATATTGAACGATTTTAACCAAAAAGACTATATCAAGGCTCCACAATAATTACATAGGCTCGCCTACAAATCAATATGGAAATACCGCAAATAACGATGACCAATGATATAATCCTTGCTGTATCTTCATGTCGGAAAACTTAGCCCTCAAAATTTTTTTCCAAAATTGTACTCTCCATGAAATTTTCATTTTCAATTTTTCTTTTCACCTGGAAAAAAAACTTTCTCTGATAATTATCAATAGCCTCCATCTGTCTTTCAAGACTCATTGGAATCAGGAATATAAAAACTACGAAACATCTGCTCCAATATCTTTCTTATTTCTGTGGATTTTCGAAATACATGTAGATGTATATTTGTGTAGCCAAATGCTTTGATACATTATAATCACGAAATCCCATCTGCATACCTTTCTTGAGGCAGATTCACGTGAACGGCTTTTAAAGAAAACCCGCCAATCGAGCATATGGCGCTTGTAAATTGGAACTACCTCAGCGCTATGAAACAAGGTATACAAAATTCATGCTATAGATGCCTATAATTTTTTTTCGGAGCGTACGAGTATACAATTGCACCTTAGAAGGAGCAGCGTGAGATAACTGCTTTGTATTTTTGGTTCTGAATATTCTCATTCGTTTGAATTGATTCGGCAGAAACCAAATTGCAGAACATAACATACAGGGGGCTCTTTTCAGCAGCTCATATTTATTATGCATATTAGCCTCGTTTAATAGGAGGAAGCAATTCAATGGAGAAAGGAAAAGAAAGACAATTACGTTGTCTAATAATAAGAAACGACGAATATTTCGTTATTCATAATTCCAAAAACTAAGCCTTCTGGATTGATTCTTCCATTTTTTGCCAAATTTTCGTTATAGTTATGTTTTCCCTTCAAGACATTTGATCCGCTATCATGACCGCAACTTTAAGGATATCAAAATAAATAAACAACTTACATATACTTGTAGGCTTATGTACGAATGCGTATCAATATTTTTATGTCTATAACTCAGCTTGATTCTTTTCCTTTTAATACAGAAACTTCATAAGGCTTTACTCGATCTTATTGAACTGCGACCTTTCTCTGATTTTGCCCAAGTAAACGATTCCTTTTTTGCTTTGTATGGTACAAAGGAATTGAATGCAGTATAGCATACGAGTATAATACTCGTTATACACAGGCAAACATCCAAGTAAGACGATATTCATAATATTGATTGGAGACTAGTGAACTGAAACAAAATCATCTCCTGTAGCCACTATTTGCTTCGTTAGTTACATTCAATGAATAGGGAAAGGATCAAGAAGAAATTGTATTCTTCCGGAGTAATTGGGTCATGAAATTGAGAATTTTCGTTATAGAACAGAAACGTTATTTCCAATTTGACTTTATTAGGAAAGGGGATGAAATCGATTGCCTACAATATAATCGTTAAGCCGTCGAAAATTATCAATTCTTAGTAATACCTTAATGCAAATTTCTGTGGAGACTTTCACCATGCAATAAGTTTCTTCTAAAAGTCTTTTACTCAATTTAAAAAGGATAAAAATAAATAATTCCTCTCAAATTCAAGTTATTATTAAAAGCAAATACATTTTCCACCGTTGACAATATAACAAAAAATCTGCATTTAAAAATTCATCTTCATCCTAGCTTGGCACTCGTCCAGGATGGAAATTCAAGGGAAAAAAATGTATCTCTCAAGTCTGTCTAAAGTTGGGTAAAAGCTTTCAGGTGGAATTGTAAAATCCTGTCCAATATTTGAGACAGAGTCTCCATCTACTTCCAAGAGAGCTGATAACTTCCATCAAGAAATTTTCCACTTCGTAACGAGAATAATGCAAGCAATCTGAATCATGAATTTTCATCGGTCCTGTCCTTATTCCACATTCACAACCACCAACTTCTTGTCTACCATTCGCTTTCTATTCAATGTCCTCCGTCATCTCGGTGTACCATTAAGCAAAATGAAAAACTCACAAAACGACGCAAGGATTCCTTCCACCCATTCACGACATTTTGCAATCCTTTTTCCCTTATCGCATCTTCATACCAACGTTAAATGTCACCACTATGAAAGTTTTAATTTAACCGCGAAAGATAGTTCTGTTGTAATGTCTTCAAAAGTTAATACGTGTACGAGCGGCAATCGGGAAAGAGGGCGAAGAATTACATTTTAACGCTGCCAAGGATGATCTTGCTGATGGCATGATGCGATGCGATGTTTTTTTCCCATCATCATTTACACATTGTCGTTATTTCGTTTATTACTTGTTTGTATGTTCGTCAGTTTGTTCATACGAGCTTGGCTCTTATTCCTTTACGTTAACAGCTTTAATTGAAATTTTTATTTGGAGCGTGAGTGATTCGTTGAAACACATTTTAGTGGTTTGAGGATTGAATGAATGCATAAAAGGCTGAGTGAAAGGCATGCAACCGTGAAAAGACTGTTAGTAAACAGTAAAGTAAGAGAGGGACTAAGGAAAACAAAAGGATTGAATGGATTCAAATGTTGCATATGTGGAGTAAACTGATTTTTACAGAAAGACGTTCTCTGTTGGGGCTAATGGGAATTTAGATGTTGGTAACCAAACCAAGGGCATTTAAATGGTTTGGGTGATTGAATATCGATTTATTAAGTCTTTGTTTGCATTAACTGGGAACCGAAAGCGATAAGTTTTTATAAGATTTATGATTAAATTCCGTATGTTTTGAGCCAATGATTCAGCCTGATAATAAGATCTGCGGTTTGGGGACGTTCCCATTTAATATATGTGGCGATTAACACATCTCCTACTGGATAAAGTTACGCTGTTCAGCGCTGAAAGTGGCTTGAGCACTAGATTTTCTTCTTCCAGCTTTAGTCGGCATCGTTTTTACATAACCAGTATATCCTATGTATACTGGCATGAACTGGGAGCTCATTTTGATGTGTATCCTATATACATCATAAAGGCTCCCGGAGAGAGATCTCGCTGTACGCCACTTGCCTGCTATTTTATCCATCAACTAAATCAACAAAGACGAGAGTTAACGTTAAAAAATTAATTTTATTGCACTGTTCATTTTTTAAAACGTTTATAATTTACAACCGAATTGATTCGTTTCATTTTCACTTATTTAATTATTTTAAACTTCTATCAATAATGAGTGAAGCGTTTTTCACTTGACCTGTCGCGTTTCACAGGTGAGCATCAGCCTGTAGTGGGAACTAAGGAGACGGGTTTGTGGATCGGGGTGGCCACACGGCGTGAAACGCCAAAAGGCCGATGGAGGATCGTGGCTTAAGCCAACACGTCACCCCTTAGTCGTACACTGAACAGCAATTCCAACTCAAACTTCAACCGCGTAATTACTCGATGTACTTAAAGAATGGGTAGCAGCACGCTCCCTTATGGACTTGAACACGACTGCTGCTCAAAAGTTCCTCCACAACTATAAATACTAATTCAACTTGAGCTTTTGATCTACTTCGCCGTTAAAATCGCTGAGGCGATGAGAACGTGAGCTCTCTTTTACTAGGAACCCCTCCTCCCCGCTTTACCTTATTATTTTGTAGATGATGAGAGCCATTCTACAATATTCACGATATTATCATAGCCAGCTGTGGGTAAATATTTTGCATATGAGCGAGTAAAGCTTTCTCTCCCATATTCGCCGCAACTCGGGTAGTGAAAGCTTTTAACTTTGACCGCTATAGTCTCCCTTACTCATACATAGAGCTTTTTGCTTGTGATTAATCGCCAACGTGTACGCGTCATCCAAATGCTCAAGCTTAGCAGCGGCATATTGGCCACAACGTGCATCGTTATAATTTGCTAGCGCTTATCCGTGCTAACTCCTAAGTTGAACAGTGTTGTTTATCTGCCATAATTGCCGTCATTTGCTGACGCTTTTAGCGCTGAACGGTAGGCGGGAGTTCCATGCGCTCATTCATAACATGAAGCCTTCATTTCCAGGCGCTAAACGGTAGGCGGGGAGTTTCTTTTGCTCGTTCATAGCATTGTTAGACCGCGATTAAATTTTTCCATTTATTTTATTTTGTCTTTTCTATTTATTATATTTTGTGTGGGTAATAAATAATTGTTTTGTTTAAAATTGCGTCCATATTTGGTGACCCGGATGTGATCGGAGAATACACGCTAAATTTAGGCCTGAATACGTTTGTGTGGTTCGCGAAGTGACGCCAAGGAAAATGTCTACCGAAACTAACACGGAGACGACGAAAACTAGCCACCACCAATTGCGCATAGGCCTTAGCAAACAATTAATTTGTTGAAGCATCAAGGATGAGAAAATTACCGACGTTTTATAAGCCGAATCCAGTGTATTGGTTCGACCATGTTGAAGCTGCATTTCATACGCATCACATAACACAGAACGAAACAAACTTCAAATATGTGATTCATTATACAGAGGCCAATATTCTACCTCACGTCATTTCCATCGTGCGAAACCCACCAACTGAAAATAAATACGAAACAGTGAAGCAACGAATTTTGATGGCATTTGCGGAATCTACTGAGTCTAAGTTGAGGCGCTTAAAACAAGGATTACAGGGTCTGAATAATAAGTAACTGGACTGACCTCAGGAAATATGTACAATTTTTCTTTAGAAATCTTCAAAGTAGTCCCCATTGGAGTCGATAACACGCTGATACCGGATTTTCCAATCCCCGAACGCTCCCTGGAAGTCGGCAGCCTCGATGCTGCCTAGAGCCCTCGTCGTAGCACGTTGAACGTTTTCCAGAGTCCCGAACCGCGTCCCCTTAAGGTGTCTCTTGATCTTGAGGAACAGAAAGAAGTCCGCTGGTGCCATATCCGGGCTGTAAGGAGGCTGTAGCAACGTTGTTTTCGACTGTTTGTCCAACTGCTCGGTGACGAGCAGGCAGGTGTGCGACGGAGCATTGTCGTGATGGAGGATCCACGAATCGACAATCTCCGGATGGACTCGGCGAACCCGGGCGGTTAGTCGACGGAGCACCTCTCTCTAGTACTGGCCGTTTACAGTTTGGCCAGGTGGCACAAACTCTTTGTGAACAATGCCTTTCACGTCAAAGAAAGCAATGAGCATCGACTTCACCTTCGATTTGCTCATGCACGCCTTTTTCGGTCGTGGTGACGCCGGTGTGTACCACTCTGAACTCTGCCGCTTCGTCTCAGGATCGTATACGAAAGCTCACGTCTCGTATCCTGTAATAACGTGGTTAAAAAACTTTGGTTCGGTTGCTCGATCGTACGCTCCATTTTCACTCCGACGACGTAACTGAACACGCACTCCGCTCTCACTCGATGCTATCTCTCCAAGCGCTTGGAGGCAACTGCTGCAGCTCGGTTCCCTTTACCTAGACTCCCACCACCACTACAGCACCAGATACCGGTTAGCAGACGCTTTGACGGCGCGGGGCAGGCTCAGTTCAGTTACTTATTATAAAGACCCTGTAAATCCGGATGGAAGGAAGCTTTCGGATTACCTACAGGATCTTCGCAACACTGAAAGGGAGCAAGTAACCATGCTACGATCGCTGCTCCTGAAACAGCTCCCGGAAAATATTTGTGTGCTAATTGCAATATCGAGCGAGCCCGACATTGAAAAATTGGCGAAATGGCAATTTGATAATCAAACTTCAGCAACCTTCCAATGTTGTGGCAGCCCACGAAGAGTGAACGAATGATATTTTACATCAACTTGTGAGTTGAGTGGATCGCCTGGAGTTGCGTGCTCGAAACTGTTCACGCTACAGACCTAGGACCAGAAGAGGCCGAGCAAATACACGCCCCAAAAAAAGAAAAGCGAAGGAAAAACCAGGGTCAAAAAGGATATATCTAGGCGTAAAAAAGAACTATTATATAGATCTGAAAATTGCCCCGATGATGTGAATTGGCTCGAAGTAGAAATAGAAAATAGTCACATAGTAAACTGTTCTATAACGGAGCAAGAATCTTCCATTCACGACTTAAAAAAGTCCCAACCAAAACTAATTATGATAATAAATATGCGTTAACAAATTTTTTTGGACACATTTACATGCGTAACACTTCAGGTAGGAGGATGTGCATAGGAAATTTGTTTCATAGTGTTATGTAGGGGGAGCATTAATGTGAAACTAAAAAATAAATGCGTTACGTAGTATGTGAACGTCTCCTTAAATACTCGTATTATCAAATTTTGAAGAATATACTATACACTATACTATGTATGAAAGAATGTGTTTTTTTAATTAAATCAGATTTTTTATTGAATATAATCTCCATCCACATCAACGTACTTTTTCCAACGATCCTCCAATAACTTTATACCATTTTTGTAATGATTTTCCGGAAGTTCTGCTTTGGGATCAGATAAGTTGGGACTTAAAAACCGAAATAAGTATAGGTGGGGACTTTTTTTTAAGTCCCAACTAATGAAAAAAATCCCAACCAAAAACATAGCATTGATTGGGACATATTTTTTGGTTGGGATTTTTTTCTAAGTCCCAACCAAAAAAAAAATACCAACGAAAAAAATAATATTGGTTGGGACATCGTTTTTTGGTTGGGACTTGTTGCAAGTCCCAACCAAAATAAATATTATTGGTTAGGACTTTTTTTAAGTCCCAACCAATAAAAAAAGTCCCAACCAAAAATATAATATTGGTTGGGACATATTTTTTGGTTGGGACTTTTTTAATAAAAAATAGTCCCAACCAAAAAAATTATATAGGTTGGGACATATTTTTTTGGTTGGGCATTTTAAAAAAAAAATGATATTGGTCCCCACCAACACAATAATATTGGTTGCCATACTATTTTGGTTGGGAGTTGTTTTAAGTCCCAAATAATAAAAAAAGTCCCAACCAAAAAAATATTATTGGTTGGGACTTTTTTTAAGTCCCAACCAATAAAAAAAGTCCCAACCAAAAATATAATATTGGTTGGGACATATTTTTTGGTTGGGACTTTTTTAATAAAAAAAAGTCCCAACCAAAAAAATTATATAGGTTGGGACATATTTTTTTGGTTGGGCATTTTTAAAAAAAAATGATATTGGTCCCCACCAACACAATAATATTGGTTGCCATACTATTTTGGTTGGGAGTTGTTTTAAGTCCCAAATAATAAAAAAAGTCCCAACCAAAAAAATAATATTAGTTGGGAAATATTTTTTTGGTTGGGACTTTTTTTAAGTCCCAACCAATAAAAAAAGTCTCAACCAAAAATGTATATTGGTTGCGACATATTTTTCTGTTGGGACTTGTTTCAAGTCCCAACCAATAAAAAAAGTCCCAACCAAAAAAATAATATTGTTTGGGACATATTTTTTTGGTTGGGACTTTTTCTAAGTCGCAACCAATAAAAAAAGTCCAAACCAAAAAACTAATATTGGTTGGGACATATTTTTTTTTGGTTGGGATTTTTTCTAAGTTCCAACCAATAAAAAAAGTCCCAACCAAAAACATAATATTGGTTGGGACATATTTTTTGGTTGGTGCTTTTTCTAAGTCCCAACTAAAAAGATAATATTGGTTGGGACATATTTTTTTGGTTGGAACTTTTTTTTAAGTCCCAACCCGTAAAAAATGTCCCAACCAAAAAAATAATATCGGTTGAGACATATTTTTTTTGGGACTTGTTTCAAGTTCCAAGCAATAAAAAAAGTCCCAAACAAAAAAATAATATTCGTTGGGACATATTTTTTTGGTTGGGACTTTTTTTGAGTCCTAACCAATAAAAAAAGTCCCGCGTGTTCGCGACAGCACTTTGACAGCTGCGAGTAGGATTGAGCAAGGTTGGAAATTTTTCTTGTTTGCAATGGCCATGATTGCCGGTAGCCAACCGTGAGCTGGGTGTGACGAAGGTCGTGGAATATGCGGAAAATATTGACATCAAATCTATGTACATTGAATGTTTATTTTGTCTGCAACGTGTAATGCTCGGCGTTGTTTAATTTATGGAGAACTATTTACCAATTCCAAGGAATTTCAATCGGCCAATGAGCATTTAAATTGAACGTAAACTGGTGGAAGAAAATTCGCAAGATAAAAAAAATTTTATCGCACAATGGACAATCTCGAACGACTTTCAGATGAGGAGCTGCAACAGCGCTTGTAAAATAGGCACGGAAGGACAATGTGCTCCTCTAGATAAAATACCAATTTATTCGAGGTGCAGGTACAGGAGGACATTGAAATACGGTTGGCATTTCAATAACGGTAATTATTGCAAATTATATCATTTCTAAAGGCTAACTTATTTGAGTATTAGTGCATGTGTCACTTTTCGTGTAGAAGCGTATAGCGGTGTTACTTAAAAAGTGACGAATTTTAGCATTGATTCGGGTCGTCTTGTAGAGTACATGTTGGTAGTATACGTGTATGTGTAATGATTTAGGTATCGGGTAAGAATACTTTATTTTTATGTTAATTAACTTTAAAGATAAAGATCCTTTATGTTACCACGATCGTAAAATTAACGCCGCAAATGCGGAAATGATATATGATCGATCGGTTTCACGTGATTTCCACTTACGTGTCAAAAGGCGTAAGTGGAAATCACATGAAACCGTTTAGCTATGATGATTATGTTTGCGGCACATGCTTATATTTAAACTATGTTTTCCCTTCAATCAGCCTCCACTAAGTAGCATTGCAACTCCGGACCTCCCGACTGAGTGGCTTGACATGACTACTTAGCGCATGAACTCCATACGAACACAAATTCAAAAAGAAATTGATGCGTCATTTACGTACTTGTTCATGGGAGCTTATTTCTCGCCGATACCGTTAACCGTCCAGGTTTTGCGGAAACCTTCTTCGAGGCTGCCAGTGAAGAGCTCGACATTTAATTGATTATCTGTCGATGCGCGGTCAACTAACAGATTCGGTTACAAATTTAGTCACGGTGCCCACAGTTGAAAATCATGAATGGAAGGATGGTGTCCAAGCACTCATTGATGCGTTAAACCTTGAAACTCAAGTCATGAGGAGCATCCGTGATGTTATAGGCAACTGTGAAAGTGCTAAAGTTAACGACTTTCATCTCGTGGACTATTTAATTCTTAAAGAAAAAAACAAATAGAAAGAAGGACGAAATTTTATTTTTCTCGATATTAGTATTGTTTTACTATTACAGATTCAAGTTATCTTCATAATAATAAAAGTTTCATTTAAAATAGTGAAAGTATTGCAATATATTGCAAACTTTTCACTTCCTTATACTTCAAAGCCAATGATTATTTAAACATAAGAGATATCTTCTTCAAACCAAATTGAATTTTGTTTTACGAGATCATCTATTACAGTGTATAGTTTAAGCAAGAAAAACATTTTTCCTATGGTGCATAATCACGATTATATTTCACATTCACATCATTGATAATTTTTTGAGTATTTAAAAAAAAACAGAAAAACCGCAAACGAAAATATTCTAAAAATTTTCTAGATCTTAAGTTTAATTTGGCTTCCGAAGCAAAGAAAAATGAGGATACGGCAACTCGTTTTTTTCAATATTTACAAAGAAAATGAAAAAAAAAACGCAATTATTTATTCTTGTTTAACCTTTAACTATGGACGTGTGGTCTCACAGCCCGCTTGCTGTTTGTGATTCTTGTGCCCCCTCCTCCCGCGTACCCCACGCGTATGCTGACCTCAGTAGCTTCGGTTTTAGTGGCGAAACGACCGTTGAGAGTGAAGGTTCTTTCGCCGGCTGAATTTTGCGTGAGAAGTTTCGCTTTATATTTTGAGTGCGGTCTGTGAGACCGCGCGTCCACGTTTGTGTTATAAATTGACGCTGACGGTGGTTTTGTATGTCTTAGATTTTGTAAACTAAATGTCAAAAAATGATCAACCAACGACTGCAGGCAAACGAATATCGAGTTTGTTGACTCAGAGAGCCAGTAAAATATTGCGGTTAGATGATCCTTATTTGAAGACGAGTTTCAACGATCAGTGTGACAGCGATGGGGATGGTGATGATTGTTTGTTTTATGAAACTGACATTGAAGAAAACCACTCGAGTGCACAAGAGATTATTGAAGAAAGTGGTAGTACTACCAGAGCTGACGGTGACATAAAGAGATCGGATAGTGAAAGTTCAGATGACGACAATATACCTATAGCACAGTTACGACCCTCAAAGTATTACTATGGTTAAAAATCGCCACGAATCGGCTACAGAACCACCTTCCAGAAGAGTTCGCACTCCACAGCGTAATATAGTGTTGAACAAATCTTTACTGCGCCTGACTTGAAGACGAAAAGAAAGATCCTATATTTTGATGAAGAAATGCGACAAACCATTTTGACATGGACTTACTTCAAAATTTATTGATTTTAGAGCCAACTTAAAGCGGTAAGACAGGTCAGAATTAAAAGAAATTGACATGATAGAGCTCAATGTCTTCTTAGGATTATTATACGATTCTGTCGCCCTGAAATCAAATCACGAATCTTTCAGTTTTATATTTGCTACTGATGCAACAGGTTGTGAAATATGTCAGAAACCAGATTATTAGTTCTTCTGAACTACCTACGTTTCAACAACCTAGCAGATTGCGCTGAGAGAATAAAGACCGATAAACTGGCCGCTATTTCTGGAATATTTGATAAGTTTATCACTAATTCTCAAAAACTATATCAACTTAATGAATATGTTACTATTGAAGAGATGCTAGTGGAGTTTCGTGGAAGAAGCCACATGATTTCGTACATACCCCAGAAACCCGGTAAATATGGCCTACTTATTCTTGCCTTGTGTGATGCGAACACATTTTACTTTTATAATGGTTATTTATATTCAGGAAAAGGTAGCGATGGCGCCGGACTATCAGCTGACGAGAAAAAATTTCTTGTTCCCACTCAATGCGTGCTACGCTTGACACAGCTTTTACAAAGAACCAATCGTAACGTGATAGCAGACAACTGATTCTCGTCTATTGAACTTGTAGATGAACTGTCTGAGCGTAACCTAACGTATATTAGGACTCGCAAAAGAATAAAAGAGAAATACCGAATTTATTTCAGGCACAGAAGCCTAGAGAGATTGGTTCAACTTTATTTGGTTTTACGAACGACAAAACTATGTGTTCTCATGTGCCAAAGAAGAATAAAGCTGTGCTCCTGATATCATCTATGCATCACGATAATACCATTCATGAACATTCAAGGAAACCCGAGATGATATTATTCTATAATTCCATCAAAGGGGGGTTGATGAAACGAACAAAAAATGTTCAATTTATTCGAGCAGTCGCCGAACAAGGTGGCCTATGGTGATTTTTCACAGAGTTCTGAACTTGTGTGGAATTAATGCCTACACTTTATTCAATCAACATCAAGACAAAAAACAAGAAAGAGGTAAATTTCTGAAGAAATTGGTATGATCCCTGGTGGTTCCACATATGCAAAGACGAGTTATAAACCCTCATTTGCCAAAAGAATCAGTTACGACGCTGAAACGAGTTTTGGGCCCTGATATGCCATCCTAAGAGCCACGAAGTCAAGAAAATATAGTTCCTAAACGTTAGACGTATAAACTATGCCCACCAAAGATAAAAAAAAAGACGACATACGCTTTTGTAGGCTGTAAACAGCCAATATGTCTACAATGCTCTAAGCTGCTATGAAAAAACTGCCATTTAATATGCCAAGTAGGGCCCTTATCGAAATTTTTAAGGTTTAGTTTTGAGAAGATTATGTTGAGTTTTTTTATGTTCTTTGTTCTTTATATTTTATCGTAAAAGAAGTAAAACAAATTAAAAAAGTCATTTTCCTGTGGTAATATATCTATGAAGTGATCTCAAGCTAATAAGTCTGAAAAGTGCCTTTGATTGTTATATCATTAGATTTAGTTTAAAGTAAATACATTTTTCATTAAAATTACATCTTTTATTTACATTTAGTAACACTTCTAAGCGATAAAAACAAAAATGATACCATACTTACTCATCCAGGTAGAAACCAGCCCGTAAAGATAGCGATCTGTGAGGCCGTCCGTCCATAGTAGTGTAACAAAAATGGAACGTCCATAGTTAAATTTTAACATTGGTATATAAAAAAATAAATTTACATTGAATTGTTAAAACTTGAAAACTCGGTTTTTCCCTTTCTTTCAACCTCACCGCATATAGGATCCGCATCGATGGCAGACTCCTCCACTTAAATGGGCTAGCTATCGGGCGCACTCTTCTTTATTAGGGTTTTGTACTAAAATACAAAGCCCTATTGCAATCACCAACTGTGCAAAACTATAGAAGCTAAAGCAATGAAACTTTGTGGAAAGGTCAAAAGTGGTGACTTCATGAAAATTTTGGGATGGAAAAATTTTTCAAAAGGTTTTAAGGGGGTCTCTCCATGTAGGGAGGTAACCCTTTAAAATTATTTTTTCACCATTGGTAATCCGAGTAGGGTCTCGATGAGATCTTTTTAAAACAAGTCTTTAAATTGCCTTATCGGTACCGAGGGGGGCAGGAGAAGGGGAAATGTACGAACTTTTGGCAATGGCTATCGAACAATATGCGCTCAGATACTACAGCTTTACTAGGATTTGCATGAAAATTTCAGGAATGATAGGTATCATGAATATCTTTGAGAGTCAGTTCAACTAGTGGTATCAGTAATCGTAAAACCAAACGGTGGCTACTTTAAATGCGAAGATTGAATAATTTTGAGGTATTTTTCTGCAACTTCAACGTTTAACGTGCACTTGATTCAATCTAATGAATGACTGAAGATGAGTACTTACAATTAATACTCATACGTAAAACAAGTCGAGGAGGTAGGAGAGAGCTCTTAGCAAAAGGGCTTTGTAACCATTCCAGGATTCGAAAAAATTGGCCATGAGTCGATGATTACAGGGGCGTATCAAATGAAAGTTCATTATGGGATCTTTTCAAAACAGCTCTTAAGCTGACAGTTTTTTCTTCAGTGGGGGCATAGAGGGGGGGAAATACATGAAAAATGTGTTTCCTCTCTCGTGAATGGACACCTGTGATCTTAAAAATCTGAAGAATTTGTCAAGGGAGATATTTATGAGTATAACAATAACAAATACCTCAGAAGCAAAATTCGTTCAACTTTGTTAAAAAAGGTATAATCTTCGAATTTCATATTTTCTCCAATAAAATCGTCTTTTACATGTTTCTTGATTTTATTCGTTGCTGGTCACTACATTTTGTATGTTAAGTACAAAACCCTTCTGCCATGAGCGTAGGTCTGTCTACCCAACTTGTTTTTTGCTTAACAGGGGCTCTTGCCGGGTAGAGTGGCCTTCCCCTCGCGTGCCCTTTATGATTAGGGTTATGTGATGTCATTGCATGACGCTATGGCATAAATCGGTTACGTTTGTATTCCTCATTTGAGGGATTTTCACTCAAATGGGAAATACTTTGCTACGTCTACGTTTGGATCTTGATCCACTCTTATTTGTGGGTCCTAAGGATCGTCAGTAACGATGAAGTCTCTGTCAGTCCGTCCGTTTTCTCAAGGCCCTATTTGTCCTCTGAACCAGCAATTGGATAGCCATTAACAGGTTACCTCCTTTTTTCGACTCCGGTCGATGATGAAAGAACCTTCTCGGGAATTCGTGGATGCGAGAAGTATTTTTTTGTAGAACCCGCCCCACGACACCGCAAGGCTAGCCTGCCAGCGTATTTACGCGTCCCTAGACAAGGCCAAATCTTGACGGATGTCAACATCCTCCTCCGTTGAGGCAGTAGACCATCACTGCAGTTCTTCTCGGTCATTCATATCTATCCACTTCACTACAAAACGCCCTAAAAAGGATCAAATAAATTTTATGAAAGCGGTGCCAAATCAATTTCCTAATTTCAACATATCCACCATCGCATAAGAAACAATTTATTTCATCCTTTTCAGGACATTTTGAAGTCGGTTTTCTTCTTTTCCTAAAAGTTTTTTTTCCTTTTCTCGTTGTACTCCACAAATTCGTCAGCTTGTAGTTCTTTTCTCTTAATTATGTCGAACTGAAATTTGATTGCAGTGGTTTTTGCGGCCAAAAGATAGACACATCAAAAATACTGCAAGGCTTTTTGACTATTTCTCGGCGTTAAAAATCAGTTCCACGACAGAGTTCATTGTCAGCATTTTGTAATTTTTGTAAATATATTAATGGAGAATATCCGTTTTTTTATAAAACTTCACTCATAAACTATAAATCATCACTCAATCATCATAAACATTTGAAATAATAAATCAAAGATGATGCATAAACATAAATTTAAAAAGCAAAATCACTACAGAACCTCAGTATAATCCCTCGGCGACTTTTTATAAAATAACCTGAAAATCCCGTCAAACACACAAAGGAAACGTCTGAAAGTCATCGACACTAATCCAAACGATTTATTCAAACATTATTCAAATTAAATCAACTATGACACGCCATTAGAAATCCTTCTCGCAGGAGCTCGTCTGAAAAGCATAAAAATTCAATCTCATCTTTCATCTTGTTGAAAAGCCGCCTCGAGCGGAGCACAAACTATCACTTACCCTCACGACCGCCATCATCATCATCAGTCAAACGGTGGCGACAAAGACGAGAGCACAAAAAAAATGTAAATTGAATATCAACAGACCTTTTCACTCTCCATAAAAATTCCGTTAAAATTTAGGTCATGACTAATAAATATTTACTATTGCCATTTATCCTTGCTTTTTTCCCGAAACGGCAACCATTTCTTTCCGCCATTACTCCAGCCGACTAGTCCTTGTTGGCGCGATCCCCTCTTTCAATTCTTCACGCATTCAGACTGCTTCCGGTTCATATTCATCTGAAGTATAGAGAGGTTCTTGAAATATCCGCCCTTAAGGCCTTAAAGGTCAACCTTTGTACGTAGAGCAAAGGAACACACAAAATCAAGGAAAAAATTGTTAACTTAAAGCTTTCCATCTTTTCGCTTTTCAATATTTTTCATATTATGCGAGAGCGTTTATTTGATGATGCCATTAAGTTGACGATAACATTATATCACGAATGTCATCGTTAAATGGAAATTGTTATTGTCGGTATAATGAATATTTCAGTGTTTGGGGGCGGAAAATATGGAGGAAAAAAATAAGTAGGAGCAGACTGAGGATCCGTGTTGAAATTTCATAGTCTGATGTTTGGCAAATGAGGTAATTTTTAAGGTACATTTAAGCAAATCTTTTTAATGGTTTGTTTGTCAATCGTAAAGTGATTGGTTGGATTTGGTTATCTTTTACCAACAGGATACTTGAAATTTCTGGACGAAGCTTAAATTTAAATTTATTGCCTTATGTCTGGCCAATCAAATAAACAATAACTTAACTTGCTCCACAGAATTTAACCCATGAATTCACTCTAACTATCATTGCATCAATGTCTTAATGTCCCAAATGAAACTTATAAGCTCCATTGTTGTTATTTATGGTGTCCTTTTTGATTCTGTTGTTGTCATTCTTCCATTACTTTTATATTTTCTCGCATCCTTTGGGACTTTGCAGATTGGCGTTGCTTAGCAATGATAACATTTTCAATATTTCTGGTTACATCGTTGATAGGCAGCTGGTGAATTTCCCAACATACGGCGACGAGAAGAACAAGGATCACTAGAGAATAAAAAATGTTTTTTTTTCTTTTCACGTGAAATATCAGACGTTTCCATAGGGGTATCCTGCTGAAGCTCGCAAGCAAGATGTTGTAAAATCGAGAAAATGGTCATCAGATGTTCGTTCAATAAGACATTCAAGTTGAAAGAACCTATTGCACGTATGAACATAGAGCGATAACAATACATGAACTTGGGACAATGCATGCATATTGTATGATGAAGGAAGACTTGAGGATATTGGATTAGGGATATTGTTGCCATAAATATTACAGAATACAGGGCATAAGGAGTGCAGAATGTTCATATATTCTGCAAAATAACTGGATGTATGAGTAGGTTTTTGAAATATTTCGGAAGTTAAAATAAGCTGAAGTTTATAGTTAAAATATTAAAAATTATCTTTGGCACCACCAGCAGGAAATGTAAATTTTTCATGGGCACCTTAAGATCGATAAGTCAATAGACTTGTGCACTACTGGAGTTCTTATTGGAATTTGCTTAGCATTGAACAATGAGATCCAAAATATGCCTTAATTTTCTTATTTATGATCTAGAATATTTTTCTGCATGCACGCAGAATCCAGGTCAATATCATACTAAATTTAATTCAAATCTATTGGAAATCGTGGCCACTATTAACAAGCTTAAATATCTCAAAATGTTTTTATCGGAGTAGACGACATTTTGAGGCCTATACACAAGCAATCAAAGAATTTGAATATCACATAGATCTTAATAACATCGATTTTAGCATCAAGTTGACGGTTAATCGAATTATAATTATATATCCTACAAGTCTTCTAACTTTGGAAAATGATTGTCAGCCATTCTGAAATTCGAGTACCCATTCTTCTTTGCAAAACTACATTGACTGTCGAGTCATTTTACAAATTTCCTTGAAAATTTTATGAACTCTTTGAATGTTAGTCAAGTAATAAATTTTACTTGTTATTTTAATGTTGAGGAGCCGCCATTTATTTTATTTTGGATTATGTCACAGATATCTATCGTAGGATCTTTATAAGGATATTAAATAAACGTCGTCGAGGATTGCAGTGACGGACTGCTAGTTCAGCGAGCTAAAACACTGCAATCCGCTGAAATTAGGGACATATAAATGTGCTGGCAGCTAGCTCTCCTTTTTCCTAACACCAAGTCCCATTGCAAAAAAAAACATTTCACATGCACGTAGGGAAAGGGAAAAAGCAATCTTAAAAACCAACTTGCAACTGGCTTTTTCCTTGGCGAAGGAAGTCGTGAACAATGGAAAAGATTCGACATACTGTTGGAACTGGAACTCTTTTGCACCCATCGCAACTGGACCTAGAGTTCCGACGGAGCGAGTCAAAATGTGGCGACTTGCCATCCCGGTAAGAGTCCCTGTAACTCATAAAAAAGCTACAGCCCGACGACTGGCTAAGAAGTGGAAAAAGAAGTATTAAAAGAGCAATCAAAAATTTTACAAGAAATTCGCAGTAAAGTATGTACTCCTTCCATCAACGATAGGGATTGCCAGTGAACAATCCTCCCGCACTATCGCCGATTCCTGCTGCGAAGAGCTCTGATGTGTGTGCTGTGGTTGATGCCAGCAAAGGAGCCATTCCAAAGAAACCTCACCAGCAACTGTCACCTGGTTCTCAAAAGCAACATCATATACAACAACTAAAGCAGCAAGCACAACCGAAACATCTACAATTGTCATCTAATCAGCAGGAATCTGCACTTCTGCAGCCGACTTCTATAACACCGCAACGTTTAGTTGGTATCGGGGTTTTCATGCCCGCCTGAAACTTCTATTACAAGATTTGTAACTCAAGTTCATGCTGATACCGAATCGATAACAGAAAATGTAGGCTTACCAGGATCTACATCAGTCAGCCGGGGGCCCTCACCTGGAGGCGATGTGACGACGAACATTACTGCAATGAAACCTGGTGCCTCCCTGCGTGCTTTATCCCCACCGCTATAAACATTTCTCTCGAGATGAGAATATAGCACGCCAGTCGAAGACGTTATCGCTCATATAAAGTACAAACTGAACTTTAGTCTTGAGTTGCTCCAGTGCACCAAGCTAACGCCTGATGGAAAGACAAACAGATTGATTTTGTATTCTAAAATTACTGTTCCAGCTTACGTAAGCATCTTGCTTGATAAGGAATTTTGGCCCCCTGGCGTATTCGTCAAAAAGTTCTCTCCGATTCGTAAGCGGAACCATTCTGTGTCCTTTCGCTCCAGAAGAAACATCTCTTGGGCCTCGTAATTCATTCTTAACTTGCTATTACCAAAATGTTCGTGGCGTGAGGACTAAGACTACTAAACTTCGCATTTCTTCCATCCTTTTTCCGTATAATATCATCTGTCTAACGGAAACATGGCTGTCAGATGACATTAATAATAGTGAGCTACTCCCGAATCATTTAATCTTCCGCAGAGATGGAGACCGTGATGCTACTGGTAAGTCTGATGGTGGAGGCATTCTAGTGGGTATACATGTTTCCCTTACCAGCAAATCCTGTGATGATTTCTCTCCATATTCACCTGTTGAGTGTATAATTGTGCTAGTCTCTCTATCTGACTCTCTTGCCTTCCTTGTATCGTCTGTGTATATCCCTTGTAACAGTCCTGCTATTGTTTACGAACGATTCTTTGCAGAATTTTTGAGCTAAATTAATGTTCGTTTCCCTTCTACACCTATATTGGTCTGTGGTGACTTCAATTCGCCCTCCATAGTTTCGGGCGGTAGCGTGTCTTTTGCTCTTTATACTTTTATTTCCCTCTGTTCTTCCACCCAATACAACAATTTTCCTAATGCCAATAACAAATTGCTTGCTCTTGTTCTTTCCAACTTGTAACCTTCTTCTGTGTCCGCATCAGTGGCACTCTCATCCTTTGTCAAACCTGATCCTCACCATCCACCGCTCTCTATTGAGCTTGCTATCACATCTTGTTCTTTGAAGAATTCCTCATCTTCCCGCTTTAATTTTTTAAAAGCCGATTTATCGAGCATGGAAGCTAACCTTAATGCCGTGAATTGATATTCCTTCTTCAGCAATCTCCACACTGAAAGTTGTGTTGATAAGCTTTATATGTTTCTTTCGGCCTTAATCTCGCAATTTACTCCTGTGTGTCCAGCAAGAAGACCTAAAGATGCTCCTTGGTTTAATTCAGATGTTGCTATTGCAATTAAAGCTAAAGATGCTGGCCACAGAAAAATCTAATCCAGTGGTCTTCCAATTGACTCCGCGGCCAAGAAAATTGCCACTTTTGCACTTCATGCATATGTTAACCACATTGAAACCTCGTTAATGTCGAATCAAACTCAGCCTTCTGGGGTCATACGTAAAATCTTTAAGGACCTCTCATCATGCCCCTGATAATTTTAGTCTAGATGGCGTGACATTGTCTTCTCCTCAAGAATCTTGTGAACTCTTCACTTCTTATTTTTCTTCCTTTTTTGGCAGGGCTAAGCATTCTTCTTCCTTTAACCAATCTTCTTCTATTGCAGGTTGAGCAACTCTTAAATAATCTTGACAACAGCTTCAGTGTGGGCCCTGATGGCATTCGAAATTTTCTAGCAAAATCTTTATCTTCTTCGCTTTGTGTTCCCCTTTCAATTATTTTTAACTTGAGTTTATCCTGCGGGGTTCCCCCCCCCCCCCCCCAATGGAAAATTGCCCACACACTGGTGATCGTAATATCGTCTCAAACTATCGTCCTATTTCCCTCCATCATTGTTTTAGTAAAATTCGTGGAAAGATAGTTTTTGATTTGCTGTGTCCACTTGTCCTCCCATCTTTAGCCGATCAACAGCATGGTTTTGCCAGAGGCAGATCTACCCTAACAAATTTACTTTCTTTTACCCATCATATTGCAGCTGCCCTCGATCAACAACAACAAATGGGCGTTATTTTTACGGATTTTTCTAAAGCCTTTGATTCAGTGGATCACTCTCTCTTATTTGAGAAACTTTTAGGGTTCAATGTCCCTAGTTGCCTCTTTTCCTGGCTTCTCTTCTAAGTTCTGAATCGTCAATGTGTAGCCACTTTAAACTCTTGCTTCTCTTCGTCTTTTCACCCGAGCTCGGGAGTTCCGCAAGGTTCGATACTTGGCCCCATACTATTTTTACTTTTTAACAATGATCTACCTTCTGTTATCACATTCCCCCTATCTCCTTTATGCTGATAACTTCAAGATTTTTCGAGTTATTAATTCCCTGTTAGCTATGGTTATCCTTCAAACCAATCTTCAGCGTCTTAGTGACTGGTATGAATCAATCCATCTCTCCTTAAATGTTTCCAAATGCCATCAGATGACATTCTCCTGTAAAAAATGTCCTCTTCTCTCAACGTATAGGCTTGTTGGTATCCCTTTGAGCAATGCAACCTCCTTCAAGGATCTTGGTGTGCATTTTGATTGTAAACTGAAGTTTGATCTCCACATTGCTCTAATTATTAAGAAAGCCTCTCGCTTACCTGAATTTATCTTACGATCCGCTTCATCATTTCAACATATCACATCCTGTATGTGTCTTTACTTCTCACTAGTACGTAGTCATTTGGAGTACTGCTTCCAAATTTGGAGTCCGTACCACAGGAAGCACATCGATGCTCTTGAGTCAGTTCAACGCAGATTCACACGGTCTCTATTCTTCAAATTCAACCTTCCTTACTCCCCTTATGATCACCGACTGCATACTTTGAACCTTCCTGCTCTCGAGTCCAGACGATCTTTCCTTGACGAATGTCTTTTGTTCAAGCTTCATTATTGCCTTTTACCTCAAAATTTATGTAGGCAAATAAATACATTAGACGCGGCTCGCTCTAATAGATCCTCGCTCCAATTTCAGGTTCCGTATGCACGCACTAACACCTTCTTCCACTCTCCCTTGCTACGCTTACCTTGTATGCACAACCAGCGAAGTCTTGGTCCTCTACCACAGTCTCTTGGCGTATTTAAAACTTCAATGAAAAATCAAATTTATAAATATTCCTATAAATCTTAATTTTAATATCGTATTGTGATCTTTTTTCTTTAATTTCTGCTATATTTTGAGTTCGTTTGTATTTAAATATTGTATTAATTGACTTGTAATTGGACTACTAGTCTGTAAGTTGATTTTCTGGATTAAATAAATGAATAAACTTTCTCTCGACGCTGATCTCAGACGCTTTTATGCGTGATAAATCAGAAAAGTGAAATGGTTCCTTCATAGAAATTCAGTTTGCTATACAATTAACTTCCGGTACAAAAAAGGATTTCTGTGAGAGAAATCAGAGAGACACTTGAGTGTGTAGATAATCTAGTGGCGTAAAAGGCGGTGGGATCTCAATTCATATGGGCGAGGAAGGTATGTATGTATTAAAAAACCTTCAATCTCGTATGAATGATAATGCGTATTTTTTGCGTGCATTACTCTATATGTCTATGGTTAGCTGATGACTGCTGGCAAAAACTCATGATTATAAACTGCAGCCGCCCATGTGCAACATACAGTGCCACTACGTTGCAAATATGAGCAATTTCATAAATTGAAAATTATCTGTGCAGCTTCAGCTCAATCCACGCGGATTCGATTGTGATTGTTAATTTCTGATCTACTCAAGATTCATCGCGACGAAGTCTTTAGAGTGACGGTCAAGAAGACCGAAGAGGACCAGAAGGCCGATGAAGATTAGAAGGCCGAAGAAGAACAGAAGGCTAAAGAAGCGCTGAGGGCTTAGCTTAAATGGCACACGCAGATAGCTCCACCATCAAACATCAATTAAAAAATGGCATCTAGCCCAATCGAAGGCGAGCAGTATGAAAAAGGAAGCGCAATGAGCGTGGAACGATAGATCATAGGTTCCAAACAGTACTGAAGAAAGAAGTGAAGAAAGCCGTAAAGAAACTCCTTCAAAAAGTGCCAGAAAATGAAGTTCGCATAGGTGCCCAACAGGAAAAGAGACCTGGAGACAGAAGCCCAGACAAAGATCCCGGCAGGAGGCACTACTCGTAAAACTCCGAGGTGGCCGATCTTACACAGAAATGCTGCGGGATTTCAGGAGAAACTTAAGGCTCAAAGACACCAATACGGCCATTGAGCAGAACGACCAACGTGGGTGGGTCACATACTGGTCGAATTCGGAGCAGAGGCCGAAAGTTCTCGGGAAAAGCACAACTATAGCCTCACTTGAGCCGATAGCAACGATCGAAATAAGAAATATGGACTACGTTACGGACCTGGCCGAGGTAGAAGAGGCCATCAAAAGGAAGTTCCCTCGCGTGGACAGAATCATAGTGAGGCTGACACCAGAAAACCATAGGGGACAATGCATGGCCATCATTGACTTGATCGAAGAGGACGCCTAACAATTTCTGAATAAGGGAAAAGTAAAAATAGGGTGTGTTGTCTGCAGGATACGGTAAGGGGCAGCGCCTATTCAAAGCTTCAAATGTCTTGGCTGTGGTCATACTGCACAATAATGCAAGTGACTCCATAGGAGTTTCCTATGTTAAAACGCGGTGAAATGGGACATAGAAGAAAAAAGTATACAAAAGAATCACGGATGTTGGGCACGTCTTGGGATCAGGAAAATGTCGGGTATTTCAGGAAGCCCTAGCCAAGGCAAAATCAAAACTTCGATGACCCGCACATACACCACAGTTCCAAAATTTGCTTGAGCAGTTTTCGAGGGACACGAAAGCCAACTTTATGCTGCTAAGTGAGCAACAGCATGATAAAAGTTCCGCATCATGGTATCCTGATGAAACTGGTACTGCCGCCATCTGAGTTCGGAACAATGATTTTCAGGCACAGGGTTGTGGACGGGGGGATGTTTTCGTGTGGGTAACGCTGAACGAATCAATATCGGCTTTCCAAGCAAAGCTTAATACTTTGGGTGAGACTTCAACGCTAAAGCAATCGAATGGGGCATGCCTCAAACAGATCCGCGGGGAGAACAAATCCAAGAAATGTTGCCAACAATGGCGCTAGTCGTACAAAACACCGGTGGGACACCGACTTTCCGCCGTATTGGAACCAAATTGAAAGTGATATTTGCCTTGCAGTCCTTAGTACGGAGGATACACAATTGGGGAGTATTAGAGGACTGTTGGTGACATTCAATGTTAGGAATACCTTCAACTTTGCTAGATGCGTGGATATTCTGGATACGCTTAAAACCCTTTTCAAGTTCTAGAATATCTATCTGAAGGACCAAAGCCTGCTTTATGACACGGCACAGGGCCAATAAAGTTTTATCGGGTTTTGTCCAGGGATCTTTTCTTGGTCCAGACCTATGGAACGTATCTTACAATGGGCTACTGAGACTGGAGATGCCAGATGAGTCACGCTTGATTGACTATGCAGATGGTGTTTTGGGTCTGGTCCCTGGATGCACCGCTAAATAAGCGCAACTTTGGTTAGGTATGCTAATGCGCCGAGTGAGAAACTGGATGACTGCTCGTGGATTCCAGTTTAGCACTGGAGAAAACCAAAGAATAATCAGTATTGGAATTAAGCCAGCGGCAAAGTACCTGAGGCTACTAACCGGCTCGAAAATGAAACTTTGATCAAGGTTTGTGAGTCAAAAAATGACCAAGAAGAGGTAGCTCCTTTTGAGGGCAGCCGGAAATACCAAATTATAGAGCTTGCTGGCCACATTTGAAACCGCGAGGCCTCTTGGGCAAGTACGCACCGTGATCGATATTCACTCCACCTAGGGTCACAATGAACGCTTTAACTCCTTCTCGTGTTATATGTGCCTTCCCCTAGGCCCGGTAAACATGAAAAAGGTCAAATGGTGGAGAGGAAGAAAGTCAAAACATGGGTAGGAGAATATATTCAAGTAACGGCAGGAGATGTGGGCTTTACTATCTGTAAGGGCTCAAGGAATGTCGAAGCTTCTTTAGGCTCCGGGGTTCATACAAATTTAATTTGGGCACTGATTGCTGTAGTCTTCGCAAGTGAAGTTACTAGCGTAAGCATAACTGAGCAACTGACGAGACCAGGCTGCCCTAGTAGTCATACAACTGACTCAAAATTTTCACGAATAAGGGCAAAAAGGCTTAAACAGGACCAGTGTTTGACGCACGAATACTATAGTAACTTAAACAGGTCGCGGAGGAGGAAGAAATCCGGCTGCTTAAATCCACTGAGAAGCATGAGGATACCGAAGATACGACCACTGGGTCTGACCTTTCAAAGAAGAACTGAAGAGCGTTTTCGTGCTACAAAACAGGGGTCAGATACGTATGTATGTCTTGGCAACAAGACACACTGGACTCTGGGGGAGTAAAAGGATCTGAGCTGCACTAGAGAAGCCATTGCAAGCAGCAGTGCTTAGTTGATGAACCGCGTAGGTTTGACAAGGAATGATTCAATATTCTGCAAAGGAATTGCGAAGTCTGACGCTTGCGGAAGGCTGATGATGGATGATTTGCAAGCTGTATACAAAATGATTGTGGATGAGATGCTGAAGTGCAAGGCCAGTAATTTAGGCGAAATGATGCCTACAGTTGGTGCAATGAATAGTTCACACTAGATTGATGTAAAACAATGGTTGGGTCAGTATTTAATGTTTGACATGGGACCATATTAGAGGAGGCTGACAGAGATAATATTCTTACTATTCCAAAGGCAGAAGAAGATTTGACTTTAAATTTGTCGGCAAAAAGGGCTCTGAGGCTATTGCAGCGTCAGAATTCAGACGTTTGAACACACAACTGAAAAGTGTTGAAGGTCAAATACCAGCAAATGCAGACAGTGGAGCTTATATCATTGTTCAGATAAATAAGGTAACGGAAGAAATTTTCCATCTTTACTTCGATTAATTTGACTCAAGTTGCCAGCTCTATCTTAAAAACTAATGCAAAAAACAATAACGAAAAATAATGGTATCTGAAGGTAGAAAGAGTTCTGAATGTGACCGAATCGCTGTCCATGGCAAAGAGATGGAGGCTGCCGAAAGCAGTGATGAAGCAACCTTGGGCACATCAATTATCAGCCAAAATGAAAAAGCTAAAGATTATACAGAAAAATCTACAACATATTACGCTAGCATCAACTACACTAGTTCAAACCCTTGAAGAGGGTAACTCCGACGTGTCTCTTATCTAAGAATTCTCTGGGTGAAAAATCAACGGTTTAATATCTTGAATCGGTTAAATTGTCTCACAGATGGAAGGTAAACAAAGATCTACCATCCAGGCGAGTAAGAATCTTAAAATCTCTTATACTCGTAAATCTGATTACAGCACCAAAGATCCCTTTAAGGAACAGATTGAAGGCCAAATTGTCCTGCCCTACATAATCAATACTATCTATTAATAGGAAACAAGGAAAACAGACCTACTAATCATAGTCCTAATAGTCATGATGTCTTAAACGTTACATTGTATACTTATGTACATACAATCTAATTTGTCGGTTCAGCAAAACTCAAGCAATTGTTGGTGAATAAATTTATTACGATCTGAATCGTTTGATGTTTGACGTTATTACGATCTGAATCGTTTGACAGCTTGATCTCCAAATTAATTCAAATTTATGCTGTTCAAATTACATTTGGTTATTTAATGAAATTCATTCCCTACACTAACTCATGTTCTCCTGTATTGATAATTGGAAGGTCCTCGGTAGTCTTAGATCATACACAGTTACACAGGATCTGAAGTGGAAAAGCATAGATGCAGCAAACAAAGTCTACTCTAGCATTTCTTATACAAAGATGCATAGATGTTCACAGAGAAAATAAGATTCGTTTAGACAATTCAAGCTGCTGTATGCATTTGAAAACTGAGCTTTTACAAATTTTTCCAAAAAGTCCCCGGTCTACCATAGTAAAACACATTTTTTGGAAAATTTGATTTTATTATTCAACATAGTTGCCTTCTAGGGCGATGCAACGATTATAGCGATCTTCCAACTTTTTGATACCATTTTGGTAGTACGATTTGTCTTTCGCTTCAAAATAGGCCTCAGTTCCGGCGATTACTTCTTCATTGGCGCTAAATTTCTCTCCAGCGAGCATTCTTTTGAGGTCTGATAACGGAAAAAAGTCGCGGGGGACCAGATCTGGCATATATGGTGGATGCAGAAGGAATTCGAAGCCCAATTCATGCAATTTTGCCATTGTTTTTATTGATTTCTGACACGGTGCATTGTCTTGATGAAACCGCACTTTTTTTTCTTCAAATGGGGCCGTTTTTTAACGTTTTAATCCTTTAAACGATCCAATAACGCTATATAATAATCGTTGTTGATGGTCTGGCACTTTTGGAGGTAATCAATGAATATTATACCTTGCGCATCCCAGAATACTGATGTCCTAACCGTGCCAGCTGACTATTGTGTTTTTCCTCGCTTCGGATTCGGTTCATCGCGTGCAGTCCACTCAGCTGACTGTCGATTGGACTCCGGAGTGAAATTATGGAGCCATGTTTCATCCATTGTCACATATCGATGCACAAATTCAGGTTTATTGCGCTTAAACAGCTTCAAACACTGCTCAGAATCATTAACACGTTGTTGCTTTTGATCGATTGTGAGCTCGCGCGGAACTCATTTTACACACAGCTTTCTCATGTGCAAATATTCGTGAATGATATGATGTACACATTCAGATGATATCTTTACAATGTCTGCTATCTCGATCAACTTCACTTTACGGTCATTCAAAATTATTTTGTAAACTTTTTTGATGATTTCGTCGATAACAGCCTCTTTTGGGCGTCCACTGCGTTCGCCGTCTTCGGTGCTCATTTCACCACGTTTAAACTAAGCATACCAATCAATGATCGTTGATTTTCATGGTGCAGACCCCAGAAACTCTTCATCAAACCAAGATTTTGCTTCAACTGTATTTTTTCCCTTCAA
Organism: Odontomyia ornata; assembly: GCA_963969285.1. NCBI lineage: Eukaryota > Metazoa > Arthropoda > Insecta > Diptera > Stratiomyidae > Odontomyia > Odontomyia ornata. Next base: position 446,539,736 of record OZ017738.1, read on the forward strand.
AAAGCAATATTTTATCAGCACACAAAATTCTTTTTTTTTCCATCTTCTTTCAAATAACAAAAGTAGCTACACTCATAACGTAATATCTCACAATCTAATGGTCGGACTGCTGTCAAATTTTGACACGTATCGTTTGAAGGTTGGTACTAACTAAAAATTATATGAATTTAATACTAGCACCGCCAACTGTGTACCAGACCAGGGACTTTTCAATTGGCCTGTTACATATTCAAACACAAAGTCCTCAGGAGGATATATTGCCCAGTAAAGCAGTGGAGACTTCATTAAAAGGGCATGTTGTATAATTTTTATGATGACCCAGCTATATCCGCATGCGTAAAGCTAGGCAAACTACAATGGGAAGCACACATGAAGAGTATGGAAGAGCGCAGGCTCCCCAGACGAACATTCCAGGGTGCTCAAAACAAATAAAATTGAGAAAAAAATTAATAACTTAGCAAAGAATAATTCGGGCTTGTCTGCCGATACTTTTAGGGGTAACTCGATGTAAGGAAATCAATCAATATCCGAAAGGCAAAAGAACTGAAACGGGAAGTGAAATTTCTAGCTAGCACGCTCAAAATTGTGTACGAAAAAGCAAATCTAATCTAAAGAAAATCAATGCAGCAACTGCTATGGTGAGAAAAGAGTCTGGGGGCTTCTGGGAAAAAAAGGTTAAAAAATCTGTTAATATAGCAAGACACAACCACTACCAAGAAGCATGCTCAATTGCGACTGAAGTTGCTCTTTTTGAGCCATACAAATTACCAGGATGCGATGGAATTTTACCAGCTATGTTGCAAAAAACAATAGATCTTTATTTGTCGCTAATTCAACCTTTACCAAATATTTTGGAGCAAATATATTTTTGACGAGAGCATATTTACATTTACAGGTGTTCAGGAAGCATTAAAGAACAGGAAAACATTTGATACAGTGCAATGCACTTCGGATTTTTCGCAAAATCTACAAAAGCTTAGGTGATACTTCTTAGAAACAAATTTAAAGTATAATAAATGGGACTCTAAAGTAGCTTTCAATAACTTCGACGAAACGTATCATTCATGTTTGACCCCAAAAATGTTCTCACCTAATGTCTAAAATGCTGCAATACATTATCATCTTATTTTAGCGCTTTCATTAATTTCCGCTTGTTCTTATTATATCTCAATTAAACACAAGTTTATTCTCTATTTCTCCAATTTCCGCCTTTCATAGACGACCATTATTCCCGTAGACAATGTCCTTAGTGCCAGTCAGGCTGCTTTTCCTGTGTATCCTGAATAACTTTACAAAATTGATGTCTATATTTTCCTTTTTCCGATAACCTCCCAACTAGCAGCAAACTTTTGTATATTCGACTCAACTCTTCTCGCCAATACGAGTAACTGTTTCATCGCTTACTACTTTCCCCCTTTTACCAAAGTCCTTGGTTTACTTCTTGCTCCTTTTCTTGGTCTGACTGCTGAAGTTTAGATTATTTTGTGGCGACGGCGAAAGTTTTAACCGAGCGAGAAAACTTTATCGTTGTCTATTGTTTAAAACAAGAATGCTGTCGATTATTTTCTTGAAGAGGAGCGTAAAAGGTTTTTTTTTTGTTTTTAAGTTTTTTTATTCAAGTTTGTGTTGCTGTCTTCTCAAGGGAAAATGACTATGAGAAGAAGTTAGTTGTGTGCTCTCGCGATGACTTTTTAGTGTTTAGATGTCGAAAGTCTCGAAGAGGGTCGGATTGGTAAGATTGAGGCTGCTCCCTCTGCAAAATCAACGAAATTGTTCGGAAAAGTATGTTTTATTTTAGTTGATAGTTAATGGAAAGGGTTTTATAATTGGAAACGAGGGGTTGATTGAAATGTCGACGGATTAAAGTTTCCATGGACAATTTCAAGGAATTGTGTAAGTAACAGTAAAGGGTTTATCGATTTAATTGAAAATGATAAATTAATTTGAGAGTAAAATAGCAAAAATGAAATAACTTATTTAAGCTATTAAGTGAACTTTTTAAAAATACTCGTATAGATAAAAGGATGTATTAAATAAGAATGCTTCTGAAACTCAGGTACAAATGAGAACACGAGTCTGGTTCTATATCTCTTACTTTATCATAAAGCAAGAACATAAATTTCCGCAGCAAATCGAAGCCATAAAGTTTCTCCTTTTCTACCGAAACTAATTATCACCTCTCGACTCATCAAAATTTCTCCTCTAAATCAAAAGTCAAATTCAAATCAGGAAATTAATGACCTATCCGTTGATAACTTTCCCACGGTTGAGTTGCTCCTTTATTTTCTTGACTGACTTGACTCTTATCTTTCAACTAGGCTTTATTCAACCGTTAAACACAACTCCTTTCTATTCCTTAATTGCTAACAATTTAACGGCCTATTTGCCTGTAGACGTCATTAGACAATATAGCTTTTTGCTTTGTGCTTAAAGATAAATTTTCATGTCTATCGAACAAACGGAAACCCCCCTCTCTCTCTCCTCTTTTGATAGCGCCAAACTCCACCCGACTCGAGGCAAAAGCCACCATCAACCAAATGTCCTTGAATTGGTATTGGCATACTTATGAGCGTGCCCTGTTGTCCGTGAGAACTCCAGCAGCAGGTAGACTAAGCTGGCAGGTTATACGCATAGAGTATCCTATTTCAAGTCGCGCCGCGTACTGAATATTAAGTGTAATGTCTTTGTTCCTTTCAAAGTTTTGTGCTTTGTATAATTTTCCAGAATTGATGTAGCGCACAAAAGGAACCTTACTTGTATAGAAGGGTGATTGTGATTTCAACGGTTGTAAGATATTTTATCTGTTTTTCTTGGATATATTTTTATATGTTCAATGCTGCGTCGCTAGTGAGCTATCTCAAATAAATTTATGGCGAAACCAGAAGCGTTTTCGAACTTTGGCACACTTGGAAGGTTACAGAGACATCAGTATTAGTTTCGTAAGGATTCTTCCTCATTCAAAGTTTTGTTGTCCTCGTGCTTCTTCTTGTTTGCTGTGTAACTTGAGTTCAACAGTATTCAATAAAATATATACAATAAGGTGTAGGAATAGCAACAGCCACGACTGATAACAACAACAATAACAACAGCAATGAAACGAGTCCCTTTAGGCGCGCTGATATGTTTTTAATGCTCAGTCAAAGTTGGCTTGTTTAGAGGTTGGGCATATTTTGTTAAAGATTGAATACCGCAGGCATGGCGATGTTGTATAGGAGGAATGCGGTCGATACGAAAGTTAAAGAAGAACATTATAATTTGGTGAAGTTAATATAGCCGCTAACAAGAATTTCGATACAATTCGCTTAAAGCTATTGTTCAATTTCACTTATTCTTCAACATATCAATAAAATGCAAATTATTTTCCCTGCCTACAAATACAGGGTTTTCCGATAAGAGGTGCTATATTGATATTAAAAGAAAAATGTCAGTTTTTAAAATAAAAGATCGAATGTTTATTTCATTATAAAGAGAAAGGTATGCCGAAAATAGTGGAAAATAACTTCAGGCAAATGACCACCACGACCACGCTTGCAGGACCATATCCTTTTCATGAAATTTTCCATAACCAAATCGCAAGGTGGCTGCCCTATGTCCTCGATAGCCTCACGAATTCCATCTTTGAGGTCTTGAATCAACGCTGGGCTGTTGGCGTAAACCTTCTCTTTCATGTGGCCCCAAAGGAAGAAGTCGCAAGGTGTTAAATCACAAGATCTCGGTGGGCAATTGTGGTCACCTCTTCGAGACATAACATGGCCTGGAAACTTTTCCCGTAAAAGATCAATGGTTTCGTTGCTTGTGTGACACATAGCGCCGTCTTGTTGAACGTAAACTTTGTCCAGATCAATATCATCCAATTCCGGCCATAAAAAATCATTAATTGTCTCTCGATAGGGCAATCCATTCATCGTAACTGTTGCTCCAGCCTCATTTTCGAAAAAGTAAGGTCCAATGATTCCGCCGGACCATAAACCGCACCAGACAGTCACACGTTGTGGATAGAGAGGATTTTCAACAATAATTCTTGGGTTTTCCGAGCCCCAGATGCGATAATTTTGCTTGTTGATGAAGCCCTCAAGGTGGAAACGAGCCTCATAACTCAACATGATTTTTTGATGGGATTCCGGATCATTTTCATGCATTTCAAGGACCCAATCAGCAAAGACACGACGTTGTTGATGACCAACCAGCTCGAGATCTTGTGTTAACTGAACTTTATAAGCCTTTAGACCCAAATCCTTATGCAAAATACGGGTAATGCCGTTTGTGGAATGCCTAATTCCGAAGAACGACGAGGCATGGACAAACCTGGTTTTTCTTCAACACTTTCCGCTAGAGCAGCAATATTCTCCTCTGTTCTTGAGTGACGTGCATGGGTTTTATTCTTCACATCACTAAGTTATCCCAACAGCTCGAATTTTTCCACTAATTTCTGTATTGCGGTGCGACAAGGTGCTTTACGACGACCCAAAAATGTTCGAGTTTTACGAACCGTCTCTGCCAAATTTTCACCATTTTTATAGTGAATCTTAAAAATTTTAATGCATTGTTGAAGAGTATATTGTTCTATATTTATCAATGGCGTAGTTTTTACTTGTCAAATGTTAAAAAATGACAGCTTTAAACGTGACATCTGCCGAAATAACGGGTGGTTCAAAATAACACCTCTTATTGGAAAACCCTTTATCTTAAATTTAATGATTTAATACGTTGTGCAACTTACTGCATGCATATATGCCTTTGATGCGATTAATTTCTAAATTATTATGACCAAGCCAGTAGCCAATATGGGTATCAAATGAAAGATATTTATGTGCGCCTTTCAAAACAGGTCTTAAACTGACATTTTTTGCTTCGAAGGGCGCAAAGAGAGGAGAAATACATGAAAAATTTGTATCCCCCCTCGCGATTGGACACCTGTGATCCGAAAAATCTAAAATAAACATGGAGGTAGGTGTTCATGAGCACAACAACAACAAATACCTTAGATGTCAAAACTCGCTTAACTTTGAAGTAATAGTCTGAACTTCGAATTTCACATTTTCCCCAAGAAAATTGTATAGGTACCCTCAAACTCAACGAAATTTGACATTTAAGTAGTTTGATGGAAATCGAAAGATATACACGGAAGTTGAAGCCATTTGAAATTTCTCCAATTACAACAACAATAACACATGATTTTGATATTTTATAGGTTTTCTATCGAATCAGACACTGCAGATTTGATTTTACCTTCTTAAAATTTTCAAATAAGATCAGTAACACTAATTTTGTTGGGAGTTTATGATTTGAGTGATTTTTGTTAGTTTGCAACAAAATGGGGAACGTTGAAAATGGAGAAACAATGGATTTTCTTTTAAACATGCACATCTTTTTGACGTGTTTCTTGACTCAATTCGGTACTGGTGACTGCATTTGGGAGTAGTTGGATCAAAATCCTTCTGACAAGAGCGTATGTTTGTCTACCCAACTTGTTTATATTTCATACGATTTTCATGATTTTTTTTTTGTGTAGTTGGGAGATGAAAGCTATCCACGCCCTCCTGAGAGTGGGACTCCCAAGCACACAAGGCACTAAACATTAAACAACTTCCCTGTCAGCTGAGAACATATTTCGAGCTAGGCCTCAGTTTCTTTCACCCAGAGGAGTCTTTAGTAACCAGAAATCTTCTACCTAGCAGGAAGGAATGGAATGAATTACTAGAAAAGAAATCCCCTGCTTTTGAAGCCTCTTGATGCTTGTATAAGCCATTTCATGCTCGAGGACAGCCCGTATATAATGTGCTGCTTGGTTCCATTTATCAATGCACTTAGCATCTTTCTAATTATTATTTTCAGGGATAGCGCTCCTACTTCATTGAAGACGTCACTACGCAGCCTGGTTTAAGTTTCTTCATATCTCTGGTCCTGGCTCTGGGAGCTCTCTTCTTTATCAGAATGATGACTTTAGTTTTTTCAGTGCAAAGCTGAAGCTGCGAGTAGTTTTTTAGTCCCCCAATTCCTGTACTAGCATACCCAGCTTATGTTGCGCATATTTGACCGGGAAACCAGCAACTATCCCCGCAACATCATCTTCACAGCCAACTAAGCGCGACTCTTCTGGCAGCTCCAGCTCCAAAATCTTATCATACGAGGCATTCCACAAGTCAGAGCCCTGAGGAATGTGATGTAATGTAAGCTCCATCTTCCGACGCCCTTCTGTCGCTTCAGCCCTTCAAATAGTCTTGCGAAATCCAGCCCTTCAAATAGTCTTGCGAAATCCAGGTTTAATACTCTCAAATTTGAAAAGAGCTTTCTGGTGCATCCAGGATATCTGCCCATCTGGCCGAATTGAAAGCTGTTGGATGCCAAGACTACCAGCATGAGAGCTCGTCGAGTTGAACTGATTTGTGTGTGGACCGCATACTTTACTCCGTTGATCACCCTGAGACGATATTGCCAAGGAAATTAGTCCCCAACAGTCTGTAAGTCTTCTTTTGATGATTTTTTTTAGCCTTTTTCCCGCCATATCTAGCAAAAATATTGGACGGAATGAAGATCGCGACTAAATTTTCTCGTTTTCCTTGCTGATCAGCATGAGCTACGCTTCTTTCTATCGCTTCGGGAGTACCCCTTCACGCAAGCAAGCATTGAATGTACTAAGCAGTGAGTCAGGACAAAAGTGAAAAACCATCTGTAGTATCTCAGCCGGTTTCTCGTCTTGTCTCGGAGCCTTTCTTACCTTCATAGATACAAGGTGTGCCAATTAAGTAATGAGACTGATTCCGTAAAAACCGTATATTTAAAGATTATTCTACAACTCTGCCATTTTCTTCAAAGTAGTCCCCTTGAGCAGCTATACAACGGTTCCAGTGCGTTTTTCATGCTTTGTAACATTTTTGGAACGCTTCGACTGGGATGTCCACGAGTAACCTCGTCACGGCCATCTGGATGCCCGTAATCGACTCAAAATGGGTTCCTTTGACCACCGAGTCTGTTTTAGGGAACAAAAAAATATCGGGCGAATAAGGCGGTTATTGCAACACCGCAATATCTTTAGAGGCCAAATACTGGGATAAGCTGAGGGCGGTGTGGCACGGCGCTTTTGGAACCATCTTCGCGCACAACTTTTTCCTCCCAAAACCGTCGGTTAAAATTTGTCTGACTGTTTCACGGTTCATACCGAGTTCCGAGGCCAACATTCTATATATTGGACGTTTTTCACGCTTTCACGCCCCTCCTTAAACTCTTAATGCCATTGAAAAACCTGGGCACGACTTAGAGCACTATCACCACGCACTTTTATAATTTTAGCGTACGTTTTCGAAGCTGTTTCGCCCAATCTGGTGCAAAATTTTATCGTACCAAGTTGCTCTTGATTTCGTTTCTCCATTTTCATGACGAGCACCACCAACACACGTCTACTCAACAAGACACAGCAGGCGAGCTGAACAAGCTAAAGCGATGATAAATATATCAATGAAGAGGGGAAAGATGCCGGGGAAGGTAAAGGGAATTTCAAGGTCGCAAGTTTACCACAAGCGCGGCAATAAAATCAGTCTCATTACTTAATTGTCACACCTGCTCCATCTTCGTAAAACTCAGATATTCCACTGCGGTTTCATCACGGGCAGAGTGTGTAGAGAAACGAGCCCATAAGATCTTGTGCATCTTTTCCACTTCGTATACGCAGGGCAACCTTTGGGTACTTTTAACTCAGGCTCCATAGGTCTCTGATCACGTTGTCAACCAGCTCTTGCGAAACTGATCTTGTTGTTGTTAATAAATTCACGGAGATAGTGGTTTACCGACTTGCAGACAGATATGCTGTTGCATGCCTCATTTTGAGTCGGTGAGCGCTGTAATTCTTGCTATTTCAGGTGAAGCATGCAGTGCGGGTTTTCAAGGAGACAATGAAGACTTGCAAGCAGACGTAATTATACTCAATATTGAGTTAACCACATCCATACCTCGTAGTCTCTACTCTCATATGAATTTCTAGGCAAAGATGTTCATTTTGTTAGCATATCGATGAATATCTCGGTGTCCATCATTCTAGTATTGCACCCGAGACAAGGAGGCTTAGGGCAGGCACACCAAGGATTACCTCCACTAATCTGAAGTATACATAGTCACTGGCCGAGCAGGCCTCAAGAACTTTCTAGTTTTGGGCTCTTGAACTAGAGGCTATGATCATCTGTGATGCTTCGGAAACAGCTATAGTAGCAAAAAGTAGTGTTGCTGCAGGTATTTAGTACAAACAACTCAAATTTGGCTGCCATCTCCAAAACCTTGTTCAAATTTGTCTGCGAGATTTGAATCATAGCAGGCCTGCTTTGATTTTGACTAGAGCCTCCTTAAATTCTCGACACTTCTTTGTTTCCTACGACATATTTGAAGGCATCAACGCTAAGGTCATTTTGTGGGCTTCTTTACGCTATAGCCAAGGCATTTAAAGCTGTGGTAGGTGCTGCTCTTTATTGTATCACCCAGCCAATTCTTAACTTGTCTATATTAAGCATTAGTTCTGCTTTATTTTCAGGAAGGTCAACGATGGCCATGCGTTGCCTCCTGTTATTATCTTTGGTGAGCCTAAGGTTAAACCCAGATATGCTAGGAAGCTCATGCTTAATGGCGTCTTCTACTTCGCTCAATTTTGTGACATAGTCAATGGCACTAATATCAAGCGCTGCCACGAGTTCGAACGAGTCTAAAGAAGCACTCTCTACGACGACTTTTTTCATTGCATTACAGAAAGAGTGCTTATTAATTGCGTCTGACTAGTAATCACCCAAGCAAATGAGCAGTACTGCTTTATTCGCAGCTTGCATGTCACTCGGCTTGACAGCTCCCTTTATCTTTCTCAGGATATCTGCTTAGGTTTTGCTGTTGACAGATTTAACTAGCAGAGACTACCTTAGCGGTTTGGGCCAATCATTGATTCTAGCTCAAGATATCCTGGATGTTTTTCGAAGAACTCTTTTTATTCGTTCGCTATTTCAAAGTGCTTTTTGGCAGCTTTTTTCGCTGTCTTAGACAGGGCGAACTGAAACTTTAAATTGGTATGCCTGACCTTTTCTCCTCTTTTCTCTTTTATCTTCAATTGGCATACATACAAATCTTTTGCCGGTAATATTGGTTGGGACAAGTGCCACTTTTTCTAGTGACTTGGTCTTCTACCTTACCTTTGTTTTCAGCCACTTAAGTCTGAAGCGACCAATTCTATTTAAGAGCTCTCGAAGCTCTAAGATGCAGTTCATGATGTCCTTGTTTACGCTTTTTTGGCTATTACAGCTTGCTTTTAACAGTCTAAAGCACCGTTCCCGCTTTTCGCATCAGCCACTCTTCTTCAGAGTAGTATAGTTTGATCGAGTTGCCCCACTTCTCTCCTAAAGGAAGGCGCTCAATACTTTCATTCCTTCTCTCGGTTACTTTGGTGGCGAGTGTATAAAATCATGTACCAGCGCAATCTTGTTCTGCACTGCTCTCTGGCCCTCCTCTACCATTTGCCAACTGGTCAATTTCCTCAAAATTTTTTGGCTCTTTTATGCATGCCCGGTCTGTATTCGATAATTTTGTCATTATTGGTGACGTGATTTCAGAGAGTATTGACTTTTTCGATACCGGAATTGTTGTTTCCCTCAAGAGAGGCTACATCATCCTTAGAGCTATTTACTACCGCTTGACTTTCGAGGTTTTTTGGCTTTCACTATTCTTGATTCCGTATTTTGACGGTGTTCTTACCGCTAAAATCTTCCACGAGAATGGGTTCCTCCTTATCAGATTGAAGTTCTCCTGTAGATGTTTATGTTATAGAAGCCAAGTCCCCACTTCTATAATATTGCAGTTGTTGAATGCTGACAGCAGAGGCCGTGCTCTCGCACTACCTTATGTCACCGGTATTGCGGGTCCAACTACCTGCCCGGTAATTTTTCTCCTTCACGTATTCCACAATTAGTTTTCTATATGGATTCTTTCCCAAAGTGGTTTACCTATGGCCAGGTAGCATTTGCTTAGTTGAAAGTTCGCCAAGCCTCAAAGCTCGGACGCAATAGCCATTTTTCAAGATACAAGATTGTACACAATATTTGAAAGTAACAAGCCAGCTGCAAAGCGTAAAATTCAGAATGGCCTTTAATGTGCATAGGGAGTTAAGATCGCACATTATTGATTTGAAGGCAGTCAATCGACGACTATGGGCGACCCAGTTAAGGGCGAAATTCTTTATAAAATGGCCAATAAACGATACCTCTCAACGGAAGAAAATTACCAAGAAACAAAGGGAACATTCTACAATCATATCGAAAAACTATTGAACTCATTGCTTCTATGTGATACAAAAATAATTCTGGGTGATTTCAACGCTAAAGTGGGCCATGAGCTTTCTTATTGAGAAACAACTGGAGACTCTAGCCTCCACGCTGAAACAAATGATAAAGGCAAGCGCTTGATTGGGTTTTCATGTTGCAAAAATCTTTTCATGCGTTTGACTTGCTTCTCACATCGACACACGTATAAAATACCCTGGGTATCACCGGATGACAACACACAAAATCGATTCGACCATGTTTTGCACCAACAAAGATGGGCCTCGAGCATACTTGAGGTCATTTACAGGGGAGCTAATTATCGCTCGGATCATTACTTGATCAAAGCAAAGTACCGGTGTGTTATGTCAAAGGCATATTCGGCAAAGATCAGTTCTCTACAAAAGCTCGAAATTGAAAGGTACCAAACAGCGTTTATGGCGAAAAAATTTATGGAGACTGTCGGCAATCATCTGACTCCCATCGTTTCAGACAAATCCCTGAAAAGAAAGAACGACGTGAAAGTATTAATTAAGACCATGGAAGAACAGACGATCAGACATGGTCATCGAGCAATATACTGCTCTGAATTCTATATATTACGAATCGAATTGAAGCCATCGGTGAAGTACCTGGGGCTACTGATAAACTTGAAGATGAGTTTCTCTGAGCAAATCAGGGCAACGGCTGAGAAGGCTGCTTCAGGAATATCGGCTCTAAGTCAACTTATGGCCAACGTAGGGGGACCCAACCCATCAAGAAGACGCCTCTTGATGAGTGCTCTAGGGTCTGTGCGACTGTACGGAGCAGAAGTATGGTGCGACGCTCTCAACAAGGAGGTATACCGAACACGTTTGGCACAGGTACAGAGAAGAGGAGCACTGAGGATTGCATTTTCGTATCCAAAAGTCTCTGATTCAGCGGTGAGAGTTATTGCAGGCGTGATACCTGTCGCCCTCCTTGCTAGAGAACGCCGCACTATTTACCTGCACCGAAACGAGGATGCGAGGGAGATGGTTGTCCGCGAGGAGAGACTCGCTCAACGATTTGCAGCAGTCTTGGGTGAATTGCACGCAGGGAATGTGGACTGCGCACCTCATCCCGGATGTGAGACCGTGGCTAAATCGCAGGAATGGTGAGACTGACTTCTACCTGATCCAGCTTTTGAGCGGGCAGGGGTGTTTTCAGTCTTACCTGTACAAGATTGGTAAGTCACGGATCAGGCTGCGATGTAACCTTTACAGGGAAACGGGAAAGCTCACTCCAGATAATATAGTCGTGGTGATACTCGAATCGGTTGACAAGTGGAACCAGGTGGCACATTATGCTCGGGTAGTCCTAAAAGATAAAAGGACTCACAGCAGCCGGGGGTGTAAGGGCTTGGGGATCGCTTGTCTGGCACTTCCTCTCCACTCCCGCTAGGAACGAGATCGCCCAGCTTGAAGGCGCCTCACGGCGTAACAAAACGCGACCTGGCCCGAAGTAATGTGTCAAACGGTTCCAGGGTGGGTTCTCAGATTGACAGGGGAGGTGTTAAGTAGGTAATCGAGTCGCCTTCTCTCGAACATGGGAGTCCCACACTCTGTGCATAAATGGCATTCACTTCCCTACCACAAAAAAAAATCTATATATTGTACATATGAAAGCACGGCCCATGCACCTCACAGAATTGAGTGCTACATTTTCAAAAACCAGCATAAGGCCAAAAAAAGCAAGGAAAGATATGAAAGCATTTTAGGGAATTTGCAGAATGACAGAACGGTGGATGATTTATTCGCATGGCTCATCTGAATACATACAACTCAGGTAGTTTTGGTCACAGAGCACTATAAGAAAGGAGCTTTTCGTCCGGTTATCAGATGCTACTAGATATGCAGTAATATGGGCCATAAATAAGTGGACTTCCAGCATGAGCAATTGTGGGTATAGAAATTAAAAAGGAGTTCATAATATTACGAGGGATAATCGAAATGATATCGGCACATAATCCAAATTATATCGAGAATGGGTTTACTTATGTTGGGTAGTTAATACTCAAATTTTAATGGCTCATATCTAGGAAGTTCAGAAGAGTGACTGACCGTAGTTAGCTGCAATATTCAATGTACTGAAAAAACGTTGTTAAGTTGCAGGTATGTTCCCATCGCACATGGAAAGAGACTTAACTGATACTGATGAATAAGAGAAATGGGACTCTGGTGGCTGATTGGTATATCATCCCTAATACCGGGTCGGCAATATAGTAGTATCTTTTTAAATCCCATGTTATTTTGACACTGACAGCTGTTTTTCGCTCAAAATTATGTTAATGAGTCATTATTAACCTTCCGCGGAACGAAACGAATCATTCACGCTTGAACAACGTTGAAAAATATTGAAATCGAACTGGATGCCGATTTTTCTCAAAAAATCATCTTTTCTGATGAGGCACATTTTCATCTCAACGGCTATGTGAACAAACAAAGCTGACGCATCTGGGGCTCACAAAACCCACACGGGACTGTCGAGAAGCCAACGCATCCTCAGCGAGTGAAAGTGATGTGTGGTTTCTGGAGTGGTGGCATCATTGGACCGTTTTTTTTGAAAATGAGGCTAGAAATGCTGTTTCATTCAACGGGGAGCGCTACAGAGGCATGATAACTGTCTTTTTGTGGCCGCAAATTAAGGATTTGGACTTGACTGACCTTTGTTTTCAACAGAACAGCGCGCCATGCCATACAGTTCATCAAACAATCGATCTTTTGCGCATAAAGTTCAGAAATCGTGTAACCTGCCACCCTGGCGATGTAAATGGGCCACCTCGATGCTGTGATTTCACACCGTTGGACTTCTTTTGATGGGGTGCTGTGAGAGATCGATGTTATGCGGAAAATTCACAAAAGATTTAAACACTGAAAAGGAATGTTCAACAAACCATTGCTAAGATAGGGCCAGAAACTATCAAAAATGTCTTGGAAAATTGTGCTAGAAGGATGACCTACTATCATGCCAGCCGTGGCAGCCATATGAACGAAATTGTAATTCACAACAAACCCAGAATGTAAGAAAAAAATTTAATTGGTGTTAATTAAATTCCATTTTTAAAAAGAAACTTGTATTTGGCCCACCTTATATACAAGGTTCGTTTCAAAATAAACGAGACTGAGCTAAAATAGAAACGACAGGAGCTTTGTTCTGATTAATTTGAGTTCATTTATTCAAAATAGTCTCCTTCGGCCGCGATACACTGTTTTGCGCGACATAAAAGCTTTTCGAAAGAGCATTTCAGGTCATTGACCGGAATGTCCTTCAGGATGTCCGTACAAGCCTTTTGAATGCCCGCTACGGTCGCAAATCGTTTTTCTTTCAAGGCCAAATGCAATTTTCCGAATTTCCGGTGAGTAAATGATGGTTAAAATGCGATTTCTAGTCAAAAAATCATTCACCAAAAATAAAAAAATATATGAAAAAAGTCTCGTTTATTTTGGAACGCACCTTGAAAGACCCTTCATGAGGCCAAATGATCGATTAAAATGCGATAAATCTATGTTTTGGAGATATTGAACACCGATTCGATGAATTTCAACTATGATTTCGGCTCATTTTTGCATAAATTCACGCACAATTTCCATGGAGATTGGGGTGATCACTGATTTTGGGCAGCCCGACCCGCATGTTCATCGTCATTTATGTCCTAATGACCATCTCTGCAGCGTGTAAACCACTCATGAGGTCTGGCACGAGATAGACAATCATCCCTAGTTCCATCAATTCAAATGTTTCGGTAAACGTTTTACCAATTTTAAAACAAAATTTTATATTAGCTCTTTGTTTGAAACTCATTTTTGTACCGACGACACAAACATACTGTCACTTTAGACGCAATAACTTCGCTTCCACTGAACCGAATGTCACCAAACTTTCACTGGAAGTCAGGGAGAGATGTAGCTTACCAACGCACTATCTTATTTATAGCTGGCGCCACCAAAAATTGGCAAAAGTCTCGTTTATTTTGGAACGTCCTTGTACATATACTGTACAGTGTGCAAATACAAGCCAGAACTGCTATTAACTATTAGATGAACCAAAGATCTTTCTAATAAGTGCATGGTTTCCAGGAAGGGGCTCAGCAATCGATGACTTTTCAGCGATTATTATTGAAATAGTAAATGCAAAGGAGTAATAGTACATAGCAAGACTATTTCGTTGGTTGCCAACAAAGGATATGCAAAATTCATGTACATCAGCAAAGTATTTAGACGTGCTTCGAAAACATGAGCAAAAGTTGAATAGCCTGAGTTAATTACTCGCCATTATGGGAGTCTATTACACTGACTGCTGGATCGATCTACAACACAAAGGAGGGAATGAGATAAAGTCGTTTAAGGTTAGGTACAGCAAAATGTTTAACCCTAGAAACTGACCTCTAGAACATCCTGAACCAAGCTTTGCCTTACCTGAAAATCTGCAAATGGGTATCTAGTATACTACGCTGATAATGATACAGCATTTGTGGTTGTCAGATATTATGCCTTTGGCTAACTCAGATTTAAGTAGTCGTGAAGAGGGTGCAAGGAATGTACTGTATGACAGGGTTTTTTTGCCAACCTTGTAGTCCAGTCACCTTTTTGCGAGCATGGGAGTCCAACTCTGTGCGTAAATGACATTTACCTCCCAGCCACAAAAAAACCCTTGTTAAATCATCACGGTGGCTAAGCTAAGTGTACCAATCGTCGTACTCACGGCAGTCGGCTCTTCCAAGATCTAGACCAGCGTGTTGGACAGGTATCTCGAAGTGACCTTGAATAGCAAACTAATCTATTAATTTTTAATAGTTCAAAGTCGCATCCCTATTCGGCTATAACCACTTTTATTTTAGTTATTTCAGTTCTATTCTATTCAGAAAATATATAATGATGGCGGCTTCTGGGGATTCTTAGCAAATTTATTTTGGCTCACGTAAATATAATTAGGATAGTATGTCGTAAATAATTTATATTTAATGTATTCAAAATCAAATTAATGCTGAAATACGTTCTAGAAATTTAAAGCTACGGTTTCCAAATGCATTCTGTATCTTTACAGTAATTCTTGTCAATGATCTAAGCAATATCTAATGAAGCAATTTATTCCATTGAATTATTTAAAGCACTGTTAGCTGTTTCATTGAGAACATGAATTATTCTCAACAATTCAAATGACTGCCATCGTACCTTTTATCTAACCACCTTATATAAACATTTTCCAAAACTACTAATATCCTTTAAGCACGCTTTAGTAACCTACTAGACACAAACGTTACAGAACTGTGGAACGTCTCCACTTTATGTAACCCAGAATGGTTATCAAAGAAACAGTGAGAATATAAACCGCTTCACACATGTAATCCGCAAGAGAACAGAATGTTCAGGATGCTTGGCAATTACTTATACAAACTGGAGCATAATCTTTAGTAGGGCGGCCATATACGAGTACATACAACTTTCAAGTCAACCACTCCACTCCTGTGCATACAAGTAAGTCTGCATACTTAACGATGCCCAAATACACCTTATCCAGCATCTCTGACCCATCGACCTTTTCCTGCATAATGAACTGGACAAAGCAACCTTGTCTACTTAACTTTCATAAACTTTCGTAGCTAGTGGTACATTCGTATGTCCTACATTAGCACGTGCTTAAATATATATACTATATATGTCTGAACGGGACGTACATGTCGTATATGGTAATAAGGGAAGTCTGCATGTGAGTAGTAACGTGAAAACGAGGAAACATTAAAATCCGATTATAACGTACTTGCGATATGTGTAAAGGAGGAAGTACGAATGAAGTAGGGTACGAGTACTCGTATATAGAAAATACTTGAACAATTAATTAAGTCCTTCAGTTACTCGCCATGCACGAAAGGATACAACACCGTCTGGAATTAGGAGAGTTATGAGGAAGTAAGTGGTTGAAGGGGAGAGGCTGAGAAAGGATGCTTGAATGGATAAAAGTACCATTTCATTAGGAGAGTGCGAGCTCGAAAGTTTGTCGGGGATACTTGAGAAGTTGGTGGAAACTAGTGAATAAGTAGTTAAAGTTATTGCATTTCGAAAGTTTTTTGAAATTCGAGAAAAAAATCGTAGTTAGTCAGGGAAATAGCTAGTACTTTCAGTTGTTCATCGAAGATTCATTATCAATGATTAAAGGCAAACTATTGAGATAAGTTAAGTTCAAGTAGAATTGAGGATTTATTGATATGATAGCTTTAAAATGATATACAGGGTTATCCATTTCGTGGTAGGAAAGTATAGCCCTGCTATTTGACATCTGTCAGAATTAAATGTCATCCAAAGCTTGTTTTTTTAGATGAAGGTTTGCCATTTAGAAATATGGTTCGTTTAACAGCTGCTGTATCAACATTAAGGGCTTTACGAGACGATTACGGTTGAATTAATCGACCTACACAGCAAACGATTTCGAACACAGTGAGAAAATTTGAAAAGTCTGGATCGGTTATTCGTATTGCAAGGCCTGTGCATCATCGCAACATTCGTTCTGCTGAAAATATCGCTGTCGTTGCACAAAGTGTGGAGGAAGACCCGAATTTGTCGATTCCTCGATGTGCTCAACATTTGGGCTTGTCTTACGGCTCATTGAGGCGGATTTTGCATTTGGATTTGCATCTCCATCCGTACAAAATCCAAGTCACTCAAGAATTTAAGCCTCAAGACCAAACACTACGCAGAATATATGCGAATTGGGTGATTGAACAACAAGCCATTGATAACGATTTTTCGAACAAAATTTTCTCTAGTGATGAGGCTCATTTTTCGCTCAGTGGTTACGTAAATACACAGAATTGCCGCATATGGGGCTCTCAAAATCCTCAGATGATCGCAGAAAGGCCTTTGTATCCAGAAAAAGTGACCGATTGGTGTGCATTATGGTCTGGTGGTGTTATCGGCCCGTATTTTTTGAAAACGATCAAGGAAGAACAATTACAGTCAATTCTGACCGCTATGGACGGATGTTAACCTATTATTTTTGGAGAGAGATTGAAGGTTATGATCTGGAGACCATGTGGTTCCAACAGGACGGAGCAACAAGCTACACAACACAGGTTAATCGAGCACTTTTGCAAGAGAAATTTCCAGGACGCGTAATTTCGAGATTGAGTGATGTCAATTGGCCCGCAAGATCCTCCGGCCTAACACCTTTGGATTTTTTTTATGAGGCTAAGCGAAAGATCGTGTTTACGCGAACAATCCTCAAAATGTTGAGCAATTGAAAACCAATATTCGTGAAATTATGGCCGAGATATTGCCGGGAATGTGCCTGTAAGAGGTCTCGTGGAGGACATTTGAATGTGTGGTGTTTCACGTATAATGGCAAGGTTCAATCTATATATTAAATAAAAAATTTTATTTCTGTCCGAATATTTTATGTATTTTCTTTAGCTTTACTTTCCCAAGCGTAAAATGGATAACCCTATATTTTGCAATGTTTCCATCATATAAAAAATCACGAGAGCGATTTTGAAGTATAAAATCCATACTTGAAAAGTTTAAATAATTCAAGAAACCTGACCACGTATTTTCGCCGAAACTTTTGCTGTTCAAACCAATTTCCGGAATCAGGATACTAAAGCAAAGTGACGAAATGTACTTTTTATAACAACTCAATCCTGTTGTATTGCTTGGGTGTAAAAACGTTGAATACAGAATTACCCAGAACAGCTTCATCTAAGCTACTAATGAAGTAACATCAATATTTTTCCCCCACTGTCTAGAATATTTCGTATTCTATTCAAATGATTGCAACAAAATGTGTCCATGTAAGGATACCAAACTACAAACAATAAACACGTATCACAGAGACAATGTCCGAGACAAGTTTTCCTCATTTCCCACAGTCTGCTAGGTTTCTCGTCCGAAATTCACTAGTGTTTTCATTGCATACCCATAGAAGGCTCCACCGATGAACACTTTGATAAAATTTCGTACTAAATCTAATGGATGCTAAGCATTTGTTATCTTTCACACATTTAGTTCTGTACACACATATTGGTATACACAGTTCATAGTATATCAACGATAGTCATTGCCAGTTATTGCATTTAACGTACTTGTTTCATATAATGAACATATTCGAGTTGGTTGGGTTATTGTCTCAACAGTGCCAAGAATTGTTGTCTAGACAATAAATAGTAATGAAGAGGAGATTAGATGAATCAAGATAAAAGATACCAATAGTAAGTGGTTTTATTTTGTTTGGATTGTTTTAGTGGGGAAGAAAGAGATGTTTCTCCCTTGAGGTTCCTGCATCGATTAACGGCAGGGGCTTGAACTATGATGATAAGATTCATCCAAAGATAATCATATTAGAAAGGGTGGTCCATCCATAATGCACGATGTTAATTGTGAGTCCCATCTTAACGTCAAGCTTTTCGCCCAATTTAATTTGACATTTCTTTGTTTCGGTGTTACACAAATTCAATCATGGAGATGTACACAATTGAACAGCTCGTTAAGGTTGTTGAAGCCTTTTACAAAAATGGGCGTTCAAATCAAAATGCATTTCGTGCAGTTCGTGATTTTTTTGGTCACCATAATCGACCAAATGTGTCCAGAATCGGGAGAATTGCGCGCAATTCTCAGCAAACCGGGTCCGTAGGAAATGTGAAATCACCTGTGAATACTCGCTTAGTCCGTTCTGCGGAAAAAATTGCTGTTATTCCCGATAGTGTGGCAGAATATTGAATATCTCACGAACATCACTGATGCGAATTTTGAATAAAAATTTGAATTTATACGCTTGCAAAGTTCAATTGACTCAAGAGCTGAAGCGTACTGACCATTTCAAGCGTCGGCAACACGCCAAATGGTTGGTTGAACAGATAGAAGGGAATGGTGACTTTACAAAGAAAATCATCTTCAGCGACGAAGACTAGGACCACTTTCACCTTAGCGGATTCGTTATCAAGCAGAATTGCCGTATTTGGGCAAATGAGAATGAGTGATTGTTGAAAAGCCGATGCATCCACAAAGAGTTACCGTTTTGGTACGTTTCATGGGCTGGCGGCGTCATCGGGCTGTACTTCTTCGAAAATGAGGACTGCCAAGCAGTTACTGTGAATAGTGTTCGCTATTGTGAGATGAAAACGGACTTCTTGTGGCAGTAAATTATATGCTAGATTTTAATTCATTTCAGAAGATATAGTAGAGTGCTTGATTCTTGCGCCCTTAACTTCATTCCCGGTTTACCCAACCAACTTAAATAACCATATGCTTTTGTTAGAGCTAATACTGTGGGCGATACCTTTCGACTAAAGCACACGTTGCAGGAACTGTTGCAATAAGCAGGTTTTAAAATAAGGAGGCATACGTACTAAGTGAAATTGTCTGATGAAATCTATCAGAGAGAGAGAGGGCTCATTACTACTCAAGAGTTTCCTCTCAACCAATAATGCTACCATGAGGCTTATAAGAGGACCAAAGCACCCAATGGTGTCATTCATCTTGGAATATATATTAACACCCATAACATTCTTTGCTTATTCCTTACCCTTTAAGCTATTGGGAACTACACTGATTTTTGAGGTTGATGAGAACAACGCTATACTTAGAAATAAATAAAGAAGCTCTATTACTTTATGGGAAGGTTAAGAATTTTACTTAAATCATGAAGATGTGGCAGGATGAGCCCGTCCATATTAATAGCATATATCAAACAAGATGGAAATGGTGAGAGGTAATTTTTGAATTTTGCACATTACAACCAATCATCCAACGTATTGTATACTTCCAACAGTATTCTTTAAATACGTTTTTCTAAGTATTTCCACATAAATGCCAATTGCGAGGCGATGAAATGTCCAGATTAGAAAATGTTGGAGATTGGACTCTGCTGCTGGTCTCTTTATTGTTCTTGGTGGCGACGTAACTCAGACCTTGGAGTAGTTTTACTTGGAGTGGTTTTACTTGGAGCTGGTGCAGTTTGGTACTCTTGCTCCCGTCTATCTGTGCACAATCGATTGCTCACCACAATTTGCGATATCATACTTTTTTGTTCTCGTTTATATTATATTTATTTAAAACAAACGCGAATAGTTGGATAGGTTTTATTTTGAACTGCTTGACGTCTTAGGACTCCCAGAGTATTGTAGGGATGTCTGTCCACTATATCGAGCAGTATAAGTGCTTTTTCACGTACTTATTTTTCAACAGTTTCGATTCTGAAGTCCTTGTATATGCCCGCATTTCTAACGTACCATGGGATTCTAAAGATTTAACTGATACCTTTGTTTTGTATGAGTTCTAATGCCTTTTTGTTGGTCCGAGTCATCTTGTAGAAGATGGTACTACCATACAGTAGCGTCATTTGTATTATCTGCTTGAAGATCAGCAGACAGTTGGGGTAAGACACCATAGTAATTTCCTCGTTTGTTATGTATGTGGTCGGTCGAGGAAAGTTTGTTGTCGAATATCAGTTCTAAGTATTTGGCTGTTCTTGACCAGGCAATATTTTTGTCAGTTGCGGTCATCTTTTTCTAGTTATAAATAAAGCCTGGGTCTTGTCTGTGTTTAACTTAACCTTCCACTCACGAAAATACCCCAAAAGCATGTCAATGAAGAGCTGCATTTTTGTTGTGATGACTCTTGCTTGTCTAGATGAGTAAAAAATACAAGTACCGTCGTCAAATAGGGAATTATGAACATTTATGTCTGCAGTAAAGATATTGTGTAATATCGGAGAGATAAGTGATCCTTGTGGGACTCAAACTTGAATTTGCCGCAGGCTTGAGAAATGATTTAACTCAATCCTAGCACTGAAATCCCCGGCAAGGAGTATGGGACCCTGAAAGTCCAAAAGTTTTTTAATATCTTCAATGAGAGTAGGTGCAAGTGAGCGATGATATACGGAGACTACCTTAAATTCAAAAGAATCCTTCCACACTTGAATTGCAGTGGCCTCTAGAGTTTGTAAAGTAGGTGTCAATATAAGATTATGGTTCACATTTCTTCTCACAACTTCTTACTGATGGGCTGATAAAGATAACTCGGTAGTGATAATAAACAAGCAACAGTATTATAGCGCTATAGAAGGGAAACATTTTTTCAAACTAAGAACGGACCCTTTGCCAGAATCAATAAAAAGAGTGGAAAAAGCACTTCAAGAGTATACAATTAATACTTGATAGGTGAACAAGTTAACCTTAAGGTCCCAAACCCAGTTTTACCTCGCATAAAATACCTTCCCGAAATTCATAAGGAAGGGAACGAGATTCGGGGAATAATAACAGCAACGAATGCTTCGTCAATACGAATAACAAAGTGGATCGCGTAAGAGTGCAAAAACCGTCCATACAAAACTAGCAAGCACGTTTTAAATAACAGGAATGACGTATTTGATAAATTCAAACAGGTAGAAATACTCGAAGACAACATCATGGTATCGTTTGATGTAAAAACCCTTTTTCTAAGAATTCCAGTAAAACAGGCTCTGCCACACTTCGAAGACTGGTTGCTCAAACGTGATTTTTCCCTGGACTGGAAGAAAAAATAAAGGCATTTACAAAACTTGCAGAACTTTATATGGGTGAGAATTATTCCACTTTTAGAGGCGCATGCTACAAAACAACTTCGGGAGTAGCAAGAGACAATCCTCTTTCACCTCTGCTGTGCACCGTTTTAATGGGCCATAATGAATATCTCCCTAAACCTTTGGATAAGATACGTGGATGACGTTTTTACAATTATAAAATCAATTAAAGCAGAAACACTGTTGCAAGAAATAAACAAAATCTACCTGGGTATTAAATACACAAACGTTGAGTAAGCAGGAGAGTGCTCCTACCAGAAAGTTTTTATAACTATTCTAGGTTTCGAAACAAATCTTCTAGTTGTGTGAATCGATAATTTGAATTATTCATCCAATACTTGCATAAGAATTTGCTTCCAAATGCAGCCTCTACCCATTGTTTCCCCCTGCAGGAAATTCTCCAAAGTCGCCTCGTGCAATTTCCCACGACAGCTCGTACTTGTCCGCCCAATGGTGCTCCTGTTTGTACTCGCAACTTCCACTTGACAAATAATATTTCGATCAGAGCTCATTTCGTCTCTCTGCCAAAAATTCAAAAGTAGAAAAAGAAAGCGCGCTGACTTTCCCGGACTTAATTAATCTTGGTTAATGGCCACCCTTCATCCACCAAGAAATTTTGTTTCAGGATTCAGCTCCCTCCAGGAGTGGTTTTTTTCATTTGCGGGATTAGTTTCCTCGCTTCGGTTCTACTCAAAATAAGTTTCACCCGGTGGCTTCCCTGGTAGAAATAAAGCAAAATATGAGCTGAATGTACTGAATGCATTTGGCTGACAATGCGACCTGTCAATAGTATTTGTTTACACCTGGATGCGAGTTAAAGATTTCGCTAGTAATCTTCGCGTACCAATACGTTTTGAACTTTGGTTTTAAAACTTGTTACAGGCTCTCATGCTCCGCGTAAATTGTTATGTTTGTAATCCCACAAAGTGCATCGTGCGTGGCGATTGCCAACAGTTTGTCGTTAATTTCAGTTAACAATTCCCTCTCATGTCGCGATTAAGTTTGTTAACGCCTGCCGTGGCAGATAACATATGCGGGAAGAATATTCGGTAGTGATGTGCAGGTGCACGACATCACTACTCAGCCAGGATGGGAGATAAGGTGTTTGATACTTGTAAAAAATAATTTTCCATCATTCATATCTAGTGCAGTAGGTGTTGGTATTTTTTCACCGTCATTATTGTTGTTATGTATTTGGCGATTCAGCATACGTTATATAGGTGAAGATAATTTCCGCTTCCATATAATTTAGTTATAGTGCTGTGAATTTCGATTTTCGTTTAAATGTCACTTGAGGCTAGTTTCTGGGTTGGGCTGGCAGGTTATTGTATCCTTTGGTTGTGTCGTTCGTTGCTGTGATAACAACCCTTTTTTGAATATGTTTGTTTACGAGTCACGAGTTAGTTAAGCAGTAGACAACAAACATTGCATGAATATATTTGTTTAGGAGTCACAAGTTAGTTTAGCAGTAGACCCACTGTGTCAACGCTTCCTTTCGACTTTAATGGACAAACTATATGATAGTCATTTTGCTAGTAAAATTTGTGTGATATTGGACCTTTGCTGGCTTCCTCTCTAAGACCATGTTGTTTCCTCTGGATGATTTAAGTGCATACTGAACTCACGTTGGTCCATGGTGCTTTCGATGCTTGTTACAACTGGCATTGTCTATGATGTGGTGTGTGAATTGGAAGTAACCTAGCTATCTAAGTTTATTTGTATGGCGTTGAAAGGCAAAAATGTTAGGTGAATTGCTTTCAGAATATAACAATTAGTAGTTTCACGAATGAAATTTAAAATTTCCTGCCTATGACATTATCATGAAAATTTAGTAAAGTTCGGCTCGGTATTGTATAGGTTAAAATGTTACAAAATTGCGTACGGTGGTGCTTGGAGTGAGTAAAATTAAGACTCCCCAATATTCACCCGTAACAAGGACAGAAAAAATTTCAAATATTTATCATAAGCTCTAATGAAAAGTAGTAAGGTTCTATTTTTGATAAGCTAATACAGGGTTTTCCGATAAAAGGTGTTATTTTGATATTAAAAGAAAAATGTCATTTTTAATATAAATTATCGAATGTTTATTTCATTATGAAGAAGAAGGTATGACGTTAATAGTGCAAAATAACATCAGGTAAATGGCCCCCGCGACCATGCTTACAGCATCATATCCTTTTCATGAAATTTTCCATAACCGAATCGCAAGGTTGCTGCCGTATGTCCTCGATAGCCATCTTTGAGCTCTTGAATCGACGCTGGGCTGTTGGCGTAGACCTTCTCTTTCATGTGGTCTTAAAGGAAGAAGTCGCAAGGTGTTAAATCAAAAGATCTCTGTGGCCAATTGTGACCACCTCTTCGAGAGATAACACGGTCCGGAAACTTTTCCCGTAAAAGATCAATGGTTTTGTTGCTTGTGTGGCCCATAGCGCCGTCTTGCTGAAAGTAAACGTTGTCTAGATCAATATCATCTAATTTCGGCCATAAAAAATCATTAATCATCACTCGATAGCGCAATCCATTCACCGTAAATGTTGCTCCAGCCTCAATTTCGAAAAAGTAAGGTCCAGTGACCGCACCAAACAGTCACACGTTGAGGATAAAGAGGCTTTTCAACAATAATTCTTGGGTTTTCCGAGCCCCAGATGCAACAATTTTGCTTGTTGCCAAAGCCACCGATGTGGAAATCGGCCTCATCACTCAAGATGATTTTTCGATGGAATCCCGGATCATTCTCATGCATTTCAAGGACCCAATCAGCAAAGACACGACGTTGTTGATGATCGACCGGCTTGAGTTCTTGTGTTAACTGAACTTTATAAGCCTTAAGACCCAAATCTTTAAGCAAAATACGGTGTAATTACGTTTGTGGAATGCCTAATTCCAAAGAACGACGAGGAATGGACAAACCTGGGTTTTCTTCAACACTTTCACAGCAACAATATTCTCAGCTGTTCTTGAGTGATGTGCACGGGTTTTATTCTTCACGTCACTAAGTTGTCCCAACAGCTTAAATTTTTCCAATTTCTGTATTGCGGTCCGACAAGGTGCTTCACAACGACCCAAAAATGTTCGAGTTTTACGAACCGTCTCTGCCAAATTTTCACAATTTTTATAGTGAATTTTAATAATTTCAATGCGTTGTTGAAGCGTGTATCGTTTAATTTTTATCAATGGCGCAGTTTTTACTTGTCAAATGTTAAAAAATGACAGCTTCAAAAGTGACATCTACCGAAATAGGGGGCTATTTACAATAACACCTCTTATTGGAAAACCCTTTGATTTCAAATATTTATCAAAAGCTCTAATTAAAACTAGTAAACTTTTATTTCTGATGAGCTTATAGAAAGGTGCTTCAGATGAAGTTTTTGTATTATTATTCCTCTGCCTCAAAGCCAACTGGGACAACATTGATTTTTGAAATGAATGAGAACAACGCTCCACTTTCCAAAAAAATTAATACTGAAGCAAGATTAAGAATTTTAATGAAGCTATGAAGGTGAGATAAGGTGAACCTGTATAGCATATATCAAACAAGATGGAAATTATGAGAGTTGATTTTTGAATACTGCACAATCCATCTTTGCACTTATTGCATGCTTCCAACAATATTCCTTGAAAAGGCTTTACTATGTATTTCAATATAAATACCAATTATAAGGTGACCCAATTTCCAGATTAAAAAATTTAGACATTGAACTCTGCTGTTCTTTTATTTACTGTTCTTGGTGGCAACGTATTTCTACCAAGCTAACCTACGCAGCCTTTACTAATCGTAGCATTACAGCTCCTCTCGAGCCTTCGTTTCCTGCAACAAACGTCTCCAACTATCTTGTTCCATTGACCGCGTCCTCCAATTTTGAAATCCAAGCAGCAATGGTCGACCGAAACAGAGCAGCATTTCCTCAGTTTCCCTAGTGGTCTCCACCCTTCAATTCTCACAAAGAATACCATTTTGGGTATCCGTTGTTCATCCATCTGTATCTGCTTGACTGTAAACTATTGGGCTATCGTCGATCTACCTGCTCTAAAGCCAAATTGATACTCCCAATATCTGATTTTATTTTCTAAGATTTTTTGAAAATTGGTTTACGCTGTAAAAAAACAGTGATATGCCTCTATAGTTTTCGCCCTGTAGCTTGTCACCTTTTTTGTGGATAAGGAATATAATGGATTGGCTCTACTCAGTCGGCATATGTTCTTGTTGCCAAATTTTATAGGCTCCACTGAAATCTTATCGATGCCCGGTGCCTTATTATTCTTTTTGGGCTTGATAATGGAGGAAACTTCATTTAGAGTTGATGGGGCCATTGAAAACTCTCCGAGAATATCTATAGGCTCCATTGTTCTGGAGCTGTTTTGAGGATTAAGGAGGTTCTTGAAATATGATACCAACCTTTTCTCAGTCCTGTTTTCATTAGCAATGATGTTGCCGATGTCATCACGGCAGAGCCTGGTCTTGGGCTGATAACCACGTTTCAAGCTTTTCCATACTTTGTATGCTTGCCTTGTTTTGCTGCTCGCTAAACTCATATCGATACTTCTCAATTGGTCGTCATAGTATTTTCTTTCCTTAATTCTAATTATCTTATACACTACGCTTCTGAGATTTCCATAATGTTTTCACTTCGTCCTGGTGTCTCTTCCTAAATATTACTTGTACGACTGAACTTCCTTAACTAACGCATCCTGGCATTCATCATCGAACCAATCATTTCTTCTGAACCGGGTTTGATGTCCCGTTGTCTATTCTGCCACGGTCTTAGCTACCGCTTTCACTTCTACCCACAGATCGTTGCTTGTTTTCAGCGATGTGTCTAATAGGATGGGAGCTAGCTGGTTGTCGAGGGTATTCGTAAAACTTTTCGCCAAAGACGCCACTTGGCGCCTTTTGATGTCAGTTTTTTTTTAGTTTCATGCAAACTAGCAAGGTTTTATTTCTGATGAGCTAATAAAAGTGTGCCTCAGATGAAGTTACATAGAAAGACATCATTAGGTGAAAACATTCCGCAAACAATAATTCTTCCTAATTCATGCCCCAGAAGAATCAGCAAATTACTGTCAGAACACGCATCAACTTTCACGAAATTCCTACAAATTTTTTCACCATTTACGAACATAAAACATTTATACATGCCTAACTTATGAATCTGCGCTGGTTCTTTTCACATCTGCCACTACCACGGCCTTATCATCCGACCAACACCGCATAGACTTGACATGAGAGTCTCAAGTTAGTTATTCAGTATGACACAGAAATTGACAAGTTGACATTGCCGGATCGTGATATCAGCGAAACGTACTGACAGAACATTCACAACTAGTTCAGTTTTTCCGAGGAAAAAGGAAAAACAAAGCAACAAAACGTATAACATAACACGGCACATATTTCGCATGCACACGTACGCTTTGTGCTTTCCAATCATTCCATTAGTCCATACAGGCGTACATTCCGAAGAAACACTATATCCTAATGAAAAATTCAGCAGACTATTGGACGAAACAGTGCTGTGCGACAAAGGAAGAAAAAAAACGGAAATCGATTTTCCGGAAACTGAAGCGTTGCGTACCGGGAATTTCGTGAGACTAGTCCAAAGGTGAAAATTGCCAATCTTTCTTAGAGCTTTTATTCGTCTAATGGAGAGTTTTGTTAAGTCATTTAGGACCCGTAATGTGGAAATAACAACACATACTCAAGGAACTGACTAAAGTGAAAAGTCATGCACCAGCAACTTTGATTTGCAGGCGAATTTTCGGTAAGACAATAATCTCTTCCTTGAAACAAGCAAATCACGTTCCACCCGAGTTAGGCATTGAACAAACTAACAGGCTCCACACGCTTCCTTCCATTTAATCCAATTTTCATTACTCCACCTAGGAATCACCTAAAACACTCACCCAGCGTCCTTGGCCACTGAATCCTCACACGAATGTCTCGGCTGGAAAATTAATATAGTCTATTCTGTTTACTTAGCACTTCAACTCCACTTCGAATGTTTACTCTGGCGCGTACTCGCGCTGCGCTGGGCTGGGAGCTGAAGATCAAGACAAAGCTCCAACAAGGATTTGAATTTGAATTCACTCATGATGGCGTGTCGCGGGAGATAGCAAATAACTGAACTAATTAGCCAAGCGAGAAATTGGAGAGAATAATAGGTTTAGTATAAGATTAGATTTTGAATAATTTAAAATGTGAGAATGATGTAGTAATTTGTCTGACAATCCTGTTTAACTCTAACGACCCAAGGATCCAACGGGAGCAGGACACCGAATGTGGGGAAATGTACATTTCATTTATATTCCGCACGTGTTGCTAATGGCTGTTCCAATTCATTTGTTCAGAGTTTGTGCCAGGGAGGGAATTCTTGTGCAGCAGTCGTTTACAGATTTGACAACGTTGTTACAGCGAAGAACAATTCTATTTTCCAGACATGAATTATTCACTTCAAGGCGTGCTTTCAATTCCCTGAATAATATTTCAAAAATTCATCCACGCTCCCGCTTACACCTTGAAAATTTCCAACCAAAAATAACAATAAGGCTTTTCAATTTCCTTAGCAAGTTCAAGGTTATTTTCCCATCATCCAATACAACGGCAATAATATTAACTTTTCATTATTTTCCAACGCACCACTCGTGTCCCTCCTTCACCGGAGGAGTAGATACGAAACGGAAAAATCCATAGAATAAAAAAATAATTTTCAACCTACCTTTGCAAAATTTCTCCAAACTTTTCTCATGTCATCTTCCATTTGTAGAGCCTCCTCACGTAGTTCACGTACGAAAACCTCAGTTTTCTCTTGACGGTGTTTCAACGCTTCCAGCTCCAATTTGACGGTCTTAAAGTCGTTCTTGATGGTGGCAAGATCTTCGAACGTTTGACTTCGCCGATTCAAGTCTTTGGAAGCGTTACTTGCGATTTCCTGCAGTTCAGTCAATTCCTTCCTCATCTCAGCTATCGATTGTGTCAGCCATTCGACTGTGAGACGTTCCCGATTACCGTTGCCACCTTCACGTAACGTTTTCACTTCTTGCCTATAGAAATGGGAAGAAAAAAAAATTAAATGAGAAGAAAGTCAAAATGAGAGTTGTTGAAGTAAAAAACATATTTTCAGAGCGGAAATAATAAGAATGGGATTTTTTTTCTCGTTGCCAGACAAGTTATTGAATGTGAATCCTGTTTCGTAGGAGGAAATTGGAAAAAGAGCAATTTTCATTATTGGTATGGTGTGCTTAGTTATGTTGAGGAAACATTTCATAAATATATTTCGAGTGATTACAGAATTTCGGCTTTGTTTTAGAGTAAGTAAGCAGTTTAGAAACTTTTCTCTAACAATTAACCTGTTAGATGAACACAATTGTGGTTGGTATTGATTAAAATTTAATAAGTTGTTCATCCTCATGAACAGCAAATAATCAAATTTAAAAATAAAAAAATAACACATCAGATGTTACAAATGTAGTTTATTCTAAACGACACGAATGCATTTCGGCGCTAGACGTGAAGCTACTATTGAAACAATTACACCAAAAGCAAAGACATTAGCTAGTAACAGTTAATTTTAACATATATGATTCAGTCGGATTAAATGAAAAATAAACAACCGAACTGTTATCAATATTACAGAAAAATTCTGTTCTGTTATTTCAAAATATTATGAGTTTTTGATAAATGATGCAAAAGCTAATCAAGTTAACCGTTAATATATGTATATTATCTAGCCAAAAATGCAACATCTCAGTCGAACATATCGATGCATACATACGCTGCATCGTAGTATGTATGGAATATAATTGCTTCCAATTCAAGGGAATATATTACTCGAGCGACTTTGGATGTAGTATGCGGAACAGTTTTTCACCACTCATAGCCGAAGCCTTCATGTGCAAATTCGAAAATGAGCTGAAGGATGGAGGACTTTTACCAAGGGTTTGGTGGCGTTATGTAGACGATGCTTTCGCTTTCGTGAAGTAAACAAGTGTAAATCAAACTTTGGAATTGCTCAACAGCTTTTATCCCAGTATAAAATTTACCATCGAATCAGAAAATGAAGAAAAAACGGTGCCTTGCCTTGATTTAAATATTACGCGCAAAAAGAAAATTTTCGATCTATAGAAAGCTAACAACAACATACCATATGTATCACCAAAGACTCGTACTGTCCACATCAAAACAAAATTGCTGCATTTATGTTGACGATATATCGTATGTGTCGTTGTCCATTATCAGTGGTAGATTATAAGTGTGAGCATATCGTACACTTGGCAGAAACGAATGGATATGATAAAGCGCTTATGGACAAATTGATTGCCAAATGCATGCATGAAATAAAAAAAAGAGAGAGAGAGCCTCAACCCTTTTTCATCAAAACTCCATAACAAACAATACTCAATCGCGTGTATCTATGGCATATGTTCCAAAGATTTGCAACTCACTTAAGAAGAAATTCGGCAAAGCCAATCTTAGGATTGTGCATAATAACACCTGCAAGCTTGGCTTACTTCTTGGCTCTACGAAAGATCCATTTTCAACAAAACAAAAAAGCGTATTCTTCAATTGCACAGAATGTGATATGATAATATGACAGAATTTGATATGAAACATTGAATAAACTAGTTGTGCAGTTGAATTTCTTCTCATGGAAGATCACATAGGGCATTACCGGAGAAGCCGTTCAAAGGCCAAAGAGGACTGGAAGCCCGAAGAGGAGCAGAAAGCTACTGAAGCGCTGGGGGCTAAGCCTAAAGGGCATGCGCAAATAGCTCCACCATCACAAATCAATAAAAGAATAGCTTCTAGTCCAATCGAAAGAAACGAGATAAAAGAAGGAAGCAAGAGGCACTTGATGGACGTGCAACAAAAGATCAGGGGTTCCAGATAGTGCTGACAAAGAAAATCCTTCAAAAAGTGCCAGAAAATAAAGTTCGTATGGGCCGTTATCAAGAAAATTGATCTGATGTGAAACAGGAAAGAAAAAGCCCCAACAAAGGCCCTGGTAACCGGCACGGCTCGTTAAACCCCAAGATGGCCGATCCTACGCAGAAGTGCTGCGGAATATCAGGGAAACATAAAGCTCAAAGACACAAACACTGCTATCAAAGCACTACGAACAACGCGGTCGGGCCAAATACTTGTCGAGTTCGGAGCAGAGGCCGACAAAAAGGAAGCATTCTGCGACGCTCGAGCCGATGGCAACGATCAAAACAAGAGACATTGACTGCCCAACGGGCCTGGCCGAGGTAAAAGAGGCCATCAAAAGCAAGCTCCCTAGCGTGGGCAGGATCAAAGTGAGGCTGACACCAGAAAATTAAAGGGAACAACGCATGGCCATCATTGACTGGTTGTCTGCAGGGTATGGTGAAGAGCAGCGCCTCTTCAATGTTTCAAATGCCGTGGCTATGGTCACGCCGTACAGGTATGCAAATGATCCAATGGGAGTACCCTATTTTACAAATGCGGAGAAATTGGACAAAGCATAGATGAGTGTACAAAGGGGGCACACTGTATTGATCGAAGACCGGATCTTGGGCACGTCTTTGGATTAGGGAAATGTCGGGTTTTCCAGGAAGCACCAGCCAAGGCAAAAAATACTAAAGAAATCGAATGGAGTATGCCCCAAATAGATCCGCAGGGAAAACGAGTCAGAGAAATAGCGGCCAGAATGGCACTCATCGTACCAAACACCAGAAACATGCAGGCTTTCCACCCTATTGGCTGCGCAGGAGCCATACCGGATGTGAGATTCACCTTGGAGTCCTTAGTACGAAGGGTACACGATTGGAGAGGATTAGAGAACTACTTAGGCTTGTGCTTATCAGTAAGGGAAAAGAAAATCTTGGATCGCCGACTGCATACCACCCGTTATGCAAGAGAAGTACTAATGGGAAAGTCTTAGAGAAACTCATCAAAAAAAGACTCACTGGGGCGATTTGCACCTCTGGCGACCAATCACCTAAGCAGTATGGCTTTGGAGAAGGATGCTCTACCATTGATGCGATTGCAGAAAGGCAGAGGCATTTAGCCACATCAAGCGACGGATCGTTCTGTTGCGGACGCTCGACATTAGGAATGCTTACAATTCCGCTAGATGGATGGATATTCTGGATAAGCTGCAAAACCAATTTGAAGTTCCAAAATATCGAATGCAGCTTCTAAGGGACTACCTTACGGACCGAAGCCTGCTCTACGATACGATACAGGGCAATGAAAGATGGAAGTTACATCGGGCGCTGCCAAGAGACGTTTCCTTGGTCCACATCTGGGAAACGTATCTTACGACGCGCTACTGAGACTGGAGATGCCAGATGAGTCGCGTTTGATCGACTAGGCGGATAATATTGCGGCTCTGGTTGCTGGACACACTATTGAACAAGCGCAACTTAGGCTAGGTATGCTAACGCGCCGAGTGAGGGACTGGATGACTGCTCGCGGGCTCAGTTTAGCACTGGAGAAAACCGAAGTGGTCATCTTGACAAAAAAGAGAATCTCTACAGTAAGGATGATCAGTATTGAAGACAGGCTAATCAAATCGAAGACAGCGGTGAAGTACCTGGGGCTACTGATCGACTCGAAGATGAATTTCTCTGAGCAAATCAGCGCAGCGGCTAAGAAGGCTGCTTGGGGAGTATCCGCCCTGAGTCGACTTATAGCCAACGTAGACGGACCCAATCCATAAAGAAGATGCTTCTTGATGAGTGCTGTAGGATCGGTGCTACTGTACGGAGCAGAAATATGGGTCGATGGGCTTTGTAAGGAGATATATCGAAAACGCTTGGCACAGGTACAGAGAAGAAGAGCACTGAGGACTGCATCTTCATATCCGACAGTCTCTGATTCAGTGGTAAGAGTGATTGCAGGCGTGATACCGGTCGCTCTCCTTGCTAGAGAGCGTCGCACTATTTACATGCGTCGAAGCGTGGACGCAAGGGGGATGGTTGGCAGCGAGGAGAGACAGCGCTCACTCAATTATTGGCAGCTATCTTGGGTGAATTAGAAGAAGAGCACTGAGGATTGCATCTTCATATCCGACAGTCTCTGGTTCAGTGGTAAGAGTTATTGCAGGCGTGATACCTATTACCGTCCTTGCTAGAGAATGCCACGCTATTTACTTGCACCGAAGTGAAAACGCAAGGAAGATGATTGCCGCGAGGAGAGACAGTGCTCACTCAACGATTGGCAGCAGTCTTGGCTGAATTGCATGAAGGGAAGGTGGATTGTGCACCTCTTCCCAGATATGAGACTGTGTTTAATTCGAAGGCACGGTGAGATTACCTTTTATCTGACCCAGCTTTTGGCATAGGTGTTTTCAGTCTTGCCTGCATAAGATTGGTAAATCACGGTCCTCCGACTGTCAGTTTTGCCTAGAAGAAGAAGACAATGCCTCCTACACATTTTCGGGATAGGCTGCAACGAGTTCTCTACAGCAAGATGCTACATCTCACACCGAATAGTATAGTCGCGATGATACTTGGATCGGTTGACAAATGGAATCATGTGGCACATTATGTTCGGACAGTCCTAAAAGAGGGACTCACAGCAGTCAGGGTTGAGGAATGGCTTGTTTGGTAATTCTTCTTCCCTCTCCTCCCTGCTAGAGGAGTCATCCCTTAGCTTGAAAGCACCCCACAGCGCAAACAAACGACACATGGTCCATAATAATGTGTCAAACTGTTCTAGGCTGGGTTTCACGTTGAAAGGGAAAGCAGGCAGGGGTCGTCCAGTTGCTTGCAACCATAAGAGTCCTATACTAAGTGTGTTAATGGCACTCACGTCCCAACTATAAAAAAAAACAATTTTAGAAGTTCCGATTCGAAGAATCATAATCCAAAACGCCGGGAGGTACTACATCAAAAGAATAAAGCACCAACACGGACTATTTACTACGATTAAAATAATAATACTGAACTAAAAAATGGAGAAAACAAAAACTTCGAATCAAAGAATTGAACAAAAACTCAATTTTAGGGTTTTGAATATTTTAGCAAAAAATAATATTACTTTGTTCTTGGTAAACCATTCAAATTTAGGCAACTTAATTAAAGCAATAGAAACAAAAACATATTCTATCCCGTAGCATTTGCAATTTGCCTGAACAATGATGTTAATAGACAAGTATAGTTTTTAGGAAGATGACCGAAAAACTTCTATTCAGTTGTAGATAATTTAGATTTCATAAAATCCTAATTAAATTAATTTGCTAGTGATATCACATGGCTTAAATCTCAGGAATTGAATGTTGTTTGATAATCTTCTTCTTAGCACTACATCCCTTCTCGGGCCTTCGCTTCCTACAAAAAGCGCACCCAACTGTCTCGGTCCATTAACCGCGCCCTAAAATTTTGAAATCCGAGCAGTGATGAACTGTCTTCGTCGACCGAGTCAGACCAGCGATTCCTTGGTTTCCCCACTGGTCTCCAGCCTTCAGTTCTCCCAAGAAATACCTTTTTGGTAATCCGTTGTTCGATCATACGATTCGTGTGGCCAGCCCATTGCATCTTCCGCAGTTTTTCAATCATTGAGACCTCCAGCTCATCAAAAATTTCATACAACTCATGGTTGTATCAAATTCACCATCGGTCCTCGTCTAGCTTCGCTCCGATTAATCGCCCGGACCCGTCAGACGAAGGTGTTCAGTATGTTTGCGGACGCTATGGTTAGGGTTCATGTTTCACACCCATAGCATAACACAGGTCTTATGACAGATTTGTATACTTGGAGCTTTGATTTCCTGTGTATGTAGCTGGTCTTCAAAATTGTCAAAACTGAAAAAAATATATTTTTTGCGAGCTGTATTTTTCGGCGTATTTCATCTATTTCATTACCAGTTCTCATTATTTGTGCGCCTAAATGCACAAATCTGCTCACATGTTTGATACCGTTTTCACTCAGTGTGATATTTTTGGTGTTTGGGGTATTTTTCCCCGGCTGCGTTTTGAGCTTTGTTTTATTCTCATTGATTTGTAGCCCTACTAGTTTTGCTTTGCTGTCAAGTAACAGGAAAAATTCTTTGTTAACGACCGTGACAAAATATTGATGTCGTCCGGATAGTCTACCACTGGGCTTGACTTGTATATTAACGTACATCTTGTATCGGCAGGTAGCTTTCTAATGTATAATTGGACAAAAAAGACATTTCAGATTCATGCTTTCCAGATGAGCACATCGCAAGTTTCTACGCAATAACGATGCAGTGAAATAATTTTTATTGCATTTTGGGCATTGAAACATGAAATTATTGTCTATCATATGTTTTTGTGAGGCATTACAGTCATCATTTTCTGAACAAATGTTGCATTTTACCATTGAATTCTCATGACCTGCTTCAAACACATCGGTTCTATCATCTAAATGCTCTTCGTTTGAAAATTCACATTTGTCGTCATCCTCTGTATCCTTTCCAAGGCTGGGTTCATTCGAGGTAGAAGGTTGTTCTTAAAGCCACGACACAACTTGGGGTGAGATTCACTTTGAACTCATTTTTATCACTCTTCCTTCACTATTATTTCCGCACAAATTAGAGTTAAAGGCGCGTTAATCCTGAATAATACGGCTGCTAATACCTTTTTAATTACCTTTATTAGATTCACGCTAATTCGACCATACACCAAGTACAATTTGCACTTGGCGATGACAGACAATGAATTAGATTATCCGACAACAGCCACGAAAAACGTATCTGCAAAGTCTCGGGGGGGGGGGGGTTTCCGGACAGATATCTGTCACTCTGCCACTTGTTAAATCGGTTGGGGCTGCCAGAATGCCAAATGCCAGATCCCTCTCCAAGACCAAGCCGCAAACTATTACAGTCTCCTGGAAGCCTCAGCAAGCCTGTTATTTATTTATTTAGTTTTTTTCCAGAACGTTGATAAGACACTCGGCAAAAACCTAAGGGATATACCCATAAGCAGAAGAATGAGAGATGCACAAACATCATGAAAGTTGTGGATTTTTGTGAATATTATTGGGATATGAGTTGTCATAAAACTAAGTTACTTTATTTTTTTGACATATGACTTTTCATAATTATTTAAAATGGGTAAGCATTTGTCGAAACAATTAACTGATAATTTTTAACCCGGGGTCATTGAAGCTGAGTCAAAATTACCCGGCATGTTTATAATTCTTAATATTTTTGAACGGACACGCGCAACCCCGCCATTCTTCTCAGTAGCTAGAGCCAACAGTATTACACAGGTTTTGGACTCTAAACCACTAAATCGGTTGCCGCTGCGAAATCTACATGTGTGCAATACTTAGAACGATAATTTTGACCCATCCTTACAACTAACGTGATAGTTTCGAGCCCTGTTATCTCCGCGTATACATTGTTGTTTTTTGTGTTTATATAACAATTGGTACGTAATGATTTCACTTTTATTTGTTTTCTTTTGTATAAAGGTATCTAATTGCTGAAAATAAACAATAGATCCACAAGGTAAAGCAAGACAACAATTTTTATCATCTCTTGAATATTCTGATTCAGAGAAAGAATCAGAGAGTAGCGGCAATCTTGGAGAAGAGGATCGTACTAGTGGGCAAAGTCAACTAAGCGATACAGAACAAGAATGTTCAGATAGCGACAACGACAACATTTCGCTGTCTGAAATTGCATTTGAACACAATACGGGCATCAATCCAAGAGCAGATTCTGAAATTTCAAAGCTTGAGGTAAGAAGTTCACGATATGTTAGCAAAGATGGTACAGTTTGGCTGCAGACACCTTTTAAAAAAAAAATGTAAGGACTAGAGCTGGAAATATAATCACTCAATTGCCAGGTGTGACACAAGAAGCAAAGTCTGCTGGTTCTAAGTTGGGATGCTGGGGTCTATTTTTCACTGATTACATGTTGCAGCATAAAGTTGCATTGTATGTAGATATGTCGGAGCACACTTATATGAAGGAATGCAGCATGACAGGATTCAAAGCATTTATTGGCCTTTTATATATTGCTGGCAAACTTCGTTCGAGAAGACCGAAATTTGAGTGATCTTTGAGCTTTTGACGGCACAGGAGTACAAATGTTTAGACTTGTTATGTCTGAACAACGTTTCCATTTTATACAAAGCTGTTAGTTTTCTGATGATGATACTTCTCGCGAGCAAAGGAAACTGTTAGATAATTTGGCGCCAATCAGTGATCTATTTGAAGCTTTCGTCTGGAATTGTGAAGCAACTGATATTCCTGGTGATTGTCTTACTATAGATGAAAAGCCAATAGATTTTCGAGGCTGATGCGAATTTCGACAATGTGTACTTTCCAAACGGCAAAATATGGCTCAAAGATCTTCGCTTTAGTAGATACTTCAAATTACTATATATCGAACCTGAAATATATCCCGGAAAACAACATATTGGTCCATTTGAGGTGAGCAATAAACCCTACGATGTTGTGAAACGCATTATGCAGCCTATTTCTAAATCAAACCGGCGTGTAACTTTCAATAACTGGTTTACCAGTTACGAACTTGTCAAATATTTGTTCAAAGAGCACAAGTTGACATCAGTTGGTACGTTGCATAAAAACAAAAGACAGGTCCTTCCGGAATTCACTAAAATTCGTAGAAGTGAAGTCATTTCGTCTCGATTTGGCTTCCAGAAAGTCATACCTCTTGTGTCTCATGTCTCCAAGAAAAATAAGGTTGTTTTATTGGTGTCACACTAGCTGGCAAAAGCCAGCAATCAATAAATATTGCAATAAAACAAAATGTGGGGTGGATGTTGGAGATGAACTTTGTGCCACATGTGATGTGAGCTGTAATTCCAAAAGAAGACCCGTGTCAATTTTGTATATGTTACTATTTCGAACATTCCTGGTGTTAATTGCTTTATAATTAGGGAATTCAATCCCGGGATCCCGACCATTTTACAGGCTTAGAAATATCGAGGTTTTATTTAGTTAATCCCGGGATTCACGTGATTGATTAATCATTTTTGAGTTTTTTATAAATACGGTGCTTGAAATCAGCTCCTCCACTTTCACCTACAATTTGTCCACTTTTTTGTTTTTGTTTGTTTAAGTTGTTTAGCTTTTCCCAGTCAATTCGACTAGTTTTTAAGCGCGGTGGTGATCAGGCAAGTTCACACTGTCCAAACAGATTCGACTAGTTTATGAGATGGCTGACAATCGAGCAGTTTAAGTGGAGAAGTACAAAAAAAGAAAAGTGGAAAAGTACAAAAAGCAAGTTTCTTTTAAACGTTAACATTGTTGTTGGTAGGAATTCCTTTCAAACACGATTTTGTGCGCTCTCTTTCAATTCCCGTTTATTTTCTCAGTCGATTTGATTAGTTTTTGAGCACGGTGATAATTGGACCGATTCAAGCTTTACAAATAGTAAGTTTTTTTGAACATTAACATTATTGTTGGTAGAAATTCTTTCATTAGAATAGTTCGAGTGAAACAAACAGGCGTTGATTTTTTCTTTTAACTTTAAAGCTGATGACGAAGACCTTAGATCAGGCTTAATTATCGAATCAAGCCATTACCGAGATTTGACGAACGATCGCAATATTAAAAACGTGGTTAAGAAAGTTCGTCGAACGGCTGTTCTGTTCAAAAGATCACCTTTGCAGAATGATACAATTCTTCAAAAATATGTACAGCAGGAATATAGAAAAGAGCTAACCTTGTTGCTTGACTGCAAGAGTAGATAAAACAGCCTCTTCGCAATGCTTGAACGCTTTGTTCTTGTAAAGAAAAGCGTTCAAAAAACTCTTAATACTCCAGAGATTTTCGATGAATCTAATTCGGATATCATAAATCAATGTCTTGGCGCCTTTTAAGCTATCCGTAGAAGCATTTTGTGGTTCTTACGCAAATTTGTGCACGGCTGATGCAACTTTAAAGTTTTTTTTTAACTTTTTTAGTTTCTTTAAAAGCCGTCAGGCCTTGCTTAGTTGTGTGAGCAGACGCGTTCCGACTACTTTGAGTCATCTTCAGTGTCTAAAGGATGTCTTGAAGGGACCGACTTTATATAGTCCTAGGATGGGTAATTAGCGGATGGGTGATTAGCAGATGGGTAATAAGTGGATGGGTAATTAGCGGATGAGTAATTAGTGGATGGGTAATTCTTTTTAAACAGCTGAGTGGCAAAGAGTCAATTATGGTGATTAGATTGAAATCACATTTGTTAAAACGCTTACAACAACGCCGACGTAATGAATTAAGGGGCGTATTAAATTATATACAAAATCCTCACAATGAGAATAGTTGTTTAGATTATGATTTAAAGGATTTATTTTCATGTCCAAGCAACGTCCAATTTGAAAATCAGATAATTTCATTACTTGAAAGGTTGAATACGACTTTTTGTGAAAATTATCTTAATACGCCAATGGAATCGACATGTTGTAGAACGGCGACTTTAACATTAAAAGATAAGCTTTCGCTGGAAATCAACAATACAGAGCAGTATAATAAGTAACCGGACTGACCTCAGGAAATTTTTTATTGGCAAAATATGTACAATTTTTTATTAGAAATCTTCAAAGTAGTTCCCATTGGAGTCGATAACACGCTGATACCGGATTTTCCAACCGCCGGACGCTCCCTGGAAGTCGGCAATCCCGATGCTGTCTAGAACCCTTGTCGTAGCACGTTGAACGTTTTCCAGAGGCCCGAAACGCGTCCCCTTAAGGTGGCTCTTGATCTTTTTTTTTGTGGTAGGGAGGTGAAGGCATTTACGCCCACCGAATCTGGCAGTGTGGAACTCCCATGGAGGATACCCTTGGACTGCCCACTAAACACCTCCCCTGTCAGTCTGAGAACCTAGCCTGGAACCGTTTGACACATTACTTCGGGCCAGGTCTCGCTTTGTTATGCCGTGGGCGCCTTCAAGCTGGGGAGTCCCTTTCCTAGCGGGAGAGGGGAAGAGGAAATGCCAGAATAGCGATCCCCCAGCCCCAGCGCCCCCGGCTGCTGTGAGTCCCTTTTATATTTTAGGACTGCCCGAGCATAATGTGCCACCTGGTTCCATTTGTCAACCGATTCGAGCATCACCGCAACTATATTATCCGGGGTGAGCTCTCCCGTCTCCCTGTAGAGTTCTCTTCGCAGCCTAACCCATTTTGTACCCGCAAAAAATGTGTGACAGGCATTGTCCTCCTCTCCTGGGCAAAACCGACAATCGGGAGACCGTGACTTACCGATCTTGTGCAGGTAAGACTGAAAACACCCCTGCCCGCTCAAAAACTGGGTCAGAGAGAAGTCAGTCTCACCATGCCTTCGATTTAGCCACGGTCTCACATCCGGGATGAGGCGCGCAGTCCACCTTCCCTACGTGCAATTCCCCCAAGACTGCTGCCAATCGTTGAGCGAGCGTTGTCTCTCCTCGCGGACAACCATCTCCCTCGCATCCCCGTTTCGGCGCAGGTAAATAGCGCGGCGCTCTCTAGCAAGGAGGGCGACAGGTATCACGCCTGCAATCACTCTCACCGCCGAGTCGGAGACTGTTGGATACGAAGATGCAGTTCTCAGTGCTCCTCTTCTCTGTACCTGTGCCAATCGTTTTCGGTATACCTCCTTGCTGAGAGCGTCGCCCCATACCTCTGCTCCGTACAGTAGCACAGACCCTACAGCACTCATCAAGTGGCGTCTTCTTGATGGGCTGGGTCCCCCTACGTTGGCCATAAGTCGACTCAGGGCCGATGTTCCCGAAGCAGCCTTCTCAGCCGTTGCCCTGATTTGCTCAGAGAAACTCATCTTCGAGTCGATCAGTAGCTCCAGGTACTTCACCGCTGGCTTCGACTCGATTTGTATATCTCCAATACTGATCATCCTTACTCTAGGGACTCTCTTTTTTGTCAAGATGACCACTTCGGTTTTCTCCAGTGCTAAACTGAGCCCGCGAGCAGTCATCCAGTCCCTCACTCGGCGCATTAGCATACCTAGCCTAAGTTGCGCTTGTTCAACGGTGCGTCCGGCGACCAGAGCCGCAACATCATCCGCATAGCCGACCAAGCGCGACTCATCTGGCATCTCAAGTCTCAGTAGCGCGTCGTAAGACACGTTTCACAGGTCCGGACCAAGGATAGATCCCTGGGCAACACCCGATGTAATTTCCATCCTTCGTTGGCCCTGTGTCGTGTCGTAGAGCAGGCTTCGGTCCTTAAGGTAGTTCCTCAAAAGCCGCATTAGATATTCTGGAACTTGAAAAGAGTTTTCCAGCGTGTCCAGAATATCCACCCATCTAGTGGAGTTGAAGGCATTCCTGACGTCGAGTGTCACCAACAGGACGATCCGTCGCTCGGTGCGACTATATGCCCTGCCTTTTGGACCGCGTTCACCTCCTCTGCAATCGCATCAATG
The DNA here is from genome assembly GCA_963969285.1 of Odontomyia ornata. Classification (NCBI taxonomy): domain Eukaryota; kingdom Metazoa; phylum Arthropoda; class Insecta; order Diptera; family Stratiomyidae; genus Odontomyia; species Odontomyia ornata. Next base: position 446,580,891 of record OZ017738.1, read on the forward strand.
GTAGAACGTCCTGCTCTAAAGCCGTACTGCCGAGGAGATAGGTCCCCAGCAGCACGAATCGCGTCAGTGAGTCTTCCCTTGATGAGTTTCTCTAGCACTTTCCCAGCCGTGTCTAGCATGCATAACGGGCGGTATGCAGACGGCGATTCGGCATTTCCCTTCCCCTTGCTGATCAGCACGAGCCTCGCCACCTTCTATCGTACCGGGAAAGCCCCGTCCCGTAGGCAAGCGTTGAATGTGCTGAGCAGTAAGTCAGGACAATGGTGATAGACGAGCCGCAACACCTCAGCTGGAACACCATCTGGACCTGGAGCCCTCCTCGCTTTCAGGGAGAGGATTGCCTCCTCCAGTTCCAGCTGTGTGAAGAGTGGGCACTCTACTGCTGTTTCATCATGGACAGCATCAACACGGACGGGATGGGCGGGGAAGAGTCCCCGCACTATCTCATCCATCTTTTCCGCGTCATGTATACAAAGCTTCCGTAGGGCACCAAGTTTCCCCATGACCAGCTTGTAGCCAAGGCCCCACGGATCCTTTTTCACATTGTCGACTAGGTCTTGCCAGCAGCGAGCCTTGCTACTGTTGATCAGTTTGAGAAGGCATTTCCTGGCCGACTTATATGCTGCCACCTGGTTGCATGCCTCGTCACGGTTCCGCGCCCGTTGAGCCTCAAGGGGTCTTCGACGGGGCATAGAAGCGCAGCAAGCAGTCGTGATTATGCTCATAGTAGAGTTCACCACGTCTAGAGCTGCCAGTTCTTCCGTCCCCTCCGAAGCTCCCTGCAGCGGCTCACCTGCTGTGTGAACCTTGACGAACCTCTCGACGTCCATTCTTCCAATGTTCCATCCAGTTGGAGAAGGCCGAGAGCACGGACGTCGGGAGATAGCATCACTTATCTCAAGCAGAATGCACTGATGATCACTGGCTGATTAGTCCTCTAATACTTTCCAGTTGTGTATCCTCCGTACTAAAGACTCCGAGGCGAATGTCACGTCCGGTATGGTTCCCTCACAGCCAATACGGCGGAATGTCGGCGTATTTCCGGAGTTTAGTACGACGAGGGCCGTCCTGGCCGCCATTTCCAGGATTCGTTTTCCCCGCGGATCCGTCTGAGGCATGCCCCATTCGACTGCTTTAGCATTGAAGTCGCCCCCCAACGAGCACTTTGCCCTCTGCGTTCGAGACAGCGCCCTCCAGAGCATTAAGCTTGGCTTGGAAGGATGATATCGACTCGTTAAGCGTTAGGTACACACTGAAGAAGGTGATCCCTGAGCACCGAACCCACACGAAACCATCCCCCCACCCACTACTCTCCGCTTGAAAGTCACTGTTCCGAACCCAGATAGCGGCAGTACCAGTTTCATCAGAGTACCGTAATGCAGGACTTTTATTACGGTGTTGCTCACTCAGCAGCAAGAAGTCGGCTTTCCTGTCCCTCGCAAACTGCTCAAGCAGATTTTGGGTGGTTGAGCTGCGGTGTAGGTTTAGCTGCAGGATGCGGGTCATCGAAGCTCTGATTTTGCCTTGGCTAGGGCTTCCTGGAACACCCGGCATTTTTCTGATCCCAAGACGTGTCCAAAATCGAGTTTTGGATCAGCATCCTTGCAAAGGATACAGTGTGCCTCCTTCGTACACTCTTTTCTTTTATGACCCGTTTCACCGCATTTGTAACATAGGGAACTCCTATCGGGTCCTTTGCATACGTGACCATAACCAAGGCATTTGAAACATTGAAGAGGCGTTGCTCTTCGCCGTATCCTACAGACAACCCACCCAATTCGTACTTTGCCCTTGTTCAGGAATTGTTCGGCGTCCTTTTCGGTCAAGTCAACTATGGCCATGCGTTGTCCCCTGTTGTTTTCTGGTGTCAGTCTCGCTTTGATCCTTCTCACGCTAGGGAACACCTTTTTGATGGCCTCTTCTACCTCGGCCAGATCCGTCACGCAGCCTATGTCTCGTATTTCGATCATTGCCATCGGCTCGAGCGGGGCTATAGTTGCGCTTTTGCCGAGGACTTTCTTTCCTGCGTCACAGAATGCATCTTTATTGCCGGCCTCTGCTTCGAATTCGACCAGTATGTAGCCCGACCGCGTTGGTCGTACTACTTTAATGGTAGTATTGGTGTCTTCGGGCCTTACGTTTCCCCTGATGTCCCGCAGCACCTCCGCGTAGGATCGGCCATCTTGGGGATTTACAAGCAGTGCCTGCTGCCGGGGTCTTCGTCGGGGCTTCTGCCTCTCCTGCTTTGCATTTCTTGATCTTGGGGAACGCTGATGAAATATCCGGGTTGTAAGGAGGCTCTGGCAACGTTGCCTTCGACTGTTGAACCAACTGCTCGGTGACGAGCAGGCAGGTGTGCGAGGGAGCATTGTCGTGATGGAGGATCCACGAATCGGCAATCTCCGGACGGACTCAGCGAACCCGGGCGGTTACTCGACGGAGCACCTCTCTGTAGTACTGGCCGTTTACAGTTTGGCCGGGTGGCACAAACTCTTTGTGAACAATGCTTTTCACGTCAAAGAAAGCAATGAGCATCGACTTCACCTTCGATTTGCTCATGCGCGCTTTTTTCGGGCGTGGTGACGCCGGTGTGTGCCACTCCGAACAGTCAAGGGCAACGTTGCCACAACCTCCTTACAGCCTGGATATGGCACCAGCGGACTTCTTTCTGTTCCCCAAGATCACGAGACACCTTAAGGGGATGCGGTTCGGGACTCTGGAAAAAGTTCAACGTGCTACAACGAGGGCTCTAGACAGCATCGAGGTTGCCGACTTCCAAGGAGCGTTCGGGGATTGGAAAATCCAGTATCAGCGTGTTATCGACTCCAATGGGGACTACTTTGAAGATTTCTAATGAAAAATTGTACATATTTTGCCAATAAAAAATTTCCTGAGGTCAATCCGGTTACTTATTATTCAGACGCTGTAGTATGAAAACATTAACTCCTGAGGGTATCAAAGAAATAGACTTTTCAAAATTGATCAAGCAAGAAATGGCTCTTTTCGAAGGAACTAAAATTCGAGGTCACAATTTGGAACAAATTTATAAATATATGTTGACAATACCTCCGACTTCCATCGAGGTGGAACGCGCTTTCTCAGCGTCTGCTTTTATGTGCAACAAATGGAGAACTAGGCTTGAGGATAAAACATTGGATGCGTTAGTCTTTCTTAGACTTTATTTCCGCAATGCAAATAAGATGTAAAAGGTTAATATCTTAAAATTACCTCGTTAATTTAATAATATTAATCGTGATATCTGTAACATATTTTGTTTATTACAGGCGAAAATTGAATAAGCTGATTTTAGAATGTCAAACGTTAATCTGTTTATGAGAAAAAGTAATCGATTAACTTGAGTTGAAGCCGAATTTTGTGAAATTAAGTGACAAAGTGTTATATCTGATAACTTTATATAATGATTACAGTTGATATAAGTAGAAAAATAATTAATTTATTGAGGACATCTAAGATTAGTAGAGTTGTCTTTTAATTGCGAGCTTCAAGGATTTATGTAAATAAGTTGTTCGTTTATTGTAAGAGATTTATGTTGATTTGTTTTGTATTGAATTTTTCTGCATTTGAGATGATTATGTAGTTATAAGATTATGAAAAAAGTTGATTTTTCAAGAGCATTCTGATTTTTATTCCCTTTTTAAATTTTTCGGGATTATCCCGGGATCCCGGGACTACCTACAGACAATTCTGAAAACCCAGGATTGGATAAAGGATCGGGATTGAATATCCTACTTATAATACATCGTATAAATAAAAATTGACCGATAAACGAGGCCATGTTTTTGAAGAAATTAGGTCTTACTCTCGTCTGTAAGCATTTGCAAAAACGCCAGGATATAAATCACTTGCCACGCAAAATGCACAAAAGAATTAAAGAAATTGGTAGTGAATCACCAGAAAAACCTCCTGCAAACATTCTCAATGCACGTAAAAAATGTCAAGTGTGCCCTGCACAAAAAGATCGTAAAACCAAACACACATGCCAAGGTTACTTCAAATATATTTGCCCAGAACACATCATACCTTTCTGCAGTGAATGTAGTAACAACAAAGATTCTAATTAGTTTTCTCATACTTTTTTCCGAAGATATTTTAGTCAAGTTTCAAAAAGTGCCATAAGTAACTAAAAAGACTGGTTACTAGCGTAGAAAATGAATTAAAATTTAAGAGACCGCATTTTCGTTTTTTTTTTTGTGGGTTTATTCAAAAGTGTATTATTTTGATTAAAACTTCCTAAATTCTACATGTTTTTTATTTTGTTACCAAAATAATAACGTGTGTTGAAAATACGGGTACTTTTGACCCACGTCAACACCACAATGACGCCAGGTTAAATAAGTAAGTTTATTCAGCTCATAGTAAAAATGTTTCTGCCTTCTGAAATTGATAACGTGTTAAAAGTGACTAAAATTCGTGGCTTTAGTATCAAATCAATACCGCCTTATTCCGATCGCACATTATTTAACTAATTAATTGCTGGTTAAAATTTTTCGACATAAAACTCTCCAAGCATATTCAAAACGATATTATCGCATTCAATGTCAATCAAATCAATATCCCTAATAAAATATTCACTATCCATATTCGAGCTAGAAGTTGTAGGATCTGTTGTTCATGGTAACAGTGATAATATGAGACATGAAATCACTTTATCATACTCGTGCAATATCACATAACACAAATTCAACACAATAAAATAAGTATTGGTATGCGCTCGTATCCTTGCAATTTCGATAAAATCGATTTTCAATAATAAAATGAATGTACGCACACGGCAAACAAACAATATTGCCATTTTCTCGTCATCATACAACAAAAGGAGCACAAGGCAGATACTCACATATGCGAATTATTGATGAATCGCTTCATAAATTTGTACATGAACGAACATACGTACAATATTTGCATTAGATTCATCGTTGATTAATTGATGGATTTAGTCGTATATGTATTACTCATATCACAAATATCGTACCGGGAATTGAGGATAATTGTATTATTGGCTTGTTTGCTAAGAAGATGGAACTGGGTCGAAAGAGGAGGAGAGGATAAGACTTGTGTTATGAGAGACGGCAACAAGTCGATGGATGTTTGTTGTTTGTCTTGAACTTTCGTTAAACAAGGACATCCACTGTTTGTACTTGAAAGATGAAGGACGAACGAAAAGCAAAAGTTTGACAATATCAGCAAAAATAATTCCTTTTAATGACAAATAACTTTCTTCAAAAAGCAATATGAGTGGACGCTCCCAGTAAAGTTTTCTAAAGTATGTATTTAATTAAATTTGAAAATTCAAGCTAAATACCTATTTCTCAAGCTCCAATAACCAAACGGAAAATTCATCAATGACTTTGCCAACATAATAAATTGGAAATCTATCGTAGAAATATCCTTAGCCAGATGAGAAAATCGAATTCTATTAAATTTTAAAATCATCCGAAATTCCAAAGTTGGATTTTATATTTGACGGGAATTTTCGCATTTCCATATTTGAATTTGACAGCAGTGTCGAAACCTATCAGCATCATTTATCTACAATGAAATTCAGATGAGTGTTGATTTGACATTTTCAGTAACGTTCAAGTTTGAAATGTTGATAAAGAAAATTTCAACCTCTTTCTACGAGTATTTATTCAATTTGACTGGAAAGGATTCCATTGGAAATTCCATTTGCTAAAGATTTAATTGGAATTAATTAAATAATTTGGAAATGTTTGGCACTTTCTGTTTTGATTGATGTTTGTTTACTTTCAAGAGTAGGTTAAAGGTTTTAATACAAATTAAATTTGTGATGTGTCTTCTTTGATTGGATTTATAGAAAATTACCAGATTTTAATATTTTTGATGGTCATATAATAGACCCAATGAGAATCTACTGAATCATTTATAGCAAGGGCTCCATAAGAGTCATGAAACAGCATAATATCTCGGTTTTTTTCATGTATGTTTTCCATGGAAGACTATGCCAAGTGGCAACAGTTTAGTGGTGTTTTTACAAATTCGATGCGATAATAACCAATGTCAAATTTTCAAAAACGTTCTACTTCAAATCTAATCTCTGAAGTGGGCCAAGTTAGCTCATTCAACATCTATAGTACATATTCACTAGCATACATATTCGTTATTCATACTATCTACAATAAGTGTATTTCTACAGGTTCAATGCCGATCAACATCGCTCGTATTGCATAACATATCTTCATTCAATGTTTACTGCTTTCATTAACTGAATATCTGCACGCGGCAGTCTCAAGTTTTCAATTATAAACAAAGCAAGTTCTGTCGTAAACATTCATTCTTTTTTTTTTCCTTATGGCACATGACGAGACAATTTGACGCCATCATTTCTCATGAATTTGCGTGTTGTTTATTTTTATTTGACAACGGTGATATGAGTCTAATTGCAGGTATACAAGTTAACGTCAGACACAACAACGTCTTGCATTTCCAGAATTAGGGAAATGACATTAGTGATGGTCGACTCGAGTAACTAACTCGAGTTAGCTCGAGTTGGGCTTAACTCGAACCAACTCGAGTTGAATTCTCTCTGACTCGAGTTTGAAAACCGAATGAAGCCGACATGGAGCGAAGTTTGCTGATCATTTCAGACTATATTCATTCATAACAAACAAGTGTCACATTTATGTAGATTTGATGTTAACTTTAAAGTGCCGGTTATTGTTGTAGTTTTTCGTGTTTTAAATTCTGTTTTTGAAAAATGCCGGATCCTAAAAGAAAATCTTTGGTTTGGGATGTATTCGAATCGCCAGTGAGTGGACATGTTACGTGTAAACAGTGTTCAGATTCGTTCAAATATAATGGAAATACGACCACATTAAAAATAAGCACCCAAGTAGTGTTACCGTCGAAGAAAGAAACATAAGTCCGACTTCATCATCAACAAATGAAAGTAATACGAGTACTTTGGTCAATTCATCCCAGTCACTGGTATCCATATTAAAAGTTGAGCCTCCTCAAAAAAGGTTAAGGCACACCCAAACCCGTCTTATTACGCAAAATTCTGGTGATAACGCTTTAATTAATTTGATAGTGAAAGATTTACAGCCATTTCAAATAGTGGAAAATTCAGGTTTCCAAGAATACTCCAAAGCATTGAATGCTGATTATCAGCTACCGAACAGAAAACAATTAGCTTTGACGATCGATGGAAAATATAATTTGGTGTCCGAATCTTTAAAAAAGGAGTTAGAAGATGTTTCTTATTTAGCGTCAACATCTGATGTTTGGACGTCAGACAGTAATAAAAGCTTTATAAGTTTGACTGCACATTACATATATCAATATAAATTGAAATCTGTAGTTATTTCGACTTTAGAAATACAAATACACCACACGGCTGAGAATATTGCATTGGCTATCCAAGAGGTAATGGACCAGTGGCAGATAAGCTCAAAAGCAGTAACTTTTGTCACAGATAATGCTGCAGCTATAAAAAAAAGCAGTAAGTGAATGTTTGAATAAACGAAATCATTTTTGTGTTGCTCATACACTTAATCTCGCAATCAAAGACTGTATAGAGAAAGAAACATTTGATTTAGCAGGAAACACTTCTAACTGTCAGCTACAACAACTTTTAGCAAAATATCGTGCAATTGTTTCGCATTTTAAATATAGCACAAAAGCTTCCTATACCTTGCTCAAAATGCAAGAGCAACTAAATGTGAATAAATTAAAACTCAAGCAAGACATTCGTACTCGGTGGAATAGTACTTTTTATATGCTCGAGCGTCTATTGGAGGTTAAAATATCGCTTTCTGCAACTTTACCACAACTGGATTCATCTCCGCCAAATCTAGATTCCAATGAATGGATAATAGTAGAAGACGTGGTGGTACTTTCACGTCCTTTCGAAAATGCTACTGTGATTTTATCAGGGGAAAAATATCCAAGTTTGTCTTCTGTTATTCCTCTTGTACTTGGACTACGAAATGCTATAGAAAGCAAGATGCCAGTAACGGAATCGGCCAAGAATTTAAAAGGAAGTCTTTCTGCAGTAATAGAAAAACGACTTGCAGTATATGAGACTAATAGAACAGCATCAAAAGCCACCTTTCTCGACCCACGCTTTAAAAAAAAAGGTTTCACGTTAGAAAGTAATGCCAATAATGCGCAAATGTGGGTAATAACTGAGTTATCAAACATGAGCACCGATCAAGTCCTACCTTCATCTAGCCCAAATAGCCCTAGTATTTCAATTGCTTTCGCTGCTACTGCTTTGTGTAAAGACGACATTTGGGGAGTTGTAGATGAAAAAATCATGGAGACTAGTGCTCACCCAACTCCATACACTTCGGCAGCTATGATGGTTAAACAATATATTGAATTACCATATCTTGACAGAAAATGCGATCCACTTCTGTTTTGGAATGACAAGAAATGTTTATTTCCGGGATTATCCGAAATTGCTCATAAATATCTTTGTATACCAGCATCATCAGTCCCTTCAGAGCGTTTATTTTCAAAAGCTGAGATTTTGTGCAATGATAGAAGAAACCGTCTAGCACCAAAAAAGGTTGACCAAATTTTATTTCTCAATAGCATTCCATGAATGTTTATTTTTTTTATTTTTAAGAAGTACTTAACAATCGCTTGTGACTTTATATTTTATTTAACTTTAATTTAAAAAAGAAAAGAATATTGTTTTTGTTAAAACTTATAAGAAGTTTGTTTTAGTTATTTATTTACATAAATAAATGATTTGATTTCTAACAATAATTTTCTTTTTTACTTTAGTTAGTATAACTCTTCCAATACATTATAAACAAATAATATAAAAATGATAGAATTGAAACAGGTAAAAATATCATTTGTCTGTTCTAATTTTTTTTACTATTAATGTAAAGGTAAGGAAATAAATTGGTAAAAATTTAAAAAAAACATTAACTCTTTCATCTCATTAACTCGAGTTACATAACTCGAGTTCAATCCGAGTTACGTGAATTTTAACTCGGGTTAAATCGAGTTTTGTTTTTTCCGAGTTGGCACATCACTAAATGCCATGCAAGCGCTTCTCACGGTAAAGCCTCCCACGAGCGGCCAGACACTGATGCAGCATTTAGATTTAATAAAATTGCAAGTTGTTAGAATTACGAGGGCAGTCCCAAAAGTACCCGACCTGGCTTATGAATGCAGGTAGTTATAAAAAGAACAATTACTGCGATTGTCAATTCCACCTTTCAACAATTTAATGTGAAAAATTCATAACGGTACATTTATTATTATTTTTTACAGACATTCAAAGTGAATGCTCTCAGTGAATTTGTAAATATGGGAAAAATCGGGCATCGTTATGTGATACAATACTTTCATTAGAAAGGTCTAAGTCCAACCGATATCAAAGCCGAGTTGAATACTACTCTAGGGAAGTCTGCTCCTTCGTTTACAATGGTCAAATATTGGATAGCTGAGTTTAAGTGAGGTCGTACGAGCTGCCAAGATGAACACCGCAGTGGTCGACCAAGTGAGGTCACTACGTCAGAAAATGTGAAGAAAATCAACAAAATGGTATTGGATGACCATCGGCTAAAAGTGAGCAAGGTAGCAAACATGGCAGGCAATTTTTTAAAAAAGATGTACAAGTCTTTCATTTATTAAATGGCGCCCGAGCAGGGACCTATTTTTGCGTCATTGCAAAGTCGGTAATCAATCCGTGGATAAGTTAAACGTGAAAGTTTAAATCGGTAACCAGTCCGTTATCCAAAACATAACAGTTTGAAAAGTGTCATTCGGTAATCAGTCCGTTCAGATAACTAAAAAGTTAAAATTCGCGTACATGAGAAGTAAAAGCAATGATTTGAATCGGAAGTGACCCTTTAGTAGTGAAACATAAAAAAGTGAACAAAAAGGAAATAGCAAACTGGGCAGATGAACACAGGATCCATAAAAAGATAGGAACCCAGAATCCCTTTTTCAACCCAATAAAAATTTAGTTTATGTGAAAGCAGTGAAGGTGAAGTAAAAGAGAAAGTAAAAACATAACACATCTTTCAATTAGTCCCGAGACTAACCCAGAGGTGGCACTAGTTGTACCAAACTGGCCACGTTTTCCTGGAGTGCAAACCTTTACATGAAACGGGTAAAAATTTCACGTCGATCGGATCACAGACAGCAGAGTTATCGAGGTGAGAGTAAAGTCACTTTGTGATTTGTTTGAAAAATGGAAAAAAGCGAGTTTCGCGTGTTGATAAAACATTGTTTTTTAATTGGTTAAAAACACCGTAGAAGCCCAGCAATGGCTTGAAAAACATTACCCGGACTAATCTACATAAAAACCAACGATTTGTCGTTGGTATACTGAGTTTAAACGTGGTCGTACGGACTCAAACGATGCGGAACGTTCGGGTAGGCCATTGGAAGCCGTTACACAGGAAAATGTGAGTGAAGTGCAAAAATTTTAATGAAAAATCGCGAAGTGAAGGTCCGTGAGATTGCCGAAATGACACAGATACCATCTGGAAGCGTATTTATAATCCTTCATGAAAAATTGAGCATGAAAAAGGTTTTTTCCACGTGGGTGCCGCGATTGCTTTCAGCGGAACAAAAACAGCAACGAGTCGACGATTCAGAGATTGAACGAATTGGGCTTTGATTTGCTTCCCCACCCCCGTATTCGCCGGATTTAGCCCTCAGCGACTACTGGCTCCTTGCTGCTCTCAAAAAATTGCTCCCGGGGAATAAAATTGGCTCGAATGACGAGGTCATTGCCGAAACTGAAGCCTATTTTGAAGCAAAGGATAAATCCTTCTATAAACATGGTATAGAAATGTTGGGAAGGCGTTGGAAAAATTATGTCACCCTAAACGGAGATTATATTGATGAATAAAAATGATTTTTGAAAAAAAATGTTGTTTTTGTTGTTAGTCTCGGGACTTATTGAACGATGTGGTATTGAAAATTAATCGGAGTAAAGCATTGATCTAAAAGAAAAGAAGTGTAAACTATGAAGCAAAGAGGAATGTGCAGAGAATAAGCAGAACAAGATAGGAATATCAGTCAAAATTATTAATAAAATAGAGAAAAATTCTTCTTAGAATAAACAGAACATTGTCAAGTGGAAAATAAGGGAATAAGGACAGGACAATACCGGAGATTTAAGAAAATGGGCTGCATTGGAACAATGATATTGCTTTAAGTGAATTTTCAAATTTGATTTTTTCTGTATTAAACATTTCGGAAATTTTTTTTATCCAAAATATTTATCTCGCTGCAGAATTTTTATTGAATTTTTTCCATTTCATTTTAAAAATTTTATATAAATATTTTCGAAACTTTATAATTGTGCATTGAACTCAGTGAGCCAATAATTGTAAGGCTCACGTGAATTGCGTAATCTGTGCGTAAAGTTTTTTGAATTTAACTATAGTTTTGCTGTGAGCACATTTTGATCTTGGCTCCATCGATTCACGCTCTCAACTCTGAATTTTGACTTTAGATCCATAGATTTACAAATTTTGTGTGGTGTAAATTTTGAATATCTCTTAAAAATAATTTTTTTGTAAACTAGTTTTTAATGCGCAGTATTCAGAATTTAATTCGATCCCCTGTGCTCCGTCCAGATTAAATGAATCCCGAAAACTTCCCCGTAGAAGAGGATAGTGCCGCAAATAATCCCCCACAAGTTGGCGCTACCAATAAACACCTAGTAAAGTGAAAGAAACCCCCAAATATTACGGCATACTGTCCGTAGTCTAGAATAAAATAATCGGCCAAGCCGATATCGTATTAAAGTCTTATAACACCTCTTTAAACTGGACAAAGATCTCAAAGTGCTGAACGTTACATTACGAACTAACGGCTGAAGGAATCAGACCCGGAAAGATAAAAACCGTGGCGGTGCAACAATTCCCAAGTCCACAGAATGCTTCCCAGGTCAGGCGTTTCCTTGGCCTACCCGGCTTCTTTAGGAAATTTATTTCGAATTATGCCATCATAGCCACGCCACTAACGCAATTATTAACAAGTTGGGTAGACAGACCTATGCTCATGTCAGAAGGGTTTTGTACTCAACTTACAAAATGCAGTAACCAGCAGCGAATAAAATCAAGAAACATGTCAAAGACGATTTTATTGGAGAAAATGTGCAATTCGAGGATCATACTATTATTAACAAAGTTGAAAGAATTATGAATTCTGAGGTATTTGTTTTAGTTAAACCCATAGATATCTCCCTTGATAATTTTTCCAGATTTTTTGGAAACACATTTTTCATGTATTTCCCCCCCCTGTGCCCCCACTGAAGCAAAAACTTTCAGTTTAAGAACTGTTTTGAAAAGCTCTCATAGAGAACATTCAGTTGATATTCATATCGGCTACCTTTCATGAAATTTTTTTCAGGGCCCACTCCTCTGTACTGTAATCATCGATTCATGGCCTATTTTTTCGAATCCTAGAATGGTTACAAAGCCCTTTTGCTAGGAGCTCTCTCCTGCCTCTTCGACTTGTTTCAATTGTATGTACTCATCTTCATGATACCTATCATTCCTGAAATGTTCATGCAAATCCTAGCAAAGCTGTAGTGTCTAAATCGATAAAAAGCGCATATGGCTCCATAGCCATATGTTTCCATAGTAATACAGGGGATATTGTTCCATAGTAATACGGGAAAATTCAAACCGCTATAACTTCGTTAAATACTATTCGATCTTTATGAAACTTTCAGAAAAGATCAATCTTATAAATAGTCATCTGTTTGCTAAATTTTATTGAATTTAAGGGTACCGTTTAGATTTTATTCAAGAAAACATAAAATCGATAAATCATACTATTACTAACAAAGTTGAGTGAATTTCGACTTCTCATGTATTTGTTGTTGTTGTACTCATAAAGGCCTACATTCATGATTTTTGTCAGATTTTTCGGATGGAAGGTTTCCAATCGCGAGGGGGGGGTACGCGAAAAGTTCGTACATTTCCCCTTCCCCTGCCCCCCTCAGTACCGATAAGGCAATTTTAAGACTTGTTTTAAAAAGATCTCATTGAGACCTTTCTAATGACACCCTACTCGACTACCAATGGTGAAATTTTTTTTTTGAGGGGTCACCTCCCTATACGGGGAGACCCCCCTTAAACCCCCTTGAAAAATTTTTCCACCCTTGAACTTTCAAGAGGTTACCACTTCTGACCTGTTCACAAAGTTTCATGGCTGTAGCCTCTATAGTTTCGGAGAAAAAGTGCTGTGACATACAGACGGACGGACGGACGGACGGACGGACGGACAGACGGACAGACGGACACAGGTCGTGATTGCAATAGGGTTTTGTATTTTAGTACAAAACCCTAAAAAAAAGATATACTATTCAACTAGTCGACCGAATGCGAGGAGGCACATCAACAGCTGGTGAGGTTGTTGACTGAGGCACCCACCCTAGTCATTTACGACGAAGTATCACAGCATCAGTTGCACACCGATGCGAGCTCCGTGGGCCTTGCAGGCATCTTGTTACAGAAAAATGGATCGGGATAGATGAGTCCCGTTGCGTACTATAGCCGTCTGTGCAATCCATCGGAGAGCCGATACCATATCTACGAGCTGGAGATGCTCGCGATCGTAAACGCGTGTGAACGGTTCCGAATGTACTTGTTGGGAAAGGTGTTCAAAATAGTAACTGATTGCCAAGCCATTGCCAGTCTGAAAGCGACGAAGCCTCTGATTCCGTGAGTGGGGAAATGGTTTTTGAAACTACAAGAGTTCGATTACAGGGTTGTATTTCATCCCAGAATAAAGATGCCTTACGTCAACGCATGGAGTCGAGCGCCTGTAAAGCCACCGACTGAACCGAGTGGTGTAGAGGAATATGTTGGAAGTGTCAACTTGTCGATGGAGGAATGGGTCCACACTCTACAGCGACAAGATTCGACCGTGAAAAACATCATGGACGTTCTCAAGATGAAGGCGGAGTCTGAGCAGCGGAAGCAAATTCGTAAGGAATATTTTATAAAGAACGGCCGTCTCTTCAGAGTTGATAAGGAGGGGAAAAAATGCTTGTTGTTCCGAAGGGCATACGCTGGCAGGTGGCGAAGCTGTGTCACAAAAACGCCGGAAATCTAGGTGTTGGTGGTATTTTGGTCTCTTACGATGTATTTTGGTCTCTCGCGTGTGGTGGTCACCAATCGGGGAACAGTGTTTACCTCGCAAATTTTTGAGGGTTACTGTAATGTCAACGACATAACCCAGATCAAAACGGCAACTCGAATACCTCGAGCGAATGGTATTGCTGAGTAAGTCAACCAGTCGATACTGGCTTACCCTAAATTGTCGTGCGTACAACTGAACACCTGGGATGACTAAGTACTAGAGCTTCAATGGACGCTGAATACACGAGTGAGTGCAACGACGAAGTATTCTCCAATCGCGCTAATCTTCGACTACCCGGTGGAGGACATCAGCAGCAACAGGGGTCTAGCAGCCATGCAGGATAGTAATTTGGATAGAAAAACGATAACAGACAAGAGAGAAGACCCGATCAAAAATATACCCGAGGCTAGGCTTAAGTGGAAAAAGCGATTCGACAAAAGGCATCAGAAACCAAGGCAGTACAAGGTAGGAGAGTTGGTCTTGGTGGAAATGGCCTTTCCAGCTACAAGTGAGTCCAAGAAGTTGGAGGGTACGTATTGTGGCCCTTGTATCATCAAGAGAATTTTGCGGCATGATCAATATGTCGTCAAAGAGAGCAAAACACATTCAGTTCCGGTGATGAGCAGCGACAAAATAAAGCCCTGGTGCGAATTATGCCCCGAAATTGATGACGATTACAATGATCTCGCAGATGAGGGGTTCGACACGTCCATTTAACTCGAGGTGAGTTATTGTCAGAAGAGGCCGACTGTCATCCATAGCTGTTTTGCTACTCAACGTCTATATGAACTATGGCAACACCTTCTATCTTCATTGTTATATGCATGTGTGTTAAAACTGTTATGGGGTCGATGTCGGTCGGATGTATAATCGAAGATCTTAGTGTTTGCATTTTAGTTTAAACCCTGACTGTTGACACATTGATCGAAATATCCAAGTTACCTGTTACAAGACCCTGGTTAGACCAGTTTTGACATATGGATGTCGGATCTGGTACAATCAGAGAGAGAAGAATTTTCGAAAGAAAATGTCTTCATGCATGTACTGGTATGTACAAAAAGCCTGAGACGGATTGGAAGCACTATATATCGCATAGAAGAATTTATCAAACTGCTCAAGTGACAAGAGCCGATATCTTCATATTAAGACTCCTACGGAATCATATCGCAAGATCTGTAACTATGAGTGAAAACCCCTGGATTTCATAGCCGTTGCACAGACGGGTATATTGAGATTTATCTCCCTACTGGTTTCAATTCCTCTAGAAGCATTCGTATATTTTGACATGAATCGATATGTTTTTGATTCTGACGGTTTCCCAATCATATATCACATATTTAGAGGGGCCACCGATAAGAAGATAAAATATCCTCCGAATTTGAGTTCACGAGACCAATAATTCCAATGGAATAAGTTTTAATATTTACGAGTTTATCATATTAGGTTTAGAGATAAGGTTAAACGTTCAGGTTGGGAATATTGTGAAAGCAACTTTTAGTATAAGATAAGGTTTTTTTGATTTAATTTGATTAGAATTAGGTTATAACGTATTAGGTATAGGATAAAAGTTCCTGTTGTGTTAAAATTATAAATAATTTTTAATTGTGTTGGTTGGTTTTTTTCTTTTCTCCTTTTTCCAATTGAGTCATAAAATATGTAATAATTTTAAATTGTTGTTGTTTTTTTTTTGTAATTTAATGTTTCTAGTTGATAAAGTCTAAATTTAGAGAGCCATTTGGGCCATTAAGTTATAGATTCTTTTAAAATGTATAATTATTAGTATTGATAAAGCGCTTTGAACTTTGACTTTCAACTTCAATCAGGCTGTTAAAAATAATTGGACCAATTCTTCGCTTCTAAAAATCAATGCTTCTTCAAACATGGAATTTTTCAACTTACGTAAAGATGACAAAAGGTCATCCAACAAAATGGTCAATACATCATTGATTAATGTTTGTTGCAATGTAAATAAATTTAATTTCAAAAACATAACACAAAACAACATTAATTTATGGAACAATCTAATAAATAAAACTATCATAAAAACTTGTATTTCCAAATGTTTTTCTGATGAAAACTTTCAAACTGAGAAGATGGCACAAAATTACATGGTCTCTCGCACAAGTGCGCAACCCGGAGAAGGGCACAAAACGTTTTTTGGATTTCTTATGTGCTACTTAATAGGGGTACCGGTTAATTCGTGTGGTTTTCTAACAGCTGACGTAATTTGATTTTTAATCAAGTGATTCACCTTTCCAAATATATGTTGAAAAGCTACTGTCATATCGTTTCAGAATCAGTATGTGTCATTTAGCTGAAGCGTTAACAACAATACTTTTTTTACTCTGAAAATGTTGGATTTCATGCCGAATAAAGTGTTTTTGCGGGGAATACTCTTTCATTGAAGAAAAAGGCTACCGAAAGTCATCGTATTTTGGTTGAAGTGTATGGTGTGCATACTCTAGCTGAGCGTACGTGCCAGAAGTGGTTTGCACTGTTTAAAAGTGACAATTTTGACTTGGAGGACGATGAACGACTGCCAAAAAAGTTTGAAGATCACGAATAGGAGACATTGCTCGAGCAAGATCCATCCCAAATGCAAGAAGAACTTGCAAAATCACTTGGCGTCGCTCAACAAACCATTTCCGATCGTCTAAAAGCAATTTTTCACAAGAAAGCTTCAATTTTCGAAAAAAAACCGCATGAATTAACCGGTACCCCTATTATCTGGGTTTTACTGTACATGCAAGGTTATTTTGTAATGAATGTATGCAATGAAAGAAAAATTGCGTATCAATCGTAAAAAATACATTCCCTCATGAATTGAATTTGTGAAACATTTTCTCTGGGGAATCCAGGCAACGGACCAAAATATTTATGATGCACGAACTATCTCGTTCGACGATATGGTACATCACACACGCTTATTTCGACGGACCAAAAGCTTTACGGTTAAATGATAAATATTTAATTAATGAATTGAAAGCCTTATGGCTCTTACCTTCAATTGAACACCTTTATAAATTTTATAATTCACGTTAAACAAATTGCAACTTCACTATATTTTGTTTTCTTCCAACTTTATACTTTATTAATCGAGTTCACAAATTCTATTCTTTACTGTTTCTATCTTCACTGTTTCTATGCAACTGACTTTCAGTTAGCAGCTAACATTTAGCTAGCAACTAACCGGTACTTTTTTCCTCTATTTCCAATTCAATTTTCTCTAACATTCCAATTCAATTTTAACTTAAAAAATAATCTATTACAATTACATATTATGTTTTGCTATTACATTTCTATTGGTGCAACCCATCAAATGAGAATTGTCAGATTGACAATAATAGTAAACAAGTATGACGGTTCTTGTCATACAAGTAAGTGTTATCATTCAAAACTCCCGACATGCTGCATCGCTCCCGTCAGATAAGTACCAATATACATTTCCATAAAGAATTTGGTTCTTTGTGTTTCCTTTTCCTCTTTTGCAGATCTTGCAGCAGGTTCAGGAAATTCAGGAAAGGAAATCCACCATACGACATGCAACACAGTGAAAGAAGTTATTTACAATTATCTTTGCTCATCCACTATAAAGCATACTTTTATTGCACAACGGCATCAAACTAAATCAGTCTTATATGCTTATAAAACAGTAAGTAGTACTCACATCCTTTTCTCCATTACAACCCAGTTCACATTGAGCAAGTGCTCACCACAGATCCAAAAATCCAATCCGACCCAAACAAACACCGCAAGTGTTTTCTTGTTGATTGGATGCACACCAAATATTGGATCCCTTATTCGGATGTGCGTCCTTGATACGCCATTCTTTAGATTTCCGATTGTTATCAGGACTAGAGTGTTTTGCCAACAAACGAATCAACGTAAGTATCAGCACCAAACCGATTTCGTTCCAACATTCTATTGAAACACTTCCTTCCATGTGCCATTTATGAATTGCCCGAGGAAAGCTTTTCGTATCAATTCGTCAATAAATTATGGAAAACCTTTCCCACTAAACGTCCGCTTTTCACATGAACATATCACCCGCGGCGATTATTTTAACCCTTGCAAAGCAATAGTGTCAGGATCATAGTCACCACACGTAAATATTGTGGTAGTGGAGCATAGATAAAGCTTTGTCCTCCACCCTGATCTCGGTGAACATAATGTCTAGCGCGGTTGTGTGGCTAAAACGAAGGAAAGGAAAGAGAATAGGTTGAAAGAATAGACAAAAATAACAGAGAAGGAGCAGAAAAATGTTTTATTCGTTCATGTCATCCACTGTTTATTCTTTTATCGAACCATACATCATCGACTTTGCCTGTTCATATGCACAATGACGATGATACGAGAAAAAGGCTTTTTTCGCTATATAACCGTTCACTCTTTCTGTGAATCGAACTGGAAAAGCATTAGTTGATCCTTTATACTATTTGCTGTGGCAGGTCAAAGGTTATTTATGTTCGTTTCGCAGGAGTCGATAAAAAGGTCGATTTTCGTTTATAATGAGAATTTACTATGGTAAGAATATTGATTTGAGTTTATATTGATTGGCATAAATGTCGGATTCTAAGCATTTTGATGGATTAAATATGCAGGGGGATAAGTAATTTAATTGATGAAATTTAAGCGCTTGTCATTTGGTTGAAACGGAAAATTACTGGGATTTAATAGGCCATAAGTTGAATATCGCCATGAATAAAAAACAGGAATTTTCAACCTTTCGTATGGAATATTCAAGATTAATTACTGACGCTTGTACGGTTGTTTTTCATCAACACTTGATACTGAAATATAATTACTCATGTGAATATTCAGTTACGCGTTCATGTTACCAAATACGATTTCACTTTAAGTTGATATGCTTCTACCCACAAGGGATGGATTACTGGGAATCAGAGAACAGATTTGTCATAATCCTTGCTCGGCTTGTATGTGTTTTGTTCTCATTAAAACATCTTTAAATACACATTATAAATTTACAAGCCTAATTATGTTTACCACATGCCCAAAATGCTGGAGTTCAATTTCATGTGTGGTGTTGACAAGGCCAAGGATAAAAATGTGTGGAGTGCATGTGTATGCTAATGAGTGTTTAGATTATATCATTCTATGGCTTCATTCAACGAAATTTAGCCATATTCGAGGGCATAATCACATTTCGTCGCTTTCAATGGCATTAAGTTACATAAGTTTGAAGCAATCACCCGTTAAGGTATTTTATGATATATTTCCCACGGCTGTGATTTTGATCGGAATATTCATATGTTGTAGAAACGTCGTACAATAAACTAACAGAATTATTGATGAAAAAAAATTGTTGCGACAATTTTTCATTTGAATACGCACTTTTGGTCAAATCAAAATCAATTAGTCATGTCAGCACATTTATAATGAGCTGAGTGAGCAAGAGTACACGCACACCAAAATGTTTTTGCAAATCGATTAAATGTAGACACTTATTTTAAGCCATTCACGAATAAACTCTATAAATAGTTTGTTGGCATGTAAATAGTTAATCAAATGATTAGATTGAGGGAAGACGACACTAATATTTTAAGTAAAATGCGTGCCATTTTCTGCAACTGTTTGAAACATTCTTTGAACAAGTATTCTCCCAAATAAACCACCTTGTACAAGACAGATACTGGGATATTGAGGAAGTTGAATCCCCTTCAGTAACAACAAACTCAGTGGAAGATGAAGAGTGCAAGAAATTCTTCATGTCCACAGTAAGTAGATCTTCAACTGGACGATATATAGTATGTTTTTCATTTCAAGAGTCTCCCAATTGGCTGGGAATATCAATACAGCATTATATCAACTCAGTGCTCTTCAAAAGAGATTTCTTAGGAATCCCATGTTGCAAAATGACTGTATTGTATTTATTGAAGAGTATCATAAGTAAGGATAGTTGGAACGGGTGAATGGGCGAGGTCATACACTTCAGCTTGCTGCCTTTCTCAAACAGGTAGTTCCAGATTTCTTAGATGAGAAGGACGCAGCATCAAGAGAAAGAAAACAAAATACGTGAGTCCTGAAAATTTTTCAACGACCTGGCCGCACGCACTGCAACAAATGCGATCCTAACACATCTGATGCACCTCCGAAATGTTCTCAAGTCTCAAGGCAATCATTCATCTATTGGTAGATCAAGGGGAAAGATCCCGTATAGGAGATTGGAAATACGTTCCTGGTCTCAGGTCTCAGGATGAAACCGGTCAAGATGCACATCTCATGTATGTTAATCCTGTTCACTTGTCGACGGCTGGTAATGAAATGGACTCAATGAAACACACACATGGAAAAAATGTTATTGTATAGCAAATAAGCACGGGTACAATATTGGACCGTGTAGACTTAGGACAGGGTTCAGCTAACCTGAATGTTGAAATAGATTGCAATCCTATTCACGACTACGCCTAGCCTGACCTAATGAGATCAATGAGAAGGAACTAATTAACTAAGCTGCGAGTTGTGTTTGATGGGTTGGCTAAAACATCAAGCAATAAATAGCTTAACGATATTCTGCATACTGGATCAGCTTTACAATACAATTTGTTCGATAACTTATTTCGATGCCACAAATATGTGATAATGGATTACATCGAAAAAATATTTTGCTAGGTGATTGTTGCGCGAGAAAACCGAAGCTTCCCACTTTTTCTCTCGAAGAATAAGTTTAGAGGAAACATGCAAATTAAAAGTGGTGATATATCTATAGTGAACGATAACGCTTCCGGCTTCTACTTCAGTGGGCTTTCAACGGAAGATTGAAAAGTTGCATGTCAACAGAGCGGGTGACACGAACTGTCACCAAGGGGACCTCATGGCAATCTAGCCATGGTGAGCGAGTGGCTTTGTGGAGTCTTCTGACAGCCGAGTTCATCTAGTCGCTCAAAGTACTTTAGTGTGAAATGTTTACAGACACGAGTAAATCAACTAACTATAGTTTCGTTGAAATTGAGTCAAGTTCGTCTTCTTCTCTGTGGCACTACAGCCCCTCTCGGGCCTTTGCTTCCTGCAAATATGGCCTCCAACTGTCTCGGTCTATTGACCACTTCCTCCAATTTGGAAATCCGAGCTGCGATGAACTGCCAGCGTCTTAGTTTCTCCACTGGTCCACGCCCTTTAATTCTCCCGATGGATACCTTCTAGAGTATCCGTTGCTCGTCCATACGATTTATGTGGCCAGCCCATTGCAAATTCCGCAGTCTTATAATCGTTGGAACCTTCAGCTCGTCAAAAATTTCATACAGCTCAGTATTTTATCGGACTCGCCCTTGGTCCCGCCTAGCTCCACTCCAATGGTTCGCCTCAGGACCCGTTGCTCAAAGGCGGATATTTGGGTTAGAGTCAATGTTTCACACCCATAGCATAACACAGGTCTTACCACAGCTGAGAGCTTTGTTTTCTTGTGTGTACAGCTGGTTTCCAAGATCGTCAAAATTGAATAAAATATTTTATTTGCAAGCTGTAGTCTATGGTCTATTTCGTCCCTTTCTTTACTGCTTCTCGTTATTTTGACACCTATATATATAAATCCGCTAACATTTCTGATATTATATTCACCAAGAGTGATATTTTGTGTATTTATTCTCGGCTGCGTCATGAGCTTTGCTTTATTTTCATTGATTTGTAGGCCTTATAGTTTTGCTTCGCTGTCGAGTTTCAGAAAGAGTTCTTTGGTAGTTGTTAATGACCGTGACAAAATGTTGATGATGCATAGGCTACTACTTGGATCGACTTGTACAGTAATGTACCTCATGTATCGACAGGTAGCTTTCTTATGACGTACTCCAGAGCCAAATTGAATAGCAATGGTGCCAGCCCATCTCCCTGCTTTAGTCGGATATTTGTGTCAAAGGCATCGGTGAATGGGTTGTTGATGCCGACTTGGGAGGTAGTCGATGTCATGTTCAGTTTGGTAAGACGGACTTATTTGGCTCGGATGCCAAAGTAAAGCATTATTTGGTACAGTAGTATAGTACTGTCGTATAAGCAAGCATACAAGAGTACTGTACCACTGTCAACGAAAATTTGTTGTATGGCTGTTGAACTGTCAGCATTTTTCAAGTATCTACTAGACTGTCAACAATTGGTCTATCGTCGATGTACCTGCTTAAAAACTACCTTGATACTCCCCGATAATATTGTAGGCGTATGATCCGATTTTATAAGATCTTTGAAAATATTTTGTATGCCGTATAAAGTAGTAATACGCCTCTATAATCTTCGCACTATAGCTTGTCACCTTTTTTGTGAATAGGGAATACAATTGATTGGCTCCACACTTTTGGCATATGTCTTTGTGAATAGCCTTATGAACACCGCTGCTAATGTATTTGACGAGCTCCATCGGAGTCTCATCGATGCCCGGCGCTTTATTATTCTTTTGGGCTTTGATGGTGGAACAAACTTCATCCAGAGTTGGTTGGGCCAATCGAAGCTCTCCGCAGACATCTATAGACTCCGATGTTGTAGATATGTGCGGAGGATTAAAGAGTTTCTTGAAATATGGTGCCCATCTTTTCTTCATCTTGGTTTCATCAGCGATGATATTGTCGATGCCATCACCACAGAGCGTGGTTTTGGACTGATAATCACGTTTCAGGCTTTTCACTACTTTGTATGTTTATGTTGTGTTTATTTATTTATTCATTTATATCCATTTTACAGACAAAAATCCAATTACAAACTAGACTTAGACAATTAAATATCGTTTAAAGTAAAACACATTTATGCAACAAAATCAAGCAGAAAAAATTAAATTAAATTAAATTAAAACATGTAAGAAAAGAAATTAGAGGCGAGATAAAAGTTTGAAAAATTGGGTGATAAGGAAATATTAATCCTAATTCACAAAAAGTAACGTCTATAATTTATTTTTAAAAACCAAGTAGGACGTGGATAGAGAACCAAGCTCGAGGTTGTTATGAATAATTGACTGAAAATATAAATCTGTCCGGACGTATAGAACCTCGAGAATGCTATTAGACCAAGTAGAACGTGCATACTGTTCTGTCTGTAGTGCAAATCTTTGCTTAGAGTGGAAGCAGTTTTTCGGTGGTACTACTTGTAAAGGAAATGTTGTTTTAAGATGGTTCTACGGGACGGAAAAGAAGGGAGACGAAGTATAGATAAACGACGCTCATAGGACTCATAGGGTAAGTTGAATTTGAAGAACGAAACACGGGTAAACTGACGCTGAACAGCTTTCAGCGAGTTCACACGATATCAGTGTCTAAGAGACCACACTACTGAGCAGTACTCAAGAAGCGGGTAGACAAGACATGTAAACGAGCGAACAGCAATTGCAATATTTGCAAGCTTGTGCAAATGGTTCATGATAAAACCATCTGATTTAAGCTTGGGATCAAATATTATACCAAGATCTTTGCATAAGTCTGCAGAGTAGAGAAAAATATCACATAGGGTATCATTGAAAGTTAAAGGAACTATTTTCAGAGTAAAAGTCATTTGAAAACATTTGGAAACATTGATAGGAAGGGAGTTTGCATCACACCAGTTATAGAGAGACCATTTTAGAGTTGCTGACAATCTTCAAGGGATCTAATTATCCGGCATACCTTGATATTATTGGCATACAGGAGACAAGGAGAGAAAACGACAGAGGGAAGATCATTGGAAAACAGTAAGAAAAGAAGATGTCCAAGGATTGATACTTGAGGGACGCCAGATGTAGGATTGAATGGAAAGGAGGTTACGCCATAGAGATAAGCATGACAAGAACGAGAGGATCGATAGGATGAAATTCAAGAATGTTGCGAACTGGATATGCCGAGCAAAGCTATTTTTTGACAGAGAACAACATGGCTTTGGAAAAGTGCATGAATGTTGCATCAACTTGAAGCTGTTTATCTAGAGCTCCTGCAATATAATCTTTGAACTCAGCCAAATTCGAGCAAGTTCAACGGCCCTTCAAGAATTAATGTTGCTGTGATTTGACAATTAAACTCAATGACTTAAGAAGCCTGTTGTGTACAAGTTGTTCCAGCAGCTTAGAGAAACAGGAAAGGAGTGATATGGGACGACAGTTTGAAACTGTTGACGGGTCACCGTTTTTAAAGAAAAGAACAACATTTGCATCTTTCCAGTATGTAGCAAAGGTGCCAGTACTAAGGCTACGATTGAATATAAGAGATGTAGGAAAACAGTGAGAAACGAAGTGACTTTACAAATATATTTGGCAACTCATCGGGATCAGGACTAACATTAATAATAAGGGATTCAACTTCAGAAAGGT
This sequence comes from Odontomyia ornata, assembly GCA_963969285.1. Lineage (NCBI taxonomy): Eukaryota > Metazoa > Arthropoda > Insecta > Diptera > Stratiomyidae > Odontomyia > Odontomyia ornata. The sequence continues at coordinate 446,605,273 of OZ017738.1, forward strand.
CAGTGGAGTAGGATGTCATTAATGTTGGACAAGTTTGAATTGAGTTTATGGAGGAGTATAGTGTATGAGAAGAGGAAGAAGTAGAGGAAAAAAAATTGGCAAATATTTTTAAAATATTCTGTGGGAAGGAGACTTTAGTGTATGCAGGATGGTGGAGGAAGATTTAAAAAATCGGATCTAGGACTAAAAGGGTGTAGCGTTATTTGTCAGGAGGAAACTATCTAAACTGCTGAAGTAATTTTTCATGGTGGTTTTGAACTTAAGAAGCCTGTTGTGTACAAATCGTTCCAGCAATGTAGTTGCTCACTAGACTTAGATCGATGCTTCTCATTGGTCATCATAGTATTTTCTTTTCTTAATTCCAATTATCCTATTTGCTACTCTTCTGAGATTTTCATAGTGTCCTTTCTACGTCCAGGTTTTCCTACCTACGACTTTGTTGTACGCCTAATTCTTTTTATCTAACGCATTCTGGCACTCATCATCGAACCAATCATTTCTCTTGCGCCGGACTTGATGTCCGATTTTCTGTTCTTCCCCGGTCCTAATTGCCGCTTTCACTTCCATCCAGAGCTCCTGACTAATCTTTAGCGATGCGTCTGATAAGATGGGAGCCAGCTGGTTATCGAGGGTCTCCGTGAAATTTTTCACCGCAGACGCCATTTGGAGCCTTTTGAAGTCAAATTTTTGTAGCGGGCTGGTCTTCGCCGAATATACCTTTGACATATGACATCAAAAGCTTAATTTGATCAAGTAATGATCTGAGTTACAATTGGCTCCTCAGTATGTATGGACGTCAAGTATGCTCGAGGCCCAACGTTGTTGGATCAGAACATGGTCAATCTGGTTCTGTGTATTGCCATCTGGGTATCTGGTGATACCCAGGCCATTTTATGGATGCGTCGATGTGGGAAGGAAGTCGAACGTTCGGTTAGATTTCTGCTGCATGCGCAGTCAATCAGGTGCTGGCTGTTGTCATTTGTTTCATCGTCGAGGCTATATCCTCCAGCTGTTCACCGATGAGATAGCTCATTGCCAACCTTAGCGTTGAAACCACAGAGAATTGTTATGGTGTCGTTTGTAGACAATGTGTCGACTAGTCGTTTCAGGTGGTTGTAGAACGTTTCCTTCGTTTCTTCGTCCCTTTCTTCTCTCGGAACGTGAACATTTATCAGCCAGGTTTTGAAGTTGACTACCTTAAAATCAATAACGTGCGATTCGATCTACCCATCCATAACAAAGGCCACTCCGAATTCTCGTTTTCCAGTAGGCTTCCCACTTTTAAATATTGTGTGCGATCTCATGTCTTGAATATCATTTTCAGTCCATTTTGCTTCCTAGATTATCAATATTTTTAGTTTATATTGACTGGCTTGTTGTAAAAGGTCCTTACTAGCGCCAGGGTAATTGAGTGATCTGACATTCCAGCGTCCAATGCCAAAATCCTTTTTCCATTTACAAGCTCGTTGCCGTGAGTCTATCCATTCCGAGGCCATTTTGCGGATCTCGAAGCGTTGTAGGGTTTTCCAGGAACGAGGAGTTAGCCTGTCGCCCAAGCATCATTCTGGCGTCATGTTTATTACTTCGACTTAGTTATCAAGCACGAAAGACTCGCCTTCACTCTCTTACGTCCCCACAAAGGACGTGTAAGTAGGATTTAGTAGCAGAGCTGTAGACGTATTTACAGTTATTAGCATTTCTCGGCATTTAATGTCCGTTCATTGGGGAACCAGTAAACCAAATGTGCGACCCCGAGAGCGTTTGCTACAATTTAATTGGGGGGTTTGGGATGAGGAATCATGGAAGCAGTGTTTTGGGGACACAAGAAAGTTCCCGCCTCCTTTCTTAAATGGGCTTGGGACCGTGTACGGCGCAGTTCCGAGAGCATTTACTACCATTTGATCGTGGAAGTTAAGATGCGGGATCATGGAAACTGTTGGTTGGGGAAGCAAGGGGTTCCCTCCTGCTTTCTCAAATGGACTTGGGACCGTCTACAATGGAGTTGGAAAGCTCTTATTAAGACCTTTCATTTTATATCCCACTTGGTCGCCTACATACGAGGTGTGACAATTAAGTAATGAGACTGATTTTATTGCCGCGTTTGTGGTAAACCTGCGACCTTTAAATTATCTTCCTCGGCGTCCTTTCCCTCTCCATTGATATACTTACCATTGTTCTAGCTTGTTTAGTTCGCCGGCTGTGTCGTGTTGAGTAGACATGTGTTTTTGGTGCTCGTCATGAAAATGGAGAAACGAAATCAAGAGCAACGCGTCGCGAAACAGCGAAACAGCTTCGGAAACGTACGCTAAAATTGTAAAAGTGCATGGCGATAGTGCTTTTAGCTGTGCCCAGGTATTTTGATGGCATAAAAAGTTTAAGGAGGGGCGTGAAAGCGCGGAAGACGAGGCGCCGAGCGAGAGACCATTCGAGGTGCGGACTGACGCAAATGCGCAGCGTATGTGCGCCCTAATCCATGAAGATCGGCGTTTAACAGATTGAATGTTGCCCTTGGAACTAGGTATGAACCGTGAAACAGTCAGACAAATTTTAACCGACTATTTTGAGATGAAAAAGTTGTGCGCGAAGATGGTTCCAAAGAACCTTTCAGAGGAGCAAAAGCAGCATCAAATGGCCACTGCAGAAGACTGCTTGCTGGAACAAATGAAAAACGATCCCACGCTGCTTGATCGAGTAATTACAGGCGATGAGAGCTGCTTTTTCCAATTCGACTCGGAAACCAAACGCCAAAGCTCACAATGGTTGTCTCCGCAACGCCCCCCGCCCAAAAAAGCTCGAATGAGCAAGCCGAAGGTGAAAACGAAGCATGAAAAATGCACTAGAACCGTTTTATAGCTGCCCAAGGGGACTACTTTGAAGGGGATGGCAGAGTTGTAGAATAATTTTTAAATAAACGGTTTACATGCAATCAGTCTCATTATTTAATTGGCACACCTCGCATTCACTATTCGCTCACACGTACCGTTCACGTTTAACTTATACCTTCAGTATTACATGACCCTTTGTTCTGATTAGATCTCGAAATGAATATTCATCTTTCGGATATTTAGTTAAAACTCATATTTTATTCAACTTCATGTTTACTGCAACTAACGCCTACACAATCCTTATCTCTGGAGGCAAGCTTTTTAATTTCAACTCTAGTAGCTATTACTTTGTAGAATATTCCAATCGTCCATATTAAACTTTTTAATTAATCACAGGGTGCCTCAAAAACTGATTTCGTTTAAAGATTAATTGCCAAGCTCACTAAAAGTTTATTTGTTTCTACGGCCTGAATATTTTAGATACTCACACCCTCCTTAGAAAAGAGGTTGCCATAACTCATTGAAATAATGTTTTTATGCTGCATAAAATATATTTTAAGGACAGTAATTTAGGGTTCAAAATTAACTGTTTCTATCTAGCGCCCAATTCCTTTAATTATAGTACTAAAATATAAATGCATTTATACGAGGGTGGTCCGACAAGTAATTACCCTACAAAAGAAAAACGAAAGTTTTGGAAAAGTGGCAATTTATTTCCCAACATAATCTCCTGTTAGCTCGATACACTTGAACCAGGCACGCTCCAACTTTTTTAGCTCGTCTGAAAAATACGTTTTCTCAAAGTCTGCAAAGTAGACCTCTATGGGCGGCAATGATCTCCTCATTCAATTCAAATATCTGCCCGACAAGTGACTTTTCAAGTTTGGAAACAATAAGAAGTCGCATGGGGCCAAATCTGGAGAATACGGTGGATGGGGTAGCAGTTCATAGCACAATTCTACCAATTTGCCCATGGCGACGGCGGAGATGTGAGACGGTGCGTTATCATCGTGGACAAATGGGGCTTTTTTTCTGCAATTCGGGATCGAATCAGCCCAATTGTTCGGCAGAGTAGAGCCTTGTAACCGTTATGCCCTCCTCCAAGTAGTCGATGCAGATCACACCTTTCAAACCCCCGAAAATGGTGGCCATTACCTTTCTGGCCAATAGGATAGTCTTTGCCTTCTTAGGAACAAGTTCGCCGGGTGAAGTCTACTGTTTTGACTGCTCTTTGGTCTCTAGTGGACCTCAGCAGAGACATGTTTCGTTGACGGTCATGAAACGACGTAGAAACTCCTTCAAATTGCGCTTAAATAGCATCAAATAACCTTTGAGGTGATCTCATGGTTGCGTTTGTAGTCCGGAGTGAGCAAATGCGGCACCTATCGCACCTTCTCATGCCCAAAATTTCATGCAGAATATAACTCAAGCGGATTCTTGAAACCTCTACTATCTCAGCTATCTTGCGTACCTTCAATCGATGGTCTGCCAATACGAGGTAGTGGATTTTTGTCACGTTACCCTCAATGGTAGCCGTTTCCAAGGCATTTGGGCGCAGTTCATCAAAAACCGACGTGTGACAACGTTGAAACTCATTCAACCATTTTTTTTATGGTCGCCATCATGCGAGCAGAGTCACTGCACATAGCATCCAAGTGTTCTATGATTTTGCTGTGCGCTTCCTTTCCAAAAGTAAGAATCGAGTCACCGACCGATATTGCTCTTTCTCCATTTTTCTTAAATCCGCGAACACGCCCGCTTCTAGACGCGGTCAAAACAAAACTATAAGTCCGATTCGGCTGAAATTTAGATAATAGCCGTCTGGGAAAAAGCACTAAGCGATAATGGATCTCTCTTGCGATAGTCGCGTCATCAGGTGGAGTTTTATTAATTATCAGACCTTGACACGGCTTAACTCCTATCTGAGTAGAATTTTGAAGGACTGCTCTCCAAAAAATTAGGGATGAAGAACTTTTGTGTAAAATTTCAAAATGAAACTATTGCTTGACTCCACTCAAGCAGTTTACAGTTGCTCAACATAGTCAAAACACACCTCGTACATAGTAAGAAGAACTTTTCCCGAAGTTTGTAGGAACACATAGTGGATCATCTGTGAAAATTACAATAACCCCACACGGTAGTTCGCCTCATATGATGTAAATTTCCACAGATGGTTGACTCTGAATCCTAAAGTAATTATCTTTTATCTATTGTTTCAAATTAGGAGCGAAATCAGATGTGAAATCGATTCTTGGCTACCGTACATAATCCAGTCGCAATAAATTCTGGTAAATACAATATTTATCATTCGAGTTCGTTATCATCTCAAACTTTCATTCAATTCATCTTCTTTGCTAAAGGAAGTTGATCTTTTGAATTAAAACAAATAAAATTTCAAACATTTTGTTAATATTTCCGTAGTGACTTTCTTATCTTTTACTTGTTCCATTTGTCTTCTCGTCCTTCATATTTTTCTTATCCTTCTGCCGCTAGCATTTGACTTCTGTATGTTGGAGCATTTCAAATTTTAAGAAAAAACGACCTCCTTTTCTTCTCAGGCTGTTTGCTTACGTTGGAGTTTAATCTTTTAACACTCAGATTTCGAAACAACTGAAACTTGTTCCCTTTCTTACTTCCCAAACCAACCCACGATCCCCAAATAACCTACAAGTACTGTCGGGACATATCCTTGTACTCATTCTCAATTCTAACGACTCACAGTGTGGGAACTGTGAGTCCTTAGAACTCACCCAACCGACAACATCCGTGAGAAACATTTTTCGGTTTGAGTGCTATTTGCTGTACATAAGTAGGTATGTATATTTTGCCTTATTATATATTTTTCTGTGTTTTGTGCAATATGGTAAATGCCAGGATACTTTGTTACTTTCTTACGTTGAACGGTAGCGCCATTGCTACTTCTATTGCCACTGTTTTCGTTGTTATCCTGATTTTTTTCTAAAGCATTTTTTTACGAAGCAGTATGGGGAGATTGCGAAGATATTGCCGAAATTTTCTAGAGGAATTTAAGAATAATACGATTCGTACTGTAACGTAGTATTGATGGTAAATGGAATCACAATTGATGGTTGGGGGTTGGAGCTGGTATACCTTCCTAAAATATGCTTTAGTATTTCGAGAGCGAATAAGTTTCGAAAATATTCGGAATTATTATTTCGGCACTGTGTATGCTAAACAGGATAAAAAGGTCTATAAGCTGTATTGGATGAGGAAGAGTTCCACCTGCTTTAGGATTCTGGTCTCGAGTATTTCACAATACCGTGAGTATGTTACGTGATTGTGATTTATTATATTTTGATGTAATTCCATATAAATTGGGAAAATTTTGAATGCTTCTTGGTATACACTACGATTAGATTGATCGTTTATTATTGAAGAAAGTTTACATGATTTTCGAAGTGATGTTTTTCCAGGACTTTGGGAAGGATTAAAGGATTTTTGGAATTTTATATAAGAAAGAGAGACAGAGGGTTATGGATTTTAGGAAGAAATATGACGCTAATAGATGTCGTTCTTTATAAAACATTTTCTTGGGTTAAGTAATTTTCTTGGAAATTCACATTTGAATGGTGAAATTGGAATAAAACATGGAACATTTTTATAAGCTGATTTGTATGTCAAAACATTTTGACAATATGTTCTAGGAATGTGCATTGTTGGTAAAATATGCATATTTTGAACCGAAATATAAATAAGAATAAACAAAAGTAGTCTAGCGATAAATACTGTCCATCAGTTGAACACAAATATCTCGATAGTAAAAATAGGTAGGGAAAAGATTAACACACCATTGAAATTGGTAAAGAACTGGCTATTTATTTGGGTATATAATTTATTCAAAATGATCTCCTCGAGATTTTACTCATATCATCAAACGCATAATAAAGTCTGCTATTGCTGTACGCAGCGATAGAGTGGAATTTGGCAACTGCAGTCGTCAGGTGTACTGCGGTGAGATTTTAAAGATGCTTTAGTAAGTAAGTAAGTAATAGATTTATTTTTTCATTTTGTACAATTTGGGATCTTATGTTAGGGGTCCTGAGTACAATTCATTACATCCTTGAGTCAAATTTAAACCTAGTTTATAAAATTTCGTTAAAAAAATAGTTTGTTTATCTGAAGGAAAAACTGTTAGTCAAAAAACCTTACTTGAGCCTATAAGGGACTTATCCTATTCTTAAAAACTAAATTCAGCTACCGTAGCGAGATTGCGCTAACTAGACTACGAACGCATGATAGCTAAGCAATATTTCCACCCGAGAGTGATGCAATTAGGGGGTTGGATGAAATAGCTGAGCGGGCCATCAATTTTTCCCTTCGTATTTTCGCGAGCTTTATTATTTTGCGAATTCCAGCTATACGATGTAATTTCCCAGTCGAGAAATAAAAAGGTTTATCGAGAGCAAGTTTTAAACATTTATTCTGAATGACTTGAAGCTTTGTTTTCAGGTAGTTCCCACATTAGTTCGACATAGCATAATAGGTTGAATCACCATTTTGTACAAGAGAAATTTTTTTTTAGTGTTCAGGAGTGATTTTGAGTGATTTTTTTATACAGGATTAATAATGCCTTTGAAATTTTATCAGGGGAAGGAGGGGGGCAGGACGGGGCAACGTGTTTTAACGGCCACACAAACGATTAATCCCAGCCGCTCTGGCTTGCAATAATGTGCCGTCATGTTGCTCATCAGTCAGCGCAGTGACCGGCTTATAAGTGCACGCGTTTTCGCTTTGGTGCCAAAAACTCGGTTTTGTCAAGTTAGTTGTGATTTACGGGTTACACATCGATTTTTTTTTTTGTTCCTCAATATTAGTTTTCTAGCACTAACTGAAGTTCATTCTTGTTTATCAATGATTACACCAGAAGGTAAGAACATGTTTGTGTCCATATTCTGAATTGATCATTAAAGGCATGTTATTTTATTCAAATAAGCATTGGAGGGCAAGAGAACCCCATCTTGCCCCCCGAAGAAATTCGATTGTTTCCTTATGACAGTTTATGCTTCTTCATAACTTCTTTGTTTTTAATCTTATTTCAGGATGGTGAATAATTATAAAAGAAAGTCGGAGAGGGGAAACTGGAGTGAATAGAGTATGCAAAATGCGGTAAATGTTGTAATCGAAGGGAAAATGGGGTACAAGTCAGCGGTGAAAACATATTTTGTGCCACAAACGACCCTTGAACGAAAATTTAAAGTAGTTTGTGCAGCCCTAGAAGATCCTTCTACTACTGCAACTTCCTTTAGGCCCAAAAAGCGAACATTTACTGATGATGAAAAGAAAGAGCTTTGCAACTATATAATGGATATGGAAAGCCGCCTTTACGGGCTCACAAAAAAAGATTTGAGGGCTTTGGCGTACACTCTGGCTGTAAAAAATGGGATGCAAAATTTCTTCAACTCTGAAAGAAAAGAAGCCGGCAAAGATTGGGTGCAGCGGTTTTTAACCAGGCATTCAGAATTTTCGATACGAAAACCAAAAAGCACTTCAGCTGCACGAGCCGCTGGGTTTAATAAATAAGCTGTTAAACAGTTTTTCAACTTCCTCGGCAATATTTATAATGAGCATAAGCTTTCGCCAGAAAGAATTCATAATTGTGATGAAACAGGAGTTTCAGTGGTAGCAAAAACCAAATCAAAAATAATTGCACGAAAAGGTAGAAAACATGTGGGATCTATAACTTCTGCGGAGAAGGTACGACAATAACTGCGGAACTATGTTTTAGTGGGAGTGTTTAATACATGCCTCCAGTGCTGGTGTTCCCGCGAAAGAGAATGGACCCAAAGTTAATGGTCAATGCTGCTCCTGAAGCTTGGGACATTTGCAGCGATTCTGGCTGGATGTTAGCTAAATTATTCCTTGGCTGGTTTAAGAAATTTTTTGAATTTAGTGGAGCAATGGTTTATCAACCTGTACTGCTGTTGTTAGATGGCCACAGCACCCACACACCAAACTTGGACCTGGACTCATTAATGAAGCTCGTACCGATGGAGTTATTATTTTATGAGTCCCCCCTCATACAACTCATCGACTTCAAGTTCGGGATGCAGCATACATGAGGCCCTTGGGCACATACTACGACCAACAAATCACAGCTTGGCTTCGCAGTAACCCAGGGATGATTCTAAATACCCAGCAAATAGCCGAAATTTTAAGTAAAGCCTTTATTCAGGCTTCTACAATGGTAACATTTCTTTCCGAAAGTCACTTTGCTCCATCATTGACGACTGAAATCCCACAAACAGACAGGTTATTCATCAATGAAGGATTGTCTGAAACAACAACAACGAACAATCGTGCTACTGCGCTAAATAGACCAATCGTTGTTCCTGAGATGGTAACGGCTGCAATAGTAAATTCAATTTTGGCAGCTGGAGATTTTGATAAAGAAACTATTGATAAACCGCTGAAAGGTACCATGACTGTTGCTATAGCACCATCTGATATTGAAGCAGAGCCATCTCACGTGCCTGTTGTCCTTTTGACACCCTCTATCACAACAGCTAGCTCAGTGCTTGTAAATTTTATGAATCCTGAGCCCGGATGCTCGACTAGAACCAGAGCAATCAGTGTTTTCTGTTGTTAGCCCTCAGCAAGGGATGCCTTATCCTGCAACTCGCAAAATTTTGCGCGTGCGAAGGAAACGAGGAAAATTGGCTATCCTAACGTCTTCCCCTTTTAGAAATAAGTTGGAAGAAATAATGAAAAAAAAAGAAACTGTCAGAAGATAACAAGAAGAAAAAAGGCACGCAAAAGAACAAAAAAAGAATAAGCAAACCAAATTGCCTAAGAAAAACAAATGAAAGGAAACCAACAAAGAGTTCAATTCTCCATCAGAAAGTGACAATGATGAAAATAATATCCCTTGTTTTTACTATCATGGAAAATACTTAGATTCAAATGAAGGATGGGCCGCTTGTTCTCTCTGAGGGAATTGGGCGCCTGTAGCTGTGCTGGTATGGATGAGGAGGATGACAAGGCAGTATTATTTTGCGAGTTTTGCACACAAAAGTAGAATGTGTCCCCCATACCCCATGTTGCCCCATAGTGTACCTCGCCTTGTAAAGGGTAAGATGGGGAGTTGGACATGTATGACATAATTGGCCACTTTCTAATTTTTCTATGAGTGAAAAGTTTCTTAGGTTCCTTATTTTCAAAGATGAAATGTGTAGGAGTAATTTAAAACTAATAAAGATTTAAATTACATAAAAATATCCGTTTTATTACTCTTCAAACGTTAAGGACCCCGTTTTGCATATTAAAGAGCAGTGGGCTGAGGCAAGAACCTTGAGGGACTCCTGCTGTTATATGACGCTTTTTAAAATGGGTCTCTCTCATCTTAACTGAAAAGTGCCTATCATTTAAGGAAGACTGGGTGGTATTAATAAGGTATGGTGGTAGTTTTAGGTCAATTAATTTGAATAGAAGCCTATCATTGCAAACAGTCTCAAACGCTTTCTCAATGTCAAGGGAAACAATCCCTACGGAAAGTTTTTGTCTAAGTGCCCGATGTCCATCTTGTGTGACACGACAAAGCTATAGTTCGGTCGAATTCTTATGCCTGAAACTAAATTGGAAGTTTGTTACCATGTTGGTCATTTCAACAAATGTATTAATTCGCTTCAGTATTGTTTTTTCGAACAGTTTGCCTATAGATGGTAATAAGCTAATTGGTCTACAACTTATAGGGAATAGTTAATTCTGGCCTGGTTTGTGAATGGGCATTACTATTACCTATTTCCATGGCGAAGAAAAGTAGCTAGTGTTGAGACAGGCATTAAAAATGTGGCATATTAACACAATTGCTTTTTCAGGCATTTTTTTTCAGGGCAATGTTTGGTATATTGTCAATGCCAGGTGCCTTGTTGTTCTTCAGCCTCTTTAGAATTTTTATGAATTCAATATTCAACAGAGGTAAAGGTTTCAGACTATTAGCAACCGCAGTCTCTGTGACAATGCTTTGCATATCTTTGGTGATGCGGTGGTTTGACTGGAATGTATTAGCGAGGCGCTCAGCTTTTCCTACGTTAGAGTATTCATAAATACCATTACATTTCAAGTTGATGTGGAAGTCGATTTCGGCGCCCCACAAGGGTTTGGCTTTGCCTACAAATATTTTGAGCATTTATTTAAGCTTGCCAAGCATTGAATTCCAGCTTTCGTTGCGCAAGTTTCATATTTTTAGTCTTATGGCTACCGTTAAACTGTTAACACCATGCTTAATGTATGGATCTCTTGTTCGTTGCCACTGTCGTCTGAGAGAATTTCTTTGTCTTATCAGCCCATATGCTTCTGCATCCGATTCTATGGATTTGCAGCGAGTTCTCTTCGTAGGTGTGCTACTTTCGATTGCTTCCCAAATAATTTTGTTAAGCTTAGATATTTGTGCATCTATTTCGGCCACAGTTTTCATGGAAGTTGAACTGCTTGGAAACAAAGAAATGCTGTTGTTTATCAACCTCTTGAACGTAAGCCAACGCGTTTTCTCATATTGAAGAGCCGTTTGATATTGTCTTTCAACACATTCGCCACTTTTTATAGAAAAGCCTACAGGTAAATGTAGAGGCCAAAGAGCCTGCAAGACACAAAGCTTGGATATATGAGAGTACGAATGAACGCCAAAACATTTTTTTTTTTCAAGCCATTTTTTTGTTGTTTTTAACCTTATGGCCTGGAGCAAAATTTTGCTCAAATACCCACGGTTCGTTTTTGAATAGTGTTATGTTCAGAGGTTTTAACGCCTTTTTCGCAAAAATTAATCGAATAGGAACCTTGATATGAAACACCCCACTAAACTACTACTGAAGCGGAACGATGACCTCGTTAGATCCTGGAAATCTTTTCTTTGGCTTCATGAGAACTTCTAGCGGAGACACAGTCATTTTTTTTGTTGTAACTCTCTTCAACTGTGAAAATTTTTTCACCGGTAAACGGAATATCTTTGTAGCGACCAGAGCCAAATAAGCAAATGAGCTTTCGATCTTTTGTATTATACTTGGTTCAGTTTACCCTGTCCTGTATACCTTTTGTACACTCACAAACGAAAATCATCACATAAAGTAGGAGAAACGGAGCACGGTAAAATTTTGATTTCACTAGCAAGGATTGTTTGCTTACGGATTGAATGTCCGTATGTGGCTTCTTACGGCTTCTATTAATTGTTTTAAACTTGCGGTGCAGGGGACGGCCTTACTGCCGCCAGCCTCGCTAAATCGTTAAATAGTACGATCAACATACTTTTGACTGATTTTAAGTGATTTAAAGAGAGAGAAGATTTGTTTAAGGACCGTTCTTCCCCACCTTATGCAAACTGTAGTAATACGACTGTGATACTCCATTGTTGAACTGCTATTGAACCGTACTGCTGTCCACAAATATGGCTACGTGACAATTGCCAGTGCAGCCAACATGTGGGAAACATAAATTTTCCTAATTTTCAACATTGGACAGTATTTATGCCCACGCTGTGTATTTATATGAGGGTCATTTGAAAAGTTTCCGGCTTTATCGCCAAAAAGTCATGGTGCATTCAAGTTCTCTTGCTAACCAATAGATGGCCGTTACATATGTATGCTATGAAAATTTCAAGTCATTCCAATCAGTAAAAAATACATGGTACCCTTCCAAAGTTGACAGATGACGTTTGTTAAGAACAACGGATAAAATCGAGCATCGTGCGGTGATAAAGTACCTCTATTTGAAAGGGAAAAAAACTCGGGAAGTGAAAGAAGAGTTCAAACTCTATGTATAGTGAATCTTTGCCCTCATTTGCAACCGTGAAATATTGGGTGGTTGAGTTCAAACGCGACCGCACAACACAAGATATCGTCAGCTTAGTGCACCACCATGACGGAAGATCGCCGATGAATCATTGCAGAGGCTTGTGGGATATTAACTGAATGGGTGCATAAGATTTTACATGAAAATTTATGCATGAGAAAATTACCCGCGCGATGGGTGCCGCGTTTGTTGACGATCGACCAAAAGCGCGTACGGATGAACATATCGTGCGAGATTCTTCCAAAAGGATCCTACCGAGTTTTTGCACTGATTAATTACTGCCAACAAATCTGGATCCATACTCTGGAGACTAAACAACAGCCAATGCTGTGGATTGTGGCGGGGGAATCATCTTCGAAGAAGGCGGAGGTCGTTCATACTGTCAGAAAAGTGATGCTGACAGTTTTTTGGGACAGTCGTGGAGTAATTATGGTTGATTACCTTCAAAAAGGTAAAACCATTAATGAACCCTATTATTCTGCACTACTGGACCAATCAAAGATGGAGCTCAGGAAGAAGTGACCACACCTGACGAGGAAGAAGATGCTGTTTCATCAAGACAACGCACGAGTTCACACATGCATGGTCGCAATGGTGACATTGGACGAATTGAAGCTCGAATTGCTTCAACACCCTACTGACCAGACTAAGCTCCGAGTAACTTTTTTTGTTCCCCAACTTGAAAAGATTTCTGGATGGGGAAAAAATGGGTCAAATACCGAGGTTGAAGAGGCAGTAAACCTGAATTTTTTTTTGTCGGCATGAGCGGTTGGAAAAGTGTTTGACCAAATGTATTGACTTGCTTGGGTACTATGTCGAGAAATAAACTTTTGATTGGCTTGAACTATGTATTTTTCTTTAAAAGGCCAAAAACTTTTTAAATTACCCTCCCAGTAATAGTCATCAGAAATAAATACTCAATAAATTAGTGGAAGACGCTATAATGATAGTAAATATCATGCACCATTTTCAATGCATACTTAACATTTCTGATAGAAAATTGGCATTACATTTTAAGTTATTTCCAAAAATATAAATACGAAACTTCGTGGAAGTAGAAACAAATTCTTAAAAAAATCTTTAATAAGTAAAAATTGCTGATAAAATACATATTTCCATGGGTAAAGCTTTACATACGAAGGCGATCCAATAAGTACTTAGCCTACAAAAAAACGAAAATTCTGCCCAGGGAGTGACTTTAACAAGTTTGGAAACAAAAAAATGTCGCACCGGGCTAAATTTCGAGAATACGGTGGACCGTGTAGCAGTTCGTAGCCCAATTTGGCCATGGCAACTGCGAAGATGTGAGCTGGTGCGCTGTCATGGTGGAAGAGTACTTTTTTTTGGGGCCCTTTTTTCTGCAATTTGGCATCGAATCAGCCAAATAATTCGGCATTTAACCGTTTCGCCCTTCTCCAGGTAGTCGATGCAGGTCATACCTTGTAAATCCTAGAAAATGGTGGCCATCACAAGACCGTGGCAGAACATACGATCAAAAATCAATTTCGGCGAAAAAGAAATTATTGATTCGATGATGATTCCCAGAATACGTTAGACAAAAAGAATCAAGCCCACGAACTTTACTTCTAGATGGGAAACCCAGGACAAAGAGAGAATATTATGAAAATCTCAAAAGAGTAGCGAATAAAATAATTAAAATTAGTAAAGTTATAGTATGACGGACCAATTGAGAAGTATCGATGTAAGTCTAACGAGCGACAATACAAAATAAACATACAAAGTAGTGAAAAGCCTGAAACGAGGTTATCAGCTCAAGACAATGCTCTGCCCTGATGACATCGGCAATATCATCGTTATTGAAAATAAGTTTCAAGAAAGATGGGCATCATACTTCAAGAGCCTCCTGAATCCTCTGCAAAGCTCCAGAACATTGGAGCCTATAGATATTCCCGGAGAACTGCCATTGGCCCCACCAACTATGGATGAAGTTTGTTCCACCATCAAACTTCAAAAGAATAATAAAGCGCCGGGCATCAATGAGATTGTAGTGGAGCTTTTAAAATATGTTGGAAGTCCATTTTACTAAAATGACAATGACGTCCGCAACCCCGCGGTCCACATCAATAACCAACCCACTGATGCTTTTGACACAAATACTGGATTAAAGCAGGGAGATTGGCTGCCCTCATTGCTAGTCAGGTTCTGGAGTACGTCATATGAAAGCTACTTGTCGATACACGAGGTACATTACTATACAAGCCAAGCCAAGTGGTCATTAACATTTTGTTACGGTCATTAACAACTGCCAAAGAACTCTTCCTGAAACTTGACAGCGAAGCAAAACTAGTAGGGCTATAAATCAATGACAATAGAACAAAGCAGCTGAGGAAGAATATGTCAAGTACACAAAATATCACATTTAGCGAATACCATATTGAAAATGTGGGCGAATTTGTGTGTTTGGGTGCAAAAGAAATGCGGATGAAAGAGACGAAACACGCCGAAGAGTACAGCTCGCAAATAAAATATTCTTTTCAAATTTGACAATCTTAAAACCAGCTGCATATACAGGGAAACAAAGCTCCATGTATACGAATCTGTGATAAGACCTGTGTTATGCTATGGGTGTGCAACATGGACCCCGACTCGAGTATCTGCAAACATATTGAGCGCCTTTGAGAGACGGGTCCTGAGGCAAATAATCGGAGCGAAGCTAGACGGGGACCAATGGCGAATTCGATACAACCATGAGTTGTATGGCATTTTTGACGAGCCGGTGGGGTCAAAGATTGGATGACTGTAGCAGCAATGGGCTGTCCACATGAATCGTATAGACAAACAACGGATACCCAAAAAGGTATTCGTTGGGAGAACTGAAGGCCGGAGACCAGTGGGGAACCCGAGGAAACGTTGGTCTGACTCGGTCGACGAATACAGTTCATCACTGCTTGGATTTCAAAACTGAAGGACGCGGTCAATGGACCGAGACAGTTGGAAGTGCTTGTTGCAGGAGGCGAAGGCCAAAAAGCAGCTGTAGTGCAACAAACAAGATGAAGAATGTTAGATCATTGAGTAGACCAGGTGCAATGCGACAACTTGTGGATGAAATAAAGAAATACAGAATCAACATCCCCGTAGAACGAGAAACAAGATATTTAACGTGCTAACGCACACTGTGCTTAAAAGCGGAAAACTGCGAGGATGCAATGAGTTCGAAGTGATTTTAATTGTTGAGAGCACATTTAAATAAATGATCACCGACTTCAAGCCCGTTAACGAAGGAATTTGTGTGATTTAATGTCTGGCTTGTCGACTGTCACGCGCCTAGAGAAGATAAGGAAAACGCAGTCAAGGACAAATTTTACAGCACCTTAGAATGTTCTGTCGATTGCCATCAAAGGACATTACATTGTTCTGGGTAACTTCAATGCAAAAATCGGACGAAAAACGACACATAGAGAAACAAATGGAGGACACAGTCTCCATGCAGAGACTAGCGACAACGGACAACGCCTAACAGACTTCGCTACTAGCAGAGGCTTTACAGTAAGCTCTACACGCTTTCTATGTCGGGACAGATGATCACACATTCAACAAGATCGACCATGTTCACATAAAAAACGAGCCACCATCAGTATGCTTGACAAACACTTGTTCCACGGCGCTATCTATGATTTGGACCACTACCTTATAAGGAACAAGTTCCGGTGCCGCATCTCCAAGAGAATCAGTTACTTCAAGGTACCGGATACACCAGCTAAATGATAGCTCAGTAGCTTCCACATACATATCACTGCTGGAAGATCACATCAAAATATCTCCACCAAAACCAAGTGACAGGCAGTCAGAGACGCGGTAACAAAAGCAGCTGAGGAGGTCTTGGCGCACCAGCCAAAGAAAAGTTGAAACAAATGGTACGACGACGAATGCAAGGAAGCGAATAAAAACAGGAACCAGGAGCAGAAAGACAACAATATAAAACACTTCGATGTCAAGCTAGAAAATATACCAAAGAAAGAACACTAACACCAACCCCCAACAGATAAACGAAAACATGACCCTACATGAAGTCAGAATAGCGTATGGCTCTATTAAACAACTTAGAGATGGTTTCAAGCCACAAACAAGTCTTTGCAAAAGTATACAAGGAGCTATCATAGGCAAACCAGTGGAAATTAAAAGCAGATAGCTGCAATATTACCAGAAGGTATTCACAGTGTCCCTAACAATGGCTGAAGCTGTGAACATTCCAGAAGCATAGCAAGAGGTCCCAGTCTCACCACCAATCAAAGATGAAGTGCAGACGGGACCTCAGAAAAAACAGGCTCCTGGAATATATGGAATACCAGAAAAACTGCTCCAAAGTGGGAGTCAGAATAACCTTTTGCATCGACTTCTATGCAAAATATGGTCAGAGGAGCAGCTGCCAGAGGACTGGCGAAAAAGTATAATGTGTCCTGTACACAAAGTGGGCGACAAGTTGATGTGTGAAAATTATAGAAGCATCGTTCTACCGTGGACGTCTTACAAAGTACTCTCCAAAATCATAGAAAAAAAATTAAATCCGTATTATGAAACTATTACAGGAGAGTATCAGGGAGGTTTTCGAAGTGAACGGTCTACGATAGATAAATATAGGTGTACAATAGATAAATATAGGTGCTCGAAAAGTACTGGGAATATAACATCGATGTGCACCCACTCCTTGTAGACTTCAAGCAAGTATACGACCGTGTCGAAGAAATGCACTGCACAAAATAATGCTTGATTTTGTCGTCCCAGTAAAACTAGTCAAATAAACGGTGAACTAACGGACAGCCTCATAACAGAATCAGGCTTAAAACAAGTGGATCGACTTGCCCTAATGCTCATTAATATTGAACTGGAACACGTCACCAGGAAGACATCAGCTGAAACCTCTGGTACATTAATTTTCGCCCAAATATCAATATTATGGCGCGTTCAATCTTAGATGCCAATGGAGCATTTTTAGCCTAGAATCTGAAGCAAACCAAAATAATAAAATTAATGAAACTAAAACTAAATTCATGGCTCAAGCGAGGAAGAACACTCCAGTTCGACAAAATATGACCATAGGCGACTACAAACTTGAAAGTGTGGATAACTTTGTTTGAACCAACCTGAATAGGAGAGGTTGGACGCCACATTAATGCTGCAAATAAAGCGTTGAACCACGTACTTCACATTCTATGGTCCAGAGTTGTGGACAGGCAAAATTAGCTCCAGATTTACAAAACACTAGTCAAACCTGTGCTATTATATGGAAGTGGAACTTGGACCCTGACGTTCACAGTTTCCTGGCTAACAGCGTCAACAATCTGGTCGTCATTAAGCTCTTCAAAAGTGTCACAGTCTTTGTCACATTTGTTGATCCACTCTTCAACTTCATAGGCAGGGGCCTTCGGCTCCAGAGTTTGTAGATCTTTAACGATTTCTAGTGCGTCGTTTTTCGGTACGCTCATTTTCAGTCATAACTTGTGGCCAAAGCTTACGCCACGATTTCCGCAGTGTGCCAGGTTACACTTCATGTCATGCTGACGCGATTGTGTAGATATTATCATTGATGTTCAGGGACTCCATCGTTTCAAATAAGTTCTGACTTTCTTCAGATTTTTCTAAGATTGAGCTGATGTTCTTTCTGCGGTATCGCCTTTTTAACCATTCGATAACGCCCTGATCCATTGGTTGAATGAGTAAGGTCGCATTAGGAGGCAGAAAGGGAGCTTTTATGTAACCTTTCAAGAAATCTTCTCAGATGGATGTGATTGTGCGTTATCCAACAGCAGTAGAGCACGAACAGGCAGATTTTTTTGCTTCAAGTCTTTTTCGACCGATGGCACAAACTCGTCGAAAACTTAGAATTTAAAAAGGTTGCAGTCCATTCAAGCAGATTTTTGATTGCGCTAATAAGCCGGCAAGGATCGTAAGTTTATATTCTTGAATGTCCTTGGCTTCTTAGATTTGCCAATGATGAACAAGGGGAGCATGTGGGTATCATCTGCGTTGCTACAAGGAGTGTCTGTTATTCTATCTTTTATAAGTTTCGTTCCTACCATGGATTCATTTGAAGCTACGAGGGTTTTGTAGGCAACATTTTAAAGTCTAGCCTTGTCTCGTCGATGTCATACACTTGGCAGGGTAACAGTTTATTTTCTTCTACAATTTCCTGAAACTTAACAGAAAACTCCTTAGCAGCTGCGGCATCGGCAGATCGTTTTTCACCGGAAAGAGAAACAAATCGGACACCATGACGGGCTTTCCAACGATTAATCCAGCCATAACTGGCAGCAAATTCATTTTCGGCTTCCAATTTTTTGTGCTAAAGTATCGCCTTTTCCTTGAGAATTTGGCCGAAACTTTCCTTTCCTTCTTTCTTGACAAAACCACATCCACAGTGCGTTATCAAGCAGTTCAAGTTTAGGCTTTTTAAATCGTTGTTACTGTATAGGATTCAATTTCTTTCCGATTCTTCCTCCAATCCTTAATTTTTGTAGCACCTACATTCAGTTCCTTTGCAATTTTTTGGAGCGATTCCCCTTTTTCCTAATTTTTCATTTAGTTTAGTTCATTGTGTTAATTTTTCATTTAGTCAAAGAGTTACGTATTTACGTTTGAACCTAGAAATGTTGAAAAACAGATAACTGTACCCACAATGAATCTATTACAACACGGAATAAAGCAAACAACTACGTTTTTTAATCCCAACAAAGGATAAAACTGTACAATATACACAGCGATAGACACCGCACGAGATACGATGCAGTATATAAGCGGAAGCGGGTATGCGATAGCAAACCGAAAACAATGGCCCGACAGGCGTCCAGTCAGTGACAAGTCGACACAGGCTCGCGAGCATGAGCATGGTCGGACTAACCGGAGTGACGAAGCATCCAAGGTCGGATTAGAGGGGCTCTACGGTAATTGTAAATTACAATATTTTAGCCCCAGTAACGTAAAGTAAATCAAAAATGTAAGAACTGTGATTTTTTATCAAAACCTTAAGGAATCGGAGAATTTTGTATATTTTTTATGAAAGCGCACTAAAATTTGAACTTTCGACTAAAATGTGCGATCTTTTACTGTTAATAACTCCAGAATTCTTCAAAAGACTACAGTTCTAATAATATTGCAATGCACAATTTTGGTCCCATATGTTGTTTTTCACATATCGGGTACAATCGGATATATGAACGCACGCTTAATCTTTTGAATGAACTGTTAATGTCAAAACGTTAGTTAAAGTCAACATTCATCATGATGAAGTTCACGAACCAGCAACGTTTGGAAATTATTAAAAATTACTACCGAAGTTCTGCGTAGGCGGTTGCAACTTCAAGAGTGCTTACTCCGATTTTCATTCGTAATAATCGTCCCACCCGACAGACTGTGCATGCTATAGTAGATAAGTTCGATTCAAAATTTTCACTATTTGACGTTCCGGTACCAAAAAGACGTCGTGGCGCTCGAAGCGAAGGAAATATCGTAGCCGTAAGTTTATCCATTCAAAATGAGCCAAGTCAGTCGATTCCACGTCGTTCTCAACAATTGAGTATCACTCAAACGACACTGTAGCGAATTTTGCTAAAAAATCTTAACCTAATGATCACACGATCAAACTGACTCAAGGACTAAAGCCACTTGATCATTCGAAACGCCAAAACTTCTCCAATTGGGATCTAACAAAGCTTGAAGAAACTGAACAATTTCATCAAAAATCATCTTCAGCGATGAAGCTCATTTCTGGCTCAATGGCTTTGCTGTTTAACAAAACATGCGCTATTGGTTAGCAAAAAATACACATGGGCTTTTTGGAACACCGTTGCATACGCAAAAAATTACTGTTTGGTGCGGTTTTCATACCGGAGGCCGTGTTTTTTCATGGATGAAAACGCCCGTGATACCATCAATGGGGAGCGCTATCGTGTTACCTTGGAAGATGATCTGTAGCCAGAATTGGATGAGCTTGACATCAACCATATGTGGTTTCAACAAGACGGTGCCACTAGCCTCACAGTATGCCTCGCTATTGATCTATTGAAAGGCAAATTTGGTGAACGTATTACCACGAGAAATAGTCCGGTCGAATGGCCGCCTCTTTCATGCGATCTAATGCCATGGGATTTCTTTTTATGGAGCTATATCAAGTCACTGGTGCATGCCAATAAGCCACCAACTTTAGACTTGAGGTCGTCATCATCCAACGTGAAATTACCCTCGTTCCGGTCAAAATGTGTACCGGAGTGGTCGAAAATTGGGTCCAACAAATCAACCACTATAAACGGGCGCGTGGTGGTCATATGATCGAAACGTAAGGGTTGCAGTACAGCCACAATAAATTTGAACTCATCACCTCAAATATTTCTGTGTTTTATTAAGAAAGCCTGAAACGTGGTTATCAGCCCAAGACCATGCTCTGTTGTGATAATATCGGCAATATCATCGCTATTGAAACAAAGATTAAGGAAAGATGGGCATCATATTTCAAGAATCTCTTTAATTCTCCGCACAGCTTCACTACATCGGAGCCCATAAATGTCGGCGGAGAGCTTCCATTGGCCCCATCAACTCTTAATGAAGTGTCTTCCATCATCAAAGCCTAGAAGAATAATAAAGCGCCGAGCAGTGATGAGATTCCAGTAGAGCTCATCAAATATGGTGGCAGCAATGTTCATAAAGCCACTCACAAAATCATCCAGCACATTTGGAAAGAAGAACATATGCCCAAAGAGTGGAGCCAATCAATTACATTCCCTATCCACAAAAGAGGTGACAAACTACAATGCGAGAATTAGAGAGGCATATCACTACTTTGTACGGCGTACAAAATATTTTCAAAGATCTTGGAAAATCAAATTGGATTATATGCCAACAATATTATTGGGGAGTATCAAGGTGGTTTTAGAGGAGGTAGATCGACAAAAGGCCAATTGTTCACAGTCAAGCAGGTACTTGAAAAATGTTGGGAGATCAATATAGACGTACGCCAAATTTTCGCTGACTTTAAGCAAACATAAGACAGTATTGATCGTAACGTACTGTACCAAATAATGCTTTGCTTTGGCAACCCAGCCAAATTAGTCCGCCTTACCAAAATGACAATGACGTTGACGACCTCCCAAGTCTGCATCAATAACCAACTCACCGATGCCTTTGACACAAATATCAGACTAAAACAGGGTGATGGGCTGGCCCCATTACTATTCAATTTAGCACTAGAGTACGTCATAAGGAAGCTATCTATCGATACACAAGGTACATTACTATACAAGCCGAACCAAGTAGTAGCCTATGCGGACGACATAAACATTTTGTCACGGTCATTAACAACTGCCAAAGAACTCTTGCTGAAACTCGACAGCGAAGCAAAACTAGTAGGGCTACAAATCAATAAAAATATGACAAAGGTCATGCCATGTCAAGAAAAAATACCTCAAGCACACAAAATACCACACTTGGCGAATACAGTAGCGAAAATGTGGGCAAATTTGTGTGCTTAAGCGCCAAAATTACGGGAAACAGCAATAAAAGAGACGAAATACGCCGAAGAATACAACTCGCAATCAAAATACATTATTCAGTTTTGACGATCTTAAAAACCAGCTGCATATACAAGAAAACAAAGCTCCAAGTATTCAAATCTGTGATCAGACCTGTGTTATGCTATGGGTGTGAAACATTGACCCTAACCCAAGCATTCGCAAATATATAGATCGCCTTTGAGCGACGGGTCCTGAGGCGAATAATTGGAGCAAAGCTAGGCCGGGAGCAATGGCGACTTCGATGCAACCATGAGCTGTATAACATTTTTGACGAGCCTGAGGTCTCAACGATTGTCAGACTGTGGAAGCTGCAATGCTCTATTAAGTTTACATTCACCTTTTGCACCAACCTAATTTAAACTAAACATTTTCAATATTTTAAAAATCTTTAGGAATTTGCCATCATTTATGCTATTATCATTTTAATTCATTGGACCTTTTAGCTTCCAATTTTTTCTAGAAAAACTGGACCAATAAATCTAAAATAATAAGTCGTTAATGATTCCTGTATTATATGTTTACAATGTGTGTAATATTAAAAAATACCTTGAAGAAGCACCAATTCAATAACAAAACACAAGTTCACAGGTTTCTTATTTACCCAATATCTCAATTGTTGTTCCTTACTAGCTTGAAATGAGGTTGCATCTGAATCTTAGTTCACTTTCAGTGTCACACTTAATTTGTTTAATTACTTTCGATCATGATAAAAAAGCAACAAATCACCTGTTCATTTATTATTCACGTAGTCTAAGTGTAAAGTTCATTGTATTGTCTACTCTCTTACTCAACTGCCAATTTTTTCGACAACGAATTACTCTAAGCAACAAAGCCATAAGCTTCACTAGAACCCCTTCAAAGACAAAGTTAGAAAATAGCTAACCTTCCTTATAAAATTAGTACTTGGCGAAGAGCCTTAATCCCAACGCTATAATTAATATTCATTAATCCAACTCCACGCAGTTCGTGTCCCAACAGTTTACACAATTTATCACTCTTCCGTTCTAATATAATACTTCAGCATATTCTAAAAGGAGCGTAGGCGAACAGCTACCAGAAAACAAAGAGAAAATTATGAAAAACCTTTACATTCCTCTGCAGGAAAAGGGTCTTCAATCTCATTCCATTCAAAAAATAATTCACATAACTCAGTCAAACGAATAATCTGAAGGGATACTTCCCTCGTGAATGATAGAATATCCAATTTATAGCTAATTTTGTATTCAATCAAAAAATATCCTTAAAGTTGTGTTCATAGCAAAGGAAATCTTAGCAACCGGAAAGAAAATAATCAAAGAAGGAAGAATTTGCTGGGGTAGTGCTGACCTTGGTAAAAATGATAACGAAATATCTGAACCCTTGTCAATAACCCTTGAAGCGAAATCAAATTGCTGGAGATGTGCTAAAGTGGCATGGTAAATCGCTTTGATGTTTTATGAAATGGGCAATCGTTTAGAAATTGATTTGGAATGACCCACAATGTTTTTGATTTCTTTAGAAAGAAAAAGGTAAAGTGATGGAGTTTGGTTTTGATATTAGCTGGAATCGCTTTAAGGAAGATTCAAATGTAGTCAACCTTACCTTAATTGCTCCAATTGTTGCCTGATATCCCAAATGTTTCCTTGTGGGTTTGTTATTGCGGTAGTCCTGGTAAGCGATTTGAGCAAATTATTCTCTAGCATTTTATAGTCCTCGCGGCGACGCATATTCAGCGCGTTCAATTGTTTGGATAACAATTTCACTTGATCCGTTAACGACAACGACATTGATTCACCCTCACTACCCTCTTCCATATTGAAATCACTATCATTATCACTACTTGCACCACTATCAACATTATTCACGTCACTATCATCAATCATCACCTTCCTATTATGCTCGGGGGTCGAAGCAGCAGTCGAGCTAACAGCAGGACCACTACCCCCCAGCATAGGGACACCATCACCAGTCAGCGAGGGTCGATTTTTCGCCGTACTCTTACTATCGCGCAAAACTACATTATTTTGGACATTTTCCCAGTCGTTGCCCACCGTATCCGAAATTGAGGAGCCCAAATGTAGTAGGAGTAATCCTATAGTAAGGCATGTCCTTGAATCCATGGTGAATTTTTGACGTCCTTTGATCACAATGATTTATTCACTCACTCGAGATGAGAAAATTCCGAACTGAACACAAATGAAAGTTACAACAAATAGAAAATAAATAAATCAAAACCAGGACTCAGTACGATCCTAACGCACTTCTAGAGTATCTTTTCGTCGTAGATTCAATGCAGAAGATACATGCTAGCACGAATCTCATGCGTTTGAATAGCCCGAGCATGCGAAACGATCCGAAGTGAGGAATTTTCTGATTCACTTTACACGATTTCGCGTCCAGTTGACAACTAACTGGAGACTCCTTCGTATCTAGTCCTTTTATATGGGCTTCAAATTTCATGTGGACTAAATCGTCAGGCACAAGGCACTGGGCTTCACATCTGCCACGGACTTGAGCAACGAGTGGAGTGGTTGTAACGTTAGAGTAGGCACAGGCACACAACCACTGCTTGCTTCATGTGGCGCAGGCTCTGTTGCATATCCAAGAAGTGGAAGTTTTCACCTGGCAAACAGGTATTCTTACCATTGGTTTGGTTGGATGCCTCAGTGTGGAAGAATTTGTTTTGAGGTGATAGTAATTAGTCATTGTTATCATTTGCATACTATAACCAAAATGAAAATTTAATGTACAAAGCATTTATAATTTATTTATTTTAAATGGTCACACTGAATATTGTCTTCGATTCCTTGGAGAAAAAAGAGAGCGCCGACTCATTGCATCCCTTGTTCAGGGGAACTTGTGTTATCAACAGATAGTGTCTGAGCTGTTATAACGCTCTTATTTAGCAGAGATAAACTTGAAGAATGATTCCATCCGAATGAGAAGTTCAATCTTGTTGCCAATTGTAGAATTTTCCTACATTTTTACTAATGAATTAACATGAGCTTTTTCATTTTAATTAACTTAAATATTTTTTATGGATTTTATGAAAAAAGCTTCAATGTCCTATTCCATCTACCCAGGCGTCACAGAATGTGGCTAGAGTCATCAAATCTTGTGAAGAGCTCAGAATTGGTGGGCTGATCAAAGTTTTATAGTCATACGACTATACTACTTTCAAAAGTGTTTTGTATTCAATCTATAAAATGCAGACATTTACATTACGTAATTAATGCACAAAGTCAAGAAATACAGGGTTTTCCAATAAGAGGTGTTATTTTGATATTTAAAAAAATGCTATTTTTTAATGTAAATGATCAAATGTTTATTTCATTATAAATAAGAAGGTATGCCGTTAACACTGAAAAATAACATCATATCCTTTTCATGAAATTTTCAATCGAGGACATAGGGCAGCAAAGTGGCTGCCCTGAGTTCTCGATAGCCTCACGAATTCCATCTTTGTGGTCTTAAATCGACGCCGAGCTATTGGTGTAGACCTTCTTTTTCACGTGGCCCTAAAGGAAGAAGTCGCAAGGTGTTAAATCACAAGATCTCGGTGGCCAATTGTGATCACCTCTTCGAGAGATAACACGGTCCGGAAACTTTTCCCGTAAAAGATTAATGGTTTCGTAGCTCGTGTGACACGTAGTGCCGTTTTGTTGAATGTAAACGTTATCCAGATCAATATCATCCAATCCGGCCATAACAAATCATTAATCACCTCTCGATAGCGAAATCCATTCTGCGTAACTGTTGCTCTCGCCTCATATTCGAAAGAGTAACGTCCAATGACTCCGCCGGACCACAAACCGCATCAAACAGTCACACGTTGAGGATAGAGAGGCTTTTCAACAACAATTCTTGGGTCTTTCGACCCCCAAATGCGACAATTTTGCTTATTGACGAAGCCACCGACGTGGAAATGGGCCTCATCACTCAAGATGATTTTTCGATGGAATTCCGGATCATTTTCATGCACTTCAAGGACGCAATCAGCAAAGACACGGCTTGGATTCTTGTGTTAACTGAACTTTATAAGCCTTAAGACCCAAATCTTTATGCAAAATACGGTCGAATGACGTTTCTGAAATGTCTAATTCCAAAGAACGACGAGGAATGGACAAATCTGGGTTTTGTTCTTCAATAACGTGCACGGGTTTCATTCTTCGCATCACTAAATTGTCCCAACAGCTTGAATTATTCCACCAATTTCTGTATTGCGGTCCGACAAGGTGCTTCACGACGACCCGAAATAATTCTTGAGCAAGTGGAAACAGGTGCAAGTGGACGATTTTCTCGAGTAGTTTGGAGAAACAACGTAATAAGGAAATAAGCCAATAATTAGCAACGTGTAAGGTGCTGCCTTTTTAAAAAAATAGGACTAACATAGGAGCATAAAGATAAGCTAGAGTTGAAGAGAAAGGAATGGGGGACACAAATTGACAACTGATTGATAGTGACACTTGAGTTATCAGCTCTACAGAAAAATCTATTAGGAAGTGAAATAAAAAGTGAAATCAGCTGTTTTTTTTTTCTTTAGTGAAGTTGGTGTTAGGTTCTCTGCTATTTCTCGGTGGAAATCACGGTTAAGTAGTATTCATCTTAGCCAAATTTTTCACTTAAAGTTTTCTTTGTGCTTAACATTGCTAACGGTTTATTTTCATTTATTATTTGTACGAGGAGAGGGATTCTCGTGTAGTACAAATTGAACATTTCTGAATATTATTAATAGTAAAATTTTAATTTCTATATAATTATTTTCTATAATATATAAAATAATTCATTTGCAACATAATCCCAAAAATACTGATAAACCAAAAACTAACAATATTTTCTATAATAAATAAATCGATTCATATATATATATATATATATATATATATATATATATATATATATATATATATATATATATATATATATATATATTTTTTTTTTTTTTTCATCTTGCTTTTTCCCTCATTTAGAAAATTTTAAACATTCTTTTCAATCATAATTCAATTCATTCTTGTTTTAATTGGTCGAAATACTGTTTCATATTATAAATCGTTAATCCTCATTATCAAATTTAATTAAAATCAATTAAAAAATATAATATATAATACCAATTGAAAATCACCAATCATGGCAGCGCCACCTGGTGCTGACAAATGTGGTAAATGCAGAAAACCAGTGGAGGAAAACCATAATGGCATGGGCTGCGATGGCATTTGCAATAAGCGGTTTCACCTGAAATGCATAAAAATGAGTGAGGAGACATACCGCAAAATCATGGATATATCTAAGGATGTGATTTGGATATGTGCCTCGTGTAAGAGCTACCATCAAAAAACGAAAGAAGATCGTCACCTTAACCAAATGAAAGAGGTCGAGAATCACATTCTAGAAATGAAAACCACTATAACCTCATGGGTTGCAAAAGCAGCACCTATGCGTCAAACCTCATATGCTGATATCACAAAAAGTATGTCCACTTCTCCAAGAGAACGGAACTCTAACACGACGTGCCAAAAAGGGATTTTAATCAAGCCAAAAAAACATTCGTCCTCGGAAAAAACACTTGCAGATTTCAAGTCGAAGATAAAGCCGTCCAAATGTAAAATTCCTTTGCAACTACTGCGGCCATTTCGTGATGGCGGTGCCATCATAAAAACATCATCAAACGAAAACACAACCACGCTTTACAACATGGCAAAAGAAATAATGCGGGGCGAATATGATATTATGGAGACCAAATCCCGTCAACCAAGACTGGTCATTAATGGCCTAGAAAAAGAGTTTTCTACTGAGGAGTTAACGAATGAAATACGTTCCTTGAACCCTAATATTGGGGAGAATGAAAAAATGGAAGTAGTTCACGCCAGAAAGACAAGAAATGGAAAGTGGTTACATATTCTGCAGGTGAATGGGTGTATGTACCAAAGATTGGTAAACAGATACGTCAATATTGATTATGGGTCTTATTTTATCAAGGAAGACTACAATATTACGAGGTGCTATAAATGCCAAAAGTTTAATCACAAGACGTTAAAGTGCGAAGGGGAGCAAACATGCGCTAAGTGTGCAGGTAAGCACGAAACGAAGGACTGTAAAAGTGATTTCGAGAAATGCTTCAATTGCGCGGGTAACAGTAAGAATGTTGATTACTCCCACAGATCAGACTCTACTCAGTGCCCAGAATACCAACGTAGGATAATGATTGCCAGGAGGAGCATTGACTACGACTGCAAATGAATTGTAACGTTACAAACCGACTAAGTGGCAAGCAACTGACTCTCCTATATGCGAATATTAGAAGCTTACGGCACAAACTAAGTGACATTCAGATTTATCTGCAGCATAATCCCAACATAGATGTGATCATACTAAATGAAGTCTGGATTTATCCTGAGGAAGCTTGATATTTTAACATTCAGGGTTATCATTCAGTTTTCTCCTGCAGAACCGGAAGAGGTGGCGGCACAGCAATTTTTATTAAAAACTCAATAAATTTCACCACTAATCGTGTGACCCCTGATAAATATAATATGATAATAATCGAGTTAATCCAAGCTGGTAAAAAAATAAAAATCGGCACTTTCTACAACCCCAGCCGTTTGAACGCGCAAGATCTTTGCTCTGTTCTAGACAACATATACTCAGCAGAAAAAAACTTACTCACAGTAGCTGACACAAACATTGACTTAATCACCGAGTCCTCAGAATCAAGGCTATATAAAGATACTCTCGATACAAATGGTGCTGTTGTTATTAATAACGAAACAATTACTCGTCCTGTTTCGAATACTTGCCTAGATCATATAGTCATAAATGACAAGCTTACTGCGGAAAAAATTAATTTCAAAGTAGAGAACTGGCCAGAGCTAGACCATCAGGTTCTAAAAATAAGCATCCAAAACTTCAACGTTCATAAACAAAAGCCTAGTTACAAATCGTTTCGATATGTAAACAAGGTACTCTTCAAAACACATCTTCAACGGGTATTGGAAACCCAGAAACCCACTAATCTAACAGAACTGACAAATATGATCTCTGAATCCAAACGTCACTCGACCATCGAGAAAAAACTTAGATGTCGCCAGCTAACTTGGATTACGAAACGAGTTATAGAAGCCAGTATAAGAAATAGGAAGGTGTATACGGATTTCAGACGGAACATGGAAGATCTGACGCTTAAGTACATATATACCCAAGCAAAAAAAGAGTCAAAGCGTCTCGTAAAGGAAGCAAAATTTTCATATTTTTCCAAAAGATTGGAGGCAGCGGCTGATAATAATCGCGAAATATGGAAAATAATAAACGAAGTAAAAGATAACTCTCTTCCCCGGACTTTTTCACCTGATTTGCAGATCATTCCAGTCTCTCTGCCTGATTCTTCGCAATAAAATGAAGCAGCAACAATTCTAAATAACTTCTTCTCAACTATTGGTGAAAAAATAACGAGCGAACTCGGTGCTCCTCCAACAAGTATAAGGAATGATACAAATACCTCGCCTAGATCCACATTTCACATCCATCCAACCAACAAAGACGAGGTGCATAAAACCATCGAGGCAATGAAGAAGAACACTGCTCCAGGCAGTGATAACATAACAATGGATGAAATTATGCTCGTCAGAGACGAAATAGCAGGTCTCCTTGCTGACTTTTACAATGAGCACATCAAAAACGGGACGTTTCCTGAGGAGGGGAAGCTAGCGAAAATAATTCCTATATTTAAGGGAGGTGATCGTTCGGACCCGAATAACTATCGCCCGATTGCGCTTCTTACAGGATTCAGTAAAATTTTTGAAAAAATAATTGACACCCGTTTAACCTCGTTCATTGTGGATAATCCTATCCTAAATTCCCATCAATATGGTTTTCAAAAAACCAAAGGAACACTTGATGCTTTGATCTCAGTTACCCATTTCATCAATGAAAGGCTTGACAATGGAGACTATGCTGTTGCCATTTTTGTGGATCTGAAGAAAGCGTTTGATACGGTCGACCATGACCTTCTGCTTCGTAAATTAGAATCATATGGTGTACAAGGCAAAGCGAATCAGTTATTTCACAGTTATCTAAAAGGTAGATTGCAGATAACAGAAGTCAATAATTTTTTGAGTGACCCAGCACCAATGAAATCAGGAGTTCCACAAGGTTCCATACTAGGCCCCACTTTGTTCCTATTATACACGAATAATTTGATTACATGTAGATTAAATGGGCATTACACATTATATGCTGATGATACAGTACTCTTGTACTCGGGATGTAACAAGAATGCCATTGAAGACTCCATCAATGAGGATCTGAAAACATATAGTTTGTGGTTAAACGAAAATAAACTAGCGCCGAATGTAACAAAGACTAAGTTTGTTATTTTTAAACAAAAGAACAAGGAAGACATTGATATTGATATAAAAATTAACGGCGAAAATCTGCAAAGGGTATTTGAATTTAAATATCTTGGCCTAATCATTGACCACCGTTTAACTTGGTTCCCACATATAAACAGCTTAAGAAGGCAATTAGCCCCCATAATTGGCTTATTACGTAGGTACGAGGGATTCCCGAGGAACATCAAACAACTGGTTCTAAATGCATTCGTATTGTCGAAATTACATTAAGGAGTGGTAATCTGGAGTCAGTCATCAAAGATAAACATTAATATCATCTCCAGGATGTTAACTAAGGCATATAAAAATATGCATGATCTCCCAAGGCTCACGTTAACAAAATTAGTGTACCAATCGTGTAACGCATTAACTTTTAGCCAAATCATTATAATGGAGAAAGCTAAGTTTATCTTCAAATGCTTAAACCTCAACTTGTCCCCACAAGTGCCATTTGTTAGGGTATCACAAAAGAATCAATACAATGCTAGGAACGCAGACCAATTTGTTATACCATTTGCAAGAACAGATCGTCTAAAGAACGATCCTACAAATGATGCCCTTCGTATATACAATGATCTTCCGGAATCAGTAAAAGAAGCGAATTCACTTATGATCTTCAAGAAAAGACTCAGGAACTATTTAATGAATAGCGATTGAATCTCAGCGCAGAAACTTTCAACATAGCATCTTAGGGCAATTTCTTTTTATCCTATCATCGAGATGCCTCAAGACACAGCTAGCCTTATGATTTATTATTATCTGTCCAGTAACTTCAAAATAGCATCTTAGGGCATTGTTGACCCTATCGTCGAGATACTTGAAAAAACAGCCATTCTTTTAACTCAGAGTTTTTTTTACTGCGTCGAATCAATATTTTTTTCCCTCTGAGAGCTGTTAACGAATCGGACATGAAAAGATTAACAGGATGACTTCACATATTTTTTGTGTGCCCCCTTATACCGATGTTTTAAACATTGTCTGGGTGGCACACCTGTAGAAACGACGAAATGTGAAGTGCAGATCGCACGAGCGTTGTGCGACGAAGAAAGTGTGATGGAGAGAGTGGAAGGGAAGGAGGTATTTAAAAAAAAAGAAAAAAAAAGAAAATAGAAGTAGCTTAAGACTTCATAAAACGATTAGGAATACCATCGGGAACTGAACTAACAGAGCGATCAAGCTCCAAAATAAGCTTCATAACATCTTCTGGATAGCAAGTAAAAGGAAATGAAGATGATGTGTGTATGATTGGGAAAACAGGGCTTTTGCTGGGAGTAGCATTAAAGATAGAAGAAAACTGAGTTCTAAAAAGTTTACAGTACTCGAGAGGTGAAGTTGCTAAGCAGCCATTGAAATAAAGAAAGGATTAAAAACTGGAAGAGGATTTCAGAGAGCATATATATTTCGAAAATGGTTTTGAATGATTTTAGTTTAGGGAGCCTTCAATACTATGAAAAAAAGGAGCCTTAGTAATCTGCATCTCTTTCTTAGCTATCAACCTCAGATGACAAAAAGCATTACGTGGCTCAGGGGAACTGTCGCGTGAAAAATGTTGACATTTTCGATCTTTGGCTTTCAAGGCTCGTCTCACATCGAGGGTTAACCAGGGACAGTCAGAAGAGTTCCTTATGCTGCTAAGTGGAATCGAGTCAAAGGTAGCAGTGTTTAAGAAGTTCTAGAAATTATTACAACAAGTATCCGAGTCAAGACCGCAAAAGAAGGAAGACCAATCAATTGAGCGAACTGTTTTTGAAGGTTGCTCATAATTAGTTTTAGAAAAGTTATAGCGCTGACGCTCTTTCCAACAATAACGGACAGAAGCAATATAAAAAAATCCTCGTTGGCAGCACCAGCCGGAAAGGTAAATTTCTCGTATCTAGCGTAAAGTTTCGAAAAATAATTTGGCTTGCCTACTACTAAACTTCTTTCTGCAATTTTTATGGTACCACATGGGTATTTATTAACATAAAAAAAATCTGGCGAACTTCGTTTTTAGAGACCTTTTATCAGGGCGCAAATATTTTGCTAATTAAATTGAGTTGCACGCGTATGGATTACATATTGAAAATCGGCGGATCATAAATTTTTGTAAACATATAAATTCCGGTTTCGCCCTTCTCGCATTTGCTGTTTACACAGTTCACAGTGGTAACCACACAAAGGCTTAAATAGCTCGAATAGTTAATTTGAAAAGATTTCCATAAAAGTTTAATCAGCACTTGCATTGCCATTAATATATACATTTTCAATTTTTTTCTGAACTATGAGGGCCGTCATTTCGATTTTTATTGAAATCGGCTGCTAAAAATATTAAGCTGTAAATTTTCGACTGTTTTATTTGTCATTCGATTTGCATAATTAAATTAAATTGACTTGCCTTAATAGCTTATAATTTCAAGTTTCAACGGAATCTGTTGAGAACCTTGGCTGCTAGAGGGCTACAGAAATAAAAAACATTGTATGCCACCCCCCTGTATGGGGAGACCCCCCTTAAATACCTTAAAATATTTTCTTGCACTGCAAATTTCAAGAGGCACCACTTTTGACCTACGTAGAAAATTTCCTCATTCTAGCTCATGTGGTTTGCGAGAAAACTTGTTATGACGCACGAACAAACGGGTGGACGGACGGACAGACAGACAAGTCGCGATTTTATAATTTTCTAGGGCATTATTAAAAATATTTTACAATATCTTAAAAATGATCTGGTTTATAAGTTCTTTCGAGCAAAGTCATTTAAAACGTTTCCATGAAAAGTATTCATTATTTCAGTTGGCACTAAAATAACGAATTGCGCTTGCCTTCAGACCTTTGGGGTCCGCCATTTTGAATGCATGCATTTGATTTTGGATTATTTTAAATCTTTGTATGCTAGGACCTCATCAATCAATGTACTATCTCATTCAAATAGGAGTTTCACTCTAGACAGGGCAAAATAATTAAATTTTTAAAGAAAATGGCAGCTAAAAATATTAGGCTTTAAATTTTCGACTTTTTTATTTTTCATTCAATTTTAATAATTTCCTGTAAAATACAAGAACATAGTACAGAAATTCATAATCTCAAGTTTCATCGAAATCCGTTGGAAAATGTGACCGCTAGAGGGTCACAAAGACATGAAAAAACGCATATTTAAACGGCCGCTATTTTGAAATTCGCACATGCATAGTCACCAAAATATCAAGAACTGTAGGCGTAAATAATGTCTACTTCGAAATCAAGTTTCATATATGTCGGATCAAAATTGCGACTTTTAAAAGCCTTTGAAATTTTGACCTTCAGCTGGCTGCCATTTCGTTTTTTGCAACCTGACCTCCAGTTTTTTCACGTAATTCTTTAGATACTTATAATTTCTATCAAACTACTGAATTTCATGAAAATCTGTTGAAAGCTTTGACCACTATTACAACAACAAAATTTTGCACGTTTTTTGACCTTTGATCGGCCGCCATTTTGTTTCTGCCATACCGACTTTGGATTTTTTATTGTGAGATTTATCACGTACATCAATGAACCTTTGTACCAAATTTCATCCAAATCGGAGCTATACTTTGGTCAGCACAGAAATCACGATTTTTCGTCTAAAATGGCCGCCATTTTGTTTTTGCCCGGTCGATATAGCTGGTTCACAAACTTAGCCGAGACAATTACCCAATACACTTTTCCTGAAAATTTGGTGAAAATCGAAGCAAAATTGCAACCTCTAGCGTGGTCACAAATTTCGTTATATCTCATGTATATATATATATATATATATATATATATATATATATATATATATATATATATATATATATATGATGCTCTCCGCAATAGGTAAATTTCTCTCGAGAAATTTACCTAAAAATTTTCAAACGTAAGGAGAGATGATGGGGATCAGTAGAAAGATAAGGAAAAAGAACTGAAGATGAGCATAGCAACGATTGTTCCATACTAAAGAAGAATAAGTCAAGGATATGATTGTTAACGTTAAGAAAATTATTAAATTGAGCCAGGGAGCACATGGGCATGAGAGAAGAAATTAAAGACCAAATTTGAGATGAGTCAGAATCAACTTTGATTGTCATCCCGTGAGAGTTTAGGAAGGTTAAAATCTTCACACAAAATAAGGTGACAATTTGAAAAACACGAGAAGAAAACACTCGATTTTTTGGTGGGGAAGGTATTGTAGACCGAAAAAGGTGACTTACAAGGAATATAAGTGCAAAAGACAAGAAGAAAAAGAGAAAACGAAATAACTTTTTGTATCCCCACATATCCTACAAGAGCAGTGAAAAGTAAATTGGTTAGAAGGACACCAGTTAAGATATTCTTGTAGGCGACTAGGACAGCTCCTCCATCGAACTTGTTGGAAATTGACCCATCACGATCACGTCTAATAATTGTATGGTTAGGAAGTCTAACAATTGTATGGTTAGGAAGAATTTCTTCACACAAAATAAGGTGACAATTTGAAAAACACGAGAAGCAAGCACTCGATTTTTTGGTGGGGAAGGTATTGTAGACCGAAAAAGGTGACTTACAAGGAATAAAAGTGCAAAAGACAAGAAGAAGAAGAGAAAACGAAATAACTATTTTTATCCCCACATATTCTACAAGAGCAGTGAAAAGTAAATTTGTTAGGACACCAGTAAAGATATTCTTGTAAGCGACTAGGACAGCTCCTCCATCGAACTTGTTGGAAATTGACCTATCACGATCACGTCTAACAATTGTATGGTTAGGAAGAATTTCAGAGTCAAATATACTATCAGTCAACCAGAACTCAGAAATACAAATTATATCAGCGTTAGAGAGAGAAAAGGCTAAAGCAAGATCCTTCAGCTTGGATCTTAAACCCCGAAGATTTTGATAATAAATAGAAAAAACAGCACTCTTAAATGCTATTATGAAAGGAAGGTCTACGCCAACAGCCCAGCGTCGATTCAAGACCTCAAAGATGGAACTTGTGAGGCTATCGAGGACATAGAGCAGCCGCTTTGCGATTTGGTTGTGGAAAATTTCATGAAAAGGATATGGTCCTGTAAGCGTAGTCGTGGTAGTCATTTGCCTGATATTATTTTTAACTATTAACGGCATACTTTTGTTTTTATATTGAAATGAACATGTGATCATTTATAGTAAAAAATGGCATTTTTCTTTTTAATATCAAAATAACACCTCTTATTGGAAAACCCTGTATATGAGAAGACGCTATATTAACAGCTGCTTCTGAATTCAATGTGGTAACCAAATGCTACTGGCCAATGTAAAATAACATTTCCTAGAGGAAAGTGATCATGCTATCAGCAAATTGCGCTGGGATGACGGTAGAGTTACCGGTAAATTAGTGCAAAAGCTTGATGGTGCTGTATGTTTCACGATATCAAAATTTGTTTCAGAGGCAGCATATGAAGGACGGATGAAAAATACGAAACTTGATGGAAATGTGGGCGAAAAAGTGGTTTGGACGATTTCGATACAACTTGCATGTTGGGTGTGCTCCGACATGTATAAAAGTTCCAATATCCACCTTGGGACCACGCGGTCGAGCTGCCCTGTAAGTGATGGCGTGTGGCAGCTCCTGAGGAGTGTCTATCACCTACAACGAAACCATTATTATAAAGATTTGTGAGGAATGGATAAAAAGTAGGAGACTTTGTTTTGTTATAGTGATTTTTTGATGGATTTCTGTGTTTGCTTGAGAGAGCCTATCATTCGAGGGATTGGGGAAATGTTTACGTTTTTACGAATTTTTCACCCAACGTAAATTTCTTGATTCTACTTACTTTTACAATGTTGTTCAACCATTTGATCTCGTCCACTGGGGCGAAATTTATTCTGGCACAAAAATCAATTTCAGACGTTAGTTTAATAACATCGCGAGGGGAATAACTACATAATAATCGATTGTTGAAGTGTCCCGAGTGAAAACAATCAAATTTAAAATTAGTTAGCCAGTTAAATAACGTCGCGAGTGAAGTAATTATATAAAAATCGAATGGAGAAGCGTCGCGAGTGAAAGAAATTAATTTCAAAATTATAGTAATCGTGATAAAGGTGAGATTTTATTACAAATTTCAGTCCAAAGAAGGAAAGTTTTCAAGCTTCATGCATGTATGTGTTGGTATAGTATTTCTATTTACACCAATGCATAAATGCATGAAGCTTGAAAACTTTCCATTTTGTTACTTGGAATTATTTCAACTATAAGTTTCTGAACCAATTGATTATTTCACGGTTTTTTTTCAGGGATTTTGCTTAAGGTATAGCAAATGCAACAGTTCCATAAATTTTCTTGTTGATTCCATAACAAAATGATAATGTGCGTAACATATAAAAATGTAATGACCAATTTCAAGATTTTGCCTAATCAAACGAGATTAGTTGAAATCTCGAAACTCTTTAACAAGTTTTCAAATGTTTCGTAGGTAATCATTTTGGTATGATAAATTAAGCCAACAATAAAAAAATTTCACTTTTAATAAGTCCTAAGCGAAATCCAAGCAAACACCGAAATGATCCAGTGTTGGTAATATTTATAGATCAATATTTCAATTACTCAACCGTGTATCAGATTAAATATATTTAATGTATCTTTATCAGATGAAAGTTTGAGCAATTTATTTGACCGTTGAAATCATGCCTCACTATAAGAATTTCGAAGGAAAATATTTAACAAGCTTTTAAATACCTAACCTTACTTTTAGCCCAACTTTAATCAATTAATTAATAATATGCTTTATTTAAGCCATTCTTAACAGTTTCCAAACATAAACGGAATTTAAATATGATTTGAACTTAATGGCCTCCAGGACACTCTAAATTTAAACATATCTATTCATCATCATATTTCTCATTATCGTTATTTACATAAACATTACAATGATTCCCTAAACTTTAAATTTATCATTTCACCCTTTCTACATCAATTTAATGTAAATCCATACGATAATTTTTTGCTTTACAGTGAGCTTTCATTGCTTCATTCCTGTTTTTAGCTTTTAAAATTACTTATGAAATTCTTTGAAGCTACATGATTGAGTTGTTTACTTTACCTGAACATAATTCGTAGTTAAAACATATTGAGTTCGCATAAGTAGGAAAATTAAAAATAACTCTCTCACCTCTAAGCATGGTGGTTGCCATCACCGATGTGTATCTAATCAGAGTGAAAGCCCCATGAGAATTAGTACACACGTCGAAACCACCTTCTTCTAAGATTTTCCTTCTCCAATAATATTTCACAAAACATTATCAAAATAAGCAACTCAATCATGTGGCTTCAAAGAATTTTATAAGTAATTAAAATGAGTATATTTTTTTTCTTTAAAAGCCGTCGGGCCTTGCTTAGTTGTGTGAACAGACGCGTTTCGACTACTTTGAGTCATCTTCGGTGTCTAAAGGATGTGTTGAAGGGAACGACTTTATATAGTCGTAGGATGGGTTAAGCGGATAATTAGCGAATGGGTAATTAGCGGATGGGCAATCAGTGGATGAGTAATGAGGTCAGGAAGTAAATTACTCAAGTGCTAAATTATACCAGGAAGAGGGATGTTATGTTTTTGTCTTTTTGCTTGTTGGCTGTCCGTTTGTTCTGTTTCATCTCGTTTCCGTTTTCGTCTAAGAGTGCGGTCTAGTACTGAGAAAACTATCAAACTTCCTTAGGAAATACAAATTGCAAACTGCATTCAAAACAAACAACAACATCGGAAACAAACTGAAACCAAAACGGAATGACACATCAATATACGAAAACAGCGGTATATACAAACTGACATGCAAGGACTGCGACATGGTATATATAGGAAGGACAACACGAAAACTAACGACAAGATACAAAGAGCACTTACGATCTTTTTTATATAACAAGGCAGACTCCAATTATGCGACGCACCTACAAAACCACGCACATGAGCCCGACGCTATGACAAACTCTATGAAATTGCTACACAAACAAAGCAAAGGACCGAGACTTGACATCCTAGAAAGGCTTGAAATTTATAAACATAGAAAGACAGTAGGTGATATTATCAACGAACAACTTGTTACTAATTCCGACGCAATTTTCTCAGTACTAGACCACACTCTTAGACGAAAACGGAAACGAGATGAAACAGAACAAACGGACAGCCAACAAGCAAAAAAACAAAAACATAATATCCCTCTCCCTGGTATAATTAAGCACTTGAGTAATTTATTCCTGACCTCATTACCCATCCACTCATTGCCCATCCGCTAATTACCCATCCGCTAACTACCCATTCGCTAATTATCCGCTTAACCCATCCTACGACTATAGAAAGTCGTTCCCTTCAACACATCCTTTAGACACTGAAGATGACTCAAAGAAGTCGAAACGCGTCTGTTCACACATTTAAGCAAGGCCCGACGGCTTTTAAAGAAAAAAGAGAATTGGCCTGCGGATATCAAATAAACAAAATTAATTAACTAAAATGATTATTTATCATAAAATTAGTGGTAAAAAACTAGGGAAAAACCTACCAAACAAAGTTCAAAATTAGGAATGATTTGAAAACAAAATTTTATTTTTAACTTATACTAACATTTCCTACCTTATGTCTATAAATTTAAATTACTGATCTTATAATACTATAAATATCAATAACTATATCCCTATACTAATATAATTACACAACAATATTCTTAATAGATTCAGGTCGACGAATGCCGCTTATTTCACATAGTCAGCAATCTTTTAAGGGAAATTATGTCAGACATTTTTCAACTAAACTTTATAATGAATTTGAATGGCTTTGTGAGTGCAAATACATTAGCAAACTCTTTTGCTTGCCTTGTCTACTATTTTCATCAGAAACTAACGTTTGGCGGACTTCCGGGGTTTCAGACCTCAGTAATTTGCACAAAGCTTTAAAACGCCATACTAAAATATCTTAAGAGCTTCTGCGTTGCATATTGGTTCGGAAAACGTTTGGTAATTTACCACGTATTGAGACAATGATCGACTGCCGGCGGTCACTGAACACTAAAGCACACAACTACTAAGTCAGAAAAAAATAATCGTGAAATAATAAAATGCTTCATCGATGTTGTGTGTTTTTTTGGTACCCAAGAACTGGCTTTTCGTGGCCATAACGAATCTTCTGGTTCATCTAACAGAGGCAATTATATGGCAACCATTTCCTTGCTTGCAAAGCATGACCCCATTTTAACAAAATTGGGTAGACAGACCTACGCTCATGTCAGAAGGGTTTTGTTCCCAACCTCTCCAAAATACGGTCACCAGCAACAAATGAAGTCAAGAAACATGTCAAAAAGATGTGCACGTTAAAAGGAAATTCCATTGTTTCTACATTTTCAACGGTCGCCATTTCGTTCCAAGCTAACAAAAATCACTCATATCATAAATTCTAAAAATATGTGTTGTTATAAATCTTATCTGGAAATTTTAAGAAGATCAAATCAAAATTGCAGTGTCTGAACCGATAAGAAGTCCATAAAATACCAAAACTGTGTGTTATTGTTGTTGTAATTGCAGAAATTTCAAATGACTATAATTTCCGCGAATATGATTCGGTTTTCATCAAACTTGCAGAGTATTAGGTCCTTATATGCAACTACGTGAAAATCTAAATTTGTTGAGTTTAAAGGTACGTATACGATTTTATTGGGGAAAATGTGACATTCGTAGATCATACTATTATTAACAAACTTTGGTGAATTTCGACTTCTAGGGTATTTGTTGTTGTTGGACTCATAAACATCCATCTCTATGATTTTTTGGATCGCAGGTGTCCAATCGCGAAAGTGGGGACACACATTTTTCATGTATTCCCCATCGTGTGCGCCCCCTGAAGAAAAAATTTCAGTTTAAGACCCGTTTTGAAAAGTTCTCATCAAGACCTTTCATATGATAGCCATATCGACTACCCCTGATGAAATTTTTTTTCGGGGGTCACTCCCCTATATGAGAGACCCCCCCTTCAATACCTCATAAACATTTTTTTCTTGGTTTTGGAGATGTATCTACCAATATAACAGCTTCAGCCCCATATGATCATGTTAGTAAAATATTATGAAAGCTTGAATGTGTTCACAAAGTTATGATGGAGTAGCGATTACAGGGTCTGTCTAATAAGTAACCGGACTGAGCCTGCCCCGTGCCGTCAAAGCGTCTGCTAACCGGTATCTGGTGCTGTAGTGGTGGTGGGGGTCTAGGTAAAGGGAACCGGGCTGCAGCAGTTGCCTCCAAGCGCTTGGAGAGATAGCATCTAGCGAGAGCGGAGTGCGTGTTCAGTTACGTCGTCGGAGTGAAAATGGAGCATACAATCGAGCAACGTGTTAGCATCAAATGTTGTGTCAAACTCAAGAAAACGGCCACGGAAACTCTTCAAATGATTCAAAAGGCTTACGGTGAGGATGCTCTGTCCAGAACTCAAGTGCTTCAGTGGCACAAAAATTCCCGGGAGGGCCGCGATGACGTCCATGACAAACAGCGCGTCGGTAAGTCACACGGATACAAATGTGCAAAAAGTGCGTGATCTGTTGAACAGTGATCGTTGTCTGAGCATTCGGGTTATCGCAGATGAGGTTGGAATTGATAAAATGACCGTTCACAACATTATTAAGAACGATCTGGGCATGAGGAAGATGTGCGCGAAGCTGGTACCTAAACACCTGACTGATGAGCAAAAGGAGCGTCGTGTTGCTGTCGCTTCGGAAATCCTTGATCGACTGCGAACCGAACCAGAGTTCTTACAGCCCAGATCTGGCATCAGCGGACTTCTTTCTGTTCCCCAAGATCAAGGGACACCTTAAGGGGACGCGGTTCGGGACTCTAGAAAACGTTCAACGTGCTACGACGAGGGCTCTAGACAGCATCGAGGTTGCCGACTTCCAGGGAGCGTTCGGGGATTGGAAAATCCGGTATCAGCATGTGATTGACTCCAATGAGGACTATTTTGAAGATTTCTACAGAAAAATTGTACATATTTTGCTAATAAAAAATTTTCTGAGGTCAGTCAGTCAGACCCTGTATGTCTAGTGAAGTAAGCACCTTTCAAAAAAGAGTGAGAGAAAGGTTTCCAGGTACTACATTTGTACATTGTTTTGCCTATGGGTTAAACTTAACTCTTTCAAAGTCTTGTAAAAAACTCAAAGCGTGTCGAATTTTCTTTTTGAGTTTGCATGCTTTTTCATCATTTTTTAGGAGGTGTTCAAAATTCGATAAATTCGTAAAAAGACGATTACCTAAAGTTTTTGCTAATAGATGGAACTATAATGACCGCTTCTTCTTCTTCTTCTTCGTAGTGCTACCGCCCCTCTCGGGCCTTCACGTCCTGCAAATAGCGCCTCCAACCGCTTAGTAACAACTATATTTGAAAATATGCATATCAGATTTAGAAATTTTTCTCTTAGATATCGTTAATACTGGTGCCTGGGACAATGAAAGATTTAACTCTGCAAAAGGGCTTTTAGCAGCTGTAACGGGTTTTCAATTTCATTTTCTGTTAACTGTATTTGCATCAATTTTTCCATATTATTTAACATTTTCCAAACAAAACATAGAAATTTCGTATTGTATTAAGAAAATTGCGGATTTCAAAAGTAGCCTCCATGATATTCGATCAAATTTCGATTCATTTTTTAAAGATGCAATGGAGAAGTGTGACCTTCCTTCCAACGGAAAAAGGTCCCAACATTCGGTGGATGGAGAAATAAACATAGAATCAAGTTATAGGCAACATTTTTGTGAAATTTTGGACAACATAAGCAAAGAGTTGAATGTAGGATTCAAATCACTAAATCAATTAAAATTTTTAGAATTGTCGAACACAACTAAGTTTCGAAGTACACTTTTCACTAGTTTGCAGCAATCTTAACTAAACAGATTTGACTTTTCATCCTTACGCAAAGAGCTTTCAGTCCTTTTTAGGGTTTTGTACTAAAATACAAAACCCTATTGTAATCACGACCTGTGTCCGTCTGTCCGTCCGTCCGTCCGTCTGTACGTCACAGCACTTTTTCTCTGAAACTATGAAGGCTACAGCCATGAAACTTTGTGGAAAGGTCAGAAGTGGCGACTTCTTGAAAGTTCAAGGGTAAAAAATTTTTTCAAAGGGGTTTAAGGTGGGTCTCCCCATATAGGGAGTTGACCCCTCAAAAAAAAATTTCACCATTGGTAGTCGAGTAGGGTGTCATTGGAAAAGTCTCAATGAGATCTTTTCAAAACAGGTCTTAAAATTGCCTTATGAGTACCGAGGAGGGCAGGGAAAGGGGAAATGTACGAACTTTTCGCGAAAAAAATCAAGAATGTAGGCCTTAATGAGTACAACAACAACAAATACATGAGAAGATGATCTTTTCTGAAAGTTTCACAAAGATCGAATAGTATTTAACGAAGTTATAGCGATTTGAATTTTTCTGTATTACTATGGAACAATGTGCCCTGCATTACTATGGAAACATATGGCTATGGAGCCATATGCGCTTTTTACCGACTTAGACACTACGGCTTTGCTACGATTTGCATGAAAATTTCAGGAATGATAGATATCATGAAGATGA
This sequence comes from Odontomyia ornata, assembly GCA_963969285.1. Lineage (NCBI taxonomy): Eukaryota > Metazoa > Arthropoda > Insecta > Diptera > Stratiomyidae > Odontomyia > Odontomyia ornata. Next base: position 446,648,308 of record OZ017738.1, read on the forward strand.
GTACATACAATTGAAACAAGTCGAAGAGGCAGGAGAGAGCTCCGAGCTCCTAGGGGGGGGTTGTAGCCATTCTAGGATTCGAAAAAATAGGCCATGAATCGATGCTTACAGTACAGAGGAGTGGCCCCTGAAAAAAATTCATGAAACGTAGCCGATATGAGTATCAAATGAAAGTTCTCTATGAGAGCTTTTCAAAACAGTTCTTAAACTGACAGTTTTTGCATCAATGGGGGCACAGGGGGGAGAATACATGAAAAATGCGTTTCCTTCCTCGTGAATGGACACCCGTGATCTAAAAAAATCTGAAAAAATTATCAAGCGAGATATTTATGGGTATAAGTTTAACGAATACCTCAGAAGTCAAAATTCTTTCAACTTGGTTCATAATAGTATGATTCTCGAACGTGACGGGTTTCTTAATTTTATTCGTTGCTAGTTACGCCATTTTATAAGTTGAGTACAAAACCCTTCTGACATGAGCATAGGTCTGTCTACAAAACTTGTTTCTGATTGTGAAATGGAGGGTAAAAACTTTGAAGAAATTTTCCTATATTTCCTCAATCATCAACTTGGCAGCTCTTTCCCTGATTTTTTCAAACTTTCACAGTTACTTTTAACTATACCAGCAACAATAGCTTCAGCAGAACGTAGCTTTTCAATTAGCTTAGAAATTCTACCGGGGAACAACGTCTTAGTAATTGGTCACTTTTGTCAATCGAGAAAAGTTTCATCAAAGACCTCCTCAGCACGCAAAACGAGAGAAGACTAGATTTAATTTATAAATTTTAACGCGTTTTTATAACAATATTACACTTCAATACAAGTATTTTCTCGAAACTTTCATCATGGCAAAACCGCTCAGTTTTCATTTTTCTTTAAATAAATACTTTTGAACGTAAATTTTAATTTTAATTTACAATCCAAAATCAAACAAAAGTTTATTTTATGTATTAACTTATTTTATCCTTCCTGCATTATTTTTAAACATCTGTTTGTTGTTTTCTTTTTGCCGGCAAACTACTTTGCTGACTAACATTGGGTTCAAAACTGTTCCCCAAGCTGTTGGATATAATGATGACTTGCAAAGTATTTTGTCTCTCTTGCCTTCATCTCCTGGCAAGAACGCTCTAAATTTTCGCGTGGCTATTGCTGGACGAGTTAATTTGTTGGTGTTGGGGATAAAATTATTAATAAGGAACACGCTTAAATAAAGTTTGATAAGCTATACACCATAAAGTTAAATTAACTGATAAGGGCACTTTCCTATGAAAATCTCATTACAGTTTAAATATTTCAAAGCTGTAATAATACTACATCTGTGATCATAATTTTCTACATAATGATATATAATAAAATTGCAAGCAGATTTTTAGAAAAGTGGAAACAATTTGTGGAGCTAAATCAATTCCGTAGAATTTAAATTCTTTTTTTTTCCTTTGTATATTAAATGGATGTGCGTTTTATCGCTTGTAAATTCGCTTATTTACAAAAGCTAGAGATTTAAAATAATCACATAAAGTACAAGGTTGTATCACAAAATTACTGCTTCCCTTCCCTCGAAACCCATGCACCGCTACTGTTGTTTATCCTTTGCTTAAAATGAATTAACCAAATATTTTTGCATCTGCCTAACCGATGGACTTCTGTACGTAATTTAATCTTCATAGATTTTCTTTCCATTTCTCTTCATGGCAACTTTTAGTTGAAACGGTGCAACATGTATATCCTTAAAATATTACATATCAAGATACTCTAAACCGTATCTTAGCTCTTTATGATTGTAATTTGAACTCCAAACGACTATGATACTGCCATAACCATCTGTCGAACGATCATCATCTGCATAATTGTGATGCCCTCGTGCTAAGGAAGTACTTCAACAGAATCTACTTGGTATCTTATATCCGCACATCTAATCGTAAAGGCATTTTGTACTATCACTTATTGGATACCTAAACGACCGCATCCATCTGGACTAAACTCCTTTTCGTGGTCATTTGTTGAGTTTTTCCTTTGACTTTGTGGTATGGGAAACCGCTGAAGTCCTTTGGGTCAAGCATTGAAACCATTTGCGCCATGCATAAAGCATGTAGAACAATTTGAGCTGCTAATGTACTTATGATATATGATGGCGGCGGTAAAGTGGTAGCCCTAATGTGACAAGAATGGTTAGTGCGTGTTAAGAGGAAGCCATATAATTGATGCAGCCAATAGTCCTGGTAGGTGGCGAACCACAGTTCCAAGTAGAACTTGATCTTGTTGGGTAAATTGAGCTGTATTTAGATAGAAAGTTTTCATGTCCTTACTCTTGTATGCATTAAATTATGCCATTTTTTCTAAAAATGATATTGGAAACTTGAGTCCTTTACTAATTTACCAGAGCAAATATAATTGAAAGGTTTTTGCTAGCCAATTATTCGGTTTACTAAACATGAATGGACGATAGCCTTAATACCTCTGAAGAAGAATTCTCGTTTTTTGTACATTTAAGCAGAAAAAGTTCTAAGTCTGAGTTTTAGTCTACGTTGCAAATTCTTTTTGAATAGAGCATTGATGGCAGAAATTTCTTTCCGGGAATCCTTTCCTCTCATAAGAAGCTTTGGCAAAAAATTTAATTGCGGGCCCGTGCAGTAAGGGTGATGGATCAATATCCTGCATTGCTATGATATAAGCGCTTCATGAATTCGAATGGATACAAACAAAACGCGAAGTGTTTACAGTTCAATTGCTGCGAAACCCATGGGACAAGGAACGAGTTCCATGTGAGGGTTATTAATTGCCTTGAGTGGTCTCTTGAAATTTTCATTATAAAACCCACCAGCGAAGCTATGACGGGAGCATCGGTGGTGACGGCTGCTACAGAGGGTTCCGGTGTTCTTTTTGTACCGACACTTGAGTATATTCGTATTCATCTGGATGATGACTCTTTCGCCATTCGGTTCCCTTTTCCACTTCCATTTTCGTATCGTACTCATTAAAGGCAACTCTCGTATTTATAAGGTGCGTATTTGCTCAACGACTCCATGCATCAGCAAATTTATCAGATATTTTATATGCAGGTGCTCGGAAATGAACACGACGACATGCAGCCGTTCTTGGGGGTAGAATTTGCACGATGCCATGGAAATGTTCTCTATACGTGGCGGTACTTTTTGCCCATTTGAAGGAATTATGTAAATATTCTTATGGTTGCAAAAACCATTTATACTGCAATTTTTTGCCAAACGTATGACTTTTAATGAGAAATCATTAGGGTGGAACATATTTCAGATGTTCGCTTCCTGACAGCGAGGTTTGAGTTGAGAATGTAACTCTAAAGGGGTAAATATAAATTAAAATGAGGAATTGTTGACTTCAGGTGACTGACTTTGCTTTGAAAACCTCAAGGAAATGATGGTTTGAATCTTATGAATAGGGAAACGAAAGATGATCGTTGTAAAATGGAAGTCGTTTAGAAATTTTGGTTTTAGTTATGGGGGGAAGTAGACATAGTCGCCTTACTAAAAAATTGGCAGGTTTTAGTAACGTCTCCACGACTGTCGCACGTGACGGCAGCCATATGCACAATCCTGTCAGATGTTGAGCGTCATTGTCACAGTCGCGTCGCAGTAACCAGTTCGAACGTGTTTCGCGTCTTCAAAAGTTTATTTTATAGATGGTATTCTCCTGTTTTCTGGGGAGTTATTTGTTGTTATTTGTAATTATTTCTATTCAAATTAATGAACTTATGCCAGTACCCAGTGATTTCGATTAATTTTATTGCAATTATCAGGTGCTTGATGGAATTTGGATTTTTTATTTATTTTTGTTCTCATTTGGACAAAAAACATACATATACAATGGACAAAACGACATGGTATGTCATTTTGTCCGTAGAGTTTATGTTAATTAACATTTATTATTTTGTTTAGGTGATATGCTGCAAAAATACGAAAGAAAAACTAATCGGTAGTCTTGGAATCCATGAAAAAGGCTATTGAAGCATGGAAGCAAAAAAAATGGGATGGAAATTGGCCGCAAAAACATTCGGTGTTCCTCAGGCGACGCTTAGAAGGCATGCACTCAGTATGAACAAAACCTTAAAATCTGACTCTAAAGGAGTACGAAGATTCCAGAAAACATTTTCAACTGAAATTGAGCAAGAGTTAGTAGAACACATCTAGCAAAGACGATCTAGTTCTACTTATTTGTGATGGTGAAAAATTGCACCCATAGAATGCAGCCCTTGGATGTTTGTATCTATGGACCACTAAAAACTTATTTCAATCAAGAAATTTCTAAGTGGCTAAAAAATCATCCAGGGTGCATTGTTACCCATTTACAAATCGGGTATTTGTTTAATGAAGCGTATGGAAAAGCCACAACTGTCCAGAATGCAAGTAATGGCTTTAAAAAGACAGGCATCTGGCCTGTTAATCCTGGTATTTTTCCAGACTACATGTTTGAACTGGCAGTGGCCACAAATATTCCGTTGAATCAGGAGGATACTGCAGACAGTACATCTAAACTTCCCAGTTCACATTTACCATCAACTAAATGTATCAATCCAAGAAGATCCGAGTAACGATGTTGCATCTATTTTAAATGCATCAACAACAAACGACGATGAAGTAGATTCTTCACAAAACACAACGCAAGCCAGCACCAATAATGATATTGGAGTTGTTGTTTCTGATGTGATGAACCTGAGTTTAGAAACATGTGAAGAGGAGTCTAATACAATTGAGGTAGCTGGAGCAGCGTACGATGACGGTTGGAGACCTGGTGCATCAAAGCAATTACTGCCATATCCAGTTGCTACTATTTCGCCAGCACCACAGGGGCAGTTCATTCGAGGGCAAGGAAAAAGAAAATTGAAGCCTGTCAAAGGTGATTTTCTTTCAACTTCTTCTCCAAATATACAAGAAATTATTGCTAAAAACAGAACAAAGGATCCATCGGTAAAAAGGAAGAGACAAATTAAAAGAAAAATTTTTGATAAGGCTGAAATAAATATTCCTGCTTCCGAAAACGGTCTACCATCAGAGAAGAGATTGAGAGCATCGAGGCAGCGTACAACTGCTCTGATATATGATAGCTCAGGAAGCCAAGATTTCTTATGCGAGACAGAAGACGACGATAGTGACTGCACTTGCATTTATTGCAATGACCTCTTTTCCCATTCTAAGCCCGGCGAACGTTGGTTACGATGTATGACTTGTTCCCTTTGGGCACATGCGTCATGTGCTGATGTCCCAAGGAGGAACAAACGATTTATTTGTGAACTGTATTCTGAAAAATTAGTATGTCATTATGTCCTTACCTTAAATGTCATTTAGTCCGTCTTATATGGACAAAATGGCTTTTGTGATTAGTTACACTTTTCTTAATATATAATTCATTATAGTTCCTACTTAATTAAACGACTGTGCTACTGATAGCCAATGAACATAAGATGAGTAAAAACGATTGGGACTGATTATAATAACATTAAATAAATAAATATTATTAAAAAACAAATCACCCTGTCATTTTATCCGTACTTCCCCTAGAGCTTAAAAGTAGAAGTAAATTTATCTTTGGTCTTATAAATAAATTAAATAACATCCTACAAATAGCAAATTCACTTACATTACGAAGTATGGAAGTTCAATCGGGTATTATTCAATGCAAAACCTTTACCCAAGCCCTGCGGAATGTCTCATACGACAAGCAACTGAGACTTGATATGCTATGCGGTTGCCGTTACACCCGTAGAGGTACGAGACAATAGAGAGGCTAACTTCCTTTAAACGCATCCAAAGAACTTGGTTTTCAATTTCTTCCCTTCATTGACTGCTTTTTAGGTCTTTGTAAAATCTTTTTTTTACAAAGATATACTAATTTCACGGCTTGTTTGTCCATCCGTCTGTCCGTGCATCGCGGCAAGTTTCCTCAGTAACTATAGATGCAAGAAAGCTCAAACTTTGTGAAAAGGTCAGAAGTGATGGTATCTCAAAAGTTTAGGTCTTACAAAACATTTGAAAATTTTTACAATTTTTTTAATCAATGTCGTCGATTTGAATATGACATGAAAGGCTTTGATAAGAACTTTTAAAATCTGAATTTGAAAAGTTATTTCGTGCATCAGGGGGTTCAGAGGGAGGCAAAACGTACCAAAGTTTTGTATCCCCCTCATCGCGATTGTACACTTTTGACGCGAAAAATCTGAAAAAAGGCCTTTATGAGAACAAGGGCAAGATGTACCTCAGATTTCGAAATTCACTCTGCCTTATTAATAATATGATATGCAGATTTTACATTATTTACCCATAAAATCAAAATGGTATATTTGGACTACTTTAAATTCAGTAATTATATGAACTAATATAACATCTTTATGGTCGCAAAATTTTATCGAAATCCGTTCATAGCCGAGTGCGTTATAGCCATTTCAATTGTATGGGATTCCAACAACAATAACACGTGTTGATGAGTGATACATATTTCAAATTGACTTGGACAATTTTATTTTCTTCCAATTATATAAGCTGGAACAAAATGGTGGTTGCCACGTGCTTGTGAAGGAAACTCTGCATCTTTTGCATAAATTTGAATAACTTCTTACCCAATTGTTGGATGGATAATTAAAGTCACTGATTCACAAGACCTTCTGGTAGGTACAAAGACTTTCTGGTAGGAGCATTCTCCTACGTACTCAACTTGGTTTTTTTGTGGAGGTAAATGTAATTTACGCACAGAGCGTGGGACGACCCCCTAAATACCTTCCCTATCAACCCAAAAACCCAGCGTGGAACCATTTGAAACATAACTTCGGGCTCTCTAGTGCCATTTTGCCCATTTTGTGCACCTTTAAAATGTGCGGCAGGCATTGTCTTACTCTCCTGCACAAAACCGACAATCGGGGGACTTTAACGTACCAATCTTGTGCAGGCAAGATTGAATCCACCCGTGCCCGATCAAAAACTGGGTCAGATAGAAGTCAGTCTCACCATCCGTTTGATTTAGCAATGGTCTAAAATCTGAGATGCAGTCAACCTTTACTTCGTCCAATTCACCCAAGACTGCTGCCAATCGTTGAGCGTCTACTCGTCCTTGTTTCGACGCAAGTAAATAGCGCAGTGCTCTCTCGTAAGGAGGACAACAGGTATTACGCCTACATTGACCCTCAACCTCGAATTAGAGACTGTCGGATGCGAAGATTCAATCCACAGTGTACCTCTTCTCTGTACCTGTGCCAAGCGTTTTCGGTATATCTCCTTATCGAGAGCGTCGCCCCATATTTCTACTCCGTGCAGTAGCACTGACCCTACAGCACTCATCAAGAGGCATCTTCTTGATGAGCTGGGTCCACCTACGTTGGCCATAAGTCGACTCAAAGCCAATACTTCTGAAGCAGCTTTCTTAGCTGTTGCCCTGATTCGCTCAGAGATATTCATCTTCGAGCCGATAAGTAGCCCCAGGTACTCTACCACTGATCATCCTTACTCTAGGGATTCTCTTTTTTGTCAAGATGACCACTTCGGTTTTCTCCAGTGCTAAACTGAATCCACGAGCCATCATCCAGACGCATTAGCATTCCTAACATAAGTTGTGCTAGTTCAATGGTGCATCCAGCAATCAGACCCGCAGCATCATCTGCATAGCTGATCTAGCGTGACTAATCTGGCATCTCCAGTCTCAATAGCCTGTCGTAAGGCACGTTTTACAGGTCTAGACTAAGGATAGATCTCTGGGAAACACCCGATGTAACCTTCATCCTTCGTTCACCCCGTGTTGTACCATTAAGCAGGTTTCAGTCCTTCAGATAGTCCCTCTAAAGCCGCACTAGGTATTCTGGAACTTGAAAAGAATTTTCCAGCGAATCCAAAATATTCACCCATCTACAGTAGTTGAAGACATTCCTAACGTCGAGTGTCACCAAAAGGACGATCCGTCGCTTGGTGTGGTTATATGCTTCTGCCTTTTGGACCACACTCACCACCTCTGCAATTGCATCAATAGTGGAGAGTCCTGCTCTAAGGCGGTAATGCCGAGGAGATACGTCTCCAGCAGCACGAATTGCGACAGTGAGTCTTCGCTTGATGAGTTTTTCCAGAAGTGTCTAACATGCATAACGCGCGGTTTACTGACGGCGATCCAGGATTGCCCTTCCCCTTGCTGGTTAGCACAAGCCTCACCACCTTCAATCATATCGGAAAAACCTCATCCCGTGGGCAAGCGTTGAATATGCTGAGCAGCAAGGCAGGATAATGGTGATAGAAAACTTGCAACACCTCACCTGGAACACCATCTGGACTTGGAGCCTTTCCCACTTTCAGTGCAACGACTGCCTCTTCCAGTTTCGACTGTGTGAAGAGTGGAGACTCGACTGCAGTTTCACTATGGACAGCGTCAACAGGGACGGGATGAGCGAGGAGGAGTGATCACACTATCTCGTCTACCTTTTCTGCCTTATGTATGCAACGTTTCCGTAGTGCAGCAAGCTTCAGCATAACTAGCTTGTAACCAAGGCTTTAAGGATCCTTGTTCACATTGTCCACTAGGTCTTGCCAGCAGCGAACCTTGCTATTGTTAATCAATTTGTGGAGGCATTTCCTGGCCAACTTATATCCTGCTACTCGGTTCATGCTTCGTCACGGTTCTGTGCTCATTGAGCCTCACGCCGAAGCTTGTCATACTCCCTTCGCTTTTTAGCAATTTCAGTCGACCACCAGTACACTTGAGGCTAGCCATGCCGGGGTTTTTGACGGGGTATAGAAGCATTACAAGCAGTCGTGATGATGCTCATAGTTGAGTTCACCACGACTTGAGCTGTATGTTCTTCCATCCCCTGCGAATCTCCCTGTGAGCACCACCATGAACCTTTCGACGTCCATTCTTCCAATGTTCCACCCAATTGTAGAAGGTAAAGAGCATGGACTTCGGGAGACATCATCACTGATATCAAGCAGAATACACTGATGATCACTAGCTGAGTAGTCCTCTAATGCTCTCCAATTGTGTATCCTTCATAATAAGGACTACAATGCAAATGTTACGTCCGGGATCGTTCCTTCATAGCCAATACGGTTGAAATTCGGCGCATTTCCGGTTTTTAATTCAACGAGCGCTGTTCTGACCACAATTTTCAGAACTCATTTTCTCCACGGATCTGTATGAGGTATGCCCCATTCGATTGCTTTAGCGTTGAAGTCTCAGCTCGTTGCCATCTGTATTCGAGATAGTGCCCTCCAAAGCATTTAGCTTGGCTTGAAAAGATGATACCGATTCATTTGACGTTAGGTACACACTACAGAAGGTGGTGGCTGAGCACTGAGCCTGCACGAAACTAGCGCCATGTCCATAACTCTTCGCCCGGAAATCTCGATTGCGAAACTTGATGAACTTTTATCATGGTGTTGCTCACTCAGTAGCACAAACTCGGCTCTCATATCCTTCGCAAACTGCTTAAGCAGATTTTGGGCGGTTAATCTGTGGTGTAGGTTAAGCTGCAGAATACGTTAAATTGAATTTCTGATTTTGCCTTGCGAGGGCTTCCTGGAAAACCTGACATTCTCCCGATACCAAGACGTGCCCAAAATCTGGCATTGGATCAGCATCCTTGCAAAGAATACAGTGTGCCTCGTTTGCACACTCTTTTCTTTTGTGTCCCCTTTCACCGCATTTGTAACATAAGGAACTCCTGTCGGGTCCTTTGCATACTTATGTGGTGTGACCATAGCCAAGGCATTTTAAACATTGAAGAGGCGCTGCGCTTTGCCGTATCCTGCAGAAAACCCACCATATTTTTTCTTTGACCTTATTCAAAAATTGTTCGACGTCCTTTTGGGTCAAGTCAATGATGGCCAGACATTGTGCTCTTTGGTTTTCTGGTGTCAGCCTTATTTTAATCCTGCCCATGCAAGGGAGCTCCCTTTCAATGGCCTCTTCTACCTTGGCCAGATCATTGCAATCAGCTCAAGCAAGGTTATAGTTGCCCTTTTGCCGAGGGCTTTCTTTCCGTGTTGCAGAATACTACCCTATCGTCGGCCTCTGCTCCAAAATCGACCAGTATGTGGCCCGTCAGCGTTGGTCATACTGCTTTTATGGCAGTGTTGCTGTCTTCAGGTTATACATATTCCCTGATATTCAGCAATACCTCTGCGTCGGATCGACCATCTTGAAGTTTAACGAGCAGTGCCTGTTGCCGGAAGACTCGACGGGGCTTGTTTCACTCCTCTTTTGTATCAGGTCTTTTTTCTTATTGGGCATCCGTGCAAACTTTGTTTTGTTGTGCTTATTGAAGGAATTTCTTTGCGATTTTCTTCGCTCCTTTTGTCAGCACTATCTAGAATCCCTGATTTAGTTTTATACGCCCATCAAGTAACTCTTCCTTCCTTCATTATCCTGCTCTCTTTCTATTGGGCTAAATGCTATTTTTTAACTGAACTTTGATGATGGAGCTATCTGCGCATACCTTTTAGACTTAGTCCTCAGTGCTTCTTTAGCCTTCGGCTTCTCTTCGAACTTCTGGTCCTCTTCGGCCTTTAACAAGCTCCTCCGATAATGCCCTATGTGTTCTAAGAACTCATCTTATTCAAGGAGCCTCCTTTGTTGACTTTTGGCGAGTCACATACAGATTGTACTCTTTTTGGAACATCCCCCACTTTTTGGATTAGGCTTTCTTCATCATGTGGCTGGGCGGCAATTGTACTTTGCAACCACCCTTCTTGGGAGAAGTTATTGGCTTCCTTTTCCGAGTACATTACTTCAACCACATTTTCGACAGTGGCGATGAAACCACACAACGGCGGTTTATTTGCCTGGTCACTTCTGTCTTTTCCTGCCATAATCTCTTTGTGGACTTCCGGATGGTTTCTTATTATTTTGGGATTTACGACCCTTATTTCGGCCACTTTAATGTTGATCGTTGATGTCATTCCAAAAGGTCCTCACGGCACCCCTCATATCCTCGAGTCCGTGGGGGGTGGCACTCTCCAAATAATGCTAACCTCCAAGAATATTCCTGCCAACCAGCATTCCTCCTGCGAGAATTTCGTGGGTACGTGGGGGTGAAACTCCCCAAAGAATGCTAGCCTGCAAGACTATTCCTGTCAGCCAGCATTCACCCTGCGGGAAGTACTGTAGAAAGTTCGTGTACTTTGTATTTCGAATAAAGTAGATATAAAGGTTCAAACAATGAATCATTTTATATTCCTTTGATCCCCATTCAGTTTTTCTTCTACATAAAACTACAAGTACAATGTCTGAAAGTAATTGTTTGTCTAAAATTAAAAGTTTTTTATCGACTTTATTATTAATTCCAGCGATTCGTTCTTAAGTGCGTTTTCCTCAGTAAATGTTAAATATAAATAGCAAGAATAAGGTATTAGACATTTATGCATGAATTCTTTAAAAGCACATATCTTCATTCATGAATGTGAAGTTGAAGGCATTGCTAACAATTTCGAATATCAGACAAAATTTCGGATACATTCGTGTTCCTAATTTGACCCTCACCTGAAATTTCACTTGGACATATGAATTTACTTCAAGGTACAATTGCGAATAGAGCACAGATGATGCTGTCGCAACCGTGCCACCGCAGTGGCAAGCATCAATTCCTGGCAGAGGGTGGCATACTGAGGCCGGTTAGCGCTCAGTCGTGTTGTGGGTCTTAAGGGAAAACCTTCACCCGTATTGTGCCACCCTACTCATAAAAACTGTCATGAAGGGAAGTAAGGGAAAGGAGGGAGTTATCTTGAGAAATGAAATTAAATTTTAAATAGTATTAGTCACATTATTTGCAGTATTATCTGACGATCCTCTAGAAGCGACTGCAAATGATACACCGGGCTTGACGAAGTTGGAAGGTATGAGACTGTGCTGTCCTTGTGTTTGCTTCGAAATGAATTTCATGCTTCCATTTTAGTATCGAAAGAATCCTTGATATGATGCTGTATGATCAAAAACACCGCAGTTCAAGCAGTATAATTTTTCTTTCGTCACTGTCTAAGCCAATTTGCGCTTACCAGGATCATAAACTTGTTTGCATTTTACGCACCGACAGTGCATGGGGCAGTTGGAATCCGAATAATCAAATCTTTGACACCGGTAACACTGTTGACTTTTTGTTTTTGGAGGCGTTCCCACCTCACCACTCGCAAGTTTAAGTACCTCATTTGTTAAAGGGTAGTTGGACTGCCTTGGTTCTAAATTTATATTAGGTAAAGTAGTGAATTCTTCCTTTCTAGGGTCGATCTCCTTATCGCAAAAGTTTTGACCAAAATAAATTCAATTTCTGGTGCAGCTTCCTTGAATACTGTAAGAAGATTGACCGTATCCTCTTTGCAGTCCAAACCCTTCAACAAAAATATCTGATTTTATCACTTTTTGGAGTATAGGTGAAGTGTAAAACTTTCCCATAATTCAGCGCATCTTTAGCTAACTTAAAATCAGCCAGTGATTTCAACTAGTAGTTGATTTTTCAGTATTAACTTCTATGATCTCGAAAATGCTTAGTTCATTTTCGTCTGCCAATAACTGAATCATATATTTCCCACTTTTCTCACAAATGCTATATTTTGAAGCTTCATTTGTAAAATGAACTTCTATTTAAGATATTGATTTCTCTGCATAAATGATGGAGCATCGTGTTGATTCCTGTTTGCTCGAGCAATTCTCTTCGAAAAAATTTTATGAAAATTGAGGCCTTTTAAGCGAACGATCTGTAGAAATACGTGTTGTTAATATTCCAAATACAAAATTGAGGATTCCGCTCTTTCCTTGATCTAATATTAAAACCATATCCATTTGCTCTGACACAAAATGATGACCAAAAATGTTTTCAACTACATACTTGCTGTCTTGTCCGTTTTCACCTTTAATTGATTCAATATTAACAAATATTAACCAGCATGCGATCTGCCTTCCAGTAAACTGGAAAATAGCAAAGACCATTCCTATCCCCAAAAAGGGCAAGGATCTTACAAACCCACGAAACTACCGTTCCATCAACCTTCTTCCAAATATCAATATCAATCAAGCACTGTATTTGCATATCAATGAAAATCAACTCTTCAGTAACAGCCAATTTGGGTTCCGCAAAGGTTATTCCACAATTCCGGTAATTACTAAAGTAACATCAGATATTTGTTGGCACATGAACAATGGCAAATGTGTTGGCGCGTATCTTATCGACATGGAAAAGGCATTTGATGCTGTTTGCCTCAATGGATTAATTTTTAAGCTAATCCAAGATAAATTTCCACAACATTTAATTTGTTTGTTGATCAGTATGTTGTATAAGAAATCATTTCAGTTAGAATCAGGAGGTATTTCCGCTGACAGACTATTTCAAATATCTGACGGACTGCAACAAGGTACGGTGACAGCACCTGCTCTCTTTGCAATATTATTGGGCCCCTTACTCAAGACCTTTGGCTTCAGTGCGTCGCAAAAAAGAGCTCTGGTTGCATTTGCAGATGACCTTATCATCTACACTGCACACAGAAAGGCATCAAAAGCCAGAAGTCTATCGGAAAGCCGAAACTGACTACCTGCATAGTGTCTCGAATAGAGAGATTTATGAAACAGTTCAAGTAACCAGAATATATAGATTCATGATACATCTTATTCGAAGGCATACTTTAAATTGCACAACTCGGCCCACAGAGAACCCTTGAATTAATCAACGTAACTACTCGAACTCACTCTATTTCGATAGAGCTATGCAAACAGGGTTCATTCCTCCTGAAATATTCCCATATCTCGACTCTAAAGGAATTATACTTGACGCAAATGGAGTGACAGTACTGTATCACTGGTATAGATGTAATACCGACAAGCGAATAACGTGCCCAGAGTATATGGATACTAGAGAGCCCAATGCGATGTGACGGTACTCAATGGATATGTTCAGTGACAAGTACAGGAGTGAAGACTTTTGGTGGTTGAATGAAGTGGAAATGGAGACAGAATAAAAACACTGTAATTAGAATCATATTTGCAACTTGGTTAATTTTCTCGTTATGATCGCGAACTGTAGTGTAAGGATTTAGGGATAAGTTAGGACTTAAGTTACAAAAATATATTAGCATACTGTTGTGTAAATGAAATTGTAAATATAAAAAAATTAGAAGAAAAAACCTAAAATAAGACAAACAGAATATAAGTTATATGGATAAATACCGTACATATAAGTTATAGGAGCCGAAAATTCTTATCGCCCGTTTTCTTTGTTAGTAAATGGTAAGTGATAAGATGATGTATTCCGAATAATAAATGAAATTTGGTTTGAGCCACAGAAATTAGAAAGACGTAGCCTTGAGAGCCTTTTGGCCAGTAGACTCATAAGAAACAACAAATATGTATATCTTGGCTTTAGAGATTGATGTAAACAACAATTTTGGGACTCAATAAAGCACCTTTAAAATTAAAAAAAACTAAAATTGACGTGGCGCAATGGGTTAGACGTGGGTCTCATGAATGTGCGTTCGTCGATTCGCTCGCTGATCGCGTCATCATTGCAATTTTATAAGGTGACCAACCGCCTTCCTTTAGGGAGGATAATCTATGTCCTCCTCCGAAAAATGTCCTCCTAAATGTCCTTCGTTTTCACAATTGTCCTCCTTTTCAATATTTGTCTTCCTTTTCTTAAATTTTTGCATTTAAACCTTGGTGGCACAGAAAAATCTCATATTTTTACCGCCACAGTACAAATATTTGATATTATGTTTGTACCAAAGTCAATCCATCGATGCATTAAAAAGGCTCAGTAAAATACGATAAGACGCGACCTTGAGACGCATACACTCTGAACGAGAGATCTGGCAAGAGCGCAGTTCAGTTTGTTGTGACACATCCCACAGATGATCGTGCGCTACTTCGCAATTTTTCGCACTCACTTCAGAAAATCGCCGTCGGGTTGTTTAGGATTCTTCAAAAGTATTTTTTCAATACCCTTGAGAGTCAAACAGGTAAGTGGTCCATGGCATCACAAATTGATTGAGCAAAAGTTTGAAATCAACCTTTGCTGATTGTTGATTTGCAATTTTTACTTAACCTTTAACTTCGATAGTTTTGCCTATACTGAGATTGGGAAAAAACCAAAATAGTTTAGAGTATATTTTCTTTTCAATTTACATGTGTACCAGTATTGTGACTGGGTGATGAAAGTGACTAGTTGGTATGATGAGACAATAATAATACACACGTTAATTGATACATATTTGTACTGAACACAATAGACATGTTACATCGGGAAACGCCGATACGAGACTGACTGTCAAAGGAACGGCACATAGAAAATAACGATTCACAATAGTCTCCCCCACTTAATTAAAACATATAGAAATATAATTTTAATTCTATTATTCGGTGACATAGTCTTTCAAGAAGTTTGGAGGTCATCGTTGACGAGCAGATCTGCGTGGTGGTGGCGTCGGGTTGTTTGTGTTCTCGTCTGCTGGTGTCTGTTGGTCAGGAGTGCTAGTAAGTGTTTCTGGCTGATTGACACCTGGCGCAGTCAATGGCGTAGGCTGTGTGTCCATTGGTGGTAACTCATCAGCTGGCATGTGTCGATATGGAACACCTGGGCTTGGGGCTGGTCTTTGCTGAGATGAAAAGGTGACTTGTTTCTTCGGGACCATTGTTGAAATTAGTTGGTCGATGTGCCTTTTTATAGTTCGGCCTGAGTCTAAGTCAATGATATAATGGTACTGATCCAGTTTTTGTTCGACAGTCCCAAATTGCCAGCTATCTTGATTGTTCAGGTGCATTCTTGCCTGAACTCTCTCTCCCATTTGGAATGAGCGGATGTGACAGCTGCTTCGGCTCGTTGGCATTACTGCTTTTCTGTTAGGCAGGAGAGCTTCAAGGCGTATTCTACTTTTCTTTTTCAGGTAAAGTTCTGCTGGTGACCACCCGGAGGCTAATGGTGTGGCACGGTATCGAAAAAGGATATTTTGTACTTTTGTGGCTATTGGTGATGAGTCTTCAGCTCCAGCTTTCAATCTTCTTTTCAGGGTTTGTATATTTCTTTCTGCAAGGCCATTAGTTGATGGGTGAACTGGCGTAATAAACTTCTGAAACATTCCCCTTTCTTTACAGTGTGTCTGGAACTCTTCACTTTTAAATATGGCAGCATTATCTGATACTAGGACAGATGGGTAGCCATGCACAGAGAATATGGTTTCTAGGAGTGTGATAGTTGATGCTGATGATGGTGCTTCTTTGAGTATTCGAACTTCAGCCCACTTGGATTTTGCATCGACACACATTAAGAAATAATGGTTGTCAAGGGGGCCTGCATAGTCAATATGTACCCTCTCCCAGTTGTCATCTTGTGGGTCCCATGGATGAATAGCGGCTTTCTGTGGATTGTGCCGGACTTGGGCACAGGATTCACAGGTTTTCATCTTTGGCTGTTTCTTCAATAATAGTTTCTGAAGTTATGGCTGGGCTGGAGATTTGAAGTATAGTTTCAGCATGCAATGCATTGACTTCTTCATTCATTGATGTTTCAGATGTTCTGAGCAGTTGGGGAATTGGAGCCCGAGAAAGACAATCTACGTTCTCGTTGTCTTTTCCTTTTTTATAGCGTACCGTGAAGTCCAATCCACTTAGAAAGGAGGCATAGCGTAAAAGACGGGCAGATGTCATCTGAGGTAATGCTCGATGTGGATGAAAGATACGAGACAGCGGCTCGTTATCGGTGACAAGGTTGAAGTTTCTGGCATAAACATAGTTGTAAAAGTGTGTGGCTGCGTAAATGATAGCCAAGGCTTCTCTATCAAGTTGACTGTAATTGCATTCAACTTGGGTCAAAGCTCGAGAGGCATAAGCAATAGGCTTTTCATGACCTTCCACTTCATGACTCAAAACAGCTGCAATACCAGTCGGGCTGGCGTCTGTTGTGGGGATCAAGGGTTTTGCTAGATCAAAAGGTGTTAATACCCTTTCGCTACACAACTCCGACTTTAAGTTTAAGAAAGCAACTTCAGTGGAGGCTGACCAAACGAATTTTCCATCTTTTTTGAGTAGGCGTCGTAGATGAAAGATTTTGTGGAGAAATCAGGAATGAATTTTGCATAATATGTCACCATACCCAAGAATCATCTTAATTCCTCTACATTTTTAGGACGTGGCATGTTAAAGACGGCTTGAATTTTCACAGGTGACATTTCAACTTTATTAAATGAGACTATGTGACCAAGATAGCTGATACTTTCTTTGAAGAAGGAACACTTATTTTTATTTAGATGGAGATCGTTTTCCTTGAGTCGTTCTAAACAAGCAATCAGGTTTCTTGTACATTCTTCCATTGATGAACCATGGCAGATAATGTCATCAAAATATGCTTCAACGTTTGGTAGGCCATTGAGAATTTGTGAGAGTATTCTATTGAATCCAGATGGTGCTGTTTTGATACCAAAACTGAGACGATTCATTTGAAATGTGTCCTTGTGTGTCGTGATTGTTTGGATTTTTTGTTTCTTTGAAGTGTAAATATGCCTTGTACATGTCGAGTTTGAAGAAGTACTTTGAATTTCTGAGGCTGTGCAAGACTTCATCAATGCGACGAATTGGATGATTAGCTGAGACTAGTTTTGCGTTGACTCCACATTTGTAATCAACACATAAACGAACCCCTCCATCAGGTTTAGGTATTACGACGAGTGGTGATCCCCAGTCACTTGAGGATACTGGAGTAATAATACCTTGTGACTCAAGAGTTGCAAGTTCTTCCTCAACTCGCTGGCGCAGTGCAAAAGGGACATCGCGTTCCCTAGTAAAGATGGGTTTTACTCCTTCCCTGAGCTGAAGTTTTATTTCTAGGTTTGGCACACAACCTATGCGTTCTTCGAAAATAGTTGCGTATTGTCTGAGTATGTCTTCAAGAGGAGTGACAGCGTTGATTGTAACTACATGATCCGAAGTGAGCCGCTCTTTATCGATTTCTTTGAGATCAATTCCGAGAGTGCGAATCCATATTCGACCCAGAAGTGCATCAAATCCTGCAGGAACAATGAATAGGTCCGCGTCAATTTTTCTATTTTTATATTTTACCGACAGTGAGACTTTTCCTAAGGGCTTTATTATATGAGCTGAGTAAGAGCAGAATGATACCTGTGTTGGTTGTAGTGTAGCATTGAGACCAAGACGTTTGAATGCTGTCTCTGATAGAAGTGAGAATTTGGCTCCTGAATCGACTTCAAATGCCTGTGGCTTGCCATTGAGAAACACTTTGACGATAAATTTATCAGAACCTGGGCTGAGCTCGTATAAGTCTTCAGTGCAGTGAATGTGACCAATACCATATTCTGAGTCAGAGTTTTGATCATTCTGAGAAGGCTGTGTTGCGATGGCATGTGTCTTTGAATTTCGAAGAATGGTGGTGATACAGACCTTAGACACATGACCAATTTTCTTGCAGGAAGTGCATTTAAGCGCGTTGCGGTCGATTTTGCATTGATTTGCCTTGTGGTTTGCCCTACCACATTTGAGACAGAGTCCATCAACGCCCAAAGAACAATAGTCAATCCGTGTCATGTGTTGGGACTGTGAGCGTTGGTGTGAACTAGGACTTGTATTTCGACTTTGGTTGGGTTGTGATTTCCTATGTGACCTGTTGACCCTTGAGACATTGTTTGTGTCACAACTGAGTTTGGTGAAATTATCTGGGATTTTGGTAAACTGGTTGCTTTCAAAACGTGATGCTTCCAATGCTGTGGCTTTGTTGAGCATCTCATCGAAATTTTTGAACGCATAGTGTTCTAAGAGCTGTTCTCGAATCCAGTTGTCTTTTACTCCTCTAACAAATTGGGCACATAAAAAGGTGTCAGCAATGGAAATCACTGATTTGCATTTACATTCAACATAAAAATTACAATCTTTCGATTTCTCCTTCAGGGATGCAACGAATTCTGAGATTGATGGTGTTGGCTGCTGAGTAACATTTAGGAAATAATGCTGAGCGACTACAGTTGAGACAGGCGGTGACAACATATTTTTGAAAAGTTTGGTTAGCTCAACAAATGGAATATCTTTCATGGGTTTCTCAGGACCCAATAATGCAGCTAAGTTGTTATGAAGCGTAGAGCCAATTGATGCACACAACAATTGAGACATTGTGATAGGGGAATCCACATTTTTGAGACTACAGTAATTGTCAAAACGTTCTAAATAAGAAGTAAATCTTTCCTTCTTGGCGTCATATGATTCGAATTGTGAGACTTGAGGAGCTGAACCGGATCCATTTGCCCCCAATGCGGCAGTGAAGACTGAGAGAAATTGTTCGAATTGTAGTTGATCCATTTTCCCAGCTGGAGCTGTCTCGGAAACGACACGAAAATAATGGCGGCTGAAAACGTGGCGGCTACGCGGCGGAATCTAACTGTTTTACTGTGTCACACTGGTTTTCACTGACAGTTGGAAACGTTTTAATCCTCGTCGCCAAGTTATTGTGACTGGATGATGAAAGTGACTAGTTGGTATGATGAGACAATAATAATACACACGTTAATTGATACATATTTGTATTGAACACAATAGACATATTACATCGGGAAAGGCCGATACGAGACTGACTATCAAAGGAACGGCACATAGAAAATAACGATTCACAATAACCTGTCAGAAGGAAAATCGAAACTTATACACTTTTTCTGAAAAAACGATGCCATGATGAAATTTTTAGTCTTTCATAAATGTACTGTGATGCTGGTGAATTTTTCAAGTTCTTAGTAGTATCTCATTAAAAGAAGTTTTTACCGTTTTATTAAACATTAAAATTAAACTTAATAAATGTTTTGGTTTCCTTTTCAGTAACCAGATAAATTTTTCGGTTTACTAGCGTTATAAAAATGTTAGTTTTAATAATGAATTTTATTTGTTCATAATGTGCATTGTTTGCGAAGCTTTATACTTATGGTTTCTTTTCAATTTTAAATTGCATTTAAGGGATAGACAAATCTAAAAAGAGGAAATGTCACCTAAACGAGCAGCTGAAAAAGGAATTTCCATTCCGCATATCGAGAAAATATTCCATTGTTTTTTGCAATATTTGCAGAGCAGAATTTTGCATTGGAGTTGGGGGCAGATCAGCCATAACAAATCACTTGACCACCAACAAACATAAGCAATCTGTAGATGTATTAGCTTCCAGTAATAAACTAACAAGTTTTATGAAAACTTCGAATTATTCAGGATATGATAGATAGTTAGCTGCAATGGAGGGAACATTTGTATTTCACACAATATTTCATAATCAAAGTTTTCGTAGTATGGATTGTACAACTAAATTATTGAAAAAGTTTCACAATGCTAAATTTTCATGTGCCAGGACAAAATGCGAAGCTATTTCAAAATCAGTATTTAAAAGTTACTGCGATAAAACGCTTAAAGAAGACTTGGAGACTGCTGCATTCGTCACAATTTTATCTGATGCCTCAAAACACAATGAAATTAAATTGTATCCAATACTGGTGGGATATTTTAATGTGACAAAGGGCATTCAAGTAAAACTATTAAATTTAGAATCTATTGAGGGGAAGACCTCTGAAATTTTGTCAAACTATTTATACAGAGTTATAAATGAAAATAATTTGAAATCCAAAATTATCGCGCTATCAGCTGATAATACAAATACCAATTTTGGTGGAAGAAAACGCAAAGGCGTGAATAACATATATGTAAAATTGCAAGATATGCTCCTAAAGAAAATATTAAGAATAGGTTATAATGCACACATCTTATCAAATGCAATCAACACAGCATCATGTGCAATGCCAATTGATGTAGAAGTATTTTAGTCGTTTCACTGTTTGTGTAGCAAGTTTAAAACAATTTTGTGAAGAAGCTAATATTGAATATAAGAAACTTTTAGGATATTCAAAAGTAAGATGGCTTGCCTATACACCTGCTTTAGAGCGTGTTCTAAAATTGTTTGAACCTCTCCGTTTATATTTTTTAAGTTTAGAAAAAAGTCCTAAAATCCTGGAACTATTTTTCAACAATGAAATATCTGAGATAATCATGTATTTTGTACATAGTCAAGCAAATATTTTTCACAAAGCAATTCAAAAGATTGAAAGTGAACACATTTCAAGTACAGAAGTTAGTCTTATTTTGAGTGACTTTGTCCTTCAATATAAATCACGATTAGAAGAAAAATTTCTTCCTTTATTTATTAAAAAAAACTGTCGGAGTTGGAGGTATCAAATCCAGGCACAACGGAAAAGTTTATCAAAGATGTGCAGAAATTTTACCAAACATGTGTTGAATATATCGAAGAATGGCCTGAAACAAACTTTTCGGTAAATAATAGGTTTCAATGGTGTTTTTCCCCTTCATCACAAGTAAATTGGACAGATATTGAATCTTGTGTTAAGTTTTTATCTGAAGAAATGCCAGACATTAAAATTGATGACAATTGCCTGTTTGAAGAAATTAGAAGACTAAACCAATTTTTGAATCCTGAAAAATTAATACAATGGGAAAAGCAACACGTACATATTGATAAAAGTTGGGTAGGATAATTCAGCCATTTTAAAAACGAGCATATTCCATGTGAAAATTTGTTCATTCTTGTTCAATTTACGCTGTGTTGTCCTGGAACTAATGCAGCAGTTGAACGAATTTTTTCTCTTGCGAATGATTTTTGGACAATTGAGAAATCTAGAATGAATGTTGATACTCTAGCTGCAGCACTTGCCATTAAATTCAACTTGAAAGATATTTCTTGTTCAGATATTACGAATTTATTGTTAGAAGATGATGCATTGATAAAAAATATTCATTCAATTGATAAGTACTCATTAAAATAATTAATGAATACATGTATAAGATTTTATCAACAAAAATTCAACTTATATTATTTTATTTTAGCTTTTGTTTACATTTATCATGCAGTGTATTATTTTTCCAATGAATAAATTGAGATGCGGAGAGCATCATATATATATATATATATATATATATATATATATATATATATATATATATATAGATATGGGATATAACGAAATTTGTGACCACGCTAGAGGCTGCAGTTTTGCTCCGATTTTCACCAAATTTTCAGGAAAGGTGTATTGGGTAAATATCTCAGTCAATATCGTAAACCAGCTATATCGGCCGTGCAAAAACAAAATGGCGGCTATTTTAGACGAAAAATCGTGATTTCTGTTCTGACCAAAGTATAGCTCCGATTTGGCTAAAATTTGGTAAAAAGGTTCACTAGTATATGTTATGAATCTCACAATAAAAAATCCAAAGTCGGTACGGCAGAAACAAAATGGCGGCCGCTCAAAGGTCGAAAAACGTGCAAAATTTTGTTGTTGTAAGAGTGGTCAAAGCTTTCAACAGATTTTCAAGAAATTCGGTAGTTAGATAGAAATTGTAAGGATCTAAAGAATTACGTGAAAAAACTGGAGGTCAAGTTACAAGAAACAAAATGGCAATCAGTTAAAACTCAAAACTTCAAAGGCTTCTAAAAATCGCAATTTTGATTCGACATATATGAAACTTGATTTCAGGATAGGCATTACTTAGATCTACAGACTTAGATATTTTGGTGATCATGCATGTGCAAATTTCAAAATGGCGGCGGTTTAAATATGCGTTTTTTCAGGTTTTTGTGGTGCTCTAGCGGTCACATTTTCCAGCGGATTTTGATGAAACTTGAGATTATGAATCTCTGTACCATGTTCTTGTATTATGCAGAAATTTATTAAAATTGAATGAAAAATAAAGGAGTCGAAAATTTAAAACCCAATATTTTTAGCTGCCTTTTTCACTAAAAATTGAATTATTTTGCCCTGTCTAGCGTAAAACTCCGATTTGAACGAGATTTGGCACATTCATTGATGAGGTCCTAGCCCACAAAAATTTAAAATAGTCCAAAATTAGATACATGCATTCAAAATGGCGGCCCCCAAAGGTCAGAAGGCAAGCGCATTTCGTTATTTTAGTAGCAACTGAAATAATGGTTTTTTTTTTTCATGGAAACGTTTTAAATGACTTATCTTGAACGTATTTATAAATCAGACTATTTTTGAAATATTGTAAAATATTTTCAACAATCCTCTTAAAAATTATAAAATCGCAACTTGTCAGTCTGTCTGTCCGTTTGTTCGTGCGTCACAACAAGTTTTCTAGCAAACCACATAGAGGAGAATGAGGAAACTTTCTACGTAGGTCAAAAGTGGTGCCTCTTGAAATTTGCAGTGTAAGAAAATATTTTAAAGTGTTTAAGGGGGGCCTCCCCATACAGGGGGGCGACTTAAATTTTTCTTTATTTCTGTAGCCCTCTAGCAGCCAAGTTTCTCAACCGATTCCGACAAAACTTGAAATTATAAGTTATCAAGGCAAGCTAATTTAATTTAACTATGCAAATCGGATGACGAGTAAAAAATTCGTAAATTTACAGCTTAATATTTTTAGCAGCCGTTTTCAATAAAAATTCAAAATGACGGCCCCTGGTAGTTCAGAAAAGAATCGAAAATGTATATATTAATGGCAATGCAAGTGCTGATTAAACTTTCATGGAAATCTTTTGAAATTAACTATTTGAGCTATTTAAGCCGACAACTTATCACCTTTGTGTTGTAGCCACTGTGTAATGTATAAACAGAAAATGTGAGAAGGGCGAAACGAGTATAAATATGTTTATAACAATTTATTACCCGCCGATTTTCAATACGTGATCCATACGTGTGTAACTCAATTTAATTAGCAAAATATTTGCGCCTCTATGAAGTGTCTCCAAATACGAACGGCGGCTGATCCTTTTTGTTAATAAAAACCCATGTAGTGCTACGGAAATTGCACTAAGAAGTTAAGTAGTAGGCAAGCCAAATTCTTTTCCGAAACCTTACGCTACATACGAGAAATTTACCTTTCCGGCTGTAGCTGCCAACGGGGATTTTTTTTTTGTATTTCATGGTGTCCTCCTTTTCATTGTAAATAAGTTGGTCACCTTAAATTTTAACACTGCTGATTTTGTTTATGTATTCCGGGTGATAGGGTCAACGTATTCTTTGAGATTGTAAAAATTTTTTTTTACAAAGACCTACTAGTTTCGCGAACTGTCTGTCAATCTGTCCGTCTGTCCGTGCGTCACAGCTATTTCCTTAGACACTATAGAAGCTAGAATGTTCAAATTTTGTGAAAAGGTCAGAAGTAATGGGGTCTCAAAAGTTAAGGTCTTACCAAAAATTTAAATTTTTTTTTAAGGGGATCCCCCGTAATAACGAATTAGCGAACGAATTTTATTAATTAAAGGTAGTCGAGTGGGGAATCAAATGAAAGGTGTTGATAAGAGCTTTTAAAATCTGCAATAAAAAAGTCATTTTATGGATTAGGGGGTCCAAGGGAAGGCAAAATCTACCAAAATTCGTTCAAATTCCTTTGAACGATTTCATGTCCATGTATTGGACAAAATAATTCAAGTTTTCAGTTCACGCTATTAGAAGGATGTTTACAAAACTAGGATGTTTACAAAGACCTTCTGGTTGGAGCACACTCCTGCTTACTCAACTTGTTCCTATTTATATTTTTCATAATGAAGCTCACTTTGTAATAAACGGCCATGAAGGTGTAAAAAACACATACATAGTTTTCATATCTCAAGATGTCCTCCCCTCCCTTCCTTGCTTCATGGTTTAAGTGGTTTTTTTATGTAGGATGGCACAGTACAGATACAGGATTCCCCGACATACCGGCGACACGACTCAGCGCTAGCCGACCTCAGTATGCCACCTTGGGGTAAAGAATCATCTGCAAAATTTTTTTGACTGCAACTGCGGTGGCTACCGTGGTCGTAACACACTTTCAAAACATCGGGGTATTATTGAAAATGCTTTCAGGCATCTGATAGCTAAATTTTCCAGAATCGGATAAGGGTTGGACAACTCAAGAAAACATCTCTCTGTCATAATTAAAACTTGTTGTGTGTTACAGCATCGAAGAGAGGAACACTGTGCCAAGTCGCTGGATTGACCTCCAAAAGGAATATCAAGTTAACAATAATAGGGTACAGCCAGAACAAGTGATAATAAATAAATGAAAATTTCCAAAATAAATTTAATTTATTTTTCCTTTCCTAATATACCTAATATCCCTATGGTGTTCTCACAGACCCATGGCTTCGGTTGGTGGTATTTTTTGGGGGTTCAGTTAGAGTGTTAAAAATAATAATCTATTTTGCCTTCGTAATCAATTTAGTCATATGATACTTATTTGATATCAAAAGGGATAACTTTCCAACTTGAGCCGTTGATGACTTTCACTAAACACACAAAGATAGTAACGTAGGTGTGTCTGATTGAAAGGAGCATTTGCAACATTCTTTTTACTTGTCAATATTATTCATATCATGAAAAGTAATGATTGGCACGAGCAAACAAATCACTAATGGATGTTTTCGTAGAATCTTGATAGTGTTTATTCTTCTAAAAGAAGAATAAATCGCAGAGGGAATTTCGCTTCAGATTCAGAATGTGGCGTTCGAAATCAGTCGATGTGTGTATATGTATCTACATTCTCTACTAGTCAATATCTCGATGGAATGTTTATGTGGCTGTGTATCTCAAAACTTATCATATCTTGTTCTTCGGCAAGCCGAACATTTGTTTCAATTATTTTAGCAATGAGTACATATTTAAGCAATCCAAGTTTAGTTGATATTTTTGCCTAAAAGAAGGAATTCGGTAGGTATTAATATTTACCAATTATTTAAATTTCCGTTCAGGCCATTGAAATTAAAAGGGATGTCTTTGGAAATGGCTAATCTACTTACTTTTCAGCTGCCTGTGTGCAAGGTTTCAACGAAATTTAATATTCTGAGTGCTACGATAGTGCAGATTCGAATCGACATCTGCTGATTACATTATGCAAATAATCACACACTCACTCTCGCCAGCATACATACATACATACATATGTGTGTTCTTTCTGCATATGCAAATAATCTTGCCGGCAATAACACCTTTCGTTCGATTCTTAAAGATACCAAGACCTACTGCTCAACCATTCTACGAATTCTGAATTCAAAACGAAATTAACATTGGCCACATTTTTCGAATGCCAATTATTTTGCAATGTGGCCTTGTCTGCACGCATCAACCAGTCATTCCAAATTCCTATCACAGCCAGTACCACGTGAACATATCACACAATCCTGACTATCAAAATGTGTTCCTACCACTTCCTCTTGTAGTTATATTCAAAATTATTAACAAGATATCGCCACCAGCAAGAAAGTGTGTCGCGCGAAGACAGATAAACCGAAACCAAAACATCTTGATTACTAAATCCCCGACAAACAGACAAGCAAGCTGCAGATTCCCTCCCTCCCGACATCAGTCATGAATCAAAACCGAAAATCTTCCATCGACAAGACCATGAAAATTAAAAATCCGCGGAGAAGAGTATAATCGCGGAAAAATCCTAGTAATCAGGAAAAATTTACAGCTGCTATTTTCTCTGCTTCAGCGACAGCCACAGCCTCATCAAACGCCTATGGCACCAACTGCGGGAGCGGCTTTTGGGCATCAGCATGCTGATAGCCTGCAGATTGAAGTGTCCATCCAGGTACGAAATTACCAAAAATAAATACCACAAACGTGAAAAAGACGAAAAATAAAATATTTGAGATATGGACGGAGCAAGAAATGGAGGAAGAAATCCATTCTCGGACGTGAGCGATGCCGGCGACGTGGCCATCTCAAAAGAAACCACAACACAACGAAATCGATGGCAACGGCTGCTGGCAGGTGTTTAATTTCTACCTGAAGGACGATGATGTTCTTGCGTTGGGGGAAAAATTGGAAGATTTGATTGCACGCAAATTGTGTGATCAACGTACTGTGGAGGAGGATAAAGTTTGGACGGATGACTGAAACTGATATAATTCGAAGCAAGAATGCTAATTTAATATGCAATGTTATTGGGTTTTTGTAATGCATTTAGATAGAAATAAGTATAAAATGCTCGTATTTTTATTGTAATAATATTGGTCATGATTAAAAATTAATTCACTTTAATAATTTCACGCGTTGTTTGTGACTTCTTTAAAGTATGTTCGAGTATATAATCCAGTCACAGAGTTTCTACGGCAAAATATCGTGTAGCTCGAAAAGTTTCACCAATTTGTAAGTAAGGGTCCTCTGAATACATACAAACTCTAATCCAAATGTGCTCTATTGATTAAATCGCTATAAATTTTATAAGAATTTTTGGCCATATTAAAGTAATTAAAAATTGAGGGCCCACATGGCGCTCTAAATTTAAACAAACTTAATCAAAAAATATTTGATAAACAGTATCAAATGCTGTCAAATAAAAACTACCAATAATTATCAATTCATTGGAAAAAGGAGCAAAAATTCAACCAACTCCATTGGAAATTATACATTAGTGATAAATAAAGGGTTTTCAAATAAGAGGTGTTATTTTGAATAGCACGCTATTTCGGTAGATGTTAATTTTGAGCTATTTTTTGACATTTGATAAGTACAAACTACGCCATTAATAATGTTGATTGGGTCCTTAAAATACATGAAAATGATCCGGAATTCCATAGAAAAATCATCTTGAGTGATGAGGCCCATTTCCACTTCGGTGGCTTCGTCAAAAAGCAAAATTGTCGCATCCGGGGCTCGGAAAACCCAAGAGTTATTGTTGAAAAGCCTCTCTACCCTCAGTGTGTAACTGTTTGGTGCGGTTTATGGTTCGGTGGAGTCATTGGACCTTACTTTTTCGAAAATGAGGCTGGAGCAACAGTTACGGTGAATGGATTACGCTATCGAGAGATGATTAATGATTTTTTATGGCCGGAATTGGATGGTATTGATCTGGACAACGTTTACTTTCAACAAGACGGCGCTACGTGCCACACAAGCAACGAAACCATTGGCTACGTGCCATACAAGCAACGAAACCGTTTTTTTTTCGGGAAAAGTTTCCGGCCCGTGTTATTTCTCGAAGAGGTGATCACAATTGGCTACCGAGATCAGTATTTAACACCTTGCGACTTCTACCTTTGGGGCCATGTGAAAGAAAAGGTCTACGCCAACAGTCCAGCGTCGATTCGAGACTTCAAAGATGAAATTCGTGAGGCTATCGACGACAAAGGGCAGCCACTTTGCGATTTGGTTATGGAAAATTTCATGAAAAGGATATGGTCCTAAAAGCGTGTTTGTGGTAATCATTTGCCTGAAATTATCTTTGACTATTAACGGCATACCTTTTTCTTCATAATGAAATAAACATGCGGCTATTAATATTAAACAAGTTGGGTAAACAGACCTACGCTCATGTTAGAAGGGTTTTGTATTCAATTTACAAAATGCAGTCACCAGATCCAATCAAATCAAGAAACATGCCAAAGACGCTTTTATTGGAGAAAATATGAAATACGAAGATTAGACTATTTTAACAAAGTTGAACGAATTTCGACTTATGAGGTTTTTGTTATTGTTCTACTCATAAATATCTCCCTTGATAATTATTTCAGATATTCATCCGCGAGGGAGGAAACACAGTTTGTTCGAATCCTAGAATGGTTACAAAACCCTTTTGCTAGGAGCACTCTCCCGCCTCCTTGACTTGTTTCACTTATGAGCATTGATTGTAGGTACTCATCTTCAGTCATTCATTAAATTGAATTAAGTGTTCAAAGCATGCACCTTAAACGTTGAAGTTGGGAAAAAATAACTCAAAACTATTCAATCTTCGCATTTAAAACGGCCAATATTTTGTTTTACGATTACTGATACCACTAGCTGAACCGATTCTCAAAGATCTACATGACACCTATCATTCCTGAAATTTTCATGCAAATCCTAGCAAAACTGTAGTGTCTGAGTCGGTAAAAAACGCATGTTGTTCCATAGCCATATGTTGCCATAGTAATAAATGCAGCGCATATTGTTCCAAATTAATACAGGAAAATTCAAACCGCTATAACTTCGCTAAATATGATTCAATCTTTATGAAACTGTCAGGATAGATCAACCTTATAAATAGTCATCTGCGTACTGAATTTCATAGAATTTGAGGGTACCGTTAAGATTTTATTCAAGAAAACATAAAATCGATAAATCATACTATTACTAACAAAGTTAAGGGAATTGCGACTTCTCACGTATTTTTTGTTGTTGTACTCATCAAGGCCTACATTCCAGATTTTTTTCAGATTTTTCGGATCGCAGGTGTCCAATAGCAAGGGGGGGGGGACACAAATTTTTCGTGTATCTCCCCTCCCTGTGCGCCCCTCGAAGCAAACTTTGCCAAACTAAGACCTGTTTTGAAAAGTTTTTTCAATGGACAATGGAATCAGATGTATGGATAGTGAGCTTCTTCATGTAGTACCAGCGAAACACCGGTACCATCTAGCAATTAGCACCTCCTTTGTTCATCACTTGCCAACAGGACAAAGGATTAAGGAAAGGTTTTCCAAATCCACACTAACGATATCACAAATTATTAGTATATATATAAATATATTTTTTTTTTATATTTTTATTTGTTAGCTTTTTTTTACATTAGCTAATAAACGACTTGTACAACTACTTATACGGGATAGAAGGGCTTGACATAAAGCTTGTTATAAAGATTATTAGTTGTTAAACATAAAAGAAGAAGAAGAAGCTCATATTTGAATTATCCAGTTAAACCAGTTCAAATTCTATTTTTGAAAATCATTTACACATATATCCCACTTCCCAGTCAGCAACAGAACGCTGCTGGTATAAGGGAAGATATTAAATTGTTAATAATAACTACGATGACTAATTAAAGAACTGAATAATTAAAACAGAAGTAAATAAATTCAACTTAATATAATAAAGAAACGCAAGCTCAACCCATCCAAACCTTAGCAGTGTATTCTTTCAAAAGTTTTTTAGGCATGGGAAATAATTTGACATTCTTCAACTCAGTTGGTAATGAGTTATAAGATTCCATAGCCAGCCTTACTGGATCATGGAGTCTTCTATTTGTCCGCGCAAGTGATAATTTAAGGTAGTCATTATTTCTCGTATTGTAAGAGTGGACATCTCTGTGTTTGATGAGTTTTATACCTGACTTCAAACTATTAGTACTGATTTTAAATACAAATTTAGCCTTTTCCATAAAAATCAACTGTCTAATACTAAATTTTCTAGTCAATAAATAAAGACTATTACTGGGTGTCAACCTATCCAGACCATGCATTGCCTTGACAATCTTATTCAGCATTCTATGAATTGAATCAATGTTCGATTCCGACGCATGCACCAATTCAATATGCCATAAGTTACCTGAGGCAAAACATGTGCATTATAAATTAATCTTTTGAGACCAATATCTAAATAGCTTCTACTCCTGAACACTCTTATCCAGAAGACTAATTTTTATTTTAAATTACTAATATGCTTTGACACCTAAATACTTGATCGAGGAAACCCGTTCAATTTTGTCTTCATAGATTTTAACATTTAAATTGATGTCCACCTTATTTTTTTGTTTAAATATCATAAGTTTAGTTTTACTCGTATTAATAGTAAGTTTATTCCCTAATAACCAAGTACCGTAAGATATAAGATCAGCATTAATTCTTTGTTCAAGAGCATCCGCCGATGAATCTGAATAAAGAAGCAGTGTATCATCAGCGTATACAATGTATTTCCCTTTCAAACCAGAAAAATAGATGTTGTGTATGTATAAAAGGAAAAGAGTTGGCCCAAGTATCGAACCTTGAGGGACACCTATGTTAATCTTATACTTAGAACTAATTTCTTTGTTAACACAAACTGAAATAGTTCTATTACTCAGGAAGTCGCCAATCAAATTCAACGGAGGGCCTCTGATGCCCAATTCACTTAGGCAAAAAAGCAATATGTCATGGTCGACCGTATCGAAGGCTTTGGCTAGATCCACAAATATTGCGGCAACATATTTTCCGTCATCCAGTTCGTTATTGATGAATTGTAAGGCATCCATAGTAGCAGATATTGTGCTACTTTTTTCAATAAACCCATACTGGTTCAAATCAAACCCTAATGAGCCATTAATAAATCGAATGATCCGAATATTAATTATTTTTTCAAATACTTTGCTCAAAGTGTTCGTGAGGCTAATAGGCCTATAATTTGAAGGTTCCTTTACACATCCTGATTTGAAAGCAGGAATCACTATTGCATCCCTAAATTCCGATGGGAACTCACCACACGCCATAAATTCATTGAACTCGAGGACTAAGTGTGGGGCGATTATTTCTCTTATCAATTTAAGTTCCCTAGCAGTAATACCATCACTGTCTGAAGATGAATTCTTTAGCGAAACTATAATTGATATAACTTCATTATCGAATGTAGGTTCGAGGAAAATTGATTTGACGTTAAGCGGAATCTGATATCGTTTAAAATTCATTAACTTAAATTTTTGGTCAAGTTCATCGGCTAATCTTTTCCCTATAGAGCTGAAATGTACCCCAAGGGTTTCAGCACTAATATCAGTATTTTGTTTGCTTTTCCCACCTGATGACAAAATTTCATTATTAAGCGTCTGCCATACTTTTCTAGCATTTCCATCAGCAGAAGCAATTCGGTTAGCAAGAGACTCTATTTTGGCAGCTCTTATCAATGAGTTAACCCTAATAATTATTTCTCATCAAGACCTTTCTTTAGATACCCATTTCGGCTACTTTCAATGAAATTTTTTTTCGGGGGGTCACTCCCCTATATGGGGAGACCCCCCTTAAATACCTTATAAAATTTTTTTGTAGTTGAACTTTGAAGAGAACACCACTTTACACCTACATACAAAATTTGATGTTTCTAGCTTAAGTAGTTTCCGAGAAAAACTGCTGTGACACACGGACGGACGGACGGACGAACGGACGGACAGACAGACGGACAGACAGGACGCGATTTTAGTAGGGTTTTATAAAATTATTTTACAAAACCCTAAAAATGGCATTTTTATTTAAATATCAAAATAACACTACTTATTGAAAAACCCTGTATAACGAAAGAGTGTACTTTATGCTTAAAACTAATATTGGGTGGTTTGATAATTAATGTCTTTTTTTTCAAACATATAAAAATCAATTGGTTGGATAACCCCTTACCATCTTCCGGTAAGTTGAAAAATTTCACGTTCGAAGAAGCCTTGTTTTTTAGAACTGTTCCAACTCATTCTTAACAGCCTGATCGGAATCGAAAGTTTTACATTCAAATAGTTTTAAAGAGAGCGAAACAAAAAATAGTCTGATGGTGCTATGTTAGCGCTATAGGGTAGATATGGCATCAGTTTCCAATTAAGCTCCATTGATTTTTGACGGGATATCAAAGTGCTGTGGGGTCTACGTTATCATAATGGAACATCAAGCCTTTGGGATTGGCCAGTTCAAGGCGTTTTTTCTTGATTTCTTCATACAATTTCGATAATTGACGGCTGTAGATATTCGGATCAACAGTTAGTTTTGTTGGAAGCAGCCCAAACTAGACTGTACCCTTGTAATTCCCCTACCCAGAAAGTATAATCTTCTTTTGGTGAATATTGGCCTTGCATGTCGGTTTTGGGGGCTCACCTTGCTTGGTCTGTAATAATTTTATCGCCTCTTGTTTGCTCGAGAGATTTCCTGAAGGGAATCTAAACCGACCTCTCATCGGATCTAGACGTGAAGTCCTTGAACGTGTCAACGGACTGTGTAGCTCAGGTCGAGAGGCCCGAGAATTCTTAGTCTACTCCGAGGTGGCTGCTGGCTAGCTAGCTAGTTCGGAGAGAAGTTTTAGTCACAGGTCATACGAGAACGGACTAAATCCGTTTTCCAAACTCAGCTAACGGTTTAAATGCCCAATTCAAACCC
Source organism: Odontomyia ornata (assembly GCA_963969285.1). NCBI lineage: Eukaryota > Metazoa > Arthropoda > Insecta > Diptera > Stratiomyidae > Odontomyia > Odontomyia ornata. Next base: position 446,681,123 of record OZ017738.1, read on the forward strand.
ATCGAACAACTTCCAATGACTCTCCTTCAAATTATGTTATCTCCGTTCCAAAAAAAAGAACAACGACAACCGCTGAAAAAATATGCGTTTCCAAATATCATCGATGCGATCCCAGAAATGATCTACTCGAATTCAAAAACAAAAAAAGGCGGGTAAACAGACCTACCTCATGTCAGAAGGGTTTTGTATTCAATTTACAAAATGCAGTCACCAGATCGAATCAAATCGAGAAACATGTCAAAGAAAATATGAAATACGAAGATCATACTATTATTAACAAAGTTGAACGAATTTAGACTTCTGAGGTTTTTGGTATTGTTATACTCATAAATATCCCCCTTGATAATTATTTCAGATGTCCATCCGCGACGGAGGAAACATATTTTTCATGTATTTCCCCCCTGTGCCCCACTGAAGCAAAAACTGACAGTTTAACAACTGTTTTGAAAAGCTCCCATGAAAACTTTCATTTCATACTCATATCGGCTATGTTTGATAATTTTTTTGTTTCAGGGGCCACTCTCCTGTACTGTTACCATCGATTCATGGCCAATTTTTTCGAGTCCTAGAATGGTTACAAAACCCTTTTGCTAGGAGCTCTCTCCCACCTCCTTGACTTGTTTCACTTATGAGCATTAATTGTGGGTACTCATCTTCAGTCATTAATTAAATTGAATCAAGTGTTCAAAGCATGCACCTTGCCCGTTGAAGTTGGGGAAAAATAGCTCAAAATTATTCAATCTTCGCATTTAAAACATCCACTTTTTTGTTTTACGATTACTGATACCACTAGCTGAACCAATTCTCAAAGATATACATGACACCTATCATTCCTGAAATTTTCATGCAAATCCTAGCTAAACTGTAGTGTCTGAGTCAGTAAAAAGCGCATGTTGTTCCATAGCCATATGTTGCCATAGTAATAAATGTAGCGCATATTGTTCCATAGTAATACAGGAAAATTCAAACCGCTATAACTTCGCTAAGTTTCATTCAATCTTTATGAAACTTTCAGGATAGATCAATCTTATAAATAGACATGTACTGAATTTCATTGAATTTAAGGGTACCGTTAAGATTTTATTCAAGAAAACATAAAATCGATAAATCATACTATTACTAACAAAGTTGAGCGTATTGCGACTTCTAACGTATTTGTTGTTGTTGTACTCACCAAGGCCTATATTCCTGATTTTTTTCAGATTTTCCGGATCACAGGGGTCCAATCGCAAGGGGGGGGGACACATATTTTCCGTGTATTTACCCTCCCTGTGCGCCCCTCGAAGCAAATTTCGCTAAACTAAGATCTGTTTTGAAAAGTTCTCAACAATACCTTACATTTGATACCCATATTGGCTACCTTCAATGAAATTTTTTTTTCGGGGGGTCACTCCCCTATATGGGGAGATCCCCCTTAAATACCATTTAAATTTTTTTTGTAGTTGAACTTTCAAGAGATCACCAGTTTACACCTACACACAAAATTTGATGTTTCTAGCTTAAGTAGTTTCCGAGAAAAAGTGTTGTGACACACGGACGGACGGACGGACGGACGGACGGACGGACAGACGGACAGACTGGTCGCGAAACTAGTAGGGTTTTGTAAAATTATTTTACAAAACCCTAAAAAAATGTACTCTAACAAAAACTCAAAACTCTCCCCTTTCGTCGTCATCAGTGAAGTTCGGTCACAAAGACCTGTCAACCAACCTTATCAGCCGGTTGGGAAATTTATGTATAAGGATGCAGATCTCTACGGAATATCGAATAGCGGGATCGAGGTTATCACAGGTCCATGATGGTTTTCGGACTAGGTTATCGTAAAAAAAAACCATTTTCATCACCCGTTATGATTCTTTTTAGAAATGGGTCGTTTTGGTTACGCTTCAGCAAAGAGCCGCATATGTTAATACATTTGATAAGGTGGATTTTCTTTGATTCGTGACAAACCAGAAAATATAGTTTGTTTACGCAACCAAATTGTTGCAAGTGCAAGTAAATGGTTAAATTTGAAATGTTGAGTTTCTCTACTATCTCTTGAGTTGACGTACAGGATATTAGCTTCGATTAAGGCCTTTATTTTGCCGTCATCGGTAGTGGTTGGACGACCAGTATGTGGTGCATCTTGGACAATAAAATTTCGAGAGCGAAAGTGAGCAAACAAACGCTGACACTGGATTACAGTAAGGCATCTCAGCCAAATTAGTAAGTCTTACCAAAATGAGAATGATGTCGACGACCTCCCAAGTCCGCATCAATAACTAACTCACCGATGCCTTTGACACAAATATCGGACTAAGGCAGAGAGATGGACTGGCCCCATTGCCATTCAATTTAGTCCTGGAGTACTGTCATAAGGAAGCTACCGGTCGATACGCGAGGCACATTACTATACAAGTCGAGCCAAGAAGTAGCCTATGCGGACGACATAAATATTTTGTCATGGTCATTAACTTTTCCTGAAACTCGAAAGTGAGCAAAACTAGACGGGCTACAAATCAACGAAAATAAAACAAAGCTCATGACGTAGTCAACTAAAAATACCTCAAATTCACAAAATATCACACCTGGCAAATACGGTATCAAAAACGTGAGTGAATTTGTGTATTTAGGCACCAATATAACAAGAACCGGTAACGAAAGAGACGAAATATGCCGAAGAATATAGCTCGCAAATAAAATATTTTATTCAGTTTTGACAATCTTGAAGACCAATGGCATACACAGGAAAACAAAGCTCAAAGTATCCAAATTTGTGATAAGACCTGTTTTATGCTATGGGTGTGAAACATGGACCCTAACTCAAGCACCCGCAAATATATTCAACGCCTTTGAACGATGGGTCCTGAGGCGAATAACTGGAGCGTAGCTAAACGGGGGCCAATGGCAAATTCGATACAACCATGAGCTTTATGAAATTTTGGACGATTTGGCTGCGAAATCTGCGATGGGCTGGCCACACGAATTGTAATGATTTTCCGTCTAAAATCGTACGAATGAAGTCGGAACTGACTCCTCATCGGTTCTGGACGTGAAGTCTGAGTCGTGCCAACGAACGGTACTTACCGGTCAACCAGTCTGTGCACCCGTAATCCATTTCGCGGTGGCTGCTTGTTGGCCAGCTAGATCGGAGAGGATTTCGGTCGCAGGTCTTAAAATGGATTATGCTCAGTTATGTATTTCAGCCACCATTAAATGGCCGTTTCAAACGTGTCGAAAACACAAACATACGGAAAAGAAACCTACTTTACTTTATTCCGTAACTCTTCCTTATTCCAGTCAACTTCAAAAAACTGAATTCAATTTCGCGTTGTAGCAACCACGGAAGTCACCGCAGTTGCAGACAGTAAGAATAAGAAGAAGGATGTGTAGCCCGGGGTGGCATACTGAGGCCGGCTAGCGCTCAGTCGTGTCGTGGGTCTTCCAGGACACTCTCTGTTCGTGCTGAGCCACGTTACATAAAAACTAGCACAAAGAGAAAAGGATGGGAAAGGGAGAAGTCATTTTGAGAAATGAAAAATTTAAAAAAAAACAGTAACACATGGCCGTTTATTGAATACAAAAAAAAGAAATTTACAAATTCAACAAAAGAAATATATCAATCCAAACAAAACAAACAGACCCCTCAATCATTTTATGTACGGAAGAAAAAAAATCCAATTAAATAGTTTATATAAAGGAAAACAAAAGGAAAAATGAGAATTAGATGATCTGATTTTACAGTTATAGATGAGAAAATAAACCAGATAAATACTCACTCCTTTTCCTCGTTGATCTCCGAGCGCTCGACGAAGACAAAAAAAGGGGTGTGAGGCCATTGGAAACCAAATTTTAAATTGATTTTGAACTAATTTTAAAATTCAATCAATAATAGAACGGCCATTTATCGCTCTCCCCGATCCATCAATATGGAAAACGTGATTTCTGGCACTTGGCCTTCTTCGAAACCCAACCAAACGGTTCCTTTTTTTTACACGGAAGAATCACTCTTAGCACTTTGTTTTATTTCAACTACGTCAATTTCACTAATTCAATCTTTTGCATATCGTTAAGATTGAGACGGTCCCACACTTCAAATTAGCAATATAATTCTCAAACTTCAACTTCAAACTCTCACTAATTCAATCTTTTCCATATAGTTAGTATTGAGGCGGTCCCACACTTCAAATTAGCAATATAATCCTCACATTCTAACTTGAATCCACTTTTCCAGTTTTCCTACTCCGATCCTGTCACTGAAGTGAATTTCCAAAACAAAAATTCCATCCTCCAAATTAAAAATTCCTTCACTTCTCCAATTCTTTCACACTCCTCCTCCGTCACTAAAAACAGCCAAAATACCAATTTCACGAAAAAAACCGAAAAAACTCCCTCTTCTTTGCCAAATCAAAATCTGACTACCCCAATCTTAACGACTGAATTCCACATTTCACCTTCCCAAATCAGATTCCGCAATCCTTTTCATTTTCAAATTACCGCTATCGCATCTGGGTAACGTAATCGAAGTTCATTACACTTCGTTCCGCTACCCACACATCTTTTGTTCCATATCGACAAACTCAATAGTATCCAGTGTTTTACATATGGCAATTTGCACAATCCAAAAAACGCTTGGTGGAATTCAAAGTGTCACATATACATTATGGAAGCTACTGGTTTTACCGATACCCCAAAATGAGTGCTTCCGTGCGCCCGGGGGAAATTGAACTCAGGGTTCCAGCAGACCCTCGATCGAGAGCTCACGACGCAGCTAATGGTGCCATGGATTGTCGATCACCCATTCATCTCATAAGCAACTTCAACGATGCATTTGGGCATGAGATTGAATTTTGTTAGTAGGTGAACGTGAATTAATTTTTGTTAGTATAAAAAATAAAATTTGTTAGTGGGAATGAGTAAATAAAATTAGTTAGTATGAAGGAAAGGAATTAGGTTTTGTTAGGGAAAAGGTATTGAATGAAGTTTGTTAGTGGGAATTAATCAATGGAATGTTGTTAGTGGGAAAATTGAAATTTTTAGTATGTATTATTTTTTTTTTTTGTAGTTGGAAATAAGGGGAAAGGGTAGGATTGTGATGATGGGGAAATAAAAATTAAAGGGAAAGTGAAAAAATGTTAATAAAATAAATAAATTTATGGAGGAAAAGGTAGGAGTGCCCAAAGGAAGGTGGAAATTTTACGGCGGCAGTTTGAAGTTGCGAATGGGAGAAAGTCGGTACGCCGGAATTCGCAACAGCGTTCCCGAAATTCACCGACAAGGTACCGAAAAATATACTACGTTAAGTCAAACTCGACGAACGCTACGCTAAGAAAAAGACAAGGCAAACAAAAGTACCGCGTACCGCACGCGACACGAAAACACTACCCTTTTTACGGCGTACTTGCCATGCACTATCACTGCCTCTGAAAAAGAAGGGCCGCTGGAAAGAAAAGTCGTGTTTATAATTTAGCAATTCATTTTTAGGGTTTTGTAAAATAATTTTAAAAAACCCTTCTAAAATCGCGTCCTGTCTGTCCGTCTGTCCGTCTGTCTGTCCGTCCGTCCGTCCGTCCGTCCGTGTGTCACAGCAATTTTTCTCGGAAACTACTTGAGCTAGAAACATCAAATTTTGTATGTAGGTGTAAAGTGGTGTTCTCTTCAAAGTTCGAATACAAAAAAAATTGTGTAAGGTATTTAAGGGGGGTCTCCCCGTATAGGGTAGTGACCCCCCGAAAAAAAAATTTCATTGAAGGTGGCCGATATGGGTTGATGAGAACTTTTCAAAACAGGTCTATGTTTGGCAAAGTTTGCTTCGAGGGGCGCACAGGGAGGGGAAATACACGAAAAATTTGTGTCCCCCCCCTCGCGATTGGACACCTGTGATCCGAAAAATCTGAAAAAAATCAGGAATGTAGGCCTTGCAGAGTACAACAACAACAAATACGTTAGAAGTCGCAATTCACTCAACTTTGTTAGTAATAGTATGATTTATCGATTTTATGTTTTCTTGAATAAAATCTTAACGGTACCCTTAAATTCTATGAAATTCAGTACTTAGATGACTATTTATAAGGTTGATCTATCCTGAAAGTTTCATAAAGATTGAATCATATTTAGCGAAGTTATAGCGGTTTGAATTTTCCTGTATTACTATGGAACAATGTGCGCTGCATTTATTACTATGGCAACATATGGCTATGGAACAACATGCGCTTTTTACCGACTCAGACACTACAGTTTAGCTAGGATTTGCATGAAAATTGCAGGAATGATAGGTGTCATGAATATCTTTGCGAATCGGTTCAGCTAGTGGTATCAGTAATCGTAAAACAAAATCGTGGCTGTTTTAAATGCGAAGATTGGATAATTTTGAGTTATTTTTTCCCAACTTCAACGTTTAAGGTGCATGCTTTGAACACTTGATTCAATTTAATGAATGACTGAAGATGAGTACCTACAAATAATACTCATATGCGAAGCAAGTCAAGGAGGCGGGAGAGAGCTCCTAGCAAAAGGGCTTTGTAACCATTCTAGGTTTCGAAAAAATTGGCCATGAATCGATGATAACAGTACAGGAGAGTGGCTCCTGAAAATAGAAATTCATCAAACGTAGCCGGTATGAGTATGAAATGAAAGTTTTCATGGGAGCTTTTCAAAACAGTTGTTAAACAGTCAGTTTTTGCTTCAGTGGGGGCACAGGGGGGAAATACATGAAAAATGTGTTTCCTCCCTAGCGAATGGATATCTGAAATAATTATCAAGGGAGATATTTATGAGTATAACAACAACAAAAATCTCAGAACACGAAATTCGTTAAACTTTGTTAATAATAGTATGATCTTCGAATTTCATATTTTCTCCAATAAAATCGTTTCTTGATTTTATTCGATCTGGTGACTGCATTTTGTAAATTGAATACAAAACCCTTCTGGCATGACCGTAGGTCTGTTTACCCAACTTGTTAATCCTCTTGTTTTGGGGTTGTAGAAATTTCCAAACAATAATCATTTATTAGGTTTTTCGATCGTTTGTTCGTATTGCGCTAAAATTTATATACGACTACATATGGCTTTAAAAAACAAAGAATAATGGTTGCATTATTAAATATGTCAATTAGTTACAATTAACTTATTATTGCATTTCAAAAAGCAATTTTGTACGTATTTTCGAAGATGACATGAAATACTTTCGGCCTTTTCTCCTTCGAAATTTCATTCGTTTATGTTTACATAAATGCCTTAATTTTTTTCTTTTGTGAAGGAAATCGTAAACCTTACATTAACTACTATTGCGGCAAAAAATTTAACCTCGTTCAGTAGAACTTTTAGATTTTTCTTTTTTTTTCTCTAAACTAACATTTGACGAACGTGCAAACTAGCATACTTCAAATTCACGAACGAACAAACAGGAATAATAGAATTATAACAAAAATTTAGATCTAAAGATACAAAAAATGTTAATGATATAGTAGTGTGACTGACATTTTTTTAGGTTTTTAATTGTTTTACTTTTCAATCGTTTTACCTTCTAGTCGTCTTATTAATTTTTCTCCCTCCGTTTCTCTTGCTTTTCCATGTATACCATGTATAATTTGTTGTTGCATTTCGCGTCAATTTCCGTTAATTTCCATAGAAAATTTGTGCGTTTTCGAATGCAGCAAGAATTCTAGGCGTTAAATAGGTCCAGTCGTTTCAATTTCCCGATGATGATCTCCTTCGTGAATGTTTCACCTTAACACGAATGGTCTATTATTCAAGGACTGATCACAGACTGGCATATCATTGTCCTGCAAGTCGATGTTTGTCGTACAATTGAATTTGAAGATTCGCAACCAAGGTCTTCGATTTCGTGGTACAGCCTTGTGTTACGGGAGAGTCTTATTTTAGCCCAATTTAATGAATGCTTTGCGGGAAAAACGTTGGATGCCGACTCAAACTTGCGCGCATTTGCCCGCCCTCGCACAATCTCAAAGGTTGACTTCCACTTTTCAACCGCGTGTTTCTGCTGCTTTCTAAATCTTACATACTAAAACGGTAGAGATTTTGGAGAGTTCTGGGGGGGGGGGGGCATGATATGCATTTTTCAATCAGGTTCACTTTTTACAATTTTCCTCCTTAAATACCTCATAGCCAACCATGAACACCATTGTTTTTATGATTTAAAATCGTTGTTCCATAATTACTTACCTTGCTCCAAATCCTGCTGCTCGGCAATTCGCATAAATTCCAATTGGGGTTTCGTCCAATTTTCGAGCGAGGGATTTCACATTTGGTTCGCTGTTGCTGCTACCGGATGATGAAATGATTTGCCTAAGACATGGCCCTCTTAGCGAATTATGTTGGTGTTGTAGAAGATGTTAAGGTAATCCTTGTTGCGATTTGTGAATTTTAACTTGCTACGACTGACCGGCTTGCATCTTTCACAGATTCGAACGACTTTTCGAAGGTTATCTGTCAGACACCACGAGCCGTCCTCCCGTCTGGCCCGTTTGACATTCCCCGACTAAAACTGATGTAGGATGGGAATATCATCCAAAGCTGACGTTAGTTAGGAAGCCATATGGTAATGATGGCCATGTGGGTTAGTCGGCAGTGGCGTAGGGTCAAATTATTACAGAATCGTATGGACGAACAACGGATATACAAGAAGGTATTCGTTGAGATAACTGAAGGCTGAAGACCAGTGGGGAAATCGAGGAAACGCTGGTCTGACTCGATCGATGAAGACAGCTCATCGCTGCTCGGATTTCGAAATCGGAGGATGCGGTCGATGGACCGAGACAAATGGAGGCGCTATTTGCAGTAAGCGAAGGCCCGAGAGGTGCTGTTTTACTGCAAAGAAGAAAAAGACCTCATCGTAAACTTCACAAAATTTATTTCGAACTTGCACCACATTTTTGCCCCTTCGGGGGTAAAACAGTAAAATATGCCGATAATGCTCTCTTTGATTGTCCATTTTCAAATTTATTTTTACCCAGCTTGTTGTTTACTCATAACGCTTAGTTTTTGAATAAAGTAAGTCTAAAGTCGAATCTTTAAAATAGTATAAAATAATATAAGACACGCAATCACCATTACAGGAACTATGCAGTTGACGTCATCTATGAGAGAAAAAAATGACATGAATTAACAAACAATCGAATAATTTATGCTGACGATCTCTACTGGGTATAGATTCATCTTATATGAATGATGAAAAAAATAAAAAACTACTTGTAGTGTTTTTAGGAGATGTTTTATGACTTTCCAGATATACTCCATTGCGTGGTTAAAGTGCTTCTTAATTAATAATTAATTTAACACCACAGAAATTAAGAAACGTTATTTGAAATTGGTGAATTATTAGTTTAGCAAATTTTTGTCAATTTTCAACTGCCGGAAATTCGTGGAAAAAATAAATATTACAAACTTATTTCGAAGCAATTAAAAGACTGATTTCATTGCGGACACTATTATCTTATGGCTAGCTTATCAATAATTTTCAAACAAAAAAAAATATTTATAAACCATAGACGCTTCGAAAATTCAATACTGCGATAGAAAATATTCTAACAAAATAAATATTCTCTTGTTAATGTCTTCAGCAATCTTTCTTTATTTTTAACAAATTGAATTGTGATTAAATTTAAAAGTTTTCGTGACAAGGAAAATCTTCTTATAAAAGCTCATCATGCCCAAATAACATTTGATTTAATAGTTTCAAAAATAAATGATTCAAGGACATAACACGCTTCCTTTAACGATGATAATTTTAAAGATTTATACAGCATAATGTAATAACATTTAAGGAGTATATATGTATTTCGCTTCACTAATTATCAGGTTTCGTTGATATATATATATATATATATATATATATATATATATAAATATACATATATATATATATATATATATATATATATATATATATATATATATATATATATATATATATATATATATATATATATATATATATATATATATATATATATATATATATATTTAAGGGCATCCATCCGATTTTATTGGGGAAAATGTGAAATTCAAAGATCATACTATTATTAACAAAGTTGAGCGAATTTTGACTTCAAAGGTATTTGTTGGTGTTGTACTCATAATGACCTGCTCAAATAATTTTTTCAGATTTTTCAGATCACAGGTGTCCAATCGCGAGGGGACGGAGACACAAATTTTTCATATATTTCCCCTCCCTGTGCACGCCTCGAAGCAAAAAATGTCAGTTTAAGACCTGTTTTGAAAGCTCTGAGCAAGATCTTTTATTTGATATCCAAATAGGCTACCATCGATGAAATTTTTATTTTCAGGGGCCACTCCCCTATATCGGGAGACCCTCCTTAAATACCTTATAATATTTTTTTCTACGTAACTCTGAAGAGAGCACCACTTTACACCTACATACAAAATTTTATGTTTCTAGCTTATATGGTTTCGGAGAAAAATTGCTGTGACATACGGACGGACGGACGGACAGACAGACAGGACGCGATTTAAGTAGGGTTTTGTGAAATTATTTTACAAAGTCCTTAAAAACGATTATCTAACGGACCGCACTTAGCTTAAGCACCTACGTCTGTTTTACCGTCCATAGTTAGTTCTGATCACCTGCGTTGGTGGTCTGAACACAATCGGATATCCACCTGAAGACCCTTCAGCTCCTTTTTCGCGATTCTCGTCTTGGAAGGAGCAACAGGGATGACGCTTAGTGGCTGAGATCGAACACAAAGTGACTGCCCCACCCGCGCCACCTTGTCTCATACCACGCATAATGAACGACGCATCTAAGACCGTATTTCCATCACACAAGGCATTGAGTGAAGCCCATCAAACGGAAGCTCACGAATTGGCATCTAAGACACGACTCAACATGTATTGGAACTGCCGGCAAACAGGACAACGCTTATCGCATGCCAGGCAGAGGCAAGCAACTTTTGATTCTTTTGTTGAAAGTGAGATACATATGTGCGTAATTGCACCAAATGCAAGAAGCCAAAAAATTTACAAGCGAGTGCCTAGGACAGCCAGCAGCACTCAAGACAGATTCGGTAACGGAACGTCACTCCGTCTCGTTTACTGACAGTTCCAGAACGTCTCTCTAGGCACAACCACACCGACAACATCGCTGGTCCATGATGCTGCAGATGATACATCTCTTTCGGTGGTTTCTCCAAAGTCTGTGAAACCCCGACAGCCACTGACTCGTGCATTGAAACGATATCACTTTAGGCAGCAGAAATATCGTGCGGCACGAGAGTGAATTTTCCTTCAGAAAAGGTCATCTCACGCCAGTACAAGACAAAACGGTCAACCGATCGTTGGAAGAGCTTCTGTAAGAGAGTGCACCCCTGCCGCCGAACCCTGAACGTATGCCACATCTCGGATGCTTCCGAGAATGACACCAGGCCTTACGCGCCAATCAACGTATTGGGCGAAATTGCTGTCACGTTAATTGACACGGGTGCAAGTATTAGCTACCTTGCCTCGAACCTCGGCTCAAAGGTACTTCATCAACCATGGTGCGCTGACATCAGCACAGCTGATGGCGGCAAACATTTTATCAAGGGTAGGTAGGCGACCCCCTTCACGTTTAGGGGTCAAACTAAGAATACCACGTTTTTTATCATCTCATCATTGATCCAGAACGTGTACTTCGGCGCCAATTTCGTTCTGCAATTTGGTTTCGCCACCGATTTATTGTTAGTATCAAGCTTTAGCACTAGACATGTCCATGAAGTTACTTCTATACCTGACAGATACGAATTAACTCCTAACCAGCGACAATGGCTAGAAGTATCCATCGCTGTTTTTCCATCCTACGCTGCATAAGGCCTTGCCCGCACTACTCTCGTCTCACATGGTATTGCCAGTGGCAATAGAAAACCAACAAAGTAGAGACACTATGCCATCTTACCGGCCATAGAAAAGCTTGTTTACGCAGAGTTGGACTGGATGCTAGAATTAAGGGTTATAGAAGATTCTCAAAGTTCCTGGTCCTCCCCAGTAAACTTGATGGTAAATACAGGTAAAGTTTGTCTTTGTCTGGATGACCGGAAAGTCAATGTAGTGAGCGATAAAGACGAGTACCTTCTTCCGCTCATCGATGGAATTGTAATGATTTTCACGTCTCGTACGTTGGTTATTTCTCGAAGGAAATATAAACCAATCTTTCATCGTTTTTAGACGTGAAGTCTTCGAACATGTCAACGGACTGTACACATCAGATCAACAAGCCCAGATACTCTTAGTCTACTCCGAGGTGGCTGCTGGTTAGCTAGTAGTGCGCGTGGCTTAGTGGTTAAAGCACTAAGCTCGTAAGCCGAAGGTCTCTGGTTCAAGTTTCGTTGGCGTCAGTGAGATTTAGTTCGAGTTGTTCTTCGGACGGACTTTAAGCCTGTTCACCTACGATACGTGCTGGTTTAAAATCAGAACGTATCGTAGCTGGGTGGACGGACACACAGCCAAAGCGTGATAATGATCATATCCCCTTGTGGAGTGCCAATACATTCGACCATGACAAAGAGATATTTTAAGTATCTCTAAGCAAAGGCCCGAAAGCAGCTGTATTGCTACGAAAAAAAAATTCCTTTAAATTGGTTTGTTTTTTCACTGTACGAGTATATTTATTAATGATTACAACTATTAACCTTTAAAAGCTCATTACGAACACTTTGATATCTCATGATTAAGACTTCTCGACTAAGCAAATGCATTCACATTTATTTGATTACCAAATTTACTTCTAACACAATGCAACAATTTACGATTAAACACCAACATACTGTACAAGAAAACTGCATCATGTGTTTCACATACAAAAATATCTCTAACTTGAAATGTATCCCTTGTCATTCGCTTGGTTAACAATGGGAGGTTAGCTTCAATACGCGCAATGAAACAAACAAAATTAAATGAGCATGCGCAGTGGAAGGATTTTAATCGGCAAATCAAAAAATCGGGCAACAACGATAAATCGTTACCAGCATTCAAATAATTAAGGTAAAATTCACATTATCTAAATAGTTCCAGTAAGGGGATCTAATAAGGAATGAGATCTAATGGAAAACTAAACTTATTTCCCAACATGCACATGCGATTGCAGTCTTGTATTGACATAAAAAACACGTACTTCCACTTTCTTCCATCTATATCTGCTCCAAAGAGAGGATCACAAAATGCCGTGCAATCCTTGACTCGTCGGAATTCGGCTAAGTCGTAAAGTATGATTCGTTACACGCCGGGGAACGCGTACACCAAGTTCAAGTAGAGTATCGATGGCAACACTACAATTGTGTTCAATTTCGGCCAATTTGGCAACGACGGTGGCTGAATATTTGGTTGATAAACACGAACTCCTCACTTAAGGATAGAACAGTGCCTAAATAAAAGGTAACTTGACATGCGAAATATAAGCAGGCATCTATGTGTGTACTACCTGTTTTTTTTGTGTTTCTTTGAATACTTGACGTGAGCGGCAGCTGCGTTGAAAAGACGAACGTATACTCCAGCATTCACATCGAACGCCCACACAGTGATTGAAAACAGAACTACGAAAAAATCAAATTTCCTGCAACTCCACATATCAAATTTATACTTGTAATTGGACAACAGTTAAAAATAGCTTCCAATGTACCCAAAGTAAAAATAAAAGAGGAACCAGGAAATGAACTCCAAACCTACTTGGAGTCTTTCAACAAAGAAATATCTGAAGGTACTCGCAGCGGATTAGATTAAAGACAAGAGGTGATAGATAAATGTCATTACTTCTAGAGAAGAGAACACGCACAATATCCGTCAACGTCAGTGGCGTAGGGTGTAGGGATCTGCTGGTCGACGTCAGTGGCGTAAGGCGCAAAAATCGAGGTTGTCACAGAATATTGGGAAGATTGCCAAAAGCAAACTGCATTACGACTCTCGACTTGAAGGATGCCTTCTGGCGAATTCCACTCGATGAGGGATCGACGGATAAAACCGCGTTCACAGTGCCGGGACGACTGCTCTACCAGGTCGTCATAATGCCCTTTGTTCTGTGTTTCGCCCTGCAAACGATCGTGCGGCTAATGGACAAAGTAATTCTGCCCCACCTAAAATACCAAGTGTTCGTTTACCTGGATGAACATCTACTCATCACAGTAACATTTGACCAACATCTTCTACTGATACAAGATTTAGTCTTACATATCAGTAAAGCGGGACTCTCGATCAATGTCCAGGAAAGCAAGCTCGTCATGAACAAAGTCCGGTATCTAGAACATGTCATCGTACATTTTACCATTACAACACTACATGCTTGTTAATTAATCTACGCAATGTATTTTTGTTGGTCGTAACGCATTTCGATACACGGTATCTTCATCAGACGACTCAATATAACAATAAACATTATTACGTATTCATAAAAATTACGTTACAAATGCTCATCAAAAGTTACGATATCTAAATAATTATTACATATATTAAGTAACGGTGATGGAAACGTCAAATTCGTAAAATGGACTATTTTTAAAAAGAGAGAGAGTTTTGACTTCTGAAGTATTTATGGACCTTGTGCTAATTATAACCTACTTTCCTGATATCTCTCGGATTTTTCTATCCTGAGATGTCCAATCATGGGGAGAGGGCAGAAATTTTTTGTACATTTTCCCTCCCTGAGTATCTCTCCTTTAAAATGCTTTTAGTTTAAAAACTGTTTTGATAAGCTCACATTTGACCTTATTTGACTTTATACCCATATTAGCTACCTTTGGTAAAAACATGTTCCAAGGGTTATCTTCCTATGCGGGAGACTCCTTAAACACATTAAAATATATTTTTGCACATCAAATTTTGAAAATGCACCTCCTTTGACTTATGTGCAAAGTTTCATCACTCTAGCTTATGTGGTTCGTGAGAAAATTTGCCATGGCGCAAGGCTGAAAAGACAGGTTGCGACTTTAATAGGGTATCGTTACCATTTTTTGCAATACAATTAAAAACGAAACCAACGAATAATTTTCTTTTGGTTAGGAGGTGAATGCCATTTGCGCAATAGTGTCGAGCTCCCATGCTCACAAGTGACTAGACTACCCTCTAAACACCTCCTTTGTTAAACTGAAAACCTAGCCTGAAACCGTTTGATATATTACATCAGGCCTGGTCTCGTTTTGCTATTCCGTCAGGCACCCTCAAGCTGAGGGATCCTTTCGCCAGCGGGATTGAAGGGAGTAAGAAGAATAGCCAGACAAGTGATTTCCCAACTCTGCGGTTCCCGGCTGCTTTGATTCCCTTTTATCTTTAAGGAGTGGCCGAACATAATGTTCCACTTGTTTTTATTTGTCAACCGATCCAAGTATTGCCGTGATTGTGCTATCTGGGGTGAGCCCTCCCGTCTCCCTAGAGAGGTCCTGTCACAGCCTCTCCCTTCTTTTACACGCAAAAATGGGTGGCAAGATCGTGACTATATGCAGTCTTGAATCTTGGCTAAGCAATTTTGCAAACTGGATCATAAAGGAGTCAGTCTCGCAATGCCTACGATTTAGCTATGGCCTCAGACCCGGCATGAGGTTTGCATTCCACCTCCTTGTCGCGCAGTTCACCCAAGACTGCTGCCAATTTTTAAGTGAGCGCTGTCTCTCCTCATGGATAACTATTTCCCTCAAGTTGACAGGCATCACACCTGCACAATTGTCACCACCGAATCAAAGACTGTCATATATGAAGATGCAATCCTCAGTGCTCCTCTTCTCTGTACCTGTGCCAAGTGTTCTCGGTACACCTCCTTATTGAAAGCATTGCCTAATATTTTTGTTCCGTACGGTAACACTGACCGTAAGGGGCTCATCAAGAGGCGTCTTCTTAATGGATTGGGCCCGCTGTGCTGGCCGTAAGTGGACTCAGAGCTGGTACTCCTGGTGTAGGATTCTCAACCGTTGCCCTGATTTGCTCAGAGAAACTCATCTTTGAGTCAATCAGTAGCCCCAGGTACTTTACCGCTGGCTTCGATACGATCCGTATACCTCCAATACTACTACTACTTCGGTTTTCTCTAGTGCTAGACTGAACTTGCGAGCAGTTATCACATTTCTCACTCGGCGCATTATTATACCTAGCCTAAGTGTCGCTTGTTCAACGGCATGCTCAGCGAATACAGCCACAATATCATCCACAAAGCCGATCAGGTGTGACTTATCTGGCATCTCTAGCCTCAGTAGCTTGTCGTAAGACACGTTCCACAGGTCTGGGCCAAAGGTAGATCCCTGAGTTATACCCGACGTGACTTCCATCCTGCCTGTCGTGTCGTACAGCAGCCTTTGGTCTCTCACATAGTCCCTCAGAAGCTGTATAAGATATTCTAGAACAAAAAACGGAGTTGTCAGTAAATCCAGAAAATCCACCCATCTGGCGGAGTTGAGAGTATTTCTAACGTCGAGAGTCAGCGAGTCTTCCCTTGATGAGTTTCTCTAGCGCTTTTCAGCCGTGTCTAGGATACATAGTGGGTTGTACGTACATGCTAATCCGGAATTTTCCTTTCCCTTGCTGATCAGCACAAGCCTCATCATCTGTCGTCGTTCCGGGGAAACCACGTCCTGTAAGCAAGCATTGAATGTACTGAGCAGCAAGTCAGGAAAATCGAGATAGACAAATTGCAAATCCTCAACTTTGGTACCATCTAGGCTTGGATCCTATCTTGTTTCCAATTCTAGCTTTGTGAAGAGTGGGTACTCGATTGGTATTTCATCATTCGTCAACATGGATGGGATGGGCGGGGAAAGTGCCCGTATTATCTCCTCCATCTTTGCCACAGCATATATGCAAAGGTTTCATAGGGTATCAAGCTTCCACTTGACCAGCTTTCAGCCAAGACCCCACGGATCCTCATTCACACTTTTTACTAGATCTTAATAGCAACGAGCTTTTCTTCTTCTTTATAATACTACAGCCCCTCTCGCGCCTTTGCATCCAGTAACAAGCGCCTCCAAGTACCTCGGCCCATTGATCATGTCCCCGAATTTTGAATATCGAGCAGCAATGAACGGCCTTCATCAACCGCGTCAGAACAGCATTTTTTTGGTCTCTCTACTAGCCTCCGCCGTTCAGTTCTTCCAACGAAAATCTTTTTGGGTTCGTCCATACGATTCACATGGCGAGCTAACTGCTGCTTCCGCAGTTTTACAATCGTTGGGACTTCCGGCTTGTCAAAAGTTCCATACAGCTTATGGTTCTATTGAATTCGGCATTGATCCCCGTCTGATTTCGCTTATATTATCTTCCTGCACAATAAGGCACGCACATGCGTTGAAAGGGGATATATTGAAGGTATTATACTGCATGAGTAAATTATATACGAGGTGTGTTCAAAAAGTATCACGAATTTTGAATTTTCGCGGGTTACGTATATTCGAATTTCGATTTTTTTGTGGCCTTATGTTGGTACTCATGTCTGTCACTTATGCCGACAAGCTCGGCCATTTTGAATGTTCACTTAATTGGTGATAGCTGCTTTACTTGCACGTGTTTTCAATCGTCTTCGATTTTTACTTATTCAAAAAAATGGATCAAAGAACGTGTATCAAATTTTGTGTGAAAAACGAAATTAAGTGCGCGGATGCATTCCGAATGTTGACTGTGGCATACGGAGAAGCTACCTTGGACCGAAGCAACGTTTATCGGTGGTACAAAATGTTTTTAGAAGGCCGAGAAGATGTGAACGACGAAGAGCGTGCCGGACGCCCGAGCACACTCGTGCCATTCGATTTTTATCAACGATTTGGGCATGAGACGGGTCGCCGCGAAATTCATACCAAAATTGCTCAATTGCGACCAAAAACAGCAACGCATGAACATGGCTAATGAGATGTTAAACTCTGTCCGCGACGAACCAAATTTGCTCCAGAGGGTCATAACTGGTGACGAATCGTGGGTTTATGGTTATGACGTGGAAACCAAAGCTCAATCATCTCAATGGAAGCTGCCGCATGAACCAAGACCGAAAAAAGCGCGCCAAGTTCGGTCGAATGTGAAAGTTTTGCTGACAGTTTTCTTCGATTGCAGGGGCGTGGTGCATCATGAGTTCTTGCCACAGGGAAGAACAGTCAATAAGGAATATTACCTGCAAGTCATGCGCAATTTGCGCGAAGCAATCCGCCAGAAACGCCCGGATTTGTGGGAGAACAAAAATTGGCTTTTGCACCACGATAACGCCCCTGCTCACACATCGTTGCTTGTGCGCGACTTTTTGGCCAAAAACAACACACTAATGATGCCGCAGCCAACGTATTCCCCAGATCTGGCCCCCTGTGACTTTTTCTTGTTTCCTAAACTGAAGAGGCCCATGAAAGGACGACGTTACGCTACGCTTGACGAGATAAAGACGGCATCGAAGGAGGATCTGAACAAGATTAAAAAAAAATATTTTTTGAAGTGCTTCGAAGATTGGAAAAACCGTTGGCACAAGTGTATAATATCTCATGGGGATTACTTTGAAAGGGACAAAATAGATATTCATGAATAAATAAATAATTTTTGAAAAAAAAAAAACAAAATTCGTGATATTTTTTGAACACACCTCGTATGTACATACAATATTTAAACTCATTTAATTCATGATCAGTATAACTACGGGCACACTTCACTTGCACTTCTCCCTACTCGTAAATGATTTTCGATCTTGATTTCATTGTTCAGACAAATTATTCACAAGTATCACTGTAGCAAGAAATTAATCCGAGCTAAAAACGAAACCGAAAAACATTTTAGGCAAATTCAGAAACTGGACCACAAAAATACATAGGATATCGCTGTTTTTCTGTTTTGTTGCCTTTTTGGAAAATGTCATTTACCGCATCCCCAGGCACTCGACAAACACCAAATAATGGTTGCAGCTTGCCGACTCGACCAGCACTTTTAAAAACAACACGACAAGCCCAACCTTTTGAAAATCTCTCACCTGCACATCTAGAACAGGTAAGAATGGATCGAAAACACATGTCGCGTGGCAAAGAATGTTTCCTCTTTTATGCCTGCCGGATTTCAAACAAAGCATCCATGATCCGATTTTTGACTGTGTTGTTGTTGCCGTGCCTCGAATTATGCTCGTTCGGAACACAAGAGGCTTAAGGCCATTTTCAAAAATTTTATTAGTGCGTGATGCATCTGTTACCGCTTCTGAAAATTAACCAAGCGTTAATTTCAGGTAAACGAAGAAATGAATTGGTGTCTTAGGTATTGTTTGTGGGATGCTTTTCAATGCCTTTAATATGCTTGCAGGTGAATGAGAATCCTAATTTTATTAGATGATTTTTGTGAGGAATTATTCGCTTGCGGTTACCATCACATTAAAGGGCCGCAATAACTAAATTTTAACAAAATCAAGTCATACTTAAGCCTCGCTCATAATTTACAACTGCCGGCTCCATACATTACTACTTACTCCTGAAAAACAAAGAAAAAACTCTCCAGCCAGTATCGATTCTCCGAAATATCTTTCATATACCCAAGTCCTTGATTTCTTCCTAATCAACTTGACATCATGTTGACATAATAGTTTGTCCTCCTCGGTAGCATATTGAACTTCTTCAACTTCATTTCGGCCCACCTACTTGTCTGTCTTTGAGATTTAGTCCTGCAGCAGGATCAATATACCAAGTCCGCATAGTTTTCAGGTTTTTGTAGGTTTTATATCGATCGACTCATATGTCCCCATATGTGTCTCGACAGATGAACAAAAGCCTCTTGGCTGGTCGGATTCACTCAAAGTTAATGTTTACAGTGGATTCGTTATTGGGGACTAGGCAGAAAGTTTACCATCGTTTTCATTTTGTGTTCTTAAGTAGACAGGATGACAGGAAGCACGTGCAACATGTATGTTTCCGGTTCCTAATGTGGTGGACGTAGAAGCCCCTAAAATGGCATGTGAAGGCAGAATGTACATATGTATGTAGGCTTCAAGTTGAATAAATAATTGCACATACTTCATCTTGCGCCAGAGTGGAATGGAAGAGATTTTGGTTGAACTGGAAATAGATTTTGGCTAGGTGCTGGGCAGTTACACCAAGGGCTGTCAGGTTTTGATGCCCTATTTCCGGGACAAATAAAAATAACTTTGCAACAAAAGCAACACTGGGAATCTAACAAGGTCAAAAATTAAAGCTAAACATCAAGCAAGTGCTAACAATATTAAAGTACTCAAAAACGTACGAGTAGTTTCCCATGTGGCATTCTAAATTCAAACAATATTGTCTCAAAAAATTATTCAAGCAACAATATCATATATTATCAGATGAAAGTTACTAAATATTATCAATTAATTGGAAAATCAATAACCTTCTAAAAATGAAGAAAAAAATGGCAGTCATTTGCGAAGAAACCAAATTTCTTAAAAGGTGTTTAACGTTGAAATTGAACCCAAATTCGCATAAAATTACAATAAAATTAGGACTTCAAGGAGCAAAAAACTATGAAAGATATTTGGAAAGAAAATTAGTAAGGGAAAGTATTGGATTATTACATAATAAATTAAACCGCGTAACGTTACATCCTTATAACGAACACTTGAATTTAGCTAAATTAATTACTGAAGATGATGGGCAATTAGAAGTTGCCATAAATAAAATAAGAAGAGCGTATGGATGTGAAAGTTTCCGAGAGGAAAAAATTTTAATGGAAAAATTGAAAATCTCGAACGGCGTCAAGAAGTGATTAGAAAAGAAAAGCCGAGCGTAAAAATTGTGCCGAATTTCGTAGTAAACGTAGCAAACATAGAATTGTTGAACGAAAAATTTGAGCTATTAACTAAAGGACTGAATAATGCGGTGGTAACTGAACCTCCGATAGAGGAGATCATCGTGGACATTTGTAGAAGCGGGAATGAGGTGGCTGAGTGCGGCCAGTAAGCAGGAAATAAGAACGGACATAAGAAGAACTTGTAATGAATTTCGAAATGTCCGTGAAGGACACGGGTGCCGATGGTCTGGCACAAGTGTCAGCGAGCCAAAACAACACCGAGCTCAGCGAGCTAAAACAACACCGAGCTCAACGACCGCGTACGCGTGCTTGACGACTAGCATTTGCGGGATCATATGAGGCGGGTTCTTGTCGAGCCACGAAGTTACACTACAAAATCCTTATCACGCGTACTCTACTCTACAAGACGCACCGATCAATTTTCATTGTCTTTGGAAAAGTTCTATTAGGTGTCAATTAATCTACTCTACAGAAATTCAATATTGTTGTGCCTCGTTAAAGTTAGCGGACACGGAGGCTTGAGACAAACGCAAACATTACACAAAAAGCAACCGTTACTTTCACCGAAGAAGGTCGTTGCATTACAAGGGGTATGTCAAACCTAAAGATGTTAAAGTGGCTGAAGTGAACCACTCATCTCTGCCTAAAGGATGGAAACTTGACGGATGCAGTTTACTTTACACTAGTAAAACAACAAACTAAGCAGTTTCGACGGGGTGACCACCTTATCTCTTCAGGAGCAGCCACTCCTGATCACCACGGGGCTGCTCGACTGCTTATGTTTATTACAAACTATAGAAAGTAGATAGTAGTAAAAAGGATGAAAAGATCGTTAAATAGCACCACAGGAAAAAGATGCATATTACTTGAACGGAAACAAAAGGAGCAAGTAATACGTTCGACAACATAAACAAATTAAAGATGCCAAACTCAACGCTAACCAGAACGTGGTGCCAATTAAAAACCCACAAAGAAGGTGAAGAACCAAGAGAAATTATTGCAGACGGAAACTCCCCAACGTACAACATAGCTATGTGGATCATCCCTGGGTGCAAGAAAATTGGACATACGCATGGAGAAAGATCAATTAAAATTGATTGAAAAGATACAAAACGGGGAAATTGCTGAAAAAGAAATACTAGTGTTATTTGATGTTCAAGCTTTATTCCCGAGCACTTCGGCAAAGCAAGCGATATAAAAAAAAAGATAGAAAAAACAAATAGACAATCGAAGGAAAAAGGAAAGCGGTATAATATGGAACAAGTTGGGTAGACATGTCAGAAGGGTTTTGTACTCAACTTATAAAATGCAGTAACCAGCAACGAATAAAATCAAGAAACATGTCAAAGACAATTTTATTGGAGAAAATGTGTAATTCGAGGATCATACTATTATTAACAAAGTTGAACGAATTTTCACTTCTGAGGTGTTTGTTATAGTTATACCCATAAATATCTCTTTTGATAATATTTCCAGATTTTTTAGATCACGGGTGTCCATTCACGAGGGAGGAAACACATTTTTCATGTATTTCCCCCATTGTGCCCCCACTGAAGCAAAAACTGTCGGTTTAAGAACTGTTTTGAAAAGCTCTCATAGAAAACTTTTTGATACTCATATCGGCAACCTTTCATGAAATTTTTTTCAGGGGCCACTCCTCTGTACTGTAATCATCGATTCATGGCCTATTTTTTTCGAATCCTAGAATGTTTACAAAGCCCTTTTGCTAGGAGCTCTCTCCTGCCTCTTCGACTTGTTTCAATTGTATGTACTCATCTTCATGATATCTATCACTCCTGAAATTTTCATGCAAATCCTAGCAAAACTGTAGTGTCTAAGTCGGTAAAAGGCGCATATGGCTCCATTTGGGTACGTGAAAAGATTGTATATTTCCCCTTCCCCTGTCCCCCGCGGTACTTATAAGGCAATTTTAAGACTTGTTTTGAAAAGATCTCATTGAGACCTTTCCAATGACACCCTATTTGACTACCAATGGTGAATTTTTTTTTTTTGAGGGGGAGACCCCCCTTAAACGCCTTTGAAAATGTTTTCCACCCTTGAACTTTCAAGAGGTCACCACTTCTGACCTTTCTACAAAGTTTCATGGCTGTAGCCTCTATAGTTTCGGAGAAAAAGTGCTGTGACATACAGACGGACGGACAGACGGACACAGGTCGTGATTGCAATAGGGTTTTGTATTTTAGTACAAAATCCTAAAAATGACAGGTTTGTGCATGACCGAAAACTAAAGGGTGATTCATAACAAGTGTACACATGTAAATGGGCCTTAACTCTTATTTACCACCAACTTCAGGTCCATATATTGACAGATTATACCAGTTTGGTCTGTTACAATTTTAACCTTGGTGTCATACACATCAGCCGAACGTTTTATTATTGTTGAAACTTTTGACAAAAGTAATGAATCGCCAGTGCAAACATTTCGCGCTCTACGTGAATTTTTTGGTCCACACGAAGTGGACCCATAAATTGGCCGACAAGATCGTGTGATTTGACTCCTTGTCACTTCTTCCTTTGGAGATTTCTGAAGGATCGTGTTTACGCTGATGCTCCCCAGTTTACTGAAGCATTAAAAAACAATATTCGAGCCAACATACTCCTAATAACGCCGGAAATGTGTGAAAATGTCATCGAAAATTACAATCATCGTTTGATAGTCTGTAAAGCAGCACGAAGTGCACATTTGCCCAAAGTAATGTTTCATGTTTAATTTTAAGGGATGAAATTTTCATAATAAATAAATATTACAGCTCAACCTTTACAAAAACTATGTTTTTTTTTCGACTAAAAATGTGTAGACTTGTTATGAACCACCCTTTATTTTATGTTTCGCCACAAATATTACAAAGTTACCAAAGGGCTGGCCATGGGGAACCCGTTATCACCATTGCTAGTTGAGATGTTCATGGCAAGTGTGGAACAAAGGATAGAAGAAAAAGCAATAATACCGAGAATCTGTTGGCGATATTTAAACGACGTTATCGCTGTTATACCGAAAGATAAAGTAACAGAGATTCTTGTGGAGTTGAATCGAGTCCACGGAAACATAAAATTTACTATGGAGATGGAAAAAAACGGCATTATACCATTCCTGGACTTACAGTTTACCCGAAGCAAGAGGAAGTTAGAATCTGATGTATTCCGGAAACCAACAAGCACGCAGAAAACTATCCCCGTGACTTCATACCATACGTAATCATAAAAGTTAGCAGCGTACAGCAATATGATCTACCGTTTAGTGAAGGTACTACTTTCAAAAGCAAGATACATGACAGAAAAATCATACATTGTAGAAACAGTGGAACTTAATGGATTCGTAGGAAAAATGATCGAAAATATGATCAAGAAAAAGAAGCGCCAAGTGGCTAGGAAGGAGTTCTCGCAACTATTCGAAGAAAACACAAGAATTGACGCCAAACTCAGACAAAGGATGAGCATACTATATTCCGGATTATTTAATAAAATATCACGCACTTTGAGGGAACATCAGTTTTAGGCAATCAGCGCAAGCAAAGGGACCAAATTAAAAACGATGTCAGTATCGAAAAAGGATGAAAAGGCCATGGAGGAGAAGTGCGGAGTATATAAAATAACATGCCCTAAATGTGGAAAAGCTTACGTTGGCCAAACGAAGCGGTTAATACCAGTGAGATGCGATGAACATCTCAAAGAAGCTGAGCTAGCAAAGAAGGGGAAAAACTAACAACAAAATCATCTGTAGCAGAGCATATGATTCAAGAGTGTCACGAGATAACGCTCCAGCATGTGGAGGTAATTAAGGGGGTCACAAAATGGAAAAAGCTGGGTACGATTGAGAGCATAGAAATGAGGAAAATACCCTTAGATTTAAGGCTAAATGATGATTTAGGGAATAATAACTCTAAGCTTTTAGATTTTATTGTAAAGTACTCGTAATTATAATGTAATTAAGCACTGTATTGCATAATTTAATCATCCGAAAAACCCGAAGATAGAACTTAAATGCAAATAATATATAAGGTAGGCTGTCCGGTGAAAAACTCATTGCACTGAAGAAGACTGCATGTAGCAGTCGAAATGCGCATATACATAAAAAAAAAATAAATAAATAAAAAAATACAGTGAAAAAGGAAACCATTTTTTTATATTCTTTTTGAAATTATACTCGAATATTAAACTTATCTCCAGTTATTTAAAATATCAAATACAATCAAATTACAACCACAACCAGCGTAGCAATAATGAAGTGCAATAAAAACACGAAGGAAAACCACAAATTATTTAGTAATTGCCATATAGCCACTGAAATCTTGAATGCTCCATCTCAGCTGGACCAGCTCGAGCAAATGAGTATCTCCATTGAAACCGTTGATACTGTGGGCTCAAATTTGGAGGATTTTCTATCTTTCTCCTAGTCGCCAACATTTATCTACGATATATCATCGGGGCGCCATAAGATTCAAAAATACTCCGATTCATGTCCAAAAAGACATCTCGAGGAATGAAGCCAGTGGTAAGACAATCCTCAAAGTATCCGCCATTAGGTTGGAACCGCTGTAGTAATTGAGCAGTTGCTTAGGCAAACAGTTCGAAAAACCAACATAATGCTGATTCAATTTTAATTGTACATTTAAAAAAAAAATATATTTAAATTTATAATTAAAAATCGGGCACGGTAGCCCCCTTGTAACGCAACTTACCAACGAATGGCATTATCTAGCAATGCAAACTACAGTTGATGGATGAAAGAGTCGCGAAGAAACTTTTGTGAGGAGACGACGAATCTTGGGTGATATAATTGTGTGTGGGTAAATAAGGAGGAAATTGCCAAGCAAACGGCGAGTGAACTTCGGCCGAGTGTCGTGGAATTTCAATTGTCGCAGGTATTTTGGTTTTTAATCGCAAACGTAGTTTACCTAGTCCGCCATTTGTCGGCGAGGAAAATTGTGCGGAAGGTGCGAGAACGTTGCCTTTTACCAAATAGTTCGCATAACCTTTTCTTCTTACTCCCCTTCCACGTTATTTGAACTGTCGCCTCACAGCGAGAAAAATTTAATTTGTGTTGTGCACGGGAGTGACGTTTTCGTACGGTGAAATTTCAATTTGTTCCCGATTCAGGCGGATCACCCAGGAAATTTTCTCATTGCCGAGAAAATATTAGCAAGTCCAAAAGCAATTCTTAGGTTTTATTAACCAGAACAAACTTCCATTGCTGCGCAGGTAGACGACACAGACATGGATAAATCGCCAGGCACGCATCCACTCAAAAAGTGCACTTTGCCAACTCCAGTCCGCCTTAAAGGCATCGCTAGCGGCACAGAAGAGGTTGTAGCAGTGTGAGTGTAAGGAATACAATCGGAACGTAAACCATACATTAGCGGGCTCCGCGGCTGCTTTAAATGACAGGAGTTGGCCATTGCTAACCACATCGGATACCCGTGATTGCGCACCCACCACCAACGATAACATTCAGTGTCGCTCCACTAGCAACGCATCTTTGATCATAGTATACTCAACTAGTAACCACACTCCATCAACCCTCCGGAAAAATCCGAACACAAGCCGAACAGCGAGCCATAAATCTTCGGTAGCAGGTAGATGGTAAACGCTGATGTGAGGAATGGTGCGAATATAAACATATGCCTCGATGAGAGATTTCAGGGCTACCAGAGCTAAAAAATCAATAACATTGCAGAAAAGCAAATTCGTTCCATGCAATCTTTTAGTTTCTTATTAGGAACTGGCAGCACTCTTATGTTCTGAAATGCGTAAAAGAACACGTGCGTTGGAAATTTTATTTGCATTTTGCTCTGTTTCTTGAGCGCGCCAAACATGGGATCAGCTGTCACGCCCCGGATCAGCTGACGTGCCCCTGGGAAAATTCAAAAAGTGTGCAACACAGGGTAAATGAAAGGTGTGGCTACGAGTTGAATATACTATGTCTTTGATAGTAGCCATGTTTTCGCTTTATAACAATGCGTGAGTGAATCCACTTTTAACTTATACAGGCACAATATCATGTCCAAAGTGGGTGTTTTGCCAAATAACGGGCGGCATGACTCACAATAAATTGATTTGGGAAAGACCAAATGCGTGCAGATTTTGGCCCCTAAAAGTAATTTATTACAAGGAGCAGCCCATTTGCAAAGAAAATTGCTTGAACCCGTAATATTCCGGGAAAGTAATTGTCTTGTGGCCGTGTTTACATGAGGAAAAGGTGGGAAAGAGATAGAAGAGAGGATTTTGTTACGATTTATGACGTTAAGTAAAGAGAAAAGTGCAGTGGAAGATTAAAAGAGCGGAATCATAGACGTGTACCTCCATGTCAGTTTGTGCATATAAGATAGCACAACATTCCGCCAAAAGTTCACAGAGAACTCAAATAAGTCGAAATAAACATTTGTAATACACCAGCTGAGAATTAAGATAGCAGCCTAAAAGATGATAAAGAATCAATTTTAGAACAAGACAAACCGCAAAAAATTGAACAGTCTTTTGCTACGATTTGATATTCTGATTGAGGCAATTGTGTATTGCATTGTTGCATTTCTTCATAATTTTAATTTATAACTGGTGTCAACCTTCAGCTTTCAAAGATGCTTAGGAATACACTGCTCAAATATTATGTTTAGAGGTTTTTCCCCTTTTGTTGCTGAGACAATTGTCTACACAAGCCGTACCGGCTTGTGCTAAAATTACATATAGCATGAAGTTTCAAGGTAGTGGATGTTTGAAAACTCCCGACGGAATGAAGAAACCAATTTTATGCAATCCTTTTAATATTAAACTAAGCTAACAGGAATCGCCGGACATTTTCCAGTGAGATATTATTACAACATGAGAGATAAGCAACACTGCTGAAATTAAAAACTCGTGTAGAAAACAATTGAGATCATTTCAAGTGTAAGACTGATGAACCGGCTCGCAAATATTTTGCACGCGTTCAAGAATTAATGCTTCGTCATTTGAGAGTGTAAAGGAAATAAGGGCCTATAGAAAGTTGAAATTGTAACTCAATCGTTGGGAAGACAAGCACCCATC
This sequence comes from Odontomyia ornata, assembly GCA_963969285.1. Taxonomy (NCBI): domain Eukaryota; kingdom Metazoa; phylum Arthropoda; class Insecta; order Diptera; family Stratiomyidae; genus Odontomyia; species Odontomyia ornata. The sequence goes on from OZ017738.1 coordinate 446,708,863, forward strand.
CTTAGAATTCAAATTGAACCAGAACAAGTCAATCGAAAAATAAATACTGAAAGGTCACTATCGGCTGCCCTAATCAAAATTAGAAGGAAACAGTCAAACATACAAACAGCAATGAACACCGCTTATACTTTTTCTAAATATTAAAAATAAAGAAAATACCTTCGCGTGATATGGTTCGTGGCCACTGCCTCACTGTCTTTGAAATTAAGTTAAAAGAGTTTATTTACTAAAAATGCACAATTATTAATTTAACTATTTCACAACTTATCTATCAATTTTTACTTCAACAGTCTTATCACTTCACAATCAATATCGCTCTTAATTTGCACTCCACACTATCGCAGTTTTACTATATTGTGGTTGTAATAATCCCCCCATTCATTCAGCTCGGCTTTATATGGGGTCTCTAGTCATTCAATTCATATCTCGTACATTAGCGAACTACCTGGAGTATTCTGTGGGTGCGGTGACATCACTTGCAGATGTTATTGTGGTTTCGAATACATTCATTTTGTTGATCATGAGGTTCTTAATGGTTGTGAAAATAATTGCGACAGTAGCTCGCAGAATTATTTGTACATGTAACAATACTTAAATATAAAGTCAAAGTCAAAAGCGCTTTATTTAATACTAATCGTTATAAATTTTAAAAGAATATAAAGCAAATTCCAAACAATAACAATCAAAAAAACTTAATGGCCCAAATGGCTCTCTAAATTTATACGTTATCATTCACTCATTTCATCAAAAAAACTATAGCAAATTCAATTAATTACGATTATTACATATTTTTAAAATTTAATTGAAAAAGGAGAAAAAACCAACCAACACTATCCTAAAATTATTTATAATTAAGACACAACAGTGAAACTTTGATCCTACACCTAATTTGTTGTAACTTATTTCTAATAAAATACGATCAAAAACTTTATCTTATACTAAAAAAATTCTGTAACAATGTCCCTAACCTAAGTGTTTAATCTTATCTCTAACGGAATATAGTAAACATTACATATACCTAACCTATACCTAATTTTTAACAAAAATAAACAACAACACTAAATGCAGCAATAATGAGCTGAAACTCAAAAAAACGAAATAACGAAAAACACCAGAACTGAAAAATAAACACGAATAATTTAGACATTGTCATTCAGCCACCAATACCTGGATTGCGCCGTCTCAACTCGATCAGCTTCAACGAATCTAGCAAATGAGTATCTCCATTGGAATTGTTGGTCTCGTGAACTCAAGTTCGGAGGATATTTTATCTTCTTATCGGTGGCCCGTCGATATATGTGGTGTATGACTGGGACGCCGTCAGAATCAAAAACATATCGGTTCATGTCCAAATACACGAATGCTTCTGGAGGAATGAAGCCAGTAGCAAGGCAAGTCGCTATATACCCGTTTGTAGGGTGGAACGGCTGTGAAACCCAAGGGTTTTCACTCACAGTCACAGATCTTGCGATATGATTCCGAAGAAGTTTCAATATGAAAATATCGAGTCTAGTCACTTCAGCAGTTTGATAAATTCTTCAAAGTCAAAGTCAAAAGCGCTTTATTTAATACTCATCGTTATAAATTTTAAAAGAATATAAAGCAAATTCCAAACAATAACAATCAAAAAACTTAATGGCCCAAATGGCTCTCTAAATCTGTACGTTATCATTGACTCATTTCATCAAAAAAACTATATCAAATTCAATTAATTACGATTATTACATATTTTGAAAATTTAATTGGAAAAAGGAGAAAAAACCAACCAACACTATCCTAAAATTATTTATAATTAAAACACAACAGTGAAACTTTGATCCTACACCTAATATGTTGTAACTTATTTCTAATAAAATACAATCAAAAAACTTTATCTTATACTAAAAAAATTCTGTAACAATGTTCCTAACCTAAGTGTTTAATCTTATCTCTAACGGAATATAGTAAACATTACATATACCTAACCTATACCTAATTTTTAAACAAAAAAAAATAACAACACTAAACGTAGCAATAATGAGCTGAAACTCAAAAACTAAATAACGAAAAACACCAAAACTGAAAATAAACACGAATAATTTAGACATTGTCATTCAGCCACCAATACCTGGATTGCGCCGTCTCAACTCGATCAGCTTCAACGAATCTAGCAAATGAGTACCTCCATTGAAATTGTTGGTCTCGTGAACTCAAATTCGGAGGATATTTTATCTTCTTATCGGTGGCCCGTCGGTATATGTGATATATGACTGGGACGCCGTCAGAATCAAAAACATATCCATTCATGTCCAAATACACGAATGCTTCTCGAGGAATGAAGCCAGTAGCGAGGCAAGTCGCTATATACCCGTCTGTAGGGTGGAACGGCTGTGAAATCCAAGGGTTTTCACTCACAGTCACAGATCTTGCGATATGATTCCGAAGAAGTTTCAATATGAAGATATCGACCCTCGTCACTTCAGCAGTTTGATAAATTCTTCTATTCGATATATAATGTTTCCAATCCGTCTCAGGCTTTCTGTACAAACCAGTACATGCACGAAGACATTTCCTTTCGAAAACTCTTAATTTTTCCATAGTACTAGCACTCTGGTTGTACCAGATCTGACATCCATATGTCAAAACTGGTCTAACCAGTGTCTTGTAACAGATAATTTTGACCTTTTGGTCAATGTATCTGGAATGAAAGAGCCTTCGAAGGGCCATGACTACTTTGAGTGCCTTACTGAGCATGATTTTCACATGTTCAGTATAGTACAGATACTGATCCAGATAAACACCGAGGTATCGAACACAGGATTTATGTGGAACCCGTTCAAGACTACCCTCACCAGCCATGATGTGGAAATCTTTCCAATTACGTTTCAGGTCTTGACTGACCCCCCGCAGCGTTGTCCGAAATAAGATTGTTTCACACTTCTGCACATGATTGTACATCATTGAACATTTTTTGGAGATTGCTCTGAACTATTGTAGCTTTTCGGTCTGCCGTATAGATGATCAGATCATCAGCAAACGCTACCAATGATCGCGTTGGCGAGACGTTAAAATCAAAGCCGTTCAATAGCTTGCGAACGAAGATTGAAAAGAGCAGAGGCGCAGTAACTGTTCCCTGCTGTAGACCATTCAAGACCTTGAACTCGCGCATTGTTGTCAGATTTCCATCAGTTACAACAAACGATTTCCCGTATAACATATTGCACATCATGGCGACAAGGTGTCTGGGGAACTTGTCCTGAAGGAGTTTAAAAACTAGTCCATCTAACCACACCGTATCGAAGGCTTTCTCCATATCAATGAGACATGCTCCAACACATTGTCTATCATTTAGTTTCCAACAGATGTCTGAGGTTACTTTCGTTATTGCATGTGTGGTCGAATGCCTGGCACGAAAACCAAATTGGCAATTCGGCATCAACTCATTTTCCTCAATGTGGGCGTTTAATGCTCTGTTGAGTATCACTTCAAACACCTTGCTGATGTTAGGCAGCAAGCTGATTGGGCGATAGCTTTTAGGGCATGAAGATTCTTTTCCTTTCTTCAAGATCGGAAATACCTTAGCCTTTTTCCACTCATTTGGGAAATATGAATTGCTCAACATGTTGTTGAACAATATGCAATAGTTCCTAAAAGCAACCTCAGGCAAATGTCGGAGAACTACATTTGGAATACCATCAGTACCACATGATTTCTTGTTGTTTATCTTGCGAAATATGAAACACAAGTCTTCATAGCTGACAAAATAATCAATAAGATTCAAGCTCGGTATGAGGTCAGATGTTAATGTTTCATTGAAATGAAGAATTGATTGGCCGTTCAGGCTTGATTTGAAGTCGGCAACTTTTGCTTCAACGACCTCTGAAAAAATGTCGTTCCCTCTCTCAGGGTTTGGTAGATGAACCAATTCGAAATGTGTTCCAATCAGGGCAAGTTTATCCAATCCTTCACAAATAATCCTGTTTCCATTTCTATCCGGAGTCGTACTATCAATTTCGATACCAGCCCTATCGAGAAGACTTATCTCATCACTAGTGACTTCAAGATTCGATACCTTCACTCGAGACTTCTTGCGGAATATACTATTCACTTTCGCAAACACGCCATCTGGGTCCTGTGGGCTAATACCCCTCAATTTTTCCGCCCATTGATTGCTGACCTCACTCCTGAAGTATGACCGGATTAAGTTCCGGACATTCTTCAGATGTAATTTCAACAAAGCCAACGAGGGATGGTTGTAATCCAAAAATCGTCGATAAATATTGTTGACGCGTGTGAGAAGAAGGCTTTTCAATCTTTTCAACCTTGCGATGGTTGGTGTTTCATATCCTTCCATATTGTTTCGATGTTTAATCTTGGGAACTACTTTCTCAATCGTTTCCAACGTCAGCTTCTCTAGCTTCGACAAATAGACATCTATTTCATCGTTAGTTAGATTCCTGTCATTAGGAACCATTGAGCAAGAGTTGCCACCATCAGAAGGGGGACATTGCTTCTGGTACTCTCGATTAAACTTCTTTTGAAACTTTCCCCAGTCTGTTTTTTTGAAGTTCAACCGATGATTTTCGTGTTGAACTGGAATGAGGAAGAAATCATCCCTGTGATGATTGATTTCCATTACGTTTGCGTTATGGTCGCTATCATAAGGAAGCACCTGCAGTTTCCGTTGAGGACTATTAAAGCTGAATTCAAGTCTTGCGTCAGCAATGCAAAGGTCCAAATATGAATTTGTCCTAGGGTATGTTGGGAACTCCGACCCATATAGATTGCACCTGTCTTCAATTTGGTTCTCTGTTATCCATTATTTCAGGAATACACCTCTTGGATTATTGGTGGCGTTCAGCCATGATGTATGCTTGGCGTTCAGGTCACCAGCAAGAATATAATAGTTATGCAGCCTGTTCAATTCGAGTATTTCGAACAAGGAATTGAGTTCCTCCTTGAGCTTGAGAACAGTTCCACCAGTTGCATAGGCAGAGATAACGAAGAGGTTATCCCCACCTGGCAGTGAGATTTTGATAACGGACACTTCAAGAGATTCAAAGCTTTTGAATTCAACTTTTTCAATATTTTGGAAGCGATAGGGTCTTCGAACCAATATCCCGGTGCCACCTCCCCCATCACCTGTTACCCTATCGTTTCTTACGAACTCAAAATCCTTGAATCCCATGGAGTGCCATGAACTGAGGTGGGTTTCGGTGAGAAGCAGGATGTCAGGCTTTTGTCTGGCAATGAATTCAAGGAGATAATCACGCCGATGTAAAGTAACAATGGAGTTGACGTTGATCGAGATGAGACGAATCCTATCCATGGTAATCTGACATCCATATGTCAAAACTGGTCTAACCAGTGTCTTGTAACAGATAATTTTGACCTTTTGATCAATATATCTGGAATGAAAGAGCTTTCGAAGGGCCATGACTACTTTAAGTGCCTTACTGAGCATGGTTTTCACATGTTCAGTATAGTACAGATACTGATCAAGATAAACACCGAGGTATCGAACACAGGATTTCCAATTACGTTTCAGGTCTTGACTGACCCCCTGCAGCGTTGTCCGAACAAGATTGTTTCACAGTTCTGCGCATTGATTTTCATTCGCCAATTGTCAGTGTACAGCTGTACATCATTGAACATTTTTTGGAGATTGCTCTGAACTATTGTAGCTTTCGACCTGCCGTATAGATGATCAGATCATCAGCAAACGCTACCAATGATTGCGTTCACGAGACGTTAAAATCAAAGCCGTTCAATAGCTTGCGAATGAAGATTGAAAAGAGCAGAGGCGCAGTAACTGTTCCCTGCTGTAGACCATTCAAGACCTTGAACTCGCGCATTGTTGTCAGATTTCCATCAGTTACAACAAACGATTTCCCGTATAACATATTACACTCGTTGCGTGTAGACGTGTTTTTAATCGCTCCTGTCATTAATTTTAAAAATTAATTAATTTTTCACAAAAGTCAGTTTCAAAATATTGAAATAATTTTTTACGAGCCAGTCAAAAGCAAGTTTTGATATTATTGGGGAAGAATTTATCGTCGAAGGCATCGACCAACCGTACCCATAAACCAAGAAAAGGCCAAACCAAAGACAACTCGGGACTGCTGTATGGAGGAGCCCGACGGCTTCCCTCCGTTGGGGGGCCCCGGGGAAAGTGACGGTGTGAAATTGGCAAGTGTGAACAAGCGGAGACACACGAGCACCCAGGATACCGCAGATGCCGGTCGTAAAATATAAGTGCTCGAGGATAGACAGGAGGTGTGTCGCCTTCGAAGTGAAATCGAAGAGCTAAAGGCAAGAATTCAAACGTATGAAGAAATGTTTAAGACGGCAAAAAAAGTTCAAGAGAGTGGTCCGATACGAAAAATCGAAAAACAGAAGAAAGCTGCAACTCCAATAATAACTGAAGAGGTTTTAAATGCTGGTGGCACCAACGAAAGCCAGAACTACTTTGCGGCGCTGGATGGACTCCAACAGGACATCGAGGTAGACGAAGGTAATAAAGACGATAATTTTATCTTATATTTAAAAAATAAAAATAATGAAAGTAGAAATAGGGAGAAGAAACCAGCCCGTAGTTCTGCTGGTCCTCCTCAAAAAGTAGCCAAGAATACCGAGAAAGTTCCGCCAATTAATGTCTTCGGTCAAAGCGGAAAAGACATGGTTCGGCTGTTGGCAGCCGAAAACAAATTGACAAATTTCGAAATCAAACGAATAAATTCTGAAAAGCTGTCAATTAGAACGAAATCACTGGTTGATTTCAAATCAGCGAAAGATGTTTTGAATTCTGGGGAGGTTCCGCACTTCACCTATACCCCCAAAAGCAAGAAGAACCAGACGTTCTTGCTGAAGGGCTTGGACTGCGGAGAAGATACCGTCGATCTTCTTCAGGTTCTCAAGGAAACAGCACCACAAATCGAGTTTATCTCAGTGAAAACATTCGCGACAAGAAGGTCGACGGTAGAAAAAAAAAACTTACCACTTTATTTGGTACAAATAACAAATAAGAGCAGTCCAAGCGCTCTTCAGCAAATCAGGTATTTAAATTTCCGAGTGGTGAGGTGGGAACACCTTCAGAAGCGAGAAATCAACCAGTGCTATCGCTGCCAACGATTTGGGCATTCGGCTGCCAACTGCGCCATGCATTACCGATGCGTTAAATGCAAAGACGTGCATGCTCCCGGTGAGTGCAAATTGGCTCAGACGGAGCCAAAAGAGAAGTTATATTGTGTGAACTGCGGTGTTTTTGGTCACCCGGCATCATATCGAGGATGCTCCCGATATCAGGATGCAAGATTGAAATCTGCCCCAAAGCAAACACAAATACACCGCAGTGTCTTAGCTCCGAACTTCGTCAAGCCCGGAGTATCATTTGCACTCGCCGCTAGAGGACCAGCAGAAAATGCGGAAAATAGTGTAAATAATGTAAGTGGCAATAATGAGCTGCTTCTTAAAATTTATCAGCAACTAAATTCCTTATCGGAGCGAATCGATAAACAAGATTCGAAAATTAACATTGTTTTTCAGCGTTTAGGACTTTCAAATGCCTCAAAATAAGTTGTCATCCAGCCACATTCCCACGGATAGGATTCGTCTCATCTCGATCAACGTCAACTCCATTGTTACTTTACATCGGCGTGATTATCTCCTTGAATTCATTGCCAGACAAAAGCCTGACATCGTGCTTCTAACCGAAACCCACCTCAATTCATGGCACTCCATGACATTCAAGGATTTTGAATTCGTAAGAAACGATAGGGTAATAGGTGATGGGGGAGGTGGCACCGAGATATTGGTACGAAGACCCTATCGTTTCCAAAATATTGAAAAAGTCGAATTCAAAAGCTTTGAATCTCTTGAAGTGTCCGTTATCAAAATCTCACTGCCAGGTGGGGATAACCTCATCGTTATCTCTGCCTATGCAACTGGTGGAACTGTTCTCAAGCTCAAGGAGGAACTCAATTCCTTGTTTGAAATACTCGAATTGAACAGGCTGCATAGCTATTATATTCTTGCTGGTGACCTGAACGCCAAGCATACATCATGGCTGAACGCCACCAATAATCCAAGAGGTGTATTCCTGAAATAATGGATAACAGAGAACCAAATTGAATACAGGTGCAATCTTTATGGGTCGGAGTTCCCAACATACCCTAGGACAAATTCATATTTGGACCTTTGCATTGCTGACGCAAGACTCGAATTCAACTTTAATAGTCCTCAACGGAAACTGCAGGTGCTTCCTTATGATAGCGACCATAACGCAAACGTAATGGAAATCAATCATCACAGGGATGATTTCTTCCTCATTCCAGTTCAACACGAAAATCATCGGTTGAACTTCAAAAAAACAGACTGGGGAAAGTTTCAAAAGAAGTTTAATCGCGAGTACCAGAAGCAATGTCCCCCTTCTGATGGTGGCAACTCTTGCTCAATGGTTCCGAATGACAGGAATCTAACTAACGATGAAATAGATGTCTATTTGTCGAAGTTAGAGAAGCTGACGTTGGAAACGATTGAGAAAGTAGTTCCCAAGATTAAACTTCGAAACAATATGGCAGGATATGAAACACCAACCATCGCAAGGTTGAAAAGATTGAAAAGCCTTCTTCTCACACGCGTCAACAATATTTATCGACGATTTTTGGATTACAACCATCCCTCGTTGGCTTTGTTGAAATTACATCTGAAGAATGTCCGGAACTTAATCCGGTCATACTTCAGGAGTGAGGTCAGCAATCAATGGGCGGAAAAATTGAGGGATATTAGCCCACAGGACACAGACGGCGTGTTCGCGAAAGTGAATAGCATATTCCACAAGAAGTCTCGAGTGAAGGTATCGAATCTTGAAGTCACTAGTGATGAGATAAATCTTCTCGATAGGGCTGGTATCGAAATTGATAGTACGACTCCGGATAGAAATGGAAACAGGATTATTTGTGAAGGATTGGATAAACTTGCCCTGATTGGAACACATTTTGAATTGGTTCATCTACCAAACCCTCAGAGAGGGAACGAAATTTTTTCAGAGGTCGTTGAAGCAAAAGTTTCCGACTTCAAATCAAGCCTGAACGGCCAATCAATTCTTCATTTCAATGAAACATTAACATCTGACTTCATACCGAGCTTGAATCTTATTGATTATTTTGTCAGCTATGAAGACTTGTGTTTCATATTTCGCAAGATAAACAACAAGAAATCATGTGGTACTGATGGTATTCCAAATGTAGTTCTCCGACATTTGCCTGAGGTTGCTATTAGGAACTATTGCATATTGTTCAACAACATGTTGAGCAATTCATATTTCCCAAATGAGTGGAAAAAGGCTAAGGTATTTCCGATCTTGAAGAAAGGGAAAGAATCTTCATGCCCCAAAAGCTATCGCCCAGTTACCTTGCTGCCTAACATCAGCAAGGTGTTTGAAGTGATACTCAACAGAGCATTAAACGCCCACATTGAGGAAAATGAGTTGATGCCGAATTGCCAATTTGGTTTTCGTGCCAGACATTCGACCACACATGCAATAACGAAAGTAACCTCAGACATCTGTTGGAAACTAAATGATAGACAATGTGTTGGAGCATGTCTTATTGATATGGAGAAAGCCTTTGATACGGTATGGTTAGATGGACTTATTTTTAAACTCCTTCAGGACAAGTTCCCCAGACACCTTGTCGCCATGATGTGCAATATGTTATACGGGAAATCGTTTGTTGTAACTGATGGAAATCTGACAACAATGCGCGAGTTCAAGGTCTTGAATGGTCTACAGCAGGGAACAGTTACTGCGCCTCTGCTCTTTTCAATCTTCATTCGCAAGCTATTGAACGGCTTTGATTTTAACGTCTCGCCAATGCGATCATTGGTAGCGTTTGCTGATGATCTGATCATCTATACGGCAGACCGAAAAGCTACAATAGTTCAGAGCAATCTCCAAAAAATGTTCAATGATGTACAGCTGTACACTGACAATTGGCGAATTAAAATCAATGCGCAAAAGTGTGAAACAATCTTGTTTCGGACAACGCTGCAGGGGGTCAGTCAAGACCTGAAACGTAATTGGAAAGATTTCCACATCATGGCTGGTGAGGGTAGTCTTGAACGGGTTCCACATAAATCCTGTGTTCGATACCTCGGTGTTTATCTCGATCAGTATCTGTACTATACTGAACATGTGAAAATCATGCTCAGTAAGGCACTTAAAGTAGTCATGGCCCTTCGAAAGCTCTTTCATTCCAGATACATTGATCAAAAGGTCAAAGTTATCTGTTACAAGACACTGGTTAGACCAGTTTTGACATATGGATGTCAGATCTGGTACAACCAGAGTGCTAGTACTATGGAAAAATTAAGAGTTTTCGAAAGGAAATGTCTTCGTACATGTACTGGTTTGTACAGAAAGCCTGAGACGGATTGGAAACATTATATATCGAATAGAAGAATTTATCAAACTGCTGAAGTGACTAGACTCGATATTTTCATATTGAAACTTCTTCGGAATCATATCGCAAGATCTGTGACTGTGAGTGAAAACCCTTGGATTTCACTGCCGTTCCACCCTACAGACGGGTATATTGCGACTTACCTCGCTACTGGCTTCATTCCTCCAGAAGCATTCGTGTATTTGGACATGAATCGATATGTTTTTGATTCAGACGGCGTCTCAGTCATATATCACATATATCGACGGGCCACCGATAAGAAGATAAAATATCCTCCTAATTTGAGTTCACGAGACCAACAGTTCCAATGGAGGTACTCATTTGCTAGATTCGTTGAAGCTGATCGAGTTGAGACGGGGCAATCTAGGTATTGGTGGCTGAATGACAATGTCTAAATTATTCGTGTATATTTTCAGTTTTGGTGTTTTTCGTTATTTAGTTTTTGAGTTTCAGCTCATTATTGCTACATTTAGTGTTGTTGTTTATTTTTGTTAAAAACTAGGTATAGGTTAGGTTTATATTATGTTTATTATATTAGGTTAGAGATAAGGTAAAACGCTTAGGTTAGGAACATTGTTATAGATTTTTTTAAGTATAAGATAAAGTTTTTGATTGCATTTATTAGAATTAAGTTAAAACATATTAGGTGTAGGATCAAAGTTCACTGTAGTGTTAAGATTATAAATAATTTTAGAATAGTGTTGGTAGGGTTTTTCTCCTTTTTCCAATTAAATTTAAAAAATATGTAATAATCTTCATTGATTTGAATTTGCTATAGTTTTTTTTTTTTTTAAATGTGTAATGGTAACGTACAAATTTAGAGAGCCATTTGGGCCATTAAGTTTTTTATTGTTATTGTTTGGAATTTGCTTTATATTCTTTTAAAATTTATAACGATTAGTATTAAATAAAGCGCTTTTGATTGATTGATTGATTGGCGACAAGGTGTCTGGGGAACTTGTCCTGAAGGAGTTTAAAAACTAGTCCATCTAACCATACCGTGTCAAAGGCTTTCTCCATATCAATGAGACATGCTCCAACACATAGTCTATCATTTAGTTTCCAACAGATGTCTGAGGTTACTTTCGTTATTGCATGTGTGGTCGAATGCCTGGCACGAAAACCAAATTGGCTATTCGGCATCAACTCATTTTCTTCAATGTGGGCGTTTAATGCTCTGTTGAGTATCACTTCAAACACCTTGCTGATGTTAGGCAGCAAGCTGATTGGGCGATAGCTTTTGGGGCATGAAGATTCTTTTCCTTTCTTCAAGATCGGAAATACCTTAGCCTTTTTCCACTCATTTGGGAAATATGAATTGCTCAACATGTTGTTGAACAATATGCAATAGTTCCCAATAGCAACCTCAGGCAAATGTCGGAGAACTACATTTTAAATGCCATCAGTACCACATGATTTCTTGTTGTTTATCTTGCGAAATATGAAACACAAGTCTTCATAGCTGACAAAATAATCAATAAGATTCAAGCTCGGTATGAGGTCAGATGTTAATGTTTCATTGAAATGAAGAATTGATTGGCCGTTCAGGCTTGATTTGAAGTCGGCAACTTTTGCTTCAACGACCTCTGAAAAAATTTCGTTCCCTCTCTGAGGGTTTGGTAGATGAACCAATTCAAAATGTGTTCCAATCAGGGCAAGTTTATCCAATCCTTCACAAATAATCCTGTTTCCATTTCTATCCGGAGTCGTACTATCAATTTCGATACCAGCCCTATCGAGAAGATTTATCTCATCACTATTGACTTCAAGATTCGATACCTTCACTCGAGACTTCTTGCGGAATATGCTATTCACTTTCGCGAACACGCCGTCTGTGTCCTGTGGGCTAATATCCCTCAATTTTTCCGCCCATTGATTGCTGACCTCACCTTGAAGTATGACCGGATTAAGTTCCGGAAATTCTTCAGATGTAATTTCAACAAAGACAACAAGGGATGGTTGTAATCCAAAAATCGTCGATAAATATTGTTGACGCGTGTGAGAAGGAGGCTTTTCAATCTTTTCAACCTTGCGATGGTTGGTGTTTCATATCCTGCCATATTGTTTCGAAGTTTAATCTTTGGAACTACTTTCTCAATCGTTTCCAACGTCAGCTTCTCTAATTTCGACAAATAGACATCTATTTCATCGTTAGTTAGATTCCTGTCATTAGGAACCATTGAGCAAGAGTTGCCACCATCAGAAGGGGGACATTGCTTCTGGTACTCGCGATTAAACTTCTTTTGAAACTTTCCCCAGTCTGTGTTTTTGAAATTCAACCGATGATTTTCATGTTGAACTGGAATGAGGAAGAAATCATCCCTGTGATGATTGATTTACATTACGATTGCGTTATGGTCACTATCATAAGGAAGCACCTGTAGTTTCCGTTGAGGACTATTAAAGCCGAATTCAAGTCTTGCGTCAGCAATGCAAATGTGCAAATATGAATTTGTCCTAGGGTATGTTGGGAACTCCGACCCATAAAGATTGCACCTGTATTCAATTTGGTTCTCTGTTATCCACGATTTCAGGAATACACCTCTTGGATTATTGGTGGCGTTCAGCCATGATGTATGCTTGGCGTTCAGGTCACCAGCAAGAATATAATAGCTATGCAGCCTGTTCAATTCGAGTATTTCGAACAAGGAATTGAGCTCCTCCTTGAGCTTGAGAACAGTTCCACCAGTTGCATAGGCAGAGATAACGAAGAGGTTATCCCCACCTGGCAGTGAGATTTTGATAACGGACACTTCAAGAGATTCAAAGCTTTTGAATTCGACTTTTTCAATATTTTGGAAACAAGAGGGTCTTCGAACCAATATCCCGGTGCCACCTCCCCCATCACCTGTCACCCTATCGTTTCTTACGAACTCAAAATCCTTGAATCTCACGGAGTGCCATGAATTGAGGTGGGTTTCGGTGAGAAGCACGATGTCAGGCTTTTGTCTGGCAATGAATTCAAGGAGATAATCACGCCGATGTAAAGTAACAATGGAGTTGACGTTGATCGAGATGAGACGAATCCTATCCGTGGGAATGTGGCTGGATGACAACTTATTTTGAGGCATTTGAAAGTCCTAAAAGCTGAAAAACAATGTTAATTTTCGAATCTTGTTTATCGATTCGCTCCAATAAGGAATTTAATTGCTGATAATTTTTAAGGAGCAGCTCATTATTGCCACTTACATTATATATTTTATTTACATTGTCTGCTGGTCCTCTGGCAGCAAGTGCAAATGACACCCCGGGCTTGACGAAGTTGATAGGTATCACACTGCGGTCTGCTTGACTTTGTTTTGGAGTGACTTTAACCTTTGCATCTTGAAACCGGGGGCATCCTCGATATGATGCTGGATGACCAAAGGCACCGCCGTTCACACAATATAGTTTTTCTTTTGGCTCCGCCTGAGCCAATTTGCACTCGTCGGGAGCATGAATGTCTTTGCATGTAACACACCTATATTTCATGGCCCAATTGGCAGCCGAATGCCCGAATCTTTGACACCTGTAGCACTGGTTGACCTCACTTTTCTGGAGGCGCTCCCACCTCACCACGCGGAAGTTCAAGTACCGTATTTTCTGCAGGGCACTCGAACTGCTTTTGCTGGAAATCTGGACGAAATAGTGAGGCAAGTTATTGCGCTCCACAATCGTTCTTCTCGTTGCAAAGTTTTTGACTGTAATAAATTGTATTTCTGGTGCAACTTCTTGGAGCACCTGAAGGAGATCGACTGTGTCCTCACCACAGTCCAGACGCTTCAATAAAAAGGTTTGGTTCTTTTCGCTTTTCGGAGTGTACGTGAAATGCGGAACTTCTTCAGAATTTAAGGCACTTTTTGTTGCCTGGAAATCAACCAGCGACTTAGTCCTTATTGTCAACTTATCGGCATTGACTCTTTTTATCTGAAAATCTTTTAGCTTATTTTCGGCTGCCAAAAGCCGAACCATGTCTTTGCCCGTTTGCCCAAACACATTGATTGGTGGGACTTTTTATTTTTTTTTCATTAATGTTAACGGACGGACCAGCAGACAAACCTTTTGGTTTTTCCTCCCGATTTTTAATTTTAAGATATTCAATGAAATCATTATCTAATTTTGACGTTTTACCTGTATCCTCTTCAATGTTCATCGTTTCTTCAAGACCAGCTAGCGCTGCATAATAATTTCTGCTGTCGTTTGCGCCTCCTGCGCTGAGGACATCCTCTTGATTAGCTTCTTCCTGTGGCTTTTTAGTTTTCTTGTCTTCAGATTTTGAGTGTGGTTGTCGGCCTTTCTTGATATCTTTACCCTTGTTGAACGTTAACGTTCCAACAAGTGCTTCTAACGATTTAACTCGAAGCTTGAGTTCTTCATTTTCTTTTTCGATTTTTTCGGCTTTCTCTTTTTCTTGGATAAGCTGTTCGATTTCCAAAACCGATAGGATTGTCGGTTTTTCTGCTTTATTCTTGTGACTTCTTTTTAGTTTTTTTCGCCCGTCATCATTGGCGATGGGCATGATCCTGATTGATGGCTGAAGCCATCGGGGTCCTCCATCTCGTCGCTTTCGCAGCGAGACTAGAGGGAATGTTCTCAGATCGGGACTTCCCTTGAACGTATTTCCACTTTTGATATTTCTTCAAGAAATGAATTTCAGGTATTGATGTCTAACATTTCGGAAAAAGAGATCTTCAGATTAATTATATGTACTCGTATATAACTATATTTTACATAAAGTCAGAATTAAGTTTATGTATTCAATGTGTATAAAAGTACTGTAATATTTACGAGGGCATTGACGACTCGTTGAGATTATTATCACTCGCCTACATTGTTCCACGCATACCCGCCCCATCTACCAGCGCTCGTTGAGGAGGAGGGGTAAGTACCCTTTTTACTTGCCTTAATGTCGTTCATAAATCATAAATTAAACAACTTATTTAGAGCATACATTCAATATGTTTTAATTTTGTTTCTTTCTGGGTACTTTCTATTCTGAGGATCAAACATTTCTAGAAGAAAAGTTCATTAAATATTTCACTGTAGCAGATAAAATCAAAATTGAAATTTACCCCACGTGAGCACTCAACCTATTCTCCGTGTTTTCTTATTTTTCTCCAGAAAATCTTGAAATTTTTTAGCTTTCATTGCAAAATTTCGGGGCAGGTTATAAACCCCACCATGGCTACGACCCTGCTCATCACTTCTGATCTACGTAGTAATTTTAGTGTTTATAGCTATTCTAGCTTCGGAGAATAACTGCTGGACAAATGGACGGGGAAGCAGGTCGCAATTTCCAAAAGAGGGTTTTGCAATTTAGTGCAAAACCCTAAATAACAAAAGTTAATATGTATCCATGATTTTCTATAAATTTTTGTTTCATAAGTCGCCTATTGATTTTAACAATCAAATTAAACATTTAAAGCAGTTATATTATTGAATTTTAACTTATGTATATGTGAAACCTATTAAGCCAAATTCAATGATAATCAACAAGTCCTCCGAGAACTTCAATCAACTTCAAGGTAAACCTCAAATCAAATTTGTCTTACGCAAAGCCCTCGAAAGAGTGCGACCGAATCAATTTTCCACTTTTGGGTTCCAATCAATATCAGCTCGAGTATATTATCCCATTACAATTACTCATCTTGAAAAATGTTTCAGTAATAAAATTCCCTCCTTCCAGCGACAACAATCCGTGAGCCTTGAGTGGAAGTCAGGCTACCAGATAAAAGTCGAGTCAAGAAAAGAAAGCAAAAACGACGAAATAGCAAGGTAAGCATATCACACGTATGTTTACCTCACCAGGTGATAGCCGTCACAAGTGGTTTTTCATATCTTCTTATTTTGTACTCAATGGTCTGCGAAATTACAGCGTGACAGCCAAATAGCTTACTTTCACACATCACAGATGTATGGCACGCATATGTGGAATTCTCGCATCTGGGAGTCAACGCTCAACGCCAGCGACGGCCACGCAACACCAGCCATGAAACACGAAAACGAGCAATTCCACTACGTGCTCCGTTTTGCACAATTTTCATATGTGCTCATACGTGGCAATACAGCAGAAATGCGCCATTCATATCCGCGCAAGAATCCAATGTAATTTATCCTTGTAGCGTCCTCTTGGGTTTTCTAAGTGGAAAATGATTTGGAAATATATTTTCAGATAGGACTCTATGCAGATGCTTGGATTTCGCCATCCGACACCGAGGTGAGATTTGCTGAAAAGTCTCATAGTGCTCGTGCTCGTATGCGTGCTGAGTCAATGATAATAAACAACATTCTTGCCTTTATTTATTCGCATTTTGCGAGGAAATGTCTTCTTGGATAGCGTCGTCTTTTGCGTATTCATACGTTTGTTATTCAATGCGTAAACTGATTGTATTTCACCTCATACCATTCCTATTCAGATACTGTTTCACATCTGCCATAAAATGGCACACTTTATGCCATTCGTGGTTTTCCCAGATTTTGAATAAGCCGAGGAACGAAGATTGGATATCATTAGGAGACATGATAGGAAAAAAGACAATTTGACCACCCGCAAGATGAGCCAGTGCAACCGCTCCAATAAATTCTACCTAATTAGCCGCTCGCCATGCAAAAATTCAATTTGCTGGAAAACAACTCCTGTTTTTGCAATCACGCACTAGCACGTCAATGAGCTCAGATTTCAACAACCTTACAAGCCGCGCTGGCAAATTTTTTCAATCAACTTTGACCCCGAGGTTAACATAACGAGTGGGTGGTCAACTTGGGCTTCAGTCAAACATCGCTGTCACGACCGTGTCATTATCTTCCTCAAGACAACTCAAAGAAGGAAGCCTTAAAGTGATGGGCACGCTACCTCCCACAATGCGTCGCTTCGACTTAATGTTGATGATGATGATGATAAGGATTCTTTGCCTCCTCGTTAAAATTCACATCGGAACTAGTTGCTTGAGAATAGAATTATTTTTCTTCGGCCTCCACGCTCAGAATGATATCCAGAAAAGTTTAATTCGCGCCGTATCCCTGCATACAAAAGAAAAGACAAGAAATAGAAAAAGGAGAAGAGAAAGGATGGAACGAGGACTGTGGCTGTGCGGCTCTTTGACCGTATGTCGCGTGTTTTGCAGATGCTCACGATGCCAACCCAATTAGTAAACACAAACAAAAATATTTCTTTGGGGCGAGTCCGTTTTGCGAAAAAGAGCAGATGTTGGATGTGTAGTACCTTCTGTTATACCCTCATAATCGAATTTCCATTCAACATTTATTATTATAGTCGTTGAAATGAAGAAGTTGGCTTTTGTATTGAAATTGGGATGAAGATTGTTCCTGGAGTGTTTTTTAAGTTGTTTTCCGGCCGGAAACCATATCAGGATATTGTTATTACTGGCTTAGTCCTCGGGCTACTGTTGCAATTGATTGTATTCAAATTCATTGTCCAGGTGTTGGGAAGCCAATGCAAGGCTTCATCATTGAGAGGAAATGAGATTAAAATTATGGTTTTCGGGACTAGTGATCATTTGGATGTAGAAATCGACAGGAAATTTGTGTCTGATACTAAATTCCCGAAGAAAAAGTGAACCTACGCCTGACTACAATTCACAGTTTCATGATTGGCACGAGTTGAAGTATTTGGGTCGTGAGTAGAGATGGTATAATATATCGCAACCTGTGATTTTTTCACAGTGATTAAAAAAGAGCAATCGCAGGTTGCGATCGCATCGTAAAAATCACTGCTACAAAAATTAGCAGGCTCGGCTCATCAATTCTGCTAAGCATCGTCAAGCCATCATATACAACGATGGCTGAGCATTGAGCAGCCATCAATTCCAAACATGCACATTAAAGAGCAGTGGACGATACCAGTTCATCAAATATACTCTGAAATCAAACAAATCACAGTCTTGGAGTTGCTCTTGTTCCATTACATTATAAAGCTGTACGCTACCCACAAAAATTCTTTAGTCGGCTTAAGCAGAGATCATTCATTAGGAGTGTGAGCTGTGATCTGTGCGATATGTTTGAAATGGATCTTAGCACCACGCGGCTAGTCATGAATGATCACTGCTTGTGCCGGCTGAAGTATTTTTGTGAGTATTGTACTCCTTTATAATGTGATGGAACAAGAGCAACTCCAAGACTGTGATTTGTTTGGCTTCAGAGTATATTTGATGAATTGGTATCGTCCACTGCTCTTTAATGGCTGAGCTACAATGCACATATGCAGACATAAAGTAAATGTCAAAAAAGGTTGAACCCGAATATTTTATAAGGCATTGAGTACATTGGACATATGGATGACATACGCGACATGAAAAGTTGAAATCGAACCAACATTTTATGCCAGTATGTCAAATAGATTGTTTACTTTAAGTGACAACTATACATTGTTGTTTGCGATTTGAAAGGGTGAGTAAAATTTTATCCAGCTAGTGAGGAATAATGCAGAAAACTGTTGTTCTCATCTGTTAAGCACAATTCCACTCTAGTATTTATATCTGTGGCCACAAATCAAAGTAGCTTAAGTCGAAATATCACATTTTTCAGTACAATACTTTGAAAATTGCGATCGTTGTGTGAAAAAATCTGATCAAGTTTACTTTGGTAATTTAAGGAATAATAATCTTGTCCGCAACTATCAATTTTATGATAAACTCGTTTTAGAAAATTTTACATCCTGGAGGTGAAAAAAGCAGTAACTTTAAACTTGGGCTATTTTATTAAATTCATAACAATTCGTTTCAAAGTCTTAACTGACTTAAGCCATGTAATTATACTGAATTTATCACTATGTCTACACTTAAGTTTACTTAAGATATTTAATCGTGAACGGATACACCATAATTTATTGACATAAGCCATTATGCTTTCTTTCTTTATAGATTTATTTTGAAAAACCGAACAGTACTTAAAGAAATGTTTCCAAGAAATGTGAAGATTAAATAATCAGTTCTTTTCTTCTTCTTCTGTTAGGTCTGGGTGCTGGTCCGGCATATTTTCTGTACGAAGATTTTTGTAAAAGCTGTGATAACATTGGTCTATTAATGGAAGCATATCTTCCCTTTTTTTATGTGAGCTAATAGCTACATCTTCTGTGTAAGCCTTTTTAATATCAGCTAGTGCAACTGAATTTATTCCGCGACGCCTCACATTTATAAGTTTAAACTCCTCATTTTCGTCCAATGAATTTAAAAAAAAATTTAAAACAAATTCTTTCAAAAATCTCAATCACTTTATATTTTGCCAATTAAAAATACTTCCATCTCTTGCTACTTTACGCCATGTAAATTTTTGTTTTAAAGCTAGAGATAAGTTCATGAACTCTTCCTGTGACGTTTCTTTCACCTTAAATTTATTTTTAACCCCAACAGATCGAACAAATTGGTACCAGTCACGAGGATGGTGAATTTGAATTGACGTTTTTTTTCTTTTTCTCTCAATTACGGAATGGTCAACATCACATTCCATGTATGTCCTGGTACCAAAAACTTCTGATCAACTATCTCAATGTTAGTCTCTGTTTGCATAAAAACTTGAAACATAACTGTCATAAAAGAGTTTTTATTTTTCCCAGGACAACAATCGCTGCAAAGTATAACATGCTTTGTTGTACTAGGTATTCCACTCAAATGTTGGAAAAGGCATGAAGCTATTTCATTGACGGGCTATTGCCTCATGCCACATATAGCAAGTGTTAAGATTATGAACAGTTAAATTAAAAGTCCATAACGGCCTTTTATAAAATGATACTGAAGAATGCAGTAAAGGAGTTGGTAAGCATTGTTGAAGATCGAAGGCAAAAGTTATTATAGATGAATCTACCAACTGCTTCTCCTTATCTTGTTTTTTTACTTCAATAGGCAGAGTCAGCTTCTTCTACATGTTGATTGTGCTGCATTTTAATGGCAATGTATTCATCTCCATTTGTTAAACTTATTTTCATTTTAAATACGTCACATTTATGGCAGGTATCAATTTTAGGCTTATTAAACGCTAAATTTAAGGATTCAAAAATTTCTGAAAACTTTGATAGAGAAACTGGACTTTGATGCTTTTCAGAATATAGTTTGTAAATTGCGGCTACCGACAAATCGCTTGGTAAATAATTTTTTAGTGAATCTCTTCTCGAGTAATGAGATTCATATGCTGGGAAACTATTAATAAAATTAATGACTTCATTTTCTTTTCAGAAGAAACTTTTCTAGGACATGGATGCCGCCCACGGATATCGGCAATAGTTTTTGAGCTATGAGGCTGTAGTTTTTTCTTCACAACTGTTTTTAAAAATTTATCACTCTCATCCAGTGTAAATCTAATGCATTTTTGGCATACACGTATTCCATTACCTCGAATTTCCAAAAAATATTCATTTGTTGTAACTCTATTTCGTGGTTTCGAAGCATGTTTTACTTTTCGTTCGTATTTGTTATCACGCACTTCTACCAACCCCCATGCACGAAAAAATCTTAGTTCGTAAGATCCAAGAGACCAGTACGATTCAAAAATGTTCTTTTGATGATCAAAAGCAATTTTCTCCCTGCATTTCCTACGGCAGTTCTCTAATTGTCGCAATTCTCTTTGCTTTACGAATTTTCCACCTTTGCCGATATAAGATTTACCTACGTTTCTTTTCCTTTTTCGTGATTTTGCATTTTCTTTAGGGGGGATGTTGTGGGTGTTGGCCAAATTTTGTTATAGTTCTGATTGTGTTTCAATTGCGTTTGCTGGTGTCAATATCATCGCTTAAAACACTAGAAATAGTATTTTCGTCATCTGGAGCAAAGTTAGGATCTCTAAATCGTCGTCTGAATCGAAGTCGAAATAGAAATGAAACACATCAACAGAGGATGAAGCATTTTTTTTTTTTGAGCCACATCAGTCGTTTTTCCTGAATTGGCCACATTACGTAGCATAAATCACTATTAAATCTTTACAAATGATCTGATGTGCATGCATAACAAATTATTTACCTGGCGCAATATTAACAAAAAATATATATTTACTTTGAATATCAAAAATCAATTCTTTTGGTTGACTTTCACTGCCCAAAAATAATTTTTATATCACTGAAAGATAAATCATTAATCAAATTTTATTAAATGCAAACATACAATTAGGCATTGTTATTTTCTCGAGTACATTAGTTTTCTTTCCAGTTTTAAGTTGTTGTTGTTTACGAGATTTGTCCATATTTCTTAACCACCGCTAATAAGAACACAAAAGCACAATATTGTAAATTTACCGTTATTTACAGCTACACTATTTTACTTTATAATTTTTAACCTGAAACCCGATGCAAGGTGCAACACGACTAAGTATCAATCTCCATCTGAGATCGCACCCGATAATTTAGCCTATGTTGTTATAAGAAAAGAAAAATGTAATTTCCAAAAAACATCTTAAGTGGCATGAGCAGATTTTAAAATTGCATTTTAAATAGATAAAAAACAGCTTAACTCGACATAAGTTACGATAAAATGAATATAAAAGGAGAATAAAACATATGAAGAAAACATAAGGCCTTATTATAATACTTGTAGTGATGAAAAACATGGTTATTCTACTGTTATATTTGTAACATAAGATCTTATGTTAAAAAGAATTTATCTTCAATTAAAAACATAAGAGTGAAAAGTAACCTAAGATATTGTAACGCCTGTTAAAATGAAAAAATTAGACGCTGATAGACTTTTTAAGTGTAAGCATGCTATACGCGATGTATAATTATTACGGGCAAGAGTCAGAATGGTAGAGCAATGTACAAAAATAACTAAAATGAATGAATATATAAACTTACTTATTTCGAGTTAAGCTACTTTGATATGTGGCCACTCATATATTTAACGAAAAAACCAATTTATTTAACAGAAAATGCAGTATAGCGAAGATATGGATAGTTTCAACGAAAGATTGATCGGGCTCGTGAAAGACCAACCGGCGTTTTTTAAGAAACAGCACGGGGGCTACAAAAATACCACGGCAAAAGGGCGCATCTGGGCTGGAATCGCAGAACAGCTGGGATCAACAGGTAAGTACAATATGTTACTTAAAAAGAAACATAAACTATGATATGTCATCTATTCCAGAGGAGATGTGCGAACGCCGCTGGCGCAGCCTCCGCGAGCGATACAGCCGGGAGCTGAAAAAACCCCATTCCCCGTCTGGATCTGGTGCGCGGAGTGACGAACCCCAACAATGGGAGTTTTGGGACGATGTCGTTCTTAAAAGAACACATTCAACCAAGGAAGTCAGTTTTAATTCTTTGAATTTGCATGCATTTGAAACGAAATAATTAAATTATTTGCATGTCTGCAACTAACTTTGCGACGCCGAGCACAAGCTCTTCGGTGCTGGACTATACGTTGGATGAGTCAACTTTCGATGAAGAAATCGAAAGTAACTCCTCCCAGGGGTTACTCGGTGAGAGTCGTAGGTGCAAGGCGATTTCGCACACTCGGTTCAAAGAAGAGATGAGTACGGCGCTGAACACGTTCAACAAATACCTTCAAAATAAGGTCACCACCGAGTCCACACAAGCCCCAGACAGTTTTGGGCTAACTGTCACCTCTTTATTAAGTGAGCTGTACCCCGATAACAGGGCTCGGGCAAAGGCAGATATATTATCATATCTGGCGGACATCCGGCGATGAGAGTTGGATCAGCAAACGAAGCGAGGTAAATTTTACGATAAATTTGAACGCATCACCTTAACAAATGCCTTTTTTTGCAGACTGAAAATCATAAAATATTAGTGACCAGTAGAGGCTTTTTGTTTTGGTTTTTACAATATTTTCTTTACGTTTAGAATTAAAAAAATATAATTTTAGTGAGAAGAATAGGTTTTTACAATAGTTTTTTATTCGCAATATTTTCTGTATAAATTTTTTGGTTCAAAATAATATTTTATTACTACAAATTCCAAACATCTTTTATTTTCTTCACTATGCAATTAGTCTTTGTTTGTGTATCGCCCCTTCGTTTAAGAATCACTTAAATGGAACGCGATTCGTGCCGCATTATTTGAACCCATAGTGGCATTTGTGAATATGTTGTCGCTCCCAGCCTGCCTTCGCCACTCTCCCGGAATTACGTTTCCTTCGTCGTCTTCCTGGTCTACAAATGAGGCAGGACAGTATGCACTATCGTCATTCTCGTTTACTGTGATGAAGTTGTGAAGTGCAATTGTAGCCAACAAAATTTTTTCTGAATTTCGAGGGAAGCATGTCAAGGAGTTCCGCAGCACTTTCTACCGGCTCACTAGAACTCCAAATGCGTTCTCTATAAGCACACACGCACGTGATAGTCTATAATTAAATATACGTGTGCTGATATCCAGTTGCTTTCCTGGATATGGCTGCATCAAATTTCCCTTCAAGGGAAAGGCGTTGACCGCTACAAAATAGTATGGGAAGTTCACCTCCGAATTCAGTAGTTTCGCGGATGGAGGCAGCGGCAGTTCGCCACTGAGTAGTTTTTTACCAAATGCCGAATAAGCCAAAATTCCTACGAAAAGTTAATTTAAATATTTGAAATCATAAAACATTCTACACAATTACTCACCACCGTCACTTTGGCTGCCGTAAGCACCAATATCAACGTACGTGAATGTGAATCTTGAATCACAGGAAGCGAGTAAAACAATGCTAACAGACGATTTGTAGTTAAAATAGGAAGAATTTTGAATATTAATGTGTTTGCCATCAATATGGCACCAACACAATGAGAACCAACACAATGAGGAATATCCCACCGATTTCTGAAATCATGGGCAATGCTGCGGAAATCCTTAATGTTTGTAGTGGTCACATAGAACTCCTTCAAAACCGCCCATATATCATCGCATGTTTCTAGGATAACTTTCCGTACTGGTTCCCTACCCATTTTGAAACTCCATCCTAGAAATGTATGCGAGACTCCTTGAGATAGAAATCTGAAATGCAACAAACACATAACTTAAAGCTTCAACCTAGGATTTATTCTTCAATGTATACACTTACGATAAAGTTAATGCCAGCCTACATTCTGAAGGAATAGCCGGTCTTTGGGAAAATCTCGTTAACTTTTCTTTTAGTAAGAGAAGGAGCAAGTCGTAAGTGTTTCTCGTCATCCTTGTGTGTTTGAAAAATTCCTCCGGATCGCGCTCCTTCATTCGTAAATACTCATTGCGAAAATACCCGTCGATATCGCGACTTCAATTATCGGGTTAAACCCACCAACGTCTTCTACGCCATTGAAGACTTTCATCAAAAAAATTATAACACATTATTAAAAACATAAACATCAAAATCAATTCGAAATTACCATTTTCTTCGATTACCTGTGCCAGACTGACACTTGTTCGTATCTGTCAACATTACATAAGTGCGAATCGTATGTAGGCGAACTATGTGCACGCTACGCAACTTGACGTTTCTTATTTTGTGTTATGTTGATTGTAGCATAGCGGTAATGTGCATGTTTGGAATTGATGGCTGCTCAATGCTCAGCCATCGTTGCATATGATGGCTTGACGATGCTTAGCAGGGTGGCACAGGCAGATTTTATTTTTCGCATAGGGCATATGCAGAAAAATTAAAACAGAGAGTGGAAAAGCTTTCATTTAATTTGTGTTTAGGTTCCAGGTTGGTTCAAGTGTTTCGCTGCTAATTACTTCTGCATAGGTTAAATTAAATTACAATGTAAGTTAAAATTTTATATTGACATTTTGAAAATTGCTTGAGTAAGAGTTACATGAAATTTGTTTCCTTATGTTTGCTCCTTATTAATTTTTGAACTTAACTAAACGAAAACATAATTTTTTATGTGAGTGATGAGGAGGTATAAAAATTTAAGAAGATAATAGGGATTTGGTTGATTTATGATCAAATTTATTGGCGAATAAACTGTCAGAACTTCAAAACTTACAAAAAAACTTTGAATTATTCACAGAGAATATTCTGCTATAATGACCTAATAGACTTGATTTGCAACATGTTCAATTTTTTTTTGCTTACTAAATACATTAAAATAATCATTATCAGCATTAAAATTTTTAATAATTTACAAGTGGCAATTGCTTAAATTTGTCTATTATTGAATACAAATTGAGCACTTGTTAATTTAAAATAAAATATATCATATGTTGCATTTATAAAACGCGTTTTGTCCTGTAAAGGCATTATCAAGCTTCAAATCAAAACGCTTCACAAAAATAGAACATGTAGCAAATATTATTTTAAATTAACAAGTGTTTTATTTAACCTTCTTACCAAGTTCTGATTACTAAAATTATATCCAAAATGCAAACATTCACAGAATAAATGAACAGCCTAACAACTGTCAGTTTTATTGTGCCAGATTCTTTTATAACATATTTTCTTGCTTCTTTATGTACGAATTTCTTTTCAGTTGAATGGACTTAAAATCGAAAAAAAATAGTCCAATCTGGGACTTTTTTATCGTGATTGGCAATATCAACTGTTTTGCGAAATGCGATATTTGTAAGGCGAAGTTGTCCTATAAAACTTTAGTAACTAATCTGAAGCGAGATGTCACATTAAAAAATCCGACAATCAAAATTACCAGCAGTAAATTTGTAACGAAAACGAGCTCAAGAAATGCGCCCGTGAGTCGTTTTAGTGATATGTCGTATATGTGTTTCCTTCGAGCCGTCCAAAAGTTGTGTTTCCCTAAGTGTCAATAACATTCAACATACATTCACTACTTCGTTCTGTATATTCCAACGTAAATTTGTCACCTCAAATCCGTTCAACGTAATCAAAGAATCGATCTATGCGCTAGCTCATACTCATTCCTTTTATAAAATTAATTTTTAGAATGAATCTGCTCAAAGCACCAATTTATCAGCTACAGTAATTGTGGTTCCGCAACGAAGTGCAAGTACAAGTCAAAATTCTCAAGAAAACCGAGAACTAGCATCAATTAAGCGATCTTCATTGGTATTGGGGACACTCAACGATTCTGTGCCACGAAAATTGACGACGGCAGCAAAGCAAAAAATTGACGAGAATTCGATACTTCTTTTTACGGTTGATTTTCAACCATTCAGTATTGTAGAAGACTATGGATTCCGTCGACTAATAAAATCGCTAAGCAGTTCATACACTTTACCAAACCGGCGCCACATTTCAACTCAGTCGTGAAGTGCAGTCTAACAATCGACTGTTGAGCTTCTGTCAATAATGAAAGCTTCATTGCAGTGACTATTCATTATATAGATGCTAATTTTGTTTTGAAGTCGGTCTTGTTAAATTGTGTGATCTATAACGAGAGACACACAGCTCTAAATTTGGCAAATAAAATTAAGTCAGTGACAGATGAATGGGGTCTCTCAGAAAAAATTTCTTTAACAGTATCTGACAATGCTGCAAATATTAAATCAGCGTTAAAAAATTACATACGTTGGAAGCATTTCGGATGCCTGGTACACAGTATCAATTTGATTACTCAAGATGGACTCAGCCCTTTAATTATTTTGCTTGACAAAGTCCGTAAAGTTGTTGTTCATTTCAATAGAAGCAGTGTATCGAATCAGAAATGCTTGCAATACCAACAAAATGCAGGAAATGAGCCCAAAAAATTAATTTGAGGTATTTCAACT
Source organism: Odontomyia ornata (assembly GCA_963969285.1). Lineage (NCBI taxonomy): Eukaryota > Metazoa > Arthropoda > Insecta > Diptera > Stratiomyidae > Odontomyia > Odontomyia ornata. Next base: position 446,735,881 of record OZ017738.1, read on the forward strand.
CGATGGAATTTCACATTTTATATGCTGGAAAAGATGTTTGAGCTTCAAGAAGCAGTCAAAGCTACTACAGCTCTGATCGACAAAAATCTTCCGATTTTATCTGCCGATGAATGGACAATTATAGCTGAAACCATTAAAGTCCTTAAACCTTTTGAGGCGATCACGAAAATTGCTAGCGGATAAAATTTTTTAACAGCTTCACTCGTGATTGTACTTGTCTCTGGTTTGAAAAACGTAGTAGATCAGCTTTCAAAAATGCGCTTCCACTTTACGGTTATGTCAATGGTTTCTTCTTTGAAATCTGGCATTGGTTCTAAATTCGACGATCTTGAATCAAATGAAACATTTTGTTTGGCAACATTTTTGGATCCTCGATTTAAGAGCATAGCCTTCAAAAAAGATTGTACTGCTGATCGGACGAAAAAAAGCCTTATTGAAGGAATAGCAACAAGGATTGCAAGCAGTAGCGAAAATTTAAATTCTACTTAAAACCCCCAAAATATCGTTGAAAACGATGTTTCGAATGATGAAATGTCAGTTCGGAGTGCCTATAACAAAGCAGCTTTGGAAATAAAACCAGTCGGGACAGCCACTTCCAGAGCGCGTGTTGAAGTAGAAAGATATTTAGAGGTAAGTATGATTCTAAAAAATGAAGATCCTCTGAAATGGTGGCAGGACAATAAGCACAATTATCCCTATCTCAGTCATCTAGCTAGGAAAAATCGATGTGCAATAGCCACTTCGGTGCCTTGCAAACGCCTCTTTTCTAAGGCTGGATATGTGCTGAACGATCGCAGAACGAGACTTCAGTCACATAAAGTGGAGAAAATTTTATTTTTAAACCAAAATTGAAAAATTACTTTATAATTTTGTATAAATTATAATGCTTTATATATATTAGCTATAGCTTTAAGTTATTATTGAATTAGATTTTGTTGACTGATTTTTTTTTTAATTTGATCGTATGAATGTATTTTGTAAATATTGTCTGAATTTATGCTTAAGTATACAATTTGAAATAAAATCTTAGTTATTTTCTTCTTCTGCTTGTATATTCATAAACATATTTCTATAAAATAAAACTGTTTTTTTTTTCATATAACTAAAACGGTGTTTTTTTAATTTTTGCATTAAAAGTGTATTTTACCTTCTTCTTCTTTGTAGCACTACAACCCCTCCCGGGTCTTCGCTTAGAGATAGTTAGAGTATCTCATTTTCATGACCGTATTGATTTTTTCGGAAGTTGGTTTGGTCAGCAGCATGCTCCCGTGTGCCTGCTCAGCTATGATATGATCTGATTAAATCAGTACATATCACCACTGTGTTCACTCAGTGAAGTCTGTCCGAAAAATCTCCTGAAGTAAATCACGTTGCTCCAAACGAGATTTGAACCTGGGACCTTCGGCTTATGTGTTCATGCTCTAACCACTAGACCACACAGAGTATTTTACCTTAATAACCGCGAAATATCACTGTGATTAAAGAGCTGCTCATTTACACAAGTATATGAAATGAGCAATCGCAGTTAATCATTGTGATAGAAAAATAGCAGTTTTTGCCATCTCTAGTCGTGAGTGATTGTTAACGATGGCCTCGCATTGACCACTGTGTAGGGCGATTATTTTTCACATGGACAGAAGAGGGTGGAATCATTGTGGCATAAAGTTGAACATCGATTGTCAAATTTGCATTATAGCTTGATCTTACAGTAGGTCAGCTTGGTCAGTCACAAGCGTTGATGGATACGTTATGTCAGTATTGAGAAGTACTGGGTCCAATCAAGTGTCGATTCCCGATGGCCACGATTAAAATCTGGGACAGTGACTGCATCACGGACCTAGCTGTGGTTGAGGAGGAGGTGTCTAGCGTAAGCAAGATTAAAGTTAGGCTGATACCAGAAATCAATAGGAGACAACGTATGGCCACCACCGACTTGAGTGTGAAGGATGGCGAACAACTTTTAGGTAAGGGAAAAGTAAGATTAAGATGGGTCATCTGTCAGATAGAGTGAAGATCATGATACTGGCGGGTAGAACGAAGTGCCTTGGTTATGGTCATGCCGCACTGGAATGCAAGGGACCCGATAAGGGCTCCCTACGCCACAAACGTAGCTATATGCGACATGAAATAAAAGAATGTACGGCGGAGGGATTCGCTGTCCTTTGCAAAGATACTGATCCAAACGCGGATCTTAAGCACATCTTAGGATCTGTTACCCTCAGCGTGAGCGTTCCTCCGGCTAGGGACTTCGGACTCAGCTTGCCGTCTCGCTTATCCCCTGGTCCCAAATAGCCGCCAAGCAAGAAACGCGGCCGCCGAACTCACACAGCTGGAAATAAAACCCACTATTTTCCTCCAACAGGGGAGGATAAGTTTAAGCCGGGGCGACAGCTTTGCACTATTTCGCCGGTAACAGATTACCCGACGTAACTTGCACTGGGAATTCGAGCTAAATCAATATTTTTCTTTTCTAATAAAAACCACGATTTTATACATAACAGAACACCTTCCATAAGTTAAAAAATGAATTTTAGTTAATCAAAAGCTTGATTTAAATACAAGTCTTAAACTTACGTCAACTGTTCCTATTTGGGGGCCACCGAAGTAACTTGCGTCGTGAAGTTCCCCTTCCAGCGCGCTTCTTGTTAAACTTCTACCGCCAATCTTCTCTGTCTCTGTCGTTAATTATTTCGCTATCGCTGTGGTAAAGTACGTCCCTCTGTCGCTGTTGTAACTTCTTCCTTCGATGAATCCCAGGAAAAATTTCTTGTTGCTCGTTGCACTCGATCCTTCGTTGTTGATGCTTGTCCACCAAAAAGAGAGCCCCGTTCTTTGTTTCTAGGTTTCTCATCGGCTCGATTTCAACCGGCGAGTCGTTAATTTTACTTCTGGGCTATTCAACGTTCAATTGCAGTGCGGCTCGCATCAGCGATCCCCCAACTGGTGTTCATCGGGCAATTGAAATCAAAATTTCCCCTTTATCTAGTACATCCGCACAATAGGGTGTAAATACCAAAGTGACTGACACTCTGTCATTATTGTGTATTGTTTTGATTTTTGCATTCGTTATTTCATCATCGTTGGAGTCTTCGCTTTCAGACGAGTTGTCTGTATCATTTGGATTGATAAAGTTCATGTGTTGTTTCTAAGCCTTGTGGGGGGATGGTAAAGTTGCAATTCCAGCATTGGTTCAATTAAGTCTGCTCATAACAAGTGATTTGGCACCATGGTATGTGTTGTCGTCTCGAAAAGCGATTGATTGAATTCCGGTAAGATATAATCAAGTATATGAAGAATGAACGCTTGGGATTGAATGATTTGTTTTATGCTTACTTCATTTTTCTTCATATTTTCAATGTAAAGATTGCTTTTACTTATTTTTATGTCCTTTAATTTAATTATTTTCCATCTTTGTTGCTCCGGTTGTCTCAAATGGTGTTGGATTACCCTTATTACTATCACCTGAGCCATCTGTTAAGTTTGGTATATTCTCATCGTCAGAATCTTCATCATCGAAACTATCAAGCGACGGTTCATTATCCTTATCAAGTCCCATATTTACTAGCTTATTCAATAAATCCATATTTTCACCTTCTTGTTCTATGTTCGAGTCATCATCCTTTCATCTATTAAGTCTACTTTTAAGAAGTGTGGCTTCTTTTTGTCATTTGTCAACGTAGGCAAAAAACGTTCTGATTCAGCTTGGTAAGCCTTGAATTCCAGTGATCGCTTATTATTTAAAATCCAGATAAAGTGGATTGATGCTTCGAAGGAAATTTAAGGTGACTTCATAAGGTTCTTATCAACTGCAAATGTCCCCTTGAGCTGCATGCTATTTTCCGTGAATTTATAAATGACGTCTTGCATTCAACATTTATCGTAACATACAGCAAATTGGCTGGCGACATCGTATATTCATAGTTTTACTATTAAATCATCGTATATTCATAGTTTTACTATTATTTCTTCCGGCTGAGTGAAACGTGAATTGAGATTTTTCGATATGAAACTTCGTCTGCGACAAAAGATAAGGAAATGTATTCACGATGAATGTCAATTCACAATGTTGTATGGACAAGCTAATAATTGGAAATCATATCCTTTAGTTCGTATGAGAACACTTATATGTAGAGAAATTCAATTGAGTATTATCAAATCCATTTTCACCTGAGTTCCTTTAAGAATCTTTCCCTGTATCAGCGACTTTGAACTGATGTTGGGCAGTTATGACGCGTTAGAATTGACATTTGGAGATGTATAGTATTCATTTTATTTTTCAACCAATCTCCGACTTCTCGATGAATCAATTGTATTCAACTGTCTATTCTATTTTATTCAACAATTTTTTTTGTCTACTGTAATTATTTTGTTTTTCCTTTTCATTTTTTGTTATTTTCTCTGTAACATTTTTATTTTAACCTTTATAACCTTGGCTCGGGCAGTATTTTAATGACCGCATAAAAAGAGTGCAAAGTTTTTCCGTGACAGATCAAGAAAGTGCTGGGTTTTCCAGGAAGCGATAGTTAAGATAAAAGCAGGACTTTGATGCCATGTATCCTACAGGTAAACTTAAGCCACAATACAACTGCCCAAAACTTGCTTGAGTAGTTTGCGAGGGCATGAAAGCTGACTTTGCTTCTGAAGTTCATCAGCACGGTACCCTAACGAAACTGGTACTGCCAGTATCTGGGTTTAGAACAGCGCTGATTTCCTAATAGAGGGCAATGAATGGAGGGATGGTTTCGTGCAGGCTAGTTGTTCAGAGACAACACCAAATCAACCAACATGATCTTTCCAAACCAAGCTTAATGCTTTGGTAGACGCTGTCTCGAACCCAGATGGCCACCCTCTTGTTGGAGGAGAACAATCAAAGTGGGCGTGCCTCAAAGTGATCCACGGAGAAGATCAGTGTTGAAAATGGCGGCCAGGATAGGGCTCATCATGCCCCACGATGGGATCTGCGTTCACATTGTCCACTAGACCTTTCCAGCAGCGAGCTTTACTACTGTTGTTCAGTTTGCGAAGGCATTTTCTGTCCAGTTTCTGTACCAGTTGAACTTTACGTTGAGGCTTGTGACACTCCTTTTGCTATTTAGTCAAACGCTAGTACCCTAGAGGCTTGCCGTGCCGGAGTCTCCGATGGTTGAGTTCACCACGTTATGAGCTGCTAGGACTTCTGTCGCCTGCGAATCTTCTAGCAATGCACCTACCATGAGGACCTCGGTGAAACCCTTGGCGTCCATCCAACCAATGTTCCATCCAATGGCAGAAGGTCAAGCAATTTAATTGGCCAATTGTCTGTGTACAACTGCACATCATTGAACATGTTTTGAAGACTGTTCTAAGCTATTGTAGCTTTTTGGTCTGCCGTATAGATGATCAGATCATTAGAAAACGCTAACAATGGTCGCGCTGGCAAGACGTTAAAATCAAAGCTGTTCAATAGCTTGCGAATGAAGATTGAGAAGAGTAAAGGTGCCGTAACTGTTCCCTGCTGTAGACCATTCAAGACCTTGAAACCATCCGTAACAACAAATGATTTTTCATATAACATGTTGTACATCATGGCAACAAGGTGTCTGGGGAACTTGTCCTGAAGAAGTTAAAAAATTAGTCAACCTAACCACACCGTATCGAAGGCTTTCTCCATATCAATGAGACACGCTCCAACACATTGTCTATCATTTAGTTTCCAACAGATGTCTGAGGTTACTTTCGTTATTGCATGTGTGGTCGAACACTTGGCACGAAAACCAAATTGGCAATTTGGCATCAACTCATATTCCTCAATGTGGGCGTTTAATGCTCTGTTGAGTATCACTTCAAATACCTTGCTGATGTTAGGCAGCTAGCTGATTGGGCGATAGCTTTTCGGGCATGAAGGTTCTTTTCCTTTCTTCTAGATCGGAAATACCTTACCCTTTTTCTACTCATTTGGGAAATATGAATTGCTCAATATGTAATTGAACAATATGCAGTAATTTCTAATAGCAACCTCGGGCAAATGTCAGAAAACTTTATTTGAAATACCGTCAATACCACATGATTTCTTGTTGCTTATCTGGCCAAATATGAAACTCAAATCTTCATACCCGAAAAAGCAATCAATAAGATTCAAGCCCGGTATGAGGTCAGATATTAATGTTTCATTGAAATAAAGAAGAGATTCACCATTCAGGCTTGATTTGAAGTCAAAAACTTTTGCTTCAACGACCTTTGAAAATATTTCGTTCCCACTCTCAGGGATTGGTCGATGAATCAATTCAAAATGTGTTCCAACCAGGGCAAGTTTATGCAATCCATCCTGTTTCCATTTTTACCGGGATTCGTACTATCAATTTCGATAGCAGCCCTAACGAGGAAATTTATCTCATCACCAGCGACTTCAAGATTCGATACCTTCACTCGAGACTCCCTACGCAATATACTAATCACCTTTGTAAAAACGCCATCTGGGTCCTGTGGACTAATGCCCCTCAGTTTTTCCACTCCTGAAGCATGAACAGTCCAAAAATTGTCGATGAATATTGTGGACGCGTACGAGAAGATGGTTTGGTTTTTCATATCCTTCCATATTGTTTCAATGTTTAATCTTGGGAACTACTTTCTCTATCGTTTTCAACGTCAGCTTCTCTAACTTCGACAAACAGACATCTATTTCATCGTTAGTTATATTCCTGTCATTTGGAATCATCTGCAAGAGTTGCTATCATCAGGAGAACATTGCTTCTGGTAATCCCGATTAAACTTCTTTTGAAACTATTCCCAGTCTTTTTTTTTTATTTTTTATTCAACCGATGATTTTCATGTTGAACTGGAATGAGAAAGAGATCATCCTTTTGATGATTGATTTCCATCACGATTGCGTTATGGTCACTATTGTAAGGAAGCACCTGCAGTTTCCATTGAGGACTATAAAAGCTGAAGTCAAGTCTTGCGTCAGCAATGCAGAAGTCCAAATATGAATTTTTCCTAGGATATGTTGGGAACTCGAACCCATATAGATTTCACTTGTATTCAATTTGGTTCTCCGTTATCCACGATTTGAGGAATACACCTCCGGGATCATTGTTGGCGTTCACCTATGATGTATGCTTGGCATTAAGATCACCGGCAAGACTAGAATAACTATGCAGCCTGTTCGATTCTAGTATTTCAAACAAGGAATTGAGCTCCTCCTTGCATTTTAGAATATTTCGACCAGTTGCATAGGCTGAAATAACGAAGAGGTTATCCCCACCTGACAGTGAAAACATGATAATAGACACTTCAAGGGATTCAAAGCTTTGGAATACGACTTTATCTATAATCTGGAAACAATAGGGTCTTTTAACCAATATCTCGGTGCTACCTCCCCCATCACCGTTTACCCTTTTGTTTCTTCTGAATTTGAAATCTTTGAATGTCATGGAGTGCCATGAACTGAGGTAGGTTTCAGTGAGAAGCCTGATGCCAGACTTTTGCTTGGCAAGGAATTCCAAGAGACATTCACGTTGATGTAGACTCACAATGGAGTTGACGTTAATTGAGATGAGATGAATTATATCCATGGGAATGTGAGTAGATGACAACTTATTTCACAGCATTTGAAAGCCCTAAACGCTGAAGAATAAAGTTAATTTTTGAATCCTGTTCATCAATTCTCTTCGACAAAGAATTTAATTGCTGATAAATTTTAAGAAGCAGCTCATTATTTCCACTTACATTATTTGTTTTATTTACGTTGTTGTTTGGTGGCCCTCTAGCAGCAAGTGCAAATGACACTCCGGGCTTGACGAAGTTGGTAGGTATCATACTGCGGTGTACTTGACTTTGTTTTGAATGAATTTTGCCTTTGCATCCTGACACCGGAGGCATCCTCGATGTGATGCTGGATGACCAGAGACACCACAGTTCACACAATATAGAGTTTTTCTGTTGGCTCCGCCTGAGCCAAACTGCACTCGCCGGGAGCATGGATAGCTTTACAGTTTACACATCTTTATTTCATGGCACAATTTGCAACCGAATGACCAAATCTTTGACACTTGTAGCGCTGGTTGACCTCATTTTTCTGGAGGCGATCCCACCTCACCACTTGGGAGTCCATGTACCTTATTTTTTGTAGGGCACTCGGACTTCTTTTGCTCGAATAGGTAGAAGTCACAAGGAGCCATATCAGGCGAATACGGTGACAACTGATGGTAAAAATGCGATTTCTAGTCTTAAATTCAAAAAAGTTTTATGACAAAAGTCTCGTTTATTTTGGAACGCGCCTTGTCAGTTAAGACCTTTCGTAAGCCCAAATAATCAGCTAAAATGCACTGAATCGATGGTTTGGAGATATTCAACTGCGATTTCATGAATTTTAATGATGATTTCGGCTCATTTTTGATAAATCCATGCACAATTTTGGTAGAGTTTTCGGTGATTACTGATTTTGGACGGTCTGTATGTTCATCATCATTTATGTCTTCATGACCATCTCTGAAACGTTTAAACCACTCATGAACACTGGCATGAGATATACAATCATGGCCATAAACTTTTGACATCAATTCAAATGTTTCGGAAAACGTTTAACCGATTTTAAAACGAAATTCGATATTAGCTCTTTGTTCGAAACTCATTTTTGTACCGATGACATAAACATGCTGTCACTTTAGACGCGATAACTTCACTTTCACTGAAAGTCAAGGAGGGATGTGGCCTTTTTACGCACTATCTCATTCACAGATGGCGCCAACAAAAAATTTTTATAACAAAAGTCTCGTTTATTTTGGAAAGCACTTTGTATATATGGAATGAATTTCTAACTAAATGGTGTCCACTATTTAAGGGGACTATTATCATTTATGAAATTGGCTTCGGTATCAATGTGGATCTATAAGTTTTAAGAGATAAACATTTTAAGCCAAAAACTTTTGTCATAAAATACCAGTCTATCTCCATTTTGTTTTGCGTATGCTCGCCATTCTTTAAGAATATTGCCTTGGGCAATTCCAGTCTAGAAGTGGCACGCCATATAACTTTCACCATTTCCCATGAGTTTTCGTAAAGGCGAAGCCATTTCTTGTCGTTCAAGAAAGACTCATCGGATAAATTTGAATATTCTTTCTTATCCAATAGTTTTCGCGTCTTCCTCCCAGCCTTTTCAAGAGGAAATAGGCCCACTTTTCGCACGTTGCTCACTTTATTTTAATATGTATGATAGAGGTGACCTTGGTGCATCTCACAAGATAGAGCGAATATGGGCATCCTTAAAAATTGTTCCTTTTGTTCAGTCTCCAAAAATAACAGCAAACGTATCATTTACCTTCCTTTCGTAGGATAAAATGTCCGAATAGGACTGCAGCAATGGTCTGGTGCCTTCGCGAGCGAGAACATTGGTCCTCGTCGGAATTGCCCTTGTCTGAGCACGTGTGAATGTGCTGGCAGGCTAGCATTGCGGTGTCATGGGGCGGGTTCTTTTACCCAACACAAGGGCTCACTACAAAAAAATTTCGCATTCACGAATTAGGGGATAAAAATCTCAGTTCGACTGTGTCAAGGCCGAGGTAACCTACGAAAGGAATAGACTGCCAAAACAAAACGACTGACTGGGCTTGGCGAAAGTGAACGAGATTCGAGAAGATCTCGTCTTTACCATGTATACTTACGGCCCCCAAATAAGAGTTGGAGTCAAGGTGGAAGAGGCAAGGCTTATGCATCTATTAAAGCAGTGAATTATAATAAAGCTAACTTAAAAAACGATTTATAAAAAAAATGTTTGTCCGGTGGTTATGATGAACTTTATAGTTAGTTTGTAAATTTCTTCTTCCATAATTTCAAAGATATAATTACAGTTTCATAATATAATTTAGCCAATAAAAAACGGGTCCTCGCCCAATCTTCGTTGACAGGGTGGGTAAGGCTTGTGGACACTAAGAATTCAGCTTTATACTTCCATATTATGAGTTAAAGTTTATTAATTAGTATTAATCTGAAGTTACCTTAACCGATTATGAACACTTTTTAATGTTTAATCTCATTTCATTCATTAAACCTAACAGCAGATATTGATTGTGGAAAAGATAGTCCGATCATCAAAAATCCGAAAGGAAATAAATTGAATTGCTGGGTAATTCCCATATAAAAATGCTGCGGCTCAGTTCCAGGTTGCAGCAGTGTCGACCGTCCGTATCGATGCCGTGAATCTGACGGCAAGCTAATTGCATGACTGCGAAGAACAGTTTCATCGCTATTCCTTAGTGATTTACACCTATTCCAGGAAACGAACATCAAACATATATTAGATTGGTTTATTTATCCCTTACTCTGGCCACCATTCTCGCACAAGCCATTTGTTTGCGTACAATAGTTCCATCATAGAGAGAATCATTTCCAAAACACGGTCAAAATCACACTTAAAATAGCAATCGATTCCTACCTTCACTACATACACATATAGTTACGTTAAACCGCACCGATTCGATTATTGCAAATAATTGAGGAAACTAACAGTCAAATATTTCTCGAAATTTGTAGCAAAAGAACCACTTTTTCACTTTCGTTTTGCACAAATCAAAACTTAATAAGCAACACTGTTCACAAACTTATTATAATTGTGAAAATTAATGATGTGCTTGAAATTAGTTTCTGTTGTTTTAACACTTTTCGGTAATCATTTCTTGTTTCTGCCAACCAAAGGAAATACTGCTGCACATTTATTACAATACTGACCGACACAATTCACCAGAATGACTCATTTCAATCTGTTTCCCAGAAGCAACACACAAAGTATGAAGATTGGATTTTATTTTAAACGAAATGTCAAGATACAACGTGGCTTCCAAAACAAGCGAAACTTTTGTCATACATTTTTTTGTTGGCGCCATCTGTGAATGAGATAGTGCGTTGGGAAGTTACATCACTTCCTGACTTCCAATGAAAGTTTGGCGACATTCGGTTCAGTGGAAGCGAAGTTATTGCATCTAAAGTGACAGTATGTTTGTGTCATCGGTATAAAAATGAGGTTCGAACAAAAAGCTAATATCAAATTTTGTTCTAAAATCGGTAAAACGTTTGCCGAAACATTTGAATTGATGAAAAAAGTTTATGACGATGGTTGTCTATCTCGTGCCAGAGTTCATGAGTGGTTTACCGTTTCAGAGATGGTCATGAGGACATAAATGACGATGAACATAGGGGCCACCCAAAATCAGTGATCACCGAAAAGTCCATCGAAACTGTGTGTGAATTTATCAAAAATGAGCCGAAATCATCGTTGAAATTAATAGAATTGGAATTAAATATCTCCAAAACATCGATTTATCATAGTTAAAAATATTCCACCTTTAGTAGAACTTTCAAATAAAAAAAAGTGAAAGAAAGTATATACCCTTTAATTCTACTATTTATTTTAAATTTAGTATACAATTGTTTCGTTCTCTACTTGAGAACTTCCTCAGTACTACTATTCCCTAAACTATAAGTGTCCTAATATTTATACTAAGCTCATTAACGTATTAATATGAATCTCTACTTACATCTAATCCCTCAAAGTACTTTTAATTAATCTCTAATTACCTGATCCTTTACCATTCAAAAATTTGTTTTTCCTTAATTACTACTTAACTACCTTCATTATTTTGTAAGCTTGAATAGCCAGGTGTATCCGTTACCTGGGTCGCCGTTCCAAATGTCCTGCGTCTTCCGATTGAATATCTCCAAGCTTTCTGCTACATCAAGCTTCCATCCGTTTGTAACCGTTTTCAGCATGCTTACGTTGTCCGCAGTGATGTCATGTTTTGCAAGGACTATATGTTCCGCTACTTTTGATTTGAAGTTTTTTGCATCCTGCTTTTTGTTTTTGTTGACTGCTTCCCTTAAGTGTTCATTCCATCTGACACCTAGTGATCTCCTCGTTTGTCAAATGTAACATCCATTACATTTCGTACACGATACCTTGTAGACTCCACTCCGCTCCATTTTGGGAATGGGGTCCTTGGTTGATCCAAGCAACTTCTGTATTTTTGTGGCCCGGCTCGTATAAACCAGGTCGATGTCTACGTTCTTCATAGCCCTCTTCATTGTTTCCGTCCTTGAGTCAAACGTTACAACCAACGTCTTCCGTTGCTCGACTTCCGCAGTTAGCGTTGTGAACTTTTTATTGAAGATCTCCTTCGTTCGTTTGGCTATCAATTTGGTGACTTCATCCGTAGGGTATCCATTCCACTCGGCAATCTTATAAATGTGGGACGTTTCTTTTTTCAGGCCTTCCTTATTCAATGGAAGCGTGAGCATTCGATTCACAAGCCAGCTAAATGTCGCCCATTTTTGCTGTTGGCAATGGTTCGAAGTGAAAGGAATTATCCGCATGGTGTCCGTTGGTTTGCGGTATATTTCGAATTCCAATCCATTAGCTCCTCTACATACCATTACGTCAAGGAATGGTAGCCGCCCCTCCGACTCCAGCTCGTGGGTGAAACTGATGTTGTTGTGGATTGAGTTGATCGCCGTGAGAGTTTGCTGGACCTGATCCTCTTTGATGATCGTAAAGATATATTAGCACAAGAAGGTAAACTGCCACATCGATGGGTGCGTTATGTAGACGATATCTTTACGATCATCAAAGATGATCAGGTCCAGCAAACTCCCACGGCGATCAACTCAATACACAACAACATCAGTTTCACCCACGAGCTGGAGTCGGAGGGGCGGCTACCATTCCTTGACGTAATGGTATGTAGAGGAGCTAATGGATTGGAATTCGAAATATACCGCAAACCAACGGACACCATGCGGATAATTCCTTTCACTTCGAACCATTGCCAACAGCAAAAATGGGCGACATTTAGCTGGCTTGTGGATCGAATGCTCACGCTTCCATTGAATAAGGAAGGCCTGAAAAAAGAAACGTCCCACATTTATAAGCTAGCCGAGTGGAATGGATACCCTACGGATGAAGTCACCAAATTGATAGCCAAACGAACGAAGGAGATCTTCAATAAAAAGTTCACAACGCTAACTGCGGAAGTCGAGCAACGGAAGAGGTTGGTTGTATCGTTTGACCCAAGGACGGAAACAATGAAGAGGGCTATGAAGAACGTAGACATCGACCTGGTTTATACGAGCCGGGCCACAAAAATACAGAAGTTGCTTGGATCAACCAAGGACCTGTAATGATTTTCTACCTTCAACTCGAACGCGGAACCGACCTCTCATCGGTTCTAGACGTTAAGTCTGAGTAGTGCCAACGGATGGTACCAACAGGTCAACCAATCCGTGCACCGTAACCCATTCATGCGGTGACTGCTTGTCGGCCAGCTAGTTCGGAGAGGATTTCGGTCGCGGGTCTCCGAATGGATTACGCTCAATTACAATATTTCAGTCACCTGAACTTGCCCGTTTTCCAAACGCGTCAACAATTACTCATCCAGAACGAGAAACCTACATTACGTTAGTTCTGGATGCGATCTATCCACAGATCTCAAATCAAAAAAAACGCTACAAAATCCCATAGGCGCGTTACCGATTCACCGACGCGGTACCGAAAAATATACTACTCGAACTTAAACCGAAGAAAACTACTCTAAGGAAATGGCGAAACAAGCAAAGGTACCGCGTACCGCGCGCGACGCGAAACCGACTTCAGCGGATTTGCAGAAACCCTACCCTCGCGACGGCATACTTACCCTACACTCTCTGTTCCCACTGAAAAAGAAGAGTCACTGAAAAGGAAAGTCGTGGGTTAACTTTTAGCAATTCATTCTTAGTTTATTCTGAGATACAGACAAAGCAAAATCCTTTTAATGCTGATTGTAATAGAAATACATACTAGCATATTTCTATGCGAAGCATTCACAAAGAGTGGTCTAACTAGTAAATTATACCTTAAATTTCCCAAGTGAAATAAAGTACTTCCAAAATAAAGTACTCTGAAGATGTAATTCAATAATTAGAAATATATGGAAAAAGATAAAAATAAAATAAATGATTTGCCTTTCTCTACCTAACACAAAAATCTTTGAAAACTTGGTATGGTCGGTAAAATTTAATAACTACTTTAAAACAAAAGTAATAAGTACAAACAAAGTATCAATATTAGATATCGCGTATTTACTTTGCCTTCAACCATTTCATAAAGTGTAACATAGAATTATGCACATACAACCCCCAATATGGTTGCATTTGTTTTTGAACCATGTGAGTTATAAAATTTTACTAACGACTACCTTTTGATTTGGTGAGGCGCAACTTAAAAACTTAGTGATTGACCTATTAAACCTAAGATAAACTAACTTAAAACGTTTGAATCATAATAACTAATTTGATTCGCTTATATGGCAACAAACATATTGTTTGTATACTTAATAGATTTGATTTATAAATATTGATAAAAATGTTACCTAAAGTTTGATATATTTTCAAAATATGCTAGAGAATGGTTTGTGTGTAATAATAAAAATGTATAGAGACAGTTTTGGGATTTTAATAAGAGTCCTATAATATATAGTAGAACTATCTGCCTAAATTTGTGTCCCTTACTATCAATAATATTAACATAATTTGTTTCTAGTCTCTTTTTGTCGCTTTTCTTGTTTTGAAATAGTATAATTATTAGTCTACATTACTTAGTACCGAAATAGAGATACTTTCTGTTTTTTCTTTTTTTTTTTTTCTAATAGTAATTATAGTAATAATAATGTCTCCTTATGTTCACTTCGCATATACTTAATCAATAAATTTCAAGTATCTATCTCGTTGCGTCTATTGCATAACTAATCGTTTTTCATCTTTAGGGGTTCTTTAATTTTTAAGGTGTTCAATCACACTTGAAATTATATTTACTTAATTTCTTTTGTTTGTTAAAGAATTCTAATTAGCTGCTTACACCTTGTCTATAATTTCCATTCGGTCAAAAATGCAGTCAATGTTTTCTTGTTTTTCTCAACAATTTTGGACACCGTTTAAGGAACATAAACTGCATTGGAATAATTCGATTATTTGAGTAAGTAGACCTTAGTGGAGTGTCGATGGGACACTAGTATGCGAGGAAATTTACAAGTACGAATAATTATAACAATGATAAGTATGTTGCGGCGAGTAGTACAAGCGGTCTGTGTCGACATGACGTTCGATGGCGTATGCTGGAGTTGTGAAGCCCGGAATGCTTCCACGCGTCGGGAATATTTGACCGCGTACAAAGTCGTTACGGTAGCTCTACCACTTGTCTCGTCGAGTCATTTAACGTAGATTAGAAACGGTTTGTAATGTATGTGGGTATGGGGATAAATTTCGTAAATCGACCGAAGCACCCTTTCTTCGGCAGATTACCACGCACTCTCATTTCCCGCTGAAGAGTTCGACCACTGAAAAGGAAAGTATATACTAATTAAATTTTTTTTTTTTTTCAATTTTACATAAATAGCTCGCCACTATCGGCCACTAAAGTATTTTTAAGCCTTTAGTCATATTATACTTAAGTCCTTAGTCGTAGTATATAATTACATTTTTCTTTTTTTTTCGTCACTAAGACATAGCAACCACCCCAAAATCAGCAAAAATCAAAGATGGCAACGAAGCGGACCCCAGACAAGCGTTGGACCAGATCCAAAACGGTCCAACCAGCTAACTGCGGGATCTGCTTCGAGGACGTAGTGGAGGGGGTACACAGTGTGCGATTGGATTGTGGACATCTATTCCATCGTGCCTGTGTACAACAGCTCCTCCTCACGTCAGAGAGTTGCCCATTATGTCGGCGACCCATCGAGCGGACCGCCCTAGACGTCCCCATCGGAACGCCCCTACCGACGCGTGGAGCAGTGGCGAAAGGAGCTCCAGAAGCCGAACCGTCACAACCACTCTTAGACCTGCAAGGAGCAGTAGGCGGTGAAGTTCCGGCTGCGAGTGTCGTGTCCGAGGTGACAACCATGCCTTCCGCCCACTCCATTGACACCCTCGTGGCGTTGATGAGGGATATGTCGGAGAGGATTGGCAACCTGGAGGGAAAGATCCAGAATCTCCCGTTGAGCCAACCACCCAGCCGCGTGAGAACTCCGCTTGGCTGGGAGCCAAATCCCAGTGTGGCGATACCCCACTCCCGACAATCCGAGCAATGGGTCCCACCCCCAAGGAACTCGGGAATGGATCCCAGAGCTCCCGAATACAGACCGCGACACAGTACCGGACCTCCGTTGGTACCTCCAGCCCCCGAGGCAGTTCAGTACCACAGGTCAATCGAGGATGTGATTCCCCCCGGGAACGCATTGGCACCTTTTCGAGACCCGACGCCTCGTATCATGGAGAGTTGGCGCCTGAACTTTACGGGGTTCAACGATATGATATCGGCGGACCGGTTCCTTTTCCGGATTCAGGCGTTGGTATCCAGCACCCTGGGAGGGGATTCCTCGGCCTTCCTCCGGCATGCACATCTTTTGTTCAGCGGCGACGCTGCCGACTGGTACTGGAGCTTTAAAGAGTCAACGCCACGTCCCACTTGGCACTCTTTCAGTGCAGCCTTCCGCAATCGATTTGAGGATGGCTTCACTGAGAGAGAGCTAAGAGAGCAAATAAAGAAACGGAAACAAGGCGCTCACGAACCGTTCGACCAGTACTACACCAGTATAGTGAGATTGAGCACTCGCCTGCGAAATACCATGCCCGAGGACGAATTAGTAGAAATTATCAGAGAGAACATGCGCTGGGATCTCCAGAACAGCCTGCTACATTTTCCCATCAACACCATACAGGGATTGCGCCTCCATGCGCGTAGACAAGAACACTTGGATGAGCGACGAGGTACCTTCCGCCCACAACCTCGCATAACGGGACCAAATCCCCGAAATCATCACACCGCGGAGTTGATGGCAGCAGACCACCTGCTTGCTGATCCAGTACCAGTACCGAGGAGCGGAGCACCACCGGAGCTTGAGGACCCAGCATTGATTGATCGACCCTCCCTTGAAGCACTTACAAGCCCGACGGTCTGTTGGAACTGCCGACAACCGGGACATCGGTTCTACGCATGTCCAGCGGAGCCGACGCTTTTCTGCTACCGCTGCGGGAAGGCCGACACATACGCACCTGACTGTGCAAATTGCAAAGGGCGAAAAAACTTGCCACCGAGTGCCGCGACCACCCGTCGGCACTCCTAGACCCCGGACGAACAAATCCAGACCCCATCACCAGCTATGACCCAGCTCCCATCATGACTCCAACTCTGCTGACTCGCACCGCTAAACCCAGTTCTCCCGAAGTTCCACAACCGACGCCGTCCTTCGCCGAGGCCAATGCGCAGGGAAATGATAGCGAGACGAAGGTTCCTTGGCATGTAAAACCTTTTCATGTCAGGTTGCGGAATTATTTGGCTACTCGACAGCGCATCTTCCATGAGGAATTGGCCACAAATGTCCCACCGCGAAGCAAACGAGCCACGCGTCGGATGCGGAGCTTCTGGAGAAAAGTCAGGCAGTCGAGGAAAGTGTTGAAGGACATATACTTAGACGAATTATTGAGGGATGATGTTCGGCCATATGCGTCAGTACACCTCCTGCAAAAACGAGTGTCAGGCTTAGTAGATACGGGAGCCAGTGTGAATTGCATCTCTGCCGAGTTTGCAGGGGAGGTACTGGCAAAGCACGCGGACCAAATCCGTCATTTCACCTCCTGGTTAAGCACGGCGGACGGAACTCGTCACTCTGTAGTGGGAAAAATTATGACGGATGTCACCTTTAAAGGGGTAACTAAACCTATGGAATTTTTCATTATACCTCAGTTAACCCAGAATCTTTACCTAGGAGTGGATTTCGTTCGAAAATTTAACTTGGCCCCGGCACTATTTTCCGGTTCGACCCTGGAGTCCGTCACCGCCGTTCCTGACCAATCTCAACCCACTAACTTATTACGGCATACACTGGATGTAACTCAGCAACTGCGTCTTGACTCGGCTATATCGGCTTTTCCATCGCACGAGAAAGAAGGTCTCGGGCGGACTGCCCTGGTGTTCCACACTATAGATGTGGGGGATGCTAAACCCATAAAACAGAGACATTTCGCCATATCTCCGGCGAAGGAAAAATCGTTATATGCCGAAGTGGATCGAATGTTAGCATTAGGCGTAATCGAAGAATCACAGAGCGCGTGGGCTTCCCCAGTCACCTTAGTGGTCAAGCCGAACAAGGTCCGGTTATGCTTAGATGCCAGACGCTTGAACGCCGTCACAGTCAAGGACGCATATCCTCTACCGTTGATCGAAGGCATTTTGAGTCGATTGCCTAAAGCCCATTTCATCACGAGCTTAGACCTCAAGGACGCCTTCTGGCAAATTCCTTTAGACCCCGGTTCAAAGGAGAAAACAGCCTTCACAGTCCCAGGCCGGCCCTTATATCAATTCGTGACCATGCCATTCGGATTGTGTAATGCCCCCCAAACAATGACGCGCCTTATGGACAAGGTGATACCACCTCATTTGCGGCACCAAGTTTTCGTTTACTTGGACGATCTGTTGCTTATAACAGAGACCTTTGACGAACACATCGACCTGCTTCAGGAGGTGGCTCTACACATCCGGAGGGCAAGATTAACCATCAACATAAGGAAGAGCCAGTTCGTGATGACGGAGGTGAGGTATTTAGGTCACATCATTGGGCATGGGCATATCAAGACCGATCCGGAAAAGACTCAAGCGATTGACGTTTTTCCATTACCCAAATCCACCAAACAATTACGCCGATTCTTAGGTTTATGCGGATGGTACCAGCGTTTTGTACGTGACTATGCCACCATTACCACTCCTTTGACCGACATGCTGCGTAAGGGACGTAAATTCGTATGGGAAGAGCCCAGCTTGCGAGCCTTTGAAGAGCTAAAGAAGAGTCTGACTACGGCCCCCGTACTGCACAGCCCGGACTTTGACAAACCGTTCTCAATCCATTGTGACGCGAGTCAACATGGGGTGGGAGCAGTCTTAGTCCAGGTTGCACAAGACGGCGAGGAGAGACCTATAGCCTTCATGTCTCACAAGTTGAACCCAGCCCAGCGAAATTACACGGTCTCCGAGCAAGAATGTCTAGCCGCGGTGTTGGCAGTGAAACGCTTCCGAGCCTATGTGGAGGGACACACATTTGAAATCGTTACGGATCACGCTTCTCTGAAATGGCTAATGAGCCAGACTGATCTCAACGGCAGATTGGCCAGGTGGGCACTGAAACTACAGGCATTTGACTTCACAATTCGCCACCGAAAAGGAAGCCAGCATGTAGTCCCCGACACCCTATCCAGAATGTTCGCCCCTGAAGGAGCCGAGTTGGTCCAGGAGGACGACAGCCCCCAATTGATCGATTTGGACCATCCTGCCTTCAAGTCAGCCAGCTACACCCAACTGATTCACACTATCCAGAATCAACTGTCCCAGCTTCCTGAACTGCGGTTGACGGATGGATTTATTTACAAACGGATGGGACACGCCTCCGGAGATCCCATACAAGAAGAAGAACAGTGGAAGTTGTGGGTGCCCGAAGAATTAACCACTGATCTTATCAGGCGGGCTCATGACCACCCATCAAGTGCGCACGGCGGATACGGTCGTACACTTAGGCGGTTGAAAACCTGTTTCTTTTGGCCTAAGATGGCACAACAGATAAAAGCGTACGTAGCCTCTTGTGAGCTATGCAAGTGCACTAAAGCGCCCAACACCATCCTTCGGCCACCCATGGGTAAGGTTGAGGTCCCCGAACGCGTGTTCCAGCGCTTGTACATTGATCTTATCGGTCCTTACCCTCGATCTGCTTCTGGTCACACGGGAGCTGTCGTGGTCCTGGACCAGCTCTCCAAATTCCCTATCATAGAACCACTACGTAACATGCACACTGGACCAATAATCAGCTTTTTGGAGAACCGAGTCTTTCACATGTTTGGAGTTCCGGAGAAACTTGTCTCCGACAATGGGGTCCAGTTCACCTCCAGCAAGTTCCGAGACCTAATGTCCAAATACGGCATCATCCACCAACGAACTGCCGTCTATTCACCACAAGCCAACGCATCCGAACGACTGAATCGTACGCTCATAGCGGCCATTCGCGCCTATGTCCACCCGAATCAGAGGGACTGGGATCGCAAATTGTCCGCCATCACTAGTGCACTGCGCTCGTCGTACCACGCCACGACCGGCATTTCGCCGTATTTTGCAGTGTTCGGCCAGTATATGATCTGTCATGGGAGCGCTTACCGGCTATTGCGGCAGCTGAAATCGCTAGAGGACCCAATCGTGGTTCTAGAACCGCACGAAAAGCTCCAACTTCTGCGAGATCAACTGCGGGAGAAGATTGAAGAAAGTAGACGGATGGGAGAGGAGCGGTACAACTTGCGATCTCATCCTTCTGGCTTTAAGGCCGGCGACGAAATATATCGTCGAAACTTCCGACAGAGCGATGCCACCCGCCATTACAATGCCAAACTAGACAAGAAATTCGTGAAGTGTCGAGTCATACAAGTCATAAGCCCCACCCGGTACCTCATCGCGGACATGACTGGTAAGACCCTGGGAATTTACCACGCAAAAGACCTTAGACGATGAAGTGCAACTAATTCCCACGAGAAACCTTGGCTTATCCCAAATCTCTGCCTAGACGAAGGCCTCCGAATAACACCTGACTTCCTACTATATAGTCACTGCCGAGTCTTCACGAACAGGGTTGTAGCCTATCCTTCGAAACGGATCTTCGACCCGCCACGTCCCTAACCAAGACCTTTTACCAAGGAGACGGGATCGTAATTACTTCGATTTTGGGGGGGGGAATGTGTAATGTGACGCCTGCGCCCAGGAATCGAAGTGATTTCGATCCCGAACCCTTGTAACCTGCCAGATGGATATGTCCTCGAAGTGCCAGCGGACTTCATCTGTTGTGCGGATATCGTTGTGCAGAAAATATTTTTTTTTCTGTCCAAATATTTAGATCCGTGGATATAAATATTCGAAATATAGAATTAATCCAACCCCGGCACATTTCGAGACATAGCCATCTGGAAATGCCCCTCCACCGTGGCCATCGAGAAAACTATGCCACTGGCGACATCTGAAGAAGCACATTTCCGCCATATGAAGTGCCATTCCACGCACATATGTTTTTTCCGAGGTGACAACCGGAAATTTTGACAGCCACATGGAGGCGCTAAACGTCACCGTAAAGTTCTTCGTGATAATATCCAAGGTATTACAAAACCAGCTATACGTCGTTTGGCGCGACGTGGTGGAGTGAAACGTATTCCCGGTTTAATCTATGAAGAAACGCGTGGTGTGCTTAAAGAGTTTTTGGAAAACGTTATTCGTGAGGCAGTGACATTCACCGGAGCAGAAAAATTAGGAAAGAGGTTAGTTTAGTTAATAACTAAATAGAAAAGGTTATTACATAAGTCAGTAGCTAGAGTGCAATTGCGCTTGGAAACAAATTTTAGTGAGCGAGTGCTTCAGAGACTAATCAATTTCAGATAGCCGCTTCCGAGAAGACATTGGCAGCCGACTAAATTTACCACCGAATTAGCCCTCGGATTATGTCCGGCGGAGCGAATGCAGTTTGCAACATAGATTATCTAGTAAGAAAATTCTAAGTAAGCGGAGGCCATCCAGAAACAAATATTGTGGACGTAAAAAAAAAAAAAAAGGTACGGATCCTGAGAAGTCAAGCAGCAATTCTTAGGGGGAAAGTCATTTGTGCTGGAAAACGAGCAAATAAAAGTGATGACAGACTAAGTGCTCGGTATTCAATTCGCCTATATGGAAAAGCAACACATTTTACCCTGCTCTAAGGCGATTGTAATGCACATTTTTAAAATCGACACTAAATCTGAAAATTTAGTCTGCAATATTTTATTAGAAATCGATTATTCTATTTCTAATTAAATTCCAAAAAAAATGATTTGACACTTCTTAATGCGGAAATTCGAGGTAACGCTTGCTACCTTGTTCAGATTGATCAATTGGCATATCGCTTGCAATCCGCAGTACAGATTGCAGTCTTCGGTAAAATTGATGAATATCTAGCTCGCGAAAACTTTCCTCACCGGATGCCAAAGCAACCAGTCGATTTATGTCGACAATTGGGCGAATATTCTAACGACTTATTGAGCAAAATGTTAGCATTTGAGCCTCGATCTCGCCCTTCTGCCTTGATGTGTCTCAAACACGAATACTTGGAACAGGAGCCAATGTGACGGATGTCCACTAACGAAATTGATATCATTGCTGTAATATATAGTAATAGTTTTAAGTGACATTCACACATTAGAAACATATATACATATATTATGTAAACTGAAACGCTTTGGATGTTAAGTATGTTCGGTAATGTAAGGTACAAAGCGATACCTCCCAACTTTACCGATGAAGCCTCTTTGGACGCCCTCAAATTTACGATTTGGTAGTAATCGTATAGAAGTAGTTATGAGCATTTATACTAATATAGTGTGCACAGAGCTATGCACGTACAACTCAAAATCATAATAGTCGACTATGTGTTCAATATTCTTTGGTGTTAGGTACCTATTAACGAAAAAATTGATATAGATGATTTATAAATTATAGTTTAAGAGTGCCGTCATGTCGACACAGACCGCTTGTACTACTCGCCGCAACATACTTATCATTGTTATAATTATTCGTACTTGTAAATTTCCTCGCATACTAGTGTCCCATCGACACTCCACTAAGGTCTACTTACTCAAATAATCGAATTATTCCAATGCAGTTTATGTTCCTTAAACGGTGTCCAAAATTGTTGAGAAAAACAAGAAAACATTGACTGCATTTTTGACCGAATGGAAATTATAGACAAGGTGTAAGCAGCTAATTAGAATTCTTTAACAAACAAAAGAAATTAAGTAAATATAATTTCAAGTGTGATTGAACACCTTAAAAATTAAAGAACCCCTAAAGATGAAAAACGATTAGTTATGCAATAGACGCAACGAGATAGATACTTGAAATTTATTGATTAAGTATATGCGAAGTGAACATAAGGAGACATTATTATTACTATAATTACTATTAGAAAAAAAAAAAAAGAAAAAACAGAAAGTATCTCTATTTCGGTACTAAGTAATGTAGACTAATAATTATACTATTTCAAAACAAGAAAAGCGACAAAAAGAGACTAGAAACAAATTATGTTAATATTATTGATAGTAAGGGACACAAATTTAGGCAGATAGTTCTACTATATATTATAGGACTCTTATTAAAATCCCAAAACTGTCTCTATACATTTTTATTATTACACACAAACCATTCTCTAGCATATTTTGAAAATATATCAAACTTTAGGTAACATTTTTATCAATATTTATAAATCAAATCTATTAAGTATACAAACAATATGTTTGTTGCCATATAAGCGAATCAAATTAGTTATTATGATTCAAACGTTTTAAGTTAGTTTATCTTAGGTTTAATAGGTCAATCACTAAGTTTTTAAGTTGCGCCTCACCAAATCAAAAGGTAGTCGTTAGTAAAATTTTATAACTCACATGGTTCAAAAACAAATGCAACCATATTGGGGGTTGTATGTGCATAATTCTATGTTACACTTTATGAAATGGTTGAAGGCAAAGTAAATACGCGATATCTAATATTGATACTTTGTTTGTACTTATTACTTTTGTTTTAAAGTAGTTATTAAATTTTACCGACCATACCAAGTTTTCAAAGATTTTTGTGTTAGGTAGAGAAAGGCAAATCATTTATTTTATTTTTATCTTTTTCCATATATTTCTAATTATTGAATTACATCTTCAGAGTACTTTATTTTGGAAGTACTTTATTTCACTTGGGAAATTTAAGGTATAATTTACTAGTTAGACCACTCTTTGTGAATGCTTCGCATAGAAATATGCTAGTATGTATTTCTATTACAATCAGCATTAAAAGGATTTTGCTTTGTCTGTATCTCAGAATAAACTAAGAATGAATTGCTAAAAGTTAACCCACGACTTTCCTTTTCAGTGACTCTTCTTTTTCAGTGGGAACAGAGAGTGTAGGGTAAGTATGCCGTCGCGAGGGTAGGGTTTCTGCAAATCCGCTGAAGTCGGTTTCGCGTCGCGCGCGGTACGCGGTACCTTTGCTTGTTTCGCCATTTCCTTAGAGTAGTTTTCTTCGGTTTAAGTTCGAGTAGTATATTTTTCGGTACCGCGTCGGTGAATCGGTAACGCGCCTATGGGATTTTGTAGCGTTTTTTTTGATTTGAGATCTGTGGATAGATCGCATCCAGAACTAACGTAATGTAGGTTTCTCGTTCTGGATGAGTAATTGTTGACGCGTTTGGAAAACGGGCAAGTTCAGGTGACTGAAATATTGTAATTGAGCGTAATCCATTCGGAGACCCGCGACCGAAATCCTCTCCGAACTAGCTGGCCGACAAGCAGTCACCGCATGAATGGGTTACGGTGCACGGATTGGTTGACCTGTTGGTACCATCCGTTGGCACTACTCAGACTTAACGTCTAGAACCGATGAGAGGTCGGTTCCGCGTTCGAGTTGAAGGTAGAAAATCATTACAGACCCCATTCCCAAAATGGAACACAGTGGAGTCTGCAAGGTATCGTGTACGAAATGTAATGGATGTTACATTGGACAAACCAGGAGATCACTAGGTGTCAGATGGAATGAACACTTAAGGGAAGCAGTCAACAAAAACAAAAAGCAGGATGCAAAAAACTTCAAATCAAAAGTAGCGGAACATATAGTCCTTGCAAAACATGACATCACTGCGGACAACGTAAGCATGCTGAAAACGGTTACAAACGGATGGAAGCTTGATGTAGCAGAAAGCTTGGAGATATTCAATCGGAAGACGCAGGACATTTGGAACGGCGACCCAGGTAACGGATACACCTGGCTATTCAAGCTTACAAAATAATGAAGGTAGTTAAGTAGTAATTAAGGAAAAACAAATTTTTGAATGGTAAAGGATCAGGTAATTAGAGATTAATTAAAAGTACTTTGAGGGATTAGATGTAAGTAGAGATTCATATTAATACGTTAATGAGTTTAGTATAAATATTAGGACACTTATATTATAGGGAATAGTAGTACTGAGGAAGTTCTCAAGTAGAGAACGAAACAATTGTATACTAAATTTAAAATAAATAGTAGAATTAAAGGGTATATACTTTCTTTCACTTTTTT
The DNA here is from genome assembly GCA_963969285.1 of Odontomyia ornata. Classification (NCBI taxonomy): domain Eukaryota; kingdom Metazoa; phylum Arthropoda; class Insecta; order Diptera; family Stratiomyidae; genus Odontomyia; species Odontomyia ornata. Next base: position 446,761,019 of record OZ017738.1, read on the forward strand.
TTAATCGATTTATCGCATTTTAACCGATCATTTAGGCTTACGAAAGGTCTGTGCACATTTTGTTCTGCACAAGTGAAGGTGCATTCCAAAATAAACGAGACTCTGGTCATAAAAATCCAATACTGTAACTGATTTTTTTGACTAGAAATCGCATTTTGACCATCAATCACTCAACGTAATTGCCTGATATGGGTCCCTGTGACTTCTACCTATTCGGAAAATTGCATTCGACCATGAAAGGAAAACGCTTTGCGTACCTAGAGGGCATCCAAAATGCTTGTACCGACATCCTAAAGGACATTCCGGGCAATGACCTGAAACACTTTTCGAAAAGCTTTTGGATCGCGCAAAACAGTGTATCGAGGCCGGAGGAGACTATTTTGAATAAATAAACTTGAATTTATTAGAACACAGCTCCTGTCGTTCCTATTTTAGCTCAGTCTCGTTTATTTTTGAAAGCAACTCGTATTATCGCACAATCCCCAACTCAATATAATAGCCACATTTTATTTTTGTTAATTTAACGTACGGAATCTACATATGTATGTCTGAGTCAAGCTGTTCATATTAAGAAAACATTCTTTGATATGCTAATTAGTTTACAAAACCTTTCTAACTGGACCACTATCCTGCAACTTCAACTTGTTATTAACTGTGCTCGTATTAAATATAACTAAAGTTACATTTTTGAATCACATCTTTAATTCAATTTTGATCTCCTTTAAACCAGCATCCGAATACTCATTCCAAATTATTGGATCATTAAAGCGTCTTTTCTTATTTCGACGTTTTGTTTTCGGAAACATGCCTTAATTTGCAGCGTTCGCCGATGTTGTTAACGTATTTTTCATTTATTTTAGCGCTAACATGGTATTGTTGCTTCCTTCTTGGCGAACAAATTCATGAAATGAGCAACAACCAAAAGCTTCATAGCCACGGGCCAACAGAACGACCCCCTTATTTACTGAAAACTCACTCAAGCGATTTTCATTGAAAGGGGTGTTCCGGTTTGTGCAATTTAGCAGGAAGTAGGTTTCCCATGGCTTGTGTACAATCACGTGAATGAGCTATAATAAATTCGCCTCATGGCAACTTAACACAACAGCAATCTCTTGCTCGCTTCTCCGTCGGTTGTGTTGCTCTTGTCGTTACTAGTGACGATGTCGCATAAATTGCTCAAACGTTAAATTTCGCTTGTAACTCCGCCAATTTGATTTTTTTCTTTGTTTTCCTGACTTTATTTTTGGGTTTTACTTTTTCAACTTTCGCTTGAAGAGGGATCCAATTTATTTCAAAAACAGATGAAGTTACTAAGCTGGTCCAGCGATCGCATTTAATCGCATACGTTAGTGATAAAGAGAATTGAATGTCGTATTACTATACTGGTATTGCCTTACAGTTGTATGGACATAACCAATCGCAATTGGATAATGATAGTACACTCCGAGAAGAAAAATTGTCATTGGAAGTTCATGCAGTCAATTTATGTTTGTTAAATAGGAGTAATGATTTGACTTTTGAGTTAAATTTAAAATAATACCCCTTCACGGACTTAGAGCTGATCTACTTAACAATTTTACTTAAACTTGGGATTGCTGACAAGTTAACCATTCAAGTTGGTTATTCAAAACATGTGGGGCTGAAATTTGTGGCTCAGCAATTAAGTGGATTATCAAATTAAAGACTCTCCGACAGAAACAGCAGGGGTTCAATCGTATGCCCCTTCTTATTTAATTCTTTAAGTTGGTCATAATAAGAATTACCACGACAAACCCCTTGGAAGTAAAATTTTATGAAATTTAAGAAAAAGATGGTATAAGTATTCCTGGTATAAATGAAATTGAATCATAATTAAGCTAGATATATACCTAACCGAACTTGCTATCATTGAGCTTTAAATCTATCCAGACATTAGTTGAAGACTATTGCGAACAGAGCGTTAGCGGAAACCTTTCTTGGGAATAATGCATAGTTGCAATCGGTGATTATAACAATTATTACGATATCAAAATGAATAAATTTAGACATGAAAAGTCGAGGAAGCAAAAGAGTGCTCTTATCAGAAAGGCTTTGTAATCATTCTAGTCCTCCGGATAACTTTTCTGATGACATGAATCAATAATTAGAATCATGAATTTGTTCAACAAGCAAGAAATCGTTCAATTATATACAAAAGATTGAGAATTTCTTTCATAAACACAAAACAGTCACCGTTTTGTTCCATTTCAGAGAAATTTTCTGAATATTTGGTCAGTATTGACATAAAAAACTTTTCTTGGAATGTTCATGAAAATCAGAAGAAAATTATTGTCTACAGGTTGATTTGAAAAATATACCATCCACAACGAAAAGTTGTTTTTATTGCTACATCTCCATACATTGCAATTTAAGTTGCTATATCTCACTTGGTTATGATCCGATTATATTTAAATTTTGCGAGCATAAGAATCTCATGGTTTTTTTTTTGGTTGGGTGGTAAATGCCGTTTACGCACTGAGTATGGGGCTCCCATGCTCGCAAACGACTCGACTACCCTCTTAACACCTTTTCTGTCAACCCGAGAACCCAGCCTGGAACCATTTGACATCTCATTTTGCTTTCGATTTAGCCAGATCTCAGATCCAGGATGAGACACGCAGTCCACCTTCTCTTCGTGAAATTCATCCAAGAGTCCTGCCAATCGTTGAGTGAGCGCTGTCTCTCATCGTGGGCAAGCATCTCCCTTGCGTCCTCGTTTCGACGCAAGTAAATAGCGTAGCACTCTCTAGCAAGGAGGACAACAGGTATCATTCCTGCAATAACTCTAACCACCGAATCAGAGACTTTCGGATCTGTAGATGCAATCCTCAGTGCACCTCTTCCTAAAGTCAAAGTAATAAACGCTTTATTCAATACTAATCGTAATAAATTTTAAAGGAATATAAAGCAAATTTCAAACAACCCGAATATAAAAATTTAGCAGCCCAAATGGCTTCCTAAACTTATAAGTTCTAATTTGAACATATCTGATCAAAAAAACCAAAGCAAATTCAAATTAATTGAAATTATTACATATTTTATGATTTGATTCGAAAAAGGAGAAAAAACCAATGACCTGAAACATTCTTTCGGAAAGCTTTTGGGTCGTGCAAAATAGTGTATCGAGGCCAGAGGAGACTATTTAGAAAAAAATAAATTCAAATTTATCGGAAGAAAGCTCTTATCGTTTCTATTTTAGCTCAGTCTCATTTATTTTTGTACGCACATCTATAATAAACATAACATATATCTAACCTATCCCTAATTTTTAACATAAATAAAAACAACAGCACTAAATGTAGCAATCATGAGCTGAAACTCAAAAACTAAGAACGAAAATGACAAAAACTGAAAATAAATACGAATAATTTAGACATTGTCATTCAGCCACCAATACCTAGATTGCTCCGTCTCAGCTCGACCAGCTTCAATGAATCTAGCAAATGAGTATCTCCATTGAGATTTTTGCTCTCTTAAACTCAAATTCCGAGGATATTTTATCTTCTTATCGATGATCCGTTCATATATGTGATATATAATTAGGACGCCGTCAGAATCAAAAACAGATCGATTCATGTCCAAATACACAAATGCTTCTGGAGTAACGAAGCCAGTAGCGAGGCAAGTCGCAATATATCAGTCTGTAGGGTGGAACGGCTGTGAAACCCAAGGATTTTTACTCACAGGTACAGATCTTGCGATATGATCCTGAAGAATTTTCAATACAAAGATATCGACTCTTGTCACATGAGCAGTTTGATAAATTGTTCTATTCAATATAAAGTAATTCCAATCCATCTCAGGCTTTCTGTACAAACCAATACATACACGAAGACATTTCCTATTGAAAACTCTTAATTTTCCCATAGTACTAGCATTCTGATTGTACCAGATTTGACATCGATATACCAAAATTGATCTAACCAGGGTCTTTTGACAGATAATTTTGACATTTTGATCAATTATCTGGAATGAAAGAGTCTTCGTAGGGCCATGACTACTTTTTGTGCTTTGCTGAGCAAAATATAGATATGTTCAGTATAGTGCGGATACTGATCAAGATGAACACCGAGGTATCGAGCACAGGATTTATGTGGAACACGTTCTGAACTACACTTACCAGCCATGATGTGGAAATCCTTCCAAGTACGTTTCAGGTCTTGACTTACCCCCTGTAGCGTTGTTCGAAACAAAAATTGTTCGCACTTCTGCGCATTGATTTTCATTCGCCAATTGCCAGTATACAGCTGCGCATCATTGAACATTTTTGGAAGGTTGCTCTGAACTATCGTAGCTTTTCAGTCTGCCGTATAGAACGCTACCAATGATCCCGTTGGCGAGGCGTTAAAATCAAAGCCATTCAGTAGCTTGTGAATAAGTATTGAGAACAGCAGAGGCACAGTAACTGTTCCCTGCTGTTGACCATTCAAGGCTTTGAAGCTGTGCATTGTCGCCAGATTCCCAACAGTAGCAACAAATGATTTGTCGTATAAGATATTGTACATCATGACGGTAAGGTGTCTGCGGAGCCTGTCCTGGAGGGGCTTAGTCCATCTAACCACACTGTATCGAAGGCTTTCTCCATATCAATGAGAAACACTCCAATACATTCTCTGTTGTTTAGTTTCCAACAGATGTCTGAGGTTACTTCCGTTATCGCATGCATTGTTGTATGCCTGGGAAGAAAACCAAATTGGCAATTCGGCATCAACTCGTATTTCTCAATGTGGGCATTTCATGCTTTGTTGAGTATCACTTCAAAAAGTTTTCGGGGCACGAAGATTCCTTTCCTTTCTTCAAGATCGGAAATACCTTAGCCTTTTTTCGCTCATTTAGGAAATATGAAGTGCTCAACATGTTGTTGAACAATATGTTATAATTCCTAAAAGCAACGCCCGGCAAATGTCGGAGAACTATATTTGAAACACCGTCGATATCACATGATTTCCGCTGCCGAATATGAAACGCAAGTCTTCATAGCTGACAAAATAATCAATAAGATTCAAGGTCGTTAGGGGGTCAAATGTTAAAGTTTCATTCAAATGAAGAAGTGATTCACTCACCGTTCAGGCATGATTTGAAGTCGGAAACTTTTGCTTCATTGACATCTGAAAATATTTCATTCCCTCTCTCAGGGTTTGGTAGATCAACCAATTCAAAATGAGTTCCAATCAGAGCAAGTTGCTACCATTCCTCACAAATAATTCTGTTTCCATTTCTATACGGAGTCGTACTATCAATTTCGATAACAGCCTTATCGAGAATATTTATCTCATCACAAGTGACTTCAAGACTCAATATCTTTACTCGAGACTTCTCACGGAATATGCTATTCCCTTTCACAAAAATGCCATCTGTGTCGCTTGGGTTGATAACCCTCAATATTTTCGCCCATTGATTGCTGACCTCGCTCCTGAAGTGTGAACGAATTAAGTTCCGGACATTCTTCAGGTGTATTTGCAAAAAAGTTAACGAGGGATGGTTGTAGTCCAAAAATCGCCGATAAATATTGTTGACGCGTGTGAGAAGAAGGCTTTTCAATCTTATCAACCTTGCAATGTTTGAGGTTTCATATCCTTCCATATTCTTTCGATGTTTAATCTTGGCAACTACTTTCTCAATCGTTTCCAACGTCAGCTTCTCTAACTTCGACAAATAGAGATCTATTTCATCGTTAGTTGGATTCCTATCATTAGAAACCATTGAGCAGGCGATGCCATCATCAGAAGGGAGACATTGCTTCTGGTAATGTCAATCAAACTTCTTTTGAAATTTTCACCAGTCTGGTTATTTGAAATTCAAATGATAATTTTCATGTTGAACTGGAATGAGGAAGAGATCATTCCTTTGATGATTGATTTCCATAACGATTGCGTTATGGTCGCTATCGTAAGGAAGCACCTGCAATTTCCATTGAGGACTATTAAAGCTGAATTCAAGTCTTGTGTCAGCAATGCAGAGGTCCAAATATGAATTTGTCTTAGGGTATGTTGGACGTTCGGACCCATATAGGTTGTATCTGTATTCAATTTGGTTCTCTATGATCCACGATTTCAGTAAATACACCTCTTGGATTATTGGTACCGGTCAGCCATGATGTGACTGGCAAGAATATAAAAAATATGCAGCCTGTTCTATTCGAATATTTCAAATATTGAATTGAGCTCTTTCTTGAACTTGAGAATATTTCAACCAGTTGCATAGGCAGAGATAACGAAGAGGTTATCCCCACCTGGCAGTGAGATTTTGAAAACTGATACGACAATAGATTCAAAGCTTTTGAATTCAACTTTTCCAATATTTTGGAAACAATACGATCTTCTAATCAATATCCCGGTACCACCTCCCCCATCACTTAGTACCCTATCGTTCCTTAGGAATTCAAAGTCCTGGAGTGCCATGACCTGAGGTGGGTTTCAGTGAGAAGCATGATGTCAGGCTATTGCTCAACAATAAATTCAAGGAGATCGTTCCGTCAATGTAGAGTAACAATGCAGTTGACAGTAATCGAGATGAGACGAATCCGATCCATGGAAATGTGGCTGGATAAGACGTAATTTTGAGGCATTTGAAAGCCCAAAATGCTTAAAAAGCAAAATAAATTTTTGTATCTTGTTTATCGATTCTCTCCAATAAAGAATTCACATTATTTACGTGATTTGCAGCATTTTCTGCTGGTTCTCTAGCGGCTAGTGCAAATGATACTCCGGGCTTGACGAAGAGTTCAGAGCTGAGACACTGCGGTGTGGTTGCGTTTGCTTTGGGACAGATTTTACTCTCACATCTTGGTATGGGGAACATCCTCAATATGATGTTTGATGACCAAAACTACCGCAGTTAACGCAGTATAATTTCTCCTCTGGCTTCGCCTGAATCAATTTACGCTCACCGGGAGCGTGAACTTCTTTGCATTTGACGCACCAATAATGCATGGCGCAGTTGGCAGCCGAATGTCCATATCTTTGACACCAATAACACTTGTTCACTTCCTTTTTCTGGAGGCGGGCCCACCTCACCACTCGGAAGTACCTTATTTGTTGAAGAGCACTTGGATTGCTCTTATTTGAAATCTGTACGAAGTAACGTGGTAAATTCTTCTTTTCTACCGTCGATCTTTTTATCGCGTAGGTTTTAATGGAGACAAATTCAATTTCGGGCGCAGCTTCCTTAAGCTCCTGAAGAAGATCGACAGTATCTTCTCCACCGTCCATACCCTTCAACAAAACGGTATGATTCTTCCCAGTTTTTGAGGTATAGGTGAAATGTGGAACCTCCCCAGAATTCAGTGCATTTTTAACTGAATTGAAATCAATCAGTAATTTCAGGCTGATTGTTAATTTCTCAGCATTCACTCTTTTGTTTTCGAAGTTGGTTAATTTATTTTCGGTTTCCAAAAGCCGAACCATATCCTTTTGAGAGGGACCAGCAGAACTGTGAGCTGGTTTCTTCTCCTTGTTTTTATTTTTTACGTACTGAATAAAATGAACATCGTTACCTTGATTAAAATTACCTTCAATACATTCTATTTCTTGTTGTAACCCGTCCAGCGCTGCATAATAGTTTTGGCTGCCGTTAGCGTCTCCGGTATTTAGTTTTTCTTTTAGGATAGCTTGTTTCACAACTTTCTTTACCTAAGTTTCCTTATTGATTTGCTTTACTGGCTATGTATCTTGAGTTTCAATCTCTCTCTTGAAGATATCTTCAAGGGATTTTAGTCGTAGTCTCAATTCTTGATTTTCAATTTAAAGTTGAATCACTTCTTGTTGGTTTTCAACTATTTGAGTTTTACGTCCGCCATCTGCGGAGCTTTCCTGGCTACTCGTATGTCTCCTTTTATTGACGATTGCCACCAATTTCATATTACATGTCTCCCTGGATCCCTGCAAAGGTGGGAAGCTGTTGGACTTCCTCGTACCGGCAGTCCCGAGTAAGTTTTTGGAAAATTTGGTTTTCTTGATTTATCGAAGTAAAATAATATTCGATATGATTCCGTGGGTTGATTTCTTGGACGATAAATGCTTTCTCCAATGAAAACCAAAATTAGCTTTGGACTAACTTAATAAAAATTAAATTAACTTTGTGAAAACTTGATAGGAGCGAATTAAAAACACGTCTGTTCACAACGAAGGCTAGACGTAGAATTCCATACTCCTCTTCTCTGTACCTGTGCCAAGCATTTTTGGTATACCTCCTTACTGAAAGCGTCGCCACATATTTTTGCCCCGTACAGTAGCCATGACACTACAGAACTCATTAAGATGTGTCTTCTGGATGGGTTGAGTTCCCTCACGTTGGCCATAAGTTGACTCAGAGCCGATACTCCCGAAGCAGCCATGTCAGCTGTTGGTCTGATTTGCTCAGAGAAACTCAGCTTCGAGTCGATCGGTAGCCTCAGGTACTTCACCGCTGGCTTCAATTCGATTAGTATGCCACCAATACTGATCATCCTTACTCTAAGGGTTTTTTTTTTGTCAAGATTGCCACTTCAGTTTTATCCAGTGCTAAATTGAACCCACGAGCAGGCATCCAGTCTCTCTATCGGCGCATTGGTATACCTAGCCAAGTTGCGCTTGTTTAACGGTGTGTCCAGTGACCAGAACAACACCATTATTTGACTAGTCGATCAAACGCAACTCATCTAGCGTCTTATGCCTCAGTAGCCCATCGTGAGACACGTTCCACAGGTGAAGACCAAGGATAGATCCCTAGACAACACTCGATGTAACTTTCATCCTTCGTTAGCCCTGTGTCGTGTCGTAAAGTAGGTTTCGGTCCTTCAGGTAGACCTTAAAAAGCTGCATTAGATATTCTGGAACTTGAAAAGGAGTTTTCCAGCGTATCCACCCATCTAACGAAGTTGAAGACGTCGAGTGTCACCAACAGGACGATCCGTTGCTTGGTGCGGCTATATGCTTCTGCGTTTTGGACCACATACGCTGCCTCTGCAATCACATCAATGGTGGAATGTCCTGCCCTAAAGTCGTGCTGCCGAGGAGATAGGCAAGCGTTAAATATGCTGAGCTGCAAGTCAGGACAATATTGATAGACAAGTTGCAACACCTATGCTGAAACAGCATCTGAACTGAAGCCTTTCCCGATTTCAGTGTAACAGCTGCCTTTTCCATTTTTTATGTTAAGAAGCTCTACGATACGTCTCCTACTTCAAAGAGCAAAACATATAACTTACAAATCATACTATTACGAGCAAAGTTGAGTGAATTCGGATCGCTTAGGTTTTGTGGCCTTTGTGCTCATAAAGGTCTACTTCCGTGATATTTTCTTAAATTTTTTTTAATCAAAGGTGTCCAGTCGTATGGTGGATACAAATTTTCTTTAGGTTTCCCCTGGGCCGCCTGACAAACTGACTATTTTGTTTCAGATTCAAAACTCATCTATTTTTTTGATACCCCACTCAACAACCTTTGATAAATAAAAGTTAAGTGGGTCTTCGATACAAGGGGAGCTCCCTAAAAAACCATAACCAAATCTAATAAGAGGTGTTATTTTGATATTAAAAGAAAAATATCATTTATTAATACAAATGATCAGACGTTTATTTTATTATAAAGGAAAAAGTATGCCATTAATAGCAAAAAATAACATCAGGCAAATGACCACCACGAACACGCTGACAGGATCATATCCTTTTCATGAAATTTTCCATAACCAAATCGCAAAGTGGCTGCCTTATGTCCTCGATAGCCTCACGAATTCAATCTTTGAGGTCTTGAATCGACGCTAGGCTGTTGGCGTAGACCTTCTCTTCCACGTGACCCCAAAGGAAGAAGTTGCAATGTGTTAAATCACAAGATCTATTCAAAATAACACCTCTTATTGGAAAACCCTATATACCCCTGAGGTATTGTAAAATGTTGTACCTGGCAAGAGCCATCTTCACATGTGAAAGTTTCCGCCTGCTGATGCTGAAGTATCCACGGTGGAAAGTTGGGTGCGCGAAAATTCAGCCGACTTTCGAATTTGGATTCGCGCCAAAAATTATCATGATCACTTGAAACTGAATTTTTAAGCAAACACAGCACATATCGAAGATAATACGTTGCAAATAGTACAACAAAATAGCAATAACATCACGGAATTCGGTGAATAATGTAGTCTTGCGGGTTGACCCAAGTGTAATTCGTCACCGAAAACCGCAATCGACGTACTCATCATGCTTTCATTCTTCTCACCGCCAGAATCTTTATGTTCAGAACACTATCTTGCATCCCAATATTAGATCATACATAGGTACTACGCGAAATCAAAACATCGATTGAAACCAAATGATTCCCATCCTTCTCAAATTTGCTACTGAGAAAGCTACAAAGCCCCAAACGTACTTTCTTTTTTACCTTTGGAAAATTTGCTGTTGGACTCGTAAAGCCTTATTCATATCGGAGATTTTTTCTCGTTGCACGCACGATTCGCTCCTAATGCAAATAGATTGAGGGAGGAGTCAATCTGTGAACAATAACTAGATATGAGCTGTTGCTGAAAAATCCAGGTCAGATATAGTATATGTTGCGAATAAAATTCACTCAATTACTAACTTGTCCGTTTCATTTCCATCATGCCGGAATAAAACCATGAGCAATACTGCTCAAGCTCACTCTTACTTGTTTGAAAGCTATGCATACATAAGTTTGTGTGTGTCGGGACGAGACATCGAATGCAATTATTTATTGTAGGCCAAGTGGAGACAGCATCAAGTTGTTTGTTGGGGCAATTTCAGGTTCTCCTTCTCGCAGCAGTTTAACAATAAATTTATTTTCCACGATCACACTGGACAGTTTCGAGAAAACAAATATTTTTAAACAACCAAAAATGCGACGAATATGCCCATCGGCTACTGAAACTGAGAACGACTACTATAACTGAATCACGCTCTCATGATTGGGAGGTGGCCAAAGACTCTTGGAACTGGAATTTCCTGTTGACTTCTGGGCTCCGATGGCGATTTGCAACGACTTGAGTTGGTTAGGCTTTGGGCAACTGCGGAGTTTTGCGCGACTCCTTGATCTTGCGTCGATTTTTCGATCGGATTACGTTCCACGGACTGTATGGTGGGTAGTCGCGGGTTTAAGTATTGGACGGCGACAGTAACTCAGTCACAAACAACACAGTCGTGGGATGCCCTGCGCTGGCTTTTCACGTTTTCCGAGCAAGGGAAATGTGAACAGGCGGTTCGGTGTCGAGCTGGAATGATTCTCGTTGGGTTGGAGACAACCTCGAGCTCGAATAACGTAAAACCAGGGTTTTCGATCTTGCACTTCGCGGTCCTTCCGACGGAAATTCCGTCACGAATCCGCCACTCTCGGGGTGATATTTATTTTTCAAGCGCCCGCACTCTGCTGCAAAACCGTACCCCAAATAATCGAATTGGGACACCAAACTAATTTTCACATACGTTAATGAAAGATCCAATAAAACAAGAACATAAAATCCGTGAAAATGATGGCTCACAACCCGTCCATCGTGCATGCGATTTCGCGATCTCCCGTGAACTTCTCGATCTGTCCATATCTTTTGCCGTGTCGCAACGGTACCTCGAATACAGCTGCTCGCTCAACCGAGTTTGATTGCATTCGGCCATCCAATACACAGACGGGATACGCTAAATCAGTGTTTCCATGTCTGAAATTTTAATTTGCAGATTGGAATTTATTTTTAAATTAACAGAAGAAAAGAAAATTCAAAAAGATTTTAAATTATAATAAAAAGTTAAATATATTGAAGAATATAATCAAAGGGAAACTTTACATTCAATATAAAGGAAAATTGATATAAAATTACATTTAATAATAATAATAAGAAAAAAAATATTTTATAAATTACAACTATGAAGTAATGAAATCTTTTTTCTAAATTTGCAATTGAAATTTCGGATAAGTGCTAGGAAGGTTTTCGAACAGTTTACTTGTGTGAAGGCTCGATTACTACAGGATCGTTATTACACCTTCTCGACATATTCACACAATCACAGTAATTACTTATAAATCACTAAATTTAAACTAATACGAAAACAATTAATTTAACCACAATTTATTCGCAACAGTGCGATAAACGCATTATTATCGTAGTATTGGTTATACGAATGAGCACATCACAAGAAATCTAAGGCTGATCGAAATAAAACTATTGCTGTTTATTGATGGGTATAGGTAGTAATAAACAATATTAGCCAGTTCGTGTGGTATGGCTAGTAGTGCTAATTTTATAAGTTATTAGTTAATAAGAAAAAAGTCTATAAATGTTACGTACTTTTAAAAACTCCTACTTATGAGCACGAGGCTTCTAAGTTTCATTATTTTACGATAAAATTTATTAAATCCGACAATTTTCTTATATTATTTTCTTAATGATGATGTAACATTTTATTGAAGCTATAAAAATAAAGAATAAATGTTTGTATCTGTAAAAGAAGTCACTTTTAAAATTGTACGACTCTCACGCGTACGTTTATCTTTTCCGTACTTAACAATAAGGTTATCTTTCTAGGGTAAAAATCAAAAATTATAAAAACATAACCATTATCTACCATTTCATCGTCGAGTGTAGCAATTTAATCTTTTGTATACCTCAACACATGCTATGATAGGACCTGAATGATTATAACGACTGCCATCCGCGTCATCCAAATTGGCCGTTGGTTATGACGATGGACACGGTTCCTCCCTCACTTTCAAAAGGGTTGAAGTGAAATCCGTCATGTAGAACGACCTCAGGTATTTACACGGTGGCTTGACATCTTGCACAAAAGGGAAATATGTGGCATAGGTAAGTCAACGTAACGATAAAATCACAAAAGCATGCGGTCGGAAGCTGACAATGACGGAGCGGAAGCGAGCGTGGATGCCGGTTAGATTGTTGGTTCGGCGGTTGATAGCGTCATGGCAGGCGTTGGTGTCGATCTGATCCGTGTCCGTTTGCTTCGATGCAACGAGATGCTGCATAATCAACCTCATTTGATGAAAGCATTTAAAGCCATCCATCCAGGTATACTAACAAGCCAGTCAACGAACCAGAACGAATTTACGTTGAGACGAACATGCCACCGATTGTATCCCTGAGGTCAGGGATGCTTTTCTTAATGTTTGATTGCATCACCGCAACCGGAACAAGATTCAAAGGACAGCGAGGAGATAACTAAATGTGCATACATAACGTGGTGTAATGCACCGATATGGGTTGGGATAATGTGATTATGTACGAGGATGAGATTAACTTGATTCCTCTTTAATTAATCAAGCTGGAATGTTACTCTGCTCTTTGTCAAAGGACATGATACTCTAACTTGAATTTAGATGAGATAATTCCCAGCGGAGTTTGAAAAGTATCATTTTACTGTTGGGTAGGACATTTGCCACGAGTCAAAACTTCCTGAAGCAAAATATCAAAGTGCGGCGGTCTTGACTTTCATTGAAGACATTTTTAAATTTGTTGTAGTGGATTTCTATCCCCAATTACTCTCCTGCCGATACATCCTGAAAAAATCTCCTCAAAAGAATCCCAATCATTCAATTGGCCCAAACAAAATTAATCACTCTTTTTAAGCATTTAATCCGTTCTACTTCAAATCGATTAGCCTCATCTCATCTCTCTTCATTCCTGCGCCGTGTCCGTGGAAAGGTACAAGATCAAACAAATCAGTTGACCACTTCATCGATTTGCCATTGAATGGCGCAACCCGTCATTGTAGCCATCGCCAACGACCCGAACTATGTAACCTATTCCTGGACTTGATTAGTTGAACGTTTCCAATGAAATGGAAATAAATGTCGGTCCAATGTCGTTGTCCTTCCGTAGATTTCAATTTCGTGCACCTTGAACCTGTAACGAATTCGGAACAATGGCTCCACGTTCGAGCTTGCTTACCTATAACCGATGCTATTGTTACAATAAAATGGACATAAAATGTATTAAGTGTCCAGACGAGATCAGGGGCAAATGTATAGTCGGCTGTTGGGCTAAGTGCCGAGTGTAAGGATGACGATAGAGATGACGACAAGATTGCTTGTGCTGGAATCCCAACAATAGGCCAGATGTCCTTTATCCCATCAAGAATGGGTATTGAGTAGACCCGGTCGAATATCTGAGCCGAGAAAGAGCGATGTAAAATGATTAGGAATCCTTAATTTATCCTTGCTGGTGGGTTTTGTAGGTGGTCTTAAGGAAAAACAGATTCGATACCTGCCTGCTTCGTTTTGCCGGTGCTCATCACCTTTACGGGCACTTATTCGTTTAGCGCACGACTTGCTCTCAATAGGTACAATAGTTTTCCTTTTGTTCAATGGAGCACTTGGTATGTGCTAGGAATGGTATTGCCATTTACGAGGAAGTAATGTTTTGATAGAATTGGAGTAATTGCGTGCAGTTTTCTTGATGGTATTTTACTTGTTAGATATTTAAGTACCCGTATATTCACTCAAAGAAGTAAAAAATTGTCACTCGTAAAACAAAAATTGGCTATAATGTAATTCAATGCAATAAATACCAAAGCATGCAATAAGGTAAACCGAGAGAATAAACCAGGCAGAAAACAACAAAGTTGACTTACGTTAACTTTTTCGTTATAACTATGCAAATTCACTTGAAATTGTTTATAGTTTTAGACTAGTTACATGTGATCTAACTATGTAGAACAATTTAACAAAAACAAAAAAAACAATGGACAAATTATATTATTCCCATGGCTATTGGAACGGACCCTGCACAATTTATATGGAAAATGGGTTCTGGCCACTTTTTTCGAAACTTTGTGAATTGATAGTTCTCAACACGCTGACCAAAAGTCTCGACAAGTACGAAACTTCCATCTCACCACCTTCTAAAGACTGCCATAAGAATTTTCCTCTGTTTAAGGGTAGTGAAAGATTTTGACCGCGAATTGCATCCGACTACCAGCAAAACGATCATTGCCTAATGACCTTCAACACCAACAATTGAGCCCAACCCAAACTCCGCCTCGCGCTGCACCCTGCTACTTGACTTTTCGCTGCGTACGAGTCGTGAATTGGTTTGATCAAGTATTCCACCCAACGAGTGTGTTTTAGCATGGAGGTGATGCGTTTCAATCGATAAATAAAAAGTAAATTTATTAAAATGTATCAAACTTCATGTAACTATCGCTATAATTTTTCGTAACATAATTTACCTAGTCAGTTTGTTTTGTACTCTCGAAAAGAACGCTTGTTCTCCTAATAAAAGTTATACACAACTCAACAGGGTACGAGCCTAGCAATTATCCACTGCACCGTATAGTATTGTCGCGTGTTATGGTTCGCGGCCAATAATTTTAATGTTCCGGGAAAGTAAAAACGCAATGTCTTTTAAATTAAATTAAAAGAGTTTATTCAATTACTTAAAAATGCACAATCACTTATTTAACTATTTCACAATTTTAATTTTCACAATTTTACAAGTCGTCTATCAATTTCTACATCAACTGTCCACTAAAAATTACTTCACACTCAAACAATGAATATCGCCTGTACTTCGCGTACCACTATATCGCAGTTTTCTATCGCGGTTGTAATGAATCCCCCCATTCATTCAGCTCGCCTTTATATAGGATCTCTAGTCATTCAACCCAGTTCTCGTACATTGGTGAATTAGCGGGAAGATTCGAGCAGTGTAATGAATGGAGCAGTGACTCACTTTCAGATGGTGATGCTTGGTGAGTTTTCGAGTACGTTCGTTTTGTTGATCATGATTAATGGGTTTTCGAGTACGTTCATTTTGTTGATCATGATCTTCTTAACGATTGTGAAAATAATTGCGACAGTAACTCGCAAAATTATTCGTGCATGTAACAGTATTATGCCAAAAAAATTTTCCGTGGTTCAAGGAAACTGGAACTGTTTTTCGTTATCTTTTCTGAAGTACAAAAATATACCAATTTCAATCTCATAATGGCATAATCGAGTTACATCATCAGCAAACACATGTGCACTCGTGCAGGGTTTTCCAATAAGAGCTGTTATTTTGATATTAAAAGAAAAATGCCATATTTTAATATAAATGATCGGATGTTTACTTCATTATAAAGAGAAAGGTATGCCGTTAATAGTGAAAAATAGCATGAGGCAAATGACCACCATGAAATTTCCCATAAGCAAATCGTAAAGTGGCTGCCCTATGTCCTCGATAGCCTCACCAATTTCATCTTTGAGGTCTTGAATCAACGCCGGGCTGTTGGCGTAGACCTATTTCCAAAGGGAGAAGTCGCAAGGTGTTAAATCACAAGATGTCGGTGGCCAATTGTGATCACCTCTTCGAGAGATAACACGGTCCGGAAACTTTTCCCATAAAAGATCAATGGTTTCGTTGCTTGTGTCCCACGTAGCGACGTCTTGTTGAAAAAAGACGTTGTCCAGATCAATATCATCCAATTCCGGCCATAAAAAATCATTAATCATCTCTCGATAGCGCATCCATTCACCGCAGCTGTTGCTTCCGCCTCATTTTCAAAAGTAAGGCAGTATGACTCCGCCGGGCCATAAACCGCAACAAACAGTCACACGTTGAGGATATAGCCCTCTCACCCTTCAATGATCTCTCTATTCTGTTTTCTTCTTTTTTATCGCTTTGCTCCCTATCGGAATTAAATATGATCCCAAACGCAAACAATCAACTTCTCGATTACATCCTTACTACCAATCCTTCCTCTATCTCCTCGATCACAAAATCCCCCTCTGAATATGTAAAACCTAATCCCCATCATCCTCCGCTTGAGGTTCGTTTATCTTTTCTTGCACCTCAGTCCAAACGCACTCCTTTCTCCCCAAGATTTAATTTCCGCAAAGCCAACTATGCAGCCATTCAGCTCGAGCTGGATAGTATTGACTGGAATTCAATGCTACAGAAGCTAGATGTCAATTCAGCGCTATCAACTTTCTATGAGAATCTCAGTAGCATAATTGCAAACCATGTACTTATCTGCCGATCCCCTCGAGAAACCCAACTGGTTTCCCACTGAAGTCTAAGATGCTCTCTATTTGAAGGACCAGACGCGCAAAAAACTTCATTATTCCAACTCTAACACTGACCTCACCAACTACCGACTGCTTCATAAGGAAGCCAAAAAAGCGGTTAAGAACGCAATGCAATCTTATTATAATATGATTGAAGCATCACTGCAATCTAACAGTCCTAAGCCCTTTTGGACATACATACATTCTCTGAAAACAACATCCTATATTCCTAATATTTTCTCATGGCGTAATTGCCATGCTTCTGATGGGCAAGCTATCTGTGACCTTTTTGCTCAATTTTTTTCCTCCACATTTAAGGTTTCGAACCCGACTATGTTCTCATCGTGTCCTTCTCCTTCCCCTATTATGCATTCTATCGTGACCTCTCCATCGGAAATTGAAAATGTGCTGCTTACCTTTGACATTAATGGTGGTCCAGGTCCTGATGGAATACCAAATCTGTTCGTTAAGTCATTATCTTCTTCATTATCTACCCCACTATCAATTATTTTCAATATTAGCCTGTCTTCCTCCTGCTTCCCTGACGTCTGGAAGCATGCTAACATCTTTCCAATCCATAAGTCCGGAGATCGACGTGACATCTCTAACTATCGTCCGATTTTTTGCTGTCTTGTTTTGGCAAGCTCCTTGAGAGAATTGTGCATAAAAGAATGTACGATGATATCAGTATCCTGTTTGCAAATGAACAACAAGCCGTCATTAAAGGTCGTCCGACAGTAACTAATTTGTTAGAACATACGAATGCCATCTCTCTTGCTTTCGACAATAGTCAACAAGTCGATGTGATATACACCGATTTTGCTAAAGCCTTTGACAGTGTTGATCATGGCCTTTCGGCTAACAAACTTCGATCGTTTCGCGTTTCTGACTCTATCCTCTCTTGGGTCTTATCCTTCTTATCCCATCGTTCCTGCACCGTTACATGGAATAATTTTTTTTCGTCAGACTCATTCAGCTCAAAATCTGGTTTTCTTCAAGGATCAATTTTAGGCCCTTTGCTATTCAACATTTTCATTAACGATCTTCCCCAATGCTTGTCCTCTAATTGTCTTCTTTACGCTGATGATTTAAAAATTTATCGCCCCTAACTCCAGCAAAGACTGCTTATACCTCCAAAATGATCTTGACAATCTCCAAAATTGGTGTCAAGGTAATTTACTTCCTCTTAACATTTCTAAATGTTGTCACATGAGATTCACCAACCAAATTCATCCAGTTTTATATGAATACCAGATTGATGGATCGGGGCTCACACTTGTGGGCAAATTTAAAGATTTGGGAGTAGTATTTGACCCAGGTTTGAAATTTAACATCCATGTTTCATGTATAACCACTAGAGCTTCACGTGTCGCTGGTTTTATTTTACGATCCTCTTGCAAGTCTTTTAGAATTTCAACCAGCGTCCATCTATTCGTACTTCTAGCCCGGTCAATCCCTGAGTATGCCTCCCAAGTATGGTCTCCTTACTATACCAATCTATCGGATGCTATTGAAACTGTACAGCGTAAATTCACACCATCTCTATTCTACAAATATAACCTCACTTACAGCTCCTACGATGAGCGAATACAGATCCTAAACATTCCATCACTCAAAAATAGGAGAGAATTCTTAGACCTGTGCTGCTTATTTAAATTATATCAGGGTATTCTTTCATCCAACCTTCGTGAAAGGCTTTATATACGTCCCACCTCAAGAACGCGTTCAACTGACATATTCTTTGTGCCCTTTGCTCGTATCGATATTTATTTTTATTCATTTTTAGTACGCGTATCACGTCGTTACAATGAGCTCCAGCTGGGTCCTCTGCCACATTCCTTAAACGCTTTTAAAAGCAGATTGCATAATATTCTGCTTAGCTTTCAATAGTTTATTAGTGTTTTATATTCTTGTTCTTTTTTTCCTAATATAACTTTGTTTATTCGCATGTATTATATTATATTATATTTCATTACCTATTTTGTAATTGGGTTCACGGATCTGTTAAATAGTGTAAATAAATAAATGAATAAAATAAATAAATAGATAGGGAGGCTTTTCAGCAATAATTCTTGGGTTTTATGAGCCCAAAACGCGACAATTTTGCTTGTTGACGAAGCCACCAAGGTGGAAATAGGCCTCATCACTCAAGATGATTTTTCGATGGAATTCCGGACCATTTCCACGCATTTCAAGGGCCCAATCAGCAAAGACACGACGTTGTTGATGATCGACCAGCTTGAGTTCTTGTGTTAACTGAACTTTATAAGCCTTTAGACCCAAATCTTGATGCAAAATACGGTGTAATGACGTTTGTGGAATGCCTAATTCCAAAGAACGACGAGGAATGGACAACTGGGTCTTCTTCAACACTTTCGGCTACAGTAGCAACATTCTTAGCTGTTCTTGAATGACGTGCACGGGTTTTATTCTTCACATCATGAAGTTGTCCCAACAGCTCGAATTTTCCACCAATTTCTGTATTACGGTCCGACAAGGTGCTTCCCGACGACCCAAAAATGTTCGAGTTTTACGAATCGTCTCTGACAAATTTTCGCCATTTTCATAGCGAATTTTTATAATTTCAATGCATTGTTGGAGCGTGTGTTGTTCCATTTTAATCAATGGCGTAGGTTTTACTTGTCAAATGTCAAAAAACGACAGCTTCAAAGGTGACATCTACCAAAATAGCGGGCTATTCAAAATAACACCTCTTATTGGAAAACCCTTTATATGTGAATTTACTCCAACCAAAAAAAAAAACAAGTTAGGTAGACAGACCTATACTCATGTCAGAAGGGTTTTGTACTCAACTTACAAAATGCAGTAACCAGCAACGAATAAAATCAAGAAACATGTCAAAGACGATTTTATTGGAGAAAATGTGAAATTCGAGGATCATACTATTATTAACAATGTTGAACGAATTTTAACTTCTGAGTTACTTGTTATTGTTATACCCATAAAAATCTCCCTTGATAATTTTTGCAAAAAGATTCGTACATTTCCCCTTCCCCTGCTCCCCCCGGCACCGATAAGGCAGTTTTAAGGCTTTTTTTGAAAAGATCTCATTAAGACCTTTCCAATGGCACCCTACTCGACTACCAATGATGGAATTTTTTTTTGAGGGGTCACCTCCCTATATGGGGAGACCCCCCTTAAACCTCTTTGAAAAATTTTTCCACCCTTGAACTTTCTAGAAGTCACCACTTTTGACCTTTCTACAAAGTTTCATGGCTGTAACCTCTATGATTTCCGAGAAAAAGTGCTGTGACATACAGACGGACGGACGGACGGACAGACGGACACAGGTCATGATTGCAGTAGGGTTTTGTATTTTAGTACAAAGCCCTAAAAAAACTGAAATCTTTCGTCCAATGAGCTGCGTAAACATTGAATTTGATCCTCTTGGACGGGACAATTACAATATTTGGCGGATCCAAGCTCAAGCATTGCTAATCAAAAGCAACGTTTTCAAATATGTTAATAGAAAAGTGTTAAGCCAGATGCGAGTGGGTCTAAAAAAACGGTTGAGTGGTAATAAAACAATTCTAAAGCAAAATTGGATATAATTTTGTCAATAGCAACGTCAAAGCTCAGACAAGTAAAACATAGTGTGAACAAGCGAAAAAGCTAACGCGGCACCTAATGTCATCGCCAACCAAAGACATTAATACCGAACAGTATGAGCAGCGAACAAGAAGAAAGAAAAGATAGTAGCTTGCGAGCAAACCAGGCGAAAGCTCCAGAGTGAAGGAAGCTGTAATTAGCTATGATCAGGGGTGAGGAAATGTTGCGAACAAGCTAGCGTGCTACTTCATGTTGTCGCCAGCCAAAGGCATCAATACCAAACAGTATGAGCAGCGAAGAAGGAGATGAAGAAGGCAAAGGTAGCAACTCGTGAGCACATACTTACAAATGTGACGCGACGACAGGGAGGAAGAGCTTCCGTGAAATGGAAGCTCACGTGTTCGCATATTCAGCGAATTTCGGCGAAATTTCGAGGAAAAGCTCGCACTGTCATCAAATATAAACACTTGGTATGTTTCGAGTCTGCTAGGGAGCGTACTGCTACCCAATCATTAATTTCAACGTGCGAGTAATTACGCAACATCTAAGTTTAGACGGACGCATTATTTAGTGGTCAAATGAATGGTGAGGCGTAAAGTATTTGCTTGAACCGTGAACCGTGACCGGCCTTTTGGCCACTCCAACCCATATGCTCGTCCTCCTGGTTCCCTCTCGCTGACCTCAAGGAATATCAGGCCAAAGTCAAAAGCGTTTCAGTCAATATCGATCTTTATAAGTTTTCAAGGAATACACAGAAACTTAAACAATGTGTGAATGTACAGCTGAGTTAACCAATAAATAACATGAATTCCTTAAAATTAACTTTCGCTTTCGTTAATCTAGTTTGAAATGGTCAATAGAAGCAGGTAAGTATCATGCAGTGAGATTTCTCCCCGGGAGCATTGAAGTCTATATAGATAACATATCAAATCAAGCTCCCAGTTCATGCCAGTATACATAGGGTTTACTCGGTATGCACTAAAAATGGCGTAGTCAGTAGGATATCGGTATTGCAAAGACCACAGTGTAGTTCACTGTATAGCAAATCTCAGTGGGCTGAAAATCTATCTTCACAGCCAATATCCGAAACCAATCAACTCCTGTATGACACCACTGCTACTCATACTGTCCATCAAACTAGATCAATATTCTCAAAAAAAATCATATTAATCGTTTCAATAACAAAAATATAATATCAATATCCAAATATTATTGCTACTTATCCTGTTCATCAAACCAAATTAGTATTCTTTAAAACAACGGTTAATCATATTGGCCATTTAAATAACAAAAATATAATATCAACATCCAAATATAATATGAATCCAATACAAACAGTCCATAAAACTAGGTCAGTCTTTAAATCAAATAATCATATTGACCGTTTAATTAACCAAAATATAATATTAACATGAAATAATATTGGATAGTCTAAAAAGTATTGTCACTAGATCGTGTTTGTTGTCATATATCGGGCAATACTAATCAGATTGAGTCAAACTGACATGCGTTTGAAAGTTGACATTCCAGTCTACAATTTCCATATGGACAGTTTTGTATTTCGTCATTCGTATCAAAAATTGTATTCATTTAAAAATGACTGAAATTTCTGAAAAAATTCGTTATATTTTACAATATCACTACGATCGAAGTGAGAAGGCACCGCAGGCTCGTGAAAAAATTTAGGGTGTTTACGGTCAAGATACTTTATCAAAAGCCACAGCCAAGAGATGGTTCGCTCGCTTTCGTTTTGGGAATTTTGATGTCAAAGATGCATCTCGCTCAGGTCGACCAACCACTGAAAAAGTCGATGAAATCTTACAAAAAATTGAAGAAGGCCGACACATAAGTAGCCATGAGATTGCCAAAGAACTGAATATCTATCGCCAAATAGTTTTGGACCCCTTAAGTAAGGCTGGTTACACAAAGAAGCTCGACATTTGGGTGCCGCATGACTTAACACAAAAAAATTTGATCGACCGAAGTTTCATTTGCGAAATGCTAACTAAACACAACGAGACCGAGCCATTTTTGAAGCAAATAATTACGGGCGGTGAAAAATGGGTAAGATACGAGAATGTCGTTCAAAAAAGATCATGACGAAAAAAAAGGTGAATCATCACAAAGCCAGGATTGACACGAAATAAGGTTATGCTGTGTGTATGGTGGGATTGAAAGGGAATTGTTCATCATGAGGTGCTAAAACCCGGCCAAACACTCAATTTGGCTCTGTAGTGTCAGCAATTAACCAGATTTTAACAAGCGGCCAGAATTGATCGATAGAAAGGGCGTTGTCTTACATCATGACAATGCCAGACCACACACATCTTCGATGACCCGGCAAATATTGACAGAGCCAAAAATTGACCATTTATGAATCAAACAACTTAAACCGTAAAACTGACAATAACACTTATCCTACCTTCGATTCGAATAAGCATTCAAATAATTTCCTTAGATGATTTTACGCGACACACTTATGTTTTGCGGATTAGTTAGATATCACATCTTCGGTACAGAAAATATGATAAGTTCAATGCAATTAAAAGAAAAAATAATAATCTCGGAGCTGACCGACCTCAACTGTCGGCAGACACAGTACATTTAGTATTAAACTATGTGGCTGACATTGATTTACCATGTGGTCGTAGCCTCTGAGCTGATGATCCAAAATGGTTTGCAGACACGCTGCTAAGCAAACGCATTTTAAACAGGCCACTACGTTTCCCCGGTCAATGGATACATTCTAACTGCTAACTACGAAAAACAAACTCACCAATAAAAGCCCTGTGGATAACGTAAGATAATTTAAAACCCACCCGTTCACTTAACATGTGGCAATGATATCAAATTGCATTTTAAAATGTTACGTTAATATTCTTCAAATGATTGTTTCTTCGAGATCAAGATCAATTATTTTATAAACGGCTATGAAGTGTCCTCGCACGGCACTGTACTGTCTTCCAGTAAGGTCTAGGATAACATGACGCCAAACGAATCAGACACTCACTAGGGAAATTAGACGGAACACATATAGGGTCTTGAATTTTACAATGGTGTTTCTCACAAGACATTTTTAGCGCAATATTTCTGCTTAAATCTCACTGAAATCAATAAAAGTATAAAACAGAACTTTAAAGCTTAAGATCATTTACATTAACTCATTCAAAATTTCTACACTAAATAAAAAACTTCACAATAAATAACAGATTATTAATCAATAATCCCCAACCATTCAAATAAAATGCAGAAGGCATTTTTAATAACCCTACCTCTTTTCCACCACAAATGAATAAATAAGTATGCAATGGACAATTTAAGCCAATTAAACCACGACTCCCAAGTCAGAGCGTATGAAATAATAAGCAAGTTCACATACAACTAATCCCCAATCTAACGGTATTCAACCTTCAAAGATCGGTTTGAGTACGTATAAGCGTTCGCAAGCGCATTCAAGGGGGAAACGTAAGAAAACGATTGAATCGGCAAATATTGCCCTGCCTAGGTGCTTGAATGGAATGGAAGACGATGAGCTTTCATTTTGATCAGATAGGCAAACGATTCCCCTTTCATTAAGTGCATGTACATGCAAGCACAGCAGCAAATCGATTTTCCGCACAAAAGTTTTATCCCAAGTAGATAGTGCTTTCACGTTTTATCTCAAATGTAAACAAATGATGATAAACGTGCTCTCTTTCTTCTGCAAGTTTATCGGTTGTTTCATTCAAACCTTTTCTCTCTCTTTTGATTTGGCCGATCAGCTGGTGAACTTGCTTGTTAGTCTATATGCTCTGCCCAAGCTACATCAACGGAAAGCTATTCTCTCGGCAAATTTTCTTTCGAAGGGAATCAATTCCCAAACGTAAACGATCGTAACAATCGTTTCAAACATTCATTCCACGTTTGCATATTAACTCGTTTCAATAACAATATTAACTAATGAAATTTCCCTGTCCTATCAATACAGTAATTCAAGAGACTATAACCGAAAGCTTACACAGAAAGCTTTTTGTTATAGCGTCAAAGAAACTAATTTGATGGAGTATTAATAAACAATGAATGAAAAAAATATAAGAATTTTTTGTGGAACAAGAAACAGAACAATTAAACTATTTTGAACGCCCTTCCTCCCATGTTGGGTAGCACTCAAGGCACATCTATTTTGAACGCCCGCCGTTCAAATCAAATCTCCGATAACACTAACTGTTTATAATTTACTAGAACCTATACTAATCATATAGTAACACCCTATTAATAACCAGTAACCGAAACGAAACATCGAATCAATTAGTAATTATGTACAATATTTGAAAAGGAATATACGTAGTGAAACATAATGTAATACTATTTGAAAGAAATGAAGAAATGAAAAGCCAAACCATATAGAATAAAAGTTACAGAATAGAAAATACAAAATATGAAATAATCATAGTTAAATTTCCAAGAAGTTCAAAATATCTAGTCAAAAATTAAAGAAATGGAAAGCCAAATTTTAGATCACGACAATAAAATAAAAATATGTTTGTTAGTTAATGATATTGTCACAAATCATAAAGGCATACACTGCAATCAATTTTAATATAGGGTTATCCATTTTACGCTTGGGAAAGTAAAGCTAAAGAAAACACATAAAGTATTCAGATGGAAACAAACTTTTTTAATCAGTATAAAGCCATTATACGTGAAATACAACATCATTCAAATATCTTCCACGGGACCTTTACAGGCCTCAATCTTTTGAAGTAATTTTCAATGACTTTTCGGCACGTTCCCGGCAATATCTCGGCCATAACTGCACGCATATTGGTTTTCAATTGCTCAAGATTTTGAGGATTGTTTGCATAAACACGATCTTTCGCAAAGCCCCATAAAAAGAAATCCAAAGGTGTTAGGTCGCAGGATCTTGCGGGCCAATTGACATCACTCAATCTTGAAATTACGCGTCCTGGAAATTTCTCTTGCAAAAGTGCTCGATTAGCCTGTGTTGTGTGGCTTGTGGCTCCGTCCTATTGGAGCCACATATTCTCCAGATCATAATCTTCAATTTCTCTCCAAAAATAATCGGTTAACATGCGTCCATAGCGGTCAGAACTCACTGCAATGGCTCTTCCTTGATAGTTTTCAAAAAAATGCGGGCCAATAACACAAACGGTCACGTTTTCCGGATGCAAAGGCCTTTCTACGATCACTTGAGCCCCATAACCGGCAAATCTGTTTATTTACGTAATCACCGAGCGAAAAATGAGCCTCATCACTAAAGAACATTTTGTTCGAAAAAACGTTATCTATGGCTTGTTGTTCAATCACCCAATTCGCATACATTCTGCGTTGTGTCTGGTCTTGAGGCTTAAGTTCTTGAGTGAGTTGGATTTTGTACGGATGGAGATGGAAATCCAAATGCAAAATCCGCCACAATGAGCCGTAAGACAAGACCAAATGTTGGGCACGCCGAGGAATCGACAAATTTGGGTCTTCCTCCACACTTTGAGCAACGACAGCGATAGTTTCAGCAGAACGAATGTTGCGATGATGCACAGGCCTTGCAATATCAATAACCGATCCAGTCTCTTCAACTTTCTCACTGTGGTCGAAATTGTTTGCTGTATAGGTCGATTATGTCAGCGCCATCTTAATATAATGGCCGTATTCACAGCTGATAAAAATCTCAGCTGATACCTATAATAACGACGTCATCAATTTTTTGCTTTTCTTTTCATGAGTGCAGTGACATTTCATTCTACCGCGAAATGTGCAACTTGAATCTCGCCGATTTAAAGTAATTTCGCTGTGGAATTCGCGCGTTTTATAAACCAAAATGTTGGGGAGCAAAACTCTAAGTGTCTCAGTAGTACATTTCCCTAAAAACGCAAAATAATGTCGTGCCATAGTACGTAAACGAAGTGCCGGCGACTCGTGCAACTTTAAAAAAGTGAACTTCTAATCCTGTTCAAATGCTAATATAGAATATAGAATGGCAACACAAATTGCACGTGATGCTCTAACCAACACATCGCGCGACAATTCTGCAGATAACGAGAAGTTCAAGGAGGATTTGATGAACATCGCACGGACGACATTGAGCTCAAAGATCTTGTACCAGCACAAGGAGCTCTTTACAAAGTTAGCAGTTGATGCTATCTTGAGGCTGAAAGGTTCCGGCGAACTAGATGCCATTCAAATTATCAAGACAACTGGCGGAACTTTGGAAGATTCCCTCTTGGATGAAGGCTTCTTGCTGGACAAGAAACCAGGCATGCATCAGCCGAACGTGTTGAGAATGCAAAGATCCTAATCGCGAACACGCCTATGGACACAGACAAGATCAAGGTGTTCGGCAGTCAAGTGAAAGTTGATTCAATGGCGAAAATAGCAGATTTGGAACTGGCTGAGAAGGAGAAGATGAGGGACAAGGTTAACAAGATTCTGGCTCACAATTGCAATGTTTTCATCATTCGGCAGTTGATCTATAACTACCCAGAACAATTGTTCGCTGATCCTGGCGTTATGGCCATTGAACATGCAGATTTCGATGGTATTCAGCGTCTTGCCTTGGTGACTGGAGGAGAAAAAACATCCACCTTCGACAACCCGTCGATGGTCAAGCTGGGTCAGTGCCAGCTCATCGAGCAGGTTTGTAGAATGAATTGGAAATGTACGTCCAAGTGTCTAAATTCTGAAATTATTTTATAGGTAATGATTGGTGAAGATACACTCATGCGCTTCAGCGGCGTTGCCTTGGGTGAAGCTTGCACAATTGTGATCCACGGAGCTACTCAGCAAATTGTCGATGAAGCAGAATGACCACTCCATGACGCGCTTTGTGTTTTGGCTGCTACTGTTAAGGAATCACGAGTTTTGTATGGAGGTGGCTGCAGTGAAGCTTTGATGGCCTGTCAAGAAGGCTGCAGAAACGCCTGGAAAGGAAGCGATTGCTATGGAGGCCTTTGCTCGTAAATATAATTTAATTTGAGCAAGACGAACGAAATTTATAAATTACAATTCATTCCACAGGTGCTCTTCTCCAACTCCCAATAGCAATTGCAGATAACGCTGGATATGATTCAGCACAACTTGTCTCCAAACTACGCGCTGCACATTCACAGGGTAAACATTCCCAAGGCTTGGATATGGACAATGGTAAAGTTGCGTGCATGAAGGAACTAGGCATCACTGAATCGTTTGCTGTGAAACGACAAGTTTTGTTATCGGCTTCTGAGGCAGCCAAAATGATTTTGCGTGTTGATAATATTATCAAGGCTGCACCACGGAAACGTGTTCAAGATCGTGGCTACTGTTAGATTTAGGCTTTTTCATATGTTAAGCATCTAATTCTATGTCTCATCCAAATACATATTATGTTAACATTTCCTTCGTTACTTTTAACTGCTAATATTTAACCCTGACAACAGCCAGGGATCTTATTTTTGCTTTAAATTAATCTTGTTTTCACTTGTATTGAAGACTGCAATAAAAATACATTTGTATGACAACTTTTAATCGATCAAATGAAAAAGATTGTATTTACAGTTTTCTTTCAATCCACTTCCAAAAAAAATTATCACATACTTCTATTTTCAATTAATAATAAACACAATAGTTTATAAAGTGAGGCTTTATATGCAATTGAATTTTTTGATCTGAAACGATTAAAAAGAAAGCAAGATATTTTTTAGCCCTGAGAAGGGCTTTTGGACTTGATAGTCGCTTTTTACTCATTGTTTAATTTTTTAGGGCCCTGAAAAGGGCCATTTATTGTTCGCCATCCCGGGTATGCAGCGACATAGATTTAAAGTACCTCGGGTCATACTATCGAATCGAATCCGTTCCACAAATCTAAGCAGGTCCGGAGTCTATCCAGCTGGAGGCGATGGGATCTGAAACGATTAAAAAGAAAGCAAGATATTTTTTAGCCCTGAGAAGGGCTTTTGGACTTGATAGTCGCTTTTTACTCTTTGTTTAATTTTTTAGGGCCCTGAAAAGGGCCATTTATTGTTCGCCATCTCGGGTATGCAGTGACATAGGTTTAACGTCTCTCGAGTCACACTATTGAATCGAATCCGTTCCACGAATCTAAGCAGGTCCGGAGTGTATTCAGCTGGAGGCGATGGGACCTGAAACGATTTAAAAGAAAGCAAGATATTTTTTAGCCCTGAGAAGGGCTTTTGGACTTGATAGTCGCTTTTACTCTTTGTTCATTTTTTTAAGGCCCTGAAAAGGACCATTTATTGTTCGCCATCCCGGATATGCAGCTATACAGATATAGTTTGTGTCGGGAGTCCACCTGTTGAGTCGAATTCCATCGCATAAAACCAGTCCGGCGTTTTTCCAGCTGGAGGAGATGGGACCTGAAACAACTAAAACAAACAAAGGAATTATGCAGCCCTGAGAAGGGCTTATTAGATTTTACAGTTACTGAAGTCTTCGTAGAAATATACTAAACCTTAAAAAATGAAAGCTATGAAAGCTCCTACGGTGAAAGTTATACTATACGCACTTAGAAAATTTCGACAGAACTTGACGCGCAGCAGTAATTTAGCTATGTATGCTGAGAGCATCTTTATTTCTTACATCAACGATAACTTATTGGAAAGATAAACTAAAATGACATCCGCACTAAGTTTGCTTACATATATCAAACACTCACTCGGGGCCAGTAAAACAAACCAAGTGAAATATAACTTTACGCATCCGATTTACTTGATTGTTAAGCGAGTCTCATTAAAATACCCGCCACCAATTTTCACTTAAACAATATTAATAATTCACTTTTCGTGAGACTGCGACACTTCACTTGAAAACTTTTGAACTTACGGCACCAACTTTATCACGTAATTTCTCATATTTTAAGCGATTTACGGAAGTGCAAACAATTGCTTTCATTGGAGCAGTTATTCGAGCTACGCGCACCGAAATTTGGCCGTTCAAATCGCACGGGTTTGCCTTACAAATTTAGTTTTAACACCGATTGTCGATTTTAAGCGTTCGAGATGCGAAGAAATGTCACTTCACTGACAAAACTGCACAGCTGATGTACCGCCGCCATCTTAACCCTTATGAAATACGTCATCGATTTCACGAATCCGGCCATTATATTAAGATGGCGTTGATTATGTCGACCGTAATCGGCTCGAAAAGCCCTAAATGTTGATACAGCAGAATCACCATTTTTGTAATAAAATTTAATAATTTGAACGCATTTTTTGACTATTAAACGATCCATATTTCTAAATGGCAAACTTTCAGCTAAAAGAAACATGCTTTAAATGACTTTTACTTCTCACAAATGTCAAATGGCAGGGTTATACTTTCCCAACCACGAAATGGATAGCCCTGTATATTTTTTGGGTCCGTTTTTTTTTGTGCCCGTCTATCCTTCATTTTGGGGCACCAAATCTTCAGGTGAAAATCAAGCAAAGGCGACCTCGTAATGAGTGTTGGATTCCACCCGAAGTTCACGTTGATCATGGGCGTGATGCTCCTTTAATCAGTTCACTTGTTTACGGTGGCATGCATAATTATAGTGGAATTGCATTTGCTCAGAAAATTCAAACGCTTAGAGAAAAATATACTCGGAATCAAATAAATATTCAAAAAGATCAATCCAGCAGAGAAAAACACTCAGCAAAACAATTATCTCTCCAACGCACGCCATCCCTGCGGTCCCGTTCGTGACATTTCATGTCACCATCTGTGTTTATACTCCATCTTCACTGCTTCCAGTCCAACGCCTTCTGAAGTAGAAGCCAAAAAGTGACAGCCCTTACTACTATCTGATAGATATCAGAGGTTTCACATAAATTTTTAATGGGTCATGAGGCTTTGTATGGTAATTTTAACTATCTCAGCTCTTGGATGTGCTAGGATAATGAAATTTTTTTTTTCAAAAATTTTGTATAGTTATCAAAATAGCAATATTAGGACTTCACGTTTATAACTTTATTTATTGAAAAGTTATTTGCAAAAATCATAGCCTAAAAATGTTTAAAAAAAAGAAGGATATTGGATATACCCTTTATACATAATGAAAATTGACAATAAAATAAAGAAAATTAGCACTTAATGGGAAATCGACCAAATGATATTTCACATCAGAGGCAATGCTTCCAAAAAAGTTTGAAGCATCCAGGTGACTTTTTTGAATTAAAAATAATTTACAGTTTGGAAAATTTTTGCGGATTTTTTGATTATTTGTAAAATTTGTCAACCGGTTTTGATTCAGCAACTCTCAACTTAACTGGTTTTGAGTGTTTTAACAGTACTAAAATTATCAACAAAGGTCTCTGGGCTTTTTGAAAAAATCAATTTTACATCCATTTTTAATGCTTTGTAAAAGAAATTTTTCGAAAACATACTAGTTGTGTGTGTCTGTCCTTGCGTCACTGCAAGTTTCCTCAGAAACTTTGTGGAAAGGTCAGAAAAATTTAGGTCTTGTCAAATATTTGCAAATTTTTAAAGGGGGTCCTCCCAGGTAACGAAGTAGCCCTTAAAATATTTTTTAAATTAAATGTAGTCAAGTAAAGTATCAAATGAAAAGTCTTGCTTGAAGCTTTTAAAATATGAAACAAAAAAGTTGTTGTGGGTGGACTGTATTTATATTACACGAACTCAAAAGCTGTATTTGTATTTAGCTCACGATATCTATTTCACTTTTACTACTTCATACAAATATCTATAACGACTTTACTTCATACAAATATCTATAACAACTTTACTTCATTAACAAGATCAAAACACGTAATTGGTATATTAACGTATGAGAAGCGAAAAGAACGGCACTGATATTATTTGAAATCTTTTGACTAAGAACTAACGATTCCTTCGGCGCTGGGCAGGCTCGTTGTCTTTAACATTTCTCCCCCCCGGCGTAGCTTGCGCAGCCTCTTCTTGTAATAGCACGACGAGCCTGCTAACGTGGCGTTTGCAAATGCCTGCTTTCGTTCTTACGTCAGCGACTCGTATACCACCGTCTGGTCCTTTGTAGGTGCGTTCGATAAATCCCATTGGCCAGATGTTCCGGGGAAGCGTGTGGTCGGCTACGATCACGATATCGCCAACTTGTAGTGGTCGCACCTTATTCGTTGACTCGCCACGTGGCACCAGCGTGGGTAAATATTCCTTTATCCACCGCTGCCAGAAGTGATCAGTGAGCGCCTGACTTGCTCGCCACGTTCGTCGGTCGGCCTCGTCACATGGTCCAGTAGTTGGCAGGCCCATGGATGATCCTAGCAGAAAATAGTTCGGCGTGAATGCTTCTGGGTCGTTTGGGTTTACACTTACGTGGGTAAGCGGTCGAGCATTAACTGAAAACTCTGCCTCTGCCAAGAGGGTTCTTAAAACTTCCTCGGGTGGTGCCTTCTCTCGCAACGTGACACTCAGTGCGGTTTTTACTGATCATATTAATCGTTCCCATGCGCCACCTTGGTTGGGAGCACCAGGGGGTATGTAACGCCATTCCATTCGGTGTAGTAGTCCCACGTCTCGTAGAAGTGGTACCCGTTTGGCGTAAGTGATTCGTAATTCGTGATCTGCTCCACGGAAGTTCGTCGCATAGTCCGAATACATTAGTCAGGGCCATCGTCGGCGCGCCGCCATACGTCGCAGCGCCATTATCGCGGAGTCGGTGGAGAGAGATGCAACAACTTCTATGTGCACAGCATGTGAAGTGAGGCACGTAAATAGTGCGACCCATCGTTTCTCTCGATGCCGTCCAACTTCATTGGTCCAAAGTAGTCAATCCCGCAGCTTGTGAATAGACGGTGAAAGGCATCGAGGCGGGCTCGTGGTAGGTCTCCAGTGACTGGTATTCGGGGTTTTGCTCGTCGGACTTTGCAGAGGGCGCAGCTGCGTTCTATAGCGCGAACGGTGGGTCGAAGGCGAATTATCCAATAACGCTGTCGCAGGTCATTCGTCACGCGTTCTCGATTTGCGTGACCAGCAGCGCAGTGTTCTCGCAGCACAATGAGCTTCGTCAAGGGATGGCATCCATCCAGGATTATCGGTCGATTTGTCTCATTCAACGCGGCTGCTGCTCCAATACGACCACGCACCCGCAGGATACCCTCCTCAAGCACCGGATCTAATCTGAATAATCGGCTTGCCTTTGTAATAGAGCGGGATGATTCAATCCTATGTAGCTCAGGACTGAAGTTTTTTTTCTGTGCGCGCCGTATGAGTTCCCGTTCGGCGCATTCTATGTGTCGATGTTCCATGCGTGTCGATCTGCGTCGGCATATGTCGATGAAGGCTAATACCCGCGCTGTTGCTCGTACTAGCGTTTCGTACTTGGAGAATCTAGCGGGATCAGGCAGCCAGCCATCCTGTTGTGAGTCCTCCTCCTTTGTGTGGAACAAAACCTCTTCTTGTTCTGCTGCGAATTTTTGTTGCGTAGGCTATTACTCCTCGGATTTGTAGAGCAAGCTAGGGCCCAGAACCCAGCGGCCGTTCTGGTTGATAGGCGTGCGGGCAAATCTCGTTGCGTCATCAGCTACATTGTCGTTGGTTGGTAGCCATCGCCATTGGTCTTTATGCGTAAGTTCCGCAATCTCGCCAATTCGGTGTGTATTGTCGCGTGTCATCACGTATCCAGTGTACTACTGTGGTCGAGTCGGTCCAATATATAGTTTTTACTACTTCGATGCTATGTTCTTTCTTAATAGTCTCAGCGAGTCTGTCTCCGATTACGGCGGCCTGCAGTTTGAGACGAGGAATGGTCTGTGTGCGTCACGGTGCCACCTTAGCCTTGGCTGCCACTAGGGAACCGCTGATGCTGCCGTCACAGTAGATGATCCGCCAATAAGCTACAGTTGCGTAAGCTTGCGTGCTTGCGTCGCATAGCACGTGGAGTTCTACACTTGCATAATCCTTAAGCGTGTAGCACCGTCCGAGACGTAGATCTGCAATATCGACAAGACACTTTAGCCAATCGGTGAAGAGTTCCCCTTCTTCCTCTTGAATTGGTTCATCCCAGTGGATCTTTAGGCACCACTGGCTCTGAAGAATGATCTTTGCTCGGATCGTAAAATGACTTAACAGCCCCAGTGGATCGTAGATTGACATGACCGCGCTGAGTGCTTCTCGTTTTGTTGGCATCCGGGTCTGTGTACGCACCGCGGCTGGAACTCGATTCATTGATGTGTTGAAACCTAGCTCATCTTGTTCAGCATTCCAATAAAGTCCAAGAATTTTGTTCTCAGGACATCTACTTAGTCGCGCCAATTTAGTTGTTTGTAGTCCTTTGGCACTTCGTACAACATACTTTTCCTATCAGCGTCCCATTCACGTAGTGTGAATCCAGCATCTGCGTGCACCGTCCTTATTTCCTTAATGGTACGCCGGGCTTCTTCTTCATCATTGTAACTTGCCACAAAATCATCCATGTAGTGGTTTTGTGTGATGGCTCTAAAGACGTGTGGATAAATCTGCGCATGTATCTTCGCATTGTGGCCGCGTACATAATGTGCCAAAAAGGGTGAGCTCTTTACGCCGAAGATCATACTTGTCATCTTATAGCGATGAGGAGGTTCCATCCTGTTGTCACGTCTCCATATAAATTGCTGTGCTGGCTGATCTTCCGGGCGGATTTTCACCCGCAGAAACATTTCCTGAATATCTGCGGTGATTGCAATGAGTTTCTCTCCGAACCGGAACAAAACGCCTTGCAATGATAACAGCAAGTCCGGTCCTTCTAGCAATTGGTCGTTGAGGCTCACACCGCTACACTTTGCTGCTGCGTCGAATACCAAGCGTTGCTTACCGGGCTTGTTCGGATTCCGCACGGTGAAGTGTGGCAGATACCAGCAGATTGCACTCTTCTGCTCCGATCCGTCGCATGGTAGGGCGTAGCCTTTCTTGACCAGGTTCTCTATTTAGGCTGCATATTGGTTGGCGTACTCGGGGTCATCGTCAATCTTCTGCTCAATTTTTCTCAGTCGGCGGTAGGCTGTCTTGTAGCTTGAAGAAAATGCCATATCGTCTCTTCGCCATGGCAGCCCGACTTCGTATCCATTATCAATCTTTTTAATTGTCTGCTTGACTATATTTATTGCTCGCTGGTCTGCCTCATTCACTCGTGGCCTGCACGTGACACCAAGCGCGTCTATCCGGAAGTGCGTTTCTACTAGCTCATGAAGTTGCTGGTCGTAATGTCCGATCATGTGCTGTTTAGGTTCGTAGATGTGCAGCATGCTTTCGTGGTTGTAGATCATGCTGCGTGGTACGGTTCCGTGTACTACCCAGCCCAGCTGTGTCCTGGATGCAGCTGGTTGATCGGGTTCACCTACTCGCAGCTCTCGAGATACAATGTACTCCCAGTGGTCTGTCCCCACCAGAATACCAGGGCGCGCGAACTCGTAGCAGACTGCTTCCTGTTACAGGTCTTTAAGGTGATTGTGCTGCAATAGCGTAGCCGAAATAGACTGCTGGTGCAGTTTCAAGTCCTTGATGGTTCGTGCTCGCAGTTTATACGACGTTTTCTCTTTCTTTCCCCTCAGTTGCACGGTAACAAGTTTGCTGTCTCTTACCTGCTGAGACATGTTGACGCCATTCAAGTGCAGAGATTGCTTTGGCCCCTCAGCACCGATGCTTTGTGCCAGCTGTTGATCGATAAGAGAGATAGTAGCACCTTCATCAAGCAGTGCGTACGTGTTGACCTGCCCCCGTGGTCCGATGACTACAACTGGACACATCTTCAACAAAACAGCTCGTGGGGTGGTAGCAGCTGGGGTTGCCATCGACAAAACTACTTCGGTGCTGCTCTGCGTTATTTGTGTGGCTGGTTCCGATAGGATCAATT
Organism: Odontomyia ornata; assembly: GCA_963969285.1. Lineage (NCBI taxonomy): Eukaryota > Metazoa > Arthropoda > Insecta > Diptera > Stratiomyidae > Odontomyia > Odontomyia ornata. Next base: position 446,796,371 of record OZ017738.1, read on the forward strand.
GCTCAGAATGTGTCTTGTCTTGATCCTGATGGAGCGTTGGATGATGCGGGCGCCGACATTGATTAACACCACATAATTTTGCTTTGCAGTAGATGCGTCTGTGTTTCTTCTGTATACATTTAAAACAAAGCTTCTTGCTGCACAAAATCCCATCACTTTTCAATCGTCATTACTTTATGGTTCGGGCACTGCGATAGCACGTGGGTTTGTTCACAGCTCGGGCATTGATTGCTTCGCTCTTCGGACACTTCAGCGACACCGTATATATTGCCTGTTTTCTTCTTCACGGGCTTCATTTCCTTTCCTGTTGCTGGCGAAACTGTGCTTGTCGAGGGGGCGTTTGTATATTTTAACGCGCGGTCTGCCTCGCGTATGAGAAAGTGGGACAGGACGATAATCTCTGGGTCCGTTGTGTCTTCATTGTCACTAGCGTAATAACACCAGCGTGACCGGAGATGCGGGCTTAGTTTGCTCAATACTTCTCGTGCTAGGATAGGGTTGTACAAGTACGCACGCCGGTCGATCGTCTCGAGAACGCAGGTCACGTTCTGAAGCTTGACAGTAAAACTATTTACCTCGATTACTGATGATCCAAGCCTTGGTAATTTCCTCAGCTCTTCAAATGCTCGGTCGAAGATGACTTCTGGTCGCCCAAAACACTGCTCTAACCCCCTCATAATGACGTCTGGATTTGTGGCTGTGTGAAGTAATGCAGCTACGACCTCTCGGGCTTCTCCTTTAAGACAGGTTCTTAGTCGTTGTATGTTTTCAGCGGCTGTGATGTGGTACATGATTGTGGAGTCACGCATAGACGCTTTAAATGGCAACCATTCGCTCGGCGATCCGGAAAGTGTTGGCAGCTCGATGTGGCGAACATGCGGTCTTACTATCTTTTCCAACGTTTCCGCCAGTTGCTCGATATCACTTTTTGAAGGTCTATCCCTCTCGCTCTTGAATTGTTCGTATCTTTGCTGTGTTCGCTGCTCAGCGCTGTGTTCGTGTTTACGTGAGACCAACGGGTTCCTATGTAGCCAGCTATCTACTTTTCCATCGACTTCAGCTTGAGATAATTTTTCGTCTTGAAAACTTTTCTCCTCGTTAAGAACCGATATTTCGACTGCCAGTCGCTTCTTAATTAAGTCAGCCTCCAATCCCAGTTCTGTTTTCTTTATTGCGGTTAATTTTTCAGCGGCAGCTTACTGCGCTAACCTCAACTGCACTTGAACACTGTTGGTAGATCGCTGCGAGTATACTGATTGTGTTGGCGATTTCGCTCGAGGTTCGTTCATATCGTTCGCATGCTGTGACGATTTACCTGCAACCGCTGCCACAATCGTTCTCTTATTCGCGGCGCTCTCGTTTGTAGCGGTCGATACCAATGAAGGCGAGGCCGCTAACTCCAAAGAAAATCTTCGCTGTTCGATCCTCTGCTTTTCTCGGCGCTTCTGCTCCTCCAGCTCTGCTGCATCGCCTTGGCTCCGGGTGATGACCATCGTGATCGGTTGACGGCTGCTAGTTGTGGTTCTGGATAAGCGCTCAATATGGTCTGCAGGTTCTTTCGGATCCGGCTCGACGGACCAATTTATGTTGCGGGTGGACTGTATTTTTATTACACGAACTCAAAAGCTGTATTTGTATTTAGCTCACAATATCTATTTCACTTTTACTACTTCATACAAATATCTATAACAACTTTACTTCACACAAATATTTATAACAACTTTACTTCATTAACAAGATCAAAACAAGTAATTTGTATATTAACATATGAGAAGCGAAAAAAACGGCACTGAGATTATTTGAAATCTTTTGACTAAGAACTAACGATTCCTTCGGCGCTGGGCAGGCTCGTTGTCCTTAACAAATGTAATTTTGTGGGCCAAGAGACCAGGAGAGGCAAAACGTACGGAAAATTCGTGCCCCTCCCCTACTCGCGATTGAACAGATTTGAGCCGAAAAATCTGAAAAAAAAATCAAGAAGGTAGGTCTTTATGAGTACAGAGGGCAAGAAATACCTCAGAAATTAAAATTCACTCAGCTTTGTTGATAATAGTATGATTTGTAAATTTAACGCTTTCCCCACAAAATCAGAATGGTGGTATGGAATTTTCGTATACAATATATTTCTGCTGATTCTAAATTGTTGGGAATAGAGGAAAAGTTGAATGTTTTGGTGGCGGTGGGATGGAATTCACCGTCAAACAGATTCACATCCCGTCAACAGGGAAATTCTCGCTAAGCTCGCCATGTAAAGTTGTACTTCTTCAACTGTGCGTCCGGTTCAGACTTCTAGGGCAAATTAAACAACTATACAGAGTGTATATGTACTACGACCCAGATGAACGCACTTTGTGATTGAACTGTAAGCATTCATAAGACTAATGGCAAAATTACTGAATTCATCAATAATACTCTTCACTTTCTGCAATGCTTTTTATACAAACAATTCCTGGTAATCTAATAAAATCTATTCACAGAATCAGTCTGCATAAAGCTATGAAGTGCTTGTCTTCGTTTCTTACAAGGCACAAAATAATAACAGGGATTTTTTTCTTTGAGTAGAATGAGTCAGCGGTTGGCAAGACTCCACTCACAATGCATAATCTATTCAACACACCTAACAAAACCCGAGAATATCCTCATTTGTTCATTTGATTCTTCTTTACATAATAAGAACATGGCACTTCTATTTGGGTGTCAATTATTTCGGATAGGACAGAGAACATGTGAAATTGGATGTCAGCCTTGAAGGACTCAAGACAATACGAGCTCTGAAGAAATCTGACAACAATAGGCCTGTAGCATATCCTTATACGTTCTACAGGTGGTGTTCAACTAAACAATAGACATTCCATTCTGCTCGAACTTTATCCTATGTTTCTACGTAGCCAAGCGGGTGAGAAGATATTTTATGGTTTCCTTGAGAGTGTCACTTTAATGGAGATGAAAACCAGGAAGGAATCTCTTTTGTAAACCTAGCGACCTATGGTTAGCGTTAATAACAAACTTGAGGCGATAGAAGGCATTTGCGGCATGTCGCTTTACAATTTCAGTAAATTACGAAATATTTATTGTGTGTCTACGTAAATTAAGATGTTACCCGTGAAACAAGCAATGTGGCTTATAATTTAAGGAGGAAACAGTAGTAAGATTGGCAGTAACTGGAAATGGACATTGTTGGTTCTAATAAAGCCAATGGAAGAAGCTCTTCATTGTGGAAGGATACCAAGGATGGAATGAGAACAAATACAATTTTGTGGCGTTTATTTGAAAAATGATATCTACAATTTCACTTTAAACTATGAAGTCAAGTTAAAGATTCAAGTGATTAATATCATTCAATTCAATGGAAAAATTATTTGTAAAACAAGCATTGAATTTTCGATGACAATTTGCCAATTTTTCAGGGGTGCTCCCCAATATTTGTTGGAACTTGTGATCCCAAATCATTCGCTGTCTACCTTAATCCTAAATGCAAACGCACTAATTCCAATTTGTCTCAACAATCCAAATCGTTAGTCAAACTCGTATCGGAAAATTGCACGAATTTTAAAACACTCAACTCATTAGTCGAGTGCAATTGATCGTTGGCAATTTCTATTCCGACAAGTGTAATTGAGGACGAGAAAAAGCTGGTTGAAGAGGATGTCTCCTATCGAGACATCGTCGACATGTTAGCAAGGCAGGCATGGATTAATCACAAAGTCATTAATCTTCAACAGAGAGGATTTGATTTTCCATTGGACGACGACCGGTACAGAGACGGGTATTGATTTTCTTGAAAATTTCAACGTGTACAAAAGGATGTGAACGTTATTGTCGTCTGGCGAGGAAAGGACCATCACTCTTATAGCAGGAATAAGAGGAAAACAAATCATACAGTCGATCGGATTGCTGTTAGATCCATCCCAATTCTGATTGTCGATATACGGTCTACGAGAAGGCTAGACTGGATACAAGATAATCCATGCTTATTCTGCATTTATTTAAATGCCAGACAACAGGCTGGTAAATATTCATGGTTTTTATCTGTGTGCGAGTCAACCGCTAAGTGGCTTAGTTTGAGATGAGGCACGGATGGGGAAAATTCTTTGCGCGATGATCTGAAGCTCGTACATGTTGGAAGCTTCGGTTAAAAAACTTTCAACAGGATATAATTTCTCCTTGAAAAAGTTAGTTTGTTGCAAGAACAAAGTTATAAGTTAAAATTATTGTGGTGTAACGTTTGTTTTCGAATTTAATTACTCAAAATATTCAGTTGAAATGAGCCTTTTGCTATATACGAGGTGTGTTCAAAAAATATCGCGAATTTTGTTTTTTTTTTCAAAAATTATTTATTTATTCAGGAATATCTATTTTATCCCCTTCAAAGTAATCCCCATGAGATATTATACACTTGTGCCAACGGTTTTTCCAATCTTCGAAGCACTTCAAAGAATCATTTTTTTTAATCTTGTTCAGCTCCTCCTTCGATGCCGTCTTTATCTCGTCAAGCGTAGCGTAACGTCGTCCTTTCATGGGCCTCTTCAGTTTAGGAAACAAGAAAAAGTCACAGGGGGCCAGATCTGGGGAATACGGTGGCTGCGGCATCATTAGTGTGTTGTTTTTGGCCAAAAAGTCGCGCACAAGCAACGATGTGTGAGCAGGGGCGTTATCGTGGTGCAAAAGCCAATTTTTATTCTCCCACAAATCCGGGCGTTTCTGGTGGATTGCTTCGCGCAAATTGCGCATAACTTGCAGGTAATATTCCTTATTGACCGTTCTTCTCTATGGCAAGAACTCATGAAGCACCACGCCCCTGCAATCGAAGAAAACTGTCAGCAAAGCTTTCACATTCGACCGAACTTGGCGCGCTTTTTTCGGTCTTGGTTCATGCGGCAGCTTCCGTTGAGATGATTGAGCTTTGGTTTCCACGTCATAACCATAAACCCACGATTCGTTACCAGTTATGACCCTCTGGAGCAAATTTGGTTCGTCGCGGACAGAGTTTAACATCTCATTAGCAATGTTCATGCGTTGCTGTTTTTGGTCGCAACTGAGCAATTTTGGTACGAATTTCGCGGCGACCCGTCTCATGCCCAAATCGTTGATAAAAATCGAATGGCACGAGCCAATCGATATGTTTAGGTCCTCAGCAACTTCTCTAACGGTGATTTGACGATTGGCCAATACCATTTTCTCCTCTTCATTAATTTTTTCGTCTGTTGTTGAAGTGCTCGGGCGTCCGGCACGCTCTTCGTCGTTCACATCTTCTCGGCCTTCTAAAAACATTTTGTACCACCAATAAACGTTGCTTCGGTCCAAGGTAGCTTCTCCGTATGCCACAGTCAACATTCGGAATGCATCCGCGCACTTAATTTCGTTTTTCACACAAAATTTGATACACGTTCTTTGATCCATTTTTTTGAATAAGTAAAAATCGAAGACGATTGAAAACACGTGCAAGTAAAGCAGCTATCACCAATCAAGTGAACATTCAAAATGGCCGAGCTTGTCGACATAAGTGACAGACATGAGTACCAACATAACGCCACAAAAAATCGAAATTCGAATATACGTAACCCGCGAAAATTCAAAATTCGCGATACTTTTTGAACACACCTCGTATACGCAAATCGAACATATTAAACAATTAATCATATCATTTTTGCTCCAGCCAGATAGGATTTGCATAAAAACTATGTAATTTTGGCTGGCATTTTAAGCCATTCATATATAATACAATGCATACATGCAGATCAACCCAACAAGCACCTTAATATCATTTACGGAATATGAATGAATCGGAGAAAAACTATGCATGTTAATTCAAATTTTACTTAAAGTTTCTGTTGTTCAGTTTGGCATAATGAAAGCATTGATTAAACAAACCCATAAAGGTACTCATAATAGTCACTCTTCCTATAATTGTGATGAAACAACAAAAAAAACCGCAGCGTCTGGGTCGATGGAAAGTGGGTATTGTTCTGTAGCCATGTCTAATAGTTATTGTAATATCAGAAAATTAAAATAACTAAGTTCATTAAATAGAACTCGATTCTTTTGAAACTACATAATTAATATAATACAATAATCTTGTAATTAATTAATTCGGTATAGAGTTACTTCCCCACCACCCAGTGATTTCCCTTCACGCAAACACACAACAACGCCGATAACATTTTGAGTTCTCCGCACCCTCTACTTTTGCAATATAAGATAAATGCATTAAGTAACAATTAAAGATAAATAAATTAAGGAAAACGTTCCATATTATGCAAGTAATGATAAGCATTTGGATATTTGTAATTTTAAGATGTGAAACAAGCATTTTCATTTTTGTAGATATTAGATAAACTAAACCGCATTGTATTTTAACTATAAGCATTTGAGCATTTGCAATTTTAAGTTTTGTGAAAATATTTCTATTTTTCACAGTTCTATGTTAAATTAGAAATAATCATTTTTTCGTCTTCTTAGATATAACAACAACAACGTTTTGTATTAAGGAAATAGATATAAGCATTTTCAATAAAAGGACTGTAGATGGTAGTCCTTATTCCGTCCTTCTTTTAACTAGTTTTATTTTCGTATTTAATTCTCATACAATAGTTATATAGCAAAAACTTCTAGTTTTAAACACTTTTTACTTTTTACACAAATCGCTGACGACGTAGTCTTAAGAAACAACTTGACTGTTTGACATAGTCTTATGAACTAAAAAATATTTTTATTTTTTTTTTTCATTTGACAATTCAACAACCCATTGTAGCATATTCTACATTACTTATAAATTAAATTCCACATTTTCATAAAATCCACACAAAAAGAAATAGTAGTCGTAGAATACGCTACAATTCCTTTTTCACTTGAACCGTTTGCAGTGTATGCAACGTTTGAACTGTTTGAACTGTTGTAGTAACCGAGCAGGTACGGTTGTGAACTCCGTTCAATACGCGACATGATCAAACCCTTGAGTGGACCAATAGAAGGTGGGACTTTGGTAACAATAGAAGGCAGTAACTTAGGTATACGGGAAGAAGATGTGCGTGGTAGAATAAGCATAGGAAACGTTCCTGTGAACTGGTAAATTATAATATTTCGGTGAAAATTGAATGCAGGACCGGAGCAGTTATTCACGAGCTTACCGCTCCGATAAAGGTTGCTAATGATGCAGGTTACACTGAATCAAGCGTGCAATTCCAGTTTAAACACATTAAATTAGAGAGGCTGCAGCCAACAATGGGTCCAAATTGTGGTGGCACTCAAGTATCGCTGATAGGTAGATACTTGAATATAGGTTCAAACATTCGCGCATACTTAGATGACTTTGAGTGTTATATAAATGTTACGCAAGCTTCAAGTAGCCGTTTGACATGCATAACATCTGCCGCTCCTGAGCCAAGACCGATTCGGGCGTTAACCCTATTCGTTGATGGTGCAAATAGAACGTATAGCATTTGCAATAGCTACCAACACAATCCCTACAATATGATGGCATGTAGCATTTACAATTATACAGTGGACCCGCGAATCATGCAAATCAAGCCACTCAAAAGCTTTGCTAGTGGCGGAAGGATGCTCACTGTTCATGGGACACATTTGAATTCAATACAAAAGCCCGAAATTGAAGTCTTCTATGATGGCGAACGTGTAAATAAAAGCTCATGCTATGTAGTCAACTCGAACCAAATGGAATGTCCGTCCCTGGCTGTAAATGCACGCTTCATCTCCTATTACTGAGCAACCGGCATTTTATGAAAACCTTAAACGTCGTAAGCGTGGTATAGTGATACACGATGGAAACAATGTTGGTCTTTTAACAACTATTGGGTACTATTCCATACTCATTAGCAGTAACGAGATTGCTAGCCTGAAATCGCGAGAGACACAGTTGAGCCTGCAAGTCAGGTTCATCATGGACAATGTACAATCTGTCCGGGATCTTAGCAAATATTTTCAAAATATTCGCAGCACAATTGAGGGAGCAAACTTGAATATAGCATCGGATGAAACAGACGTGCGAGTAACGATTGGGACACAGCAGTGCAATATTACAAGCTTACCATTAACTCAGCTGGTATGCACCCCACCTGAAACACAGCCAGTGGCGACTGATGAAAAGATTCATACTAGGACGGATTTGTCATGAGTGAGAGTACGGGTCGGTCGTCATCTTAGTTTTCCAATCGGCTATTTAAAATATGAATTACTAAAGCCCTACTCCTTTTCGCATGCTGTGGTTGGAATTGCAATTGGCAAAGGAATGATTGTTGTGCTGTTAATAGTAATATTGGATTTTAATGTGGAAAAAGTAAGCAAGCCGAAAGAGAGTACGAGCGATAGCGGTGGCGGTAGCGGGAGTGAGAATGGCTTGGGTTGCTGGGGCTGTTGCCAGGAGATGGTCGCTAAGGGCAGTCTGTGATTCACAGCCACCGGGACCACGTCGGGGTGTTGAGATCGAGGATTGATCGCGAGTGCGTGCAAATAGTTGGCAACAAAATCCATTTGTTGAAAAGTTTTGTTGGAAAAATTGTAAAACAAATCTTGCGGTGTACATTTGTGTTTGAGAAAATGCGTGCAAATTTCACAATTATCAAATTATAATGCTTCGGCAAATGAACAAAGTTAATTTATTTGCTCGCGATATTGCCATCGTTGAACTTCTCCGTGGCTTACGTTTGCGTCACCTCGATAAGAGTCGTGGGATTCATCTGCATTCTTGCCGTTTATCACTTTTAAGCACTGTAAAGTGATCAGAGCGAAAGGGGGATAAGAGATTCGAAGAAAGTTTTCCCGATGTTCCAGGCCGAGGTTTGAAAAGTGCCGTGTGTGTTTTCGCGACGCAGAAGAAAACCGTTTTGCATTGTGTTTCTCCAAAACTCGGACTTTTGTTGGACGGAATGCGGAAATCGTGGCTTTAAGAAGTTTCGGGCAAAAATTTTAACAGGTGGAAAGGAACCGTTAGCATATTATGATATTCCGGTTTCTAGGGGCATTTCAAATACGCTCTCAAAATTATCGGCTGTTTCTCTATTTCCCAATCGTTTTTACAAGATCAGGTCGAATGCGGTGAACAGTCTATTGTTTACGCGATTGCCGAGACCAAATCAATTGGAACATGACTTATCTTAGAAAGTCATCAAAATACACGAAGCCAAGAAAGTAAATTTTAGGAAATGAAAGCTGCTGTAGTCGACGTGGTGAGTCCGTGTTAGTTACAGCCAACTGCAAGGTGCAGCCTGGATGGAATAATTCATAAATTGTAATGATGTAAAATTTGAAAACAAGGTTCAACATTGATACGCTTCATACTAAATTCATTGTCCCAATATAAAGTGAATAGAGTATTGACAATATAACTTAGGGTGAAAAGTTCTATTTCTGACGCAAAATCGCCGGACAACTTATCGGTGGTTGACAATTCAATGGAATATTAATGGGAACACAACTCATTCTCATGGCACATGAAATATCAATTGTTTAAAGGATTATCAGGCGATTTTGAATAAAAGCATTTACGAGACATCTGTTTATAATTTTGATTAAAGCTCTCAAATAGTTCATGAGTAGTATTCGGGAGGCTGAATTAGATCGCATTACTGTCAAGATTTATAATATGAAACGTGAATTTGCTGTCGTAATCATACGTAAACGTGGCGGAGAAGATTTGTTGACCAGGAAAAATCGCGAAGTTGTTACTATAAATAAAAAAACAAAATAATAATACGAAATTCGCAGGATTTACCCGCCCCGAACACGAGCGCTCGTAAGAGGAGGTTTGGGGTAAGTACCCTTTCTTTTGTTCAAAAAAAAGGAAAAATTTCCCTTTTGCATGTTCTTATTAAACTTTGAAAATTGAAAGATTTTCAGCTGTACATTTGGTGCTGTGACACCTAAACGAAGTTCGTTTTTACTTTCGTCTTTATTCGAAGATCGTGTAAATTAAATTGAATCTATCAATATATTATTTAAATATTTTCTCCATCACGTGATAAACCAAGAAATCAGTCAAAGTATGTTGATAGAATCCTGTTGACTATATTATACACAAATATTATAATTAGATTAAAAATCCGTAAAATAATAAAAATGTCAAGACTTTGAACTAACAAGAGTCTGAATGAGCGAGTGTTTGAATTCAAATTAATGTGTAACCTACTCAAATCTAACAGTTTATTAGTGATCGGACGTCATTTTGTATTTGAGAGAAGAATAAAAATAACGAAAATGTCGAATTAAAATATACTCCTCGGTCTTTCCTGTCTTCTAATTCACACCGGGTATAGGACCCGGTACGGTGGCCGGCTATCACTACCAAACATGAGCCAGCCGCCGGGTACATAGCTAATCCTTCTTTGTTTCAGGTGACGCCGCGGATTGAGTGGCACAAGCAGAGTGCTTCTTTATGACATAGAGTTATGCAATCGAATTGCATAGTTCTATGGCATAAATTGGTCACTGGGGTACTACCCTTCTGATGGGAAAGTTTATGCAAGTCAAGTTGTATGAGTTTTCCACTCAGAAGAGGAATACCTGGCCACTGCAACAAATATGGATTTAAATCCGGTTGGGTGGGTGCGAAGGGGCTCCATCACCACCCGGTTGCCCTTCTCTCATTTGTGGGCCATAAGCTTCGTCGGGTAACGACGAAGTCATCGTAAGTCCGCCCCTTTTTACATGTTCCACTTGTTCTCGGAACAAGTCCTTTTTCTCTCGGTGTAGTTACCTACACTTTTTGTGACTTCGGTCGCCCCGTGTTATATTGACCACAAGAAATTCGTGAGTGCGAAATTTTTTGTAGTGGGTGCTCGTGCTGGGGAAATGAACCCGCACCACGACACCACAATGCTAGCCTGCCAGCGCACTCACGCGTCCCCAGACGAGGGCATTCTCGGCAGATACCTCCATCTTCTTCTGCCGAGGCAGCAGAACATCGCTGCAGTCCTTTACGGACTTTTGAGACATTTAAATTCACTATACTGTCGGTACGTTACTTACCAGTACTGTACTGTTGTTTTCTTTGTCGTTTAGGGTTTGTTCTCTTTTTTCATGCCAGATTTAGCAAAATGCCTTAATTCCAAATGCCGTCTTAGATTCCTCGATTACCGAATGACTGCAAAACAAATGGGACACGTAGCCGGTTGTTCCGATTGTGATCGTGATCTTGGTTTTGAGGAACTGTCTTTGTTCCATTCGGGGTCACCAGATGTAGATGGTAGTCCTTATCCCGTCATACTTTCAACTAGTTTTATTTCGGACGTAATTCTCATACAATAGTTATATGGCGCAAACTTCTAGTTTTTAACACTTTTTACTTTTTAACACAAATCTAAACGACGTAGTCTTAAGAAACAACTTTGCTGTTTGACATAGTTTTATGAACTTATAAATATTTTTATTTTTTCTTCATTTGACAATTCAAAATTTTTTACGACTGCTATTTCTTTTTGTGTGGATTTCATGAAAATAGGGAATTTAATTTATAAGTAATGTAGAATTTGCTACAAGGACCATTAGCCCAGTCATATTAGGTAAAACAAGGGGTCAACCTCGGAATGAAAGATAATAAGCTGCAAATTGGTATGAACCTTTGTTTTGTCATTCTAAATGTTGTCTCAAAAGTCACAATCGTTATCGTGTTCGCGTCTCAAGATATTCAAGGTCAAAGGTCACAAAAATCGGTTTTTCGCGAATATCTGGCTTCCTATCGGTTAAATGAGATTTGCATTTATTATAAAAGTTGTAGGCTATAAAATTCCCTACAACTTTTGTTTAAACTTTTTTTTCATTCGACCAACCGTTTTGAAGGTAGAGCGCGAAGAGTGCACATCGTACAGTCATATACGGCCTAATGCAAGGTCAAGCGTGAGTTATGGTTATCAGTACGTTATAAAGTCAATTATTTACTTGGAAATTATAATTATTAAACAATGCCTATTATTTATGTACTAACTATTAATTATTTATATTTAATTAAAGTAAGTAACTTGATTATTTATATATAATTATTCATATTTAACTCATCATTGACACAGCTATTGCCTTATCAGAACATCAAAAGACTGCTGTCATCATAGGAGAAGATATCGATTTGCTCGTTATTTTAATTGGACGTACTCAGTCACATCATCAGGAAATTTTTTTGAAAAAAGTTGGCAAAGGCAATGTCAAAACACAAATATATTCTACTAAAAGTTTTGACCAATATCCTCGTACTAAAAAGCACATTTTATTTTTACACGCATTCAGTGGCTGTGACACGACTTCTGCGCTATTTAAAAAAGGAAAAAAAACTGTTACTAGAGCATTGGAAAAAATTCCTGATTTAGATAAACTGGTGGAAGTATTTCAACAAGAAAACTGCCCAAAACAAACATTATTAGAAAATGGAGTGCGCATCTTGTTGGCATTATATAATGCTCCAAAATCTGAGGACAACATTGATCATTTCCGCTACACGCAATTCATCAAATTTACAAAACTAAATAAACCTGTACAACTGTCAACACTTCCACCAACAAGTGTAGCAGCTCATCAACACATAAAACGTGTCTACTACCAGATTCAAACGTGGTTAGGGAAGGACTTAGAACCTAAAGAATGGGGCTGGATGCTTGAAAATGAAATCCTGGAGCCCATACGAACGTTATTACCTCCAGCACCAGCCGAACTACTAAACGTAATATTTTGCAATTGCAAAAATGGTTGTGGTTCCCGCTGTGGATGCAGAAAATCAGGGCTACAATGTTCTTTAGCTTGCGGCCAGTGCAACGGACAAGCTTGCCTCAACGCTTCACTGTATCCAAGTAATCCCGATGAAGAAAATACATATGATCCCGATATTCTGGAAGGTTTGGAGATGAACATGACAGATAATGAGGATGATGACAATGAATCGAACATTTTTGAGCGACAAGAAGAAGAAGACGACGAACAAGAAGAAGATAATTAGCTTCCATTTCCAATTTCATTACAATTAAAATCAACAAAGATACTTTTGATATTTGAACTCACATTTTGATAAATGTATATTATGCCGTATTTAATAATAAATAAAAATATGTGTAAAATATATACTCTTACTATCATTTTAACTTAAAATAAAACTAAAATATATAATCCAGAATTAATAATATTTTATACTTAAATAGTTAAATATGAATAATTATATATAAATAATCAAGTTACTTACTTTAATTAAATATAAATAATTAATAGTTAGTACATAAATAATAGGCATTGTTTAATAATTATAATTTCCAAGTAAATAATTGACTTTATAACGTACTGATAACCATAACTCACGCTTGACCTTGCATTAGGCCGTATATGACTGTACGATGTGCACTCTTCGCGCTCTACCTTCAAAACGGTTGGTCGTATGAAAAAAAAGTTTAAACAAAAGTTGTAGGGAATTTTATAGCCTACAACTTTTATAATAAATGCAAATCTCATTTAACCGATAGGAAGCCAGATATTCGCGAAAAACCGATTTTTGTGACCTTTGACCTTGAATATCTTGAGACGCGGACACGATAACGATTGTGACTTTTGAGACAACATTTAAAATGACAAAACAAAGGTTCATACCAATTTGCAGCTTATTATCTTTCATTCCGAGGTGAAAGCCCTAATATGACTGGGCTACATGTGCTAATGACGACAGTTGAGTTTAGATATTCGAGCCACGAAACGAATAGAATTTATCATATCATATTGAACTCTCGTTTTTTTATTTTCTTCTACTAAAAAGGTCACATCGTCAAGAGGATTGTCTCCCAAATTGTTAAGGCCCGAAATGAACACGTAACTGGCGCAGCCGGCATCCGGAATATTCAGCTCATCAAGAATGAAGTTCAACGGCCTCAAAACTGCGTGGGTTAATGCACTCAAAACAGAGCCAATTTTTGAGGAAGCAGAACAAAGTCAGGAAGGAGCTGCAAACGGAAAATTCGAAACTAATCAATAAAGCCTACAAGGATCTACCACGATGGATTATATAACGATTAGCCACAACATTTCAACGATCCCATTATTCGACGGCAAGCAGATCGACCTATATCCGTTTATTTCATCAGTGGACACTATACAGGAGGAAATAAAAAAGCTACCAGCTCCAAATCAAACGCTCATCGGATTTCAAATTCTTGGGCGAATCAGTGACAGGTCAAAGGAAATCATTACTGCACGCAATCTCTTCGCTTGGCTCGAAATAAGGAAGGTGATAGTAACGAACTTTGATGAACTAGAAACTGAAATCCAATTGCAAGAACGACTACTAACACCACGATTTACCACACCAACGCAACTTAATCAGTATATCGGTAAGTGTTTAAACCAAATTTGTAATAAAATAAAAAATAATAAATTCCTTACCGCGGAACAAAATATAAGAGATATTGCTCATCACAGTGCAATCGCGAAAAATTGTTTTATAGATAAGTGCCCGGAACCTATTCGTGGTGTGTTATGTGCTCATAAACCCCAATCCCTCGAAGATGCTTATTTTGTTTCAGTGAATTCTGGTTACCTTCATTTTTCGCTATCGCGCAGACGTGAAAATAATAATGCCCGCAGAAATTTTATTCAACAAGTGCAAACGCATTCAAATCAAGGTACTCAAGGTTATAATCGTATTCTAGAAGGACAACTTACTTCCACTAATTAGCGGCAGGGCCATTCCTTTTCTCGCAATAATAGAATTCGTGACCAAACTTTGCCCTCTGATGTATCAATGAAAACAATAAAATCTACTGGTTCATCTCTATGCAATGAGACCGAGGATTTTTGGCTAACAGCCTCGGAAACCTCAACCAACTACCGATTGTTCACGTAACGATAGAACAAGTGACGGTAAGATGTCTGATTGACACAGGCAGCTCTCACTGCTTTCTGAATATCGATACAGTCGCGCTATATCCCCGTTACCTTCTTTCAGAGCCTCTAACCCTATCCAGAACGGGAGCTCCACCAGGGAGTGGAGGGCCTACAGCCAAGGACTTGGTGAACTCAACTATGAGTACCATCATAACTGCTTGCGAGTCTTCCATGCCCCGTCGGAGACCCCGACACGGTAAACCTCCAGTATACTGGTGGTCAAACGAGATCGCCGAACAAAGAAGCGAGTGTCACAAACTTCGGCGAGAGGCCCAGCGGGCGCGAACACGGGAGGAGGCAGACACTAGGCTAGCAGCATACAGGTCTGGAAGGAAATATCTTCGCAAGCTTATTAACAAGAGCAAGGCCCGATGCTGGCAAGATCTCGTGGACGATGTAAATAGGGAGCCTAGGTTACCAGCTGGTCATGCGAAAACTTGGTGCCCAACGGAAGCCCTGCTTACATGAAGCAGAGAAGATGGACGAGATCGTACGGGCACTATTCCCCACGCATCCTGTCCGTGTCGATTCAGCTCATGCACAAACACCAATAGAATGCTCACCTTTCACAATGATGGAACTGGAGCAGGCAATTCTATCCATGAAAGCAAGGATGGCACCGGGACCAGATGGCGTTCCTGCGGAGGTTTTGCAGCTTGTCTACAAGCTTTGTCCTGACTTGTTGCTCAGTATGTTCAACGCTTGCCTTTACGAAGCTGTATTTCCGGAACGCTGGAAAGTGGCGAGGCTCGTACTGATCAGCAAGGGGAAGGGAAATTCCGAGTTGGCGTCTGCATACCGCCCGTTATGTATGCTAGACACGGCTGGGAAAGTGCTGGAGAAACTCATCAAGGGAAGACTCACTGACGCGGTCCGTTCTGCCGGGGACCTATCTCCACGGCAGTATGGTTTTAGAGCAGGTCGCTCCACTATTGACGCGATAGCGGAAGTATTGAGCGCGGTCCAAAGAGCGGAGGCTCACTGCCAGTCAAACAAAAGGGTTGTGTTGCTCGTGACACTTGACGTCAGAAACGCCTTCAATTCCGCTAGATGGGCGGATTTTCTGGAAGCACTGGAACACTCTTTTCAAGTTCCAGAATATCTGATGCGGATTTTGAAGAACTACCTGACAGACCGGAGCCTACTCTATGAGACGAAGGAGGGTCGGCGGAGGATGGAAGTTACATCGCGTGTTGCACAAGGCTCCATCCTTGGCCGAGACCTGTGGAACATCACGTACGACGGACTACTGAGAATCGAGCTGCCGGATGAGTCGCGCTTGATCGGCTATGCAGACGATGTCGCGGCGCTAGTTGCGGGACGCACTGTTGAACAAGCGCAACTCAGACTGGGTATGCTAATGCGCCGAGTGAGGGACTGGATGACTGCTCGTGGGTTCAGCCTAGCTTTGGAGAAAACCGAAGTGGTCATCTTGACAAAGAAGAGAATCCCTAGAGTAAGGATGATCAACATTGGGGAAGCACTCGTTGAGACCAAACTAGCATTGAAGTACCTGGGCATTTTGATCGACTCGAAGATGCGTTTCTCCGAGCAAATCAGGGCAATAGCTGACAAGGCTGCAGCGAGTGTTTCGGTGCTCAGCCAGCTAATGGCCAACATAGGGGGTCCCACCTCATCAAGAAGGAGACTTCTGATGAGTGCAGTACAATCTGTGCTGTTGTACGGATCGGAGATATGGTGTGAGGCTGTCAACAAGGAGCTGTATCGAAGGCGCTTGGCACAGGTGCAGCGACGGGGAGTGCTGCGGATCGCATCTGCATATCGGACTGTCTCGGAGTCGGCAGTGCTGGTCATCGCAGGAGTGATACCCATTGCCCTCCTTGCCAAGGAGCGCCGCAGAATCTACCTGCGGAGGAACGAATGCGACAGAGATGCTGTTGCCCACGAAGAACGAGAACGCTCACTCAGTGATTGGCAACAGTCCTGGGTGAGCGATACAAAAGGTAGGTGGACCGCACGCCTTATTGATGACCTGAGGCCGTGGCTCAATCGAAGGCATGGTGAGACTGACTTCTATCTAACTCAGCTACTGAGTGGACATGGATACTTGCGGTCTTACCTGCACAATATTGGTAAGTCACGGTCTCCTGACTGCATATTCTGTGCTGGAGAGGTTGATGATGCCTACCACACATTTTTTGTATGCAAGAGGTGGGAAAGGCAGCGCGGTGACCTCATTGAAGAAATGGGAGATCTCTCTCCGGATGAACTCACTGGAGAGATGCTCACATCCGTTGACAAATGGAACTGTGTGGCACATTACGCTCGGGCAGTCCTTAAGATAAATAGGGAAATATATGAGCGCCTGGAGGCGTCCAGGGCGGAGGGGTCTCTTTTCTAGAAATCCCTTTCCCTTCCCCTCCTTCCGTTGAAAAAGGGATCCCTGTAGCCCGGTGGCGCCTAAACGCGTAGAGAAATGAGGCTTAGCCCGAAGTAATGTGTCAAACGGTTCCAGGCTAGGCTCTCAGATTGACAGGGGAGGTGTTTAGTGGGTAGTCCAAGGGTATCCTCCATGGGAGTCCCACACTGCCAGACTCGGCGGGCGTAAATGCCTTCACCTCCCTACCACAAAAAAAAAACCCCTATCCAGAACGAATGGCAAGAGTTTCAGTAGATACGCCATATAAACTGAATTCCCCAAAGAATTTAATTTGAGTGACCGCATTGAATGGAAACTTACCAAAATTCACTCCAACCGTTTCGACGGAATACTTGGTATTAACGTTCTGCGTGGTACTAACGCAATCTTAAATTTTGCCCATAACTCCCTTGAAATCAACGGCGCCAAAATTTCATTTGGAATGAAACACTGCAAAATTTATACTCTAGAAGCTCAAAAGTTTCAACTTCAACCCATTCGAGAATATGAAGTTGAAAGCAGAACTGTGTACGATCATATACCATTGACACAAATCAAAGACACTAAATTGTCTACCTTCTCGAAAGAGGAAGAAGCTCTCGTAGATCGAATTAAGGATGAATTTCCTGATCTCTAATACAAAGTCACAGAAAAACTCAGTTTCATTCATGAAATTAAACATAAACTCAATCTCACATATGAAAATCCCATATATCAACGAAATCACTGTTACCCTTATGTCTTGCGAAATTTCGTGAAAATGCAAATTACAGAGGATTTAGCCCAAGGCATTATACAGCCATCAAAATCGCCATACAACTCACCCATCTGGGTGGTCCCAAAAAAAAAAAAGGGAAACATCGACTCGTAAAAATAAATATCTTATACCACAGATTCACGATATTTCAGGTCAGATTGGCCATGCTAATTATTTTACTTCTATCGGCCGCGCCAAAGGCTTTCCTCAAATAGAAATACGGCCTGAGGATCGACACAAAACAGCGTTTTCAATGGACAACGGCCATTTCGAGCTCACTCGTGTGCCGTTTGGACTAAAAACTGCTCCTGCCACTTTTCAACGGCTGATGAATACTATCCTCCATGAGCATATTGGGAAAATATGCATAGTTTATATGGACGATATATTAGTTTATAATTCAACTCTACTGGAACATGAGCAATATCTAAGAAAAGTACTACGAACACTCAGAAAAGCGAACTTGAAGATTGAAATATCGAAAACCCATTTTTTGCGAAAATCGATTGAATTTCTCGATCATATAATAACAAGCGAAGGAATTAAGCCAAACCCAAAAACAAATTGGAAGCAATTGAAAAATTTCCACTTCCAAAGACCCCAAAGCAAATAAAATCCTTTCTAGGATCTGCAGGTTTCGAAACATTTAAAGGTTTTTCAGGGATGGGGAGCTAGCCCGTCGCCCAAACTTCATTCTGGCGGCATGGTTATTACGTCGATTCCGTTATCAGGCGCGGAAGATTTGCCTTCACCCTCTTACGTCCTCACAAAGGAGGTGTAAGTAGGATTTAGTAGCAGAGCTGTAGATGTATTTAAAGTTATGAGCATTTCTCAACATTTAATGTTACATTATTGGGGAATCAGTAAACATAATGTGCACCCCAAGAGCATTTACTACCATGCAATTGGAGGGTTTGGGATGGGGAATCATGGAACTATGAGTTGGGAAAACAAGGGGTTCCCTTCTCCTTTCTCGAACGGCCTTGGGATCATCTATGGTGGAGCTGTTAAGGACCTTTTACAACAGGCCAGTCAATATCGACATTCAAGACATGAGATCGCACACAATATTTAAAAGTGAGAAGCCTACTGTAAAACGAGAATTCGGAGTGGCCTTCATTGTGGATAGGGAGTTCAAATCGCACGTTATTGATTTTAAGGCAATAAATGAACGGTTGTGTGCGATGCGTATACAAGCGATATTCTTCAAAATCTGGCTGATGATTGTTCACGCCCCGACCGAAGAAAAAGACGAAGAAACGAAGGAATCGTTTTACAATCACCTGGAAAGACTGGTCGACTCATTGCCCACAAACGATACAAAAATAATTCTGGGTGATTTCAACTCTAAGGTTGGCAATGAGCTATCTCATCGGGGAACGACTGAAGGATATGGCCTCCACGATGAAACAAATGACAACGGCCAGCGCCTGATTGACTTTGCATGTAGCAGTCATACGTTTGACTTGGTTCCCACATCGACGCATTGATAAAATGACCTGGGTATCACCGAATGGCAACACACAAAGCCAGATCGATCATGTTCTGATCCAACAACGTTGGGCCTCGAGCATATTTGACGTCCGTACATACCAAGGAGCCAATTGTAACTCAGATCATTATTTGATCAAATTAAACTATTGCTGTCGTATGTCAAAGGCATATTCGGCGAAGACCAGCCCGCTACAAAAATTTGACATCGAAAAGCTCCAAACGGCGTCTGTGGCCATAAATTTCACGGAGACCCTCGTCAACCAGCTGGCTCCCATCTTATCAGACGCATCGTTAAAGACGAGCAACGAGATCTGGATGGAAGTGAAAACGGCTATCAGAACAGTGGCAGAACAGACGATTGGATATCAAGCCCGGCGCAAGAGGAATGATTGGTTTGATGATGAGTGCCAGAATGCATTAGATAAAAAGAATCAGGCGTACGAAAATTACGTAGGTAGGAAAACTAGGATGAAGGGAGAACACTAAGAAAATTTCAGAAGAGTAGCGAATAAGATAATTAAGATTAAGAAAAGAAAATACTTTGACAACCAATTGAGAAGTCTAGATGTAAGTTTAGCGAGCAATAACACAAGCCAAGCATACAAAGTAGTGAAAAGCCTGAAACGTGGTTATCAGCCCAAACCACGCTCTGTCGTGATGACAGCGGCAATAAAATCGCTGATGAAACCAAGATTAAAGAAAGATGGGCATCTTATTTCAAGAACCTTCTTAATCCTCCACACAGCTCCAGAACATCGGAGCCTATAGATGTCTGCGGAGAACTTTCATTGGCTCCACCAACTCTGGATGAAGTTTGTTCCATCATCAAAGCCGAAAAGAATAATAAAGCGCCGGGCATTGATGAGATTCCAGTAGAGCTCATCAAATCTGGTGGCAGTAGTGTTCATCAAGCTATTCACAAAATTATCCATTACATTTGGCAACAAGGACATATACCGATAGAGTGGAGCCAATCAATTACATTCCCTATCCACAAAAAAGGTGACAAGCTACAGTGCGAATATTATAGAGGCATATCACTACTTTGTAAGGCGTATAAAATATTTTCTACAATCTTAGAAAATAAAATCGGATCATACGCCAACAGTATTATTGGGGAGTATCAAGGTGGTTTCAAGGCAGGTAGATCGACAACAGACCAATTGTTCACAGTTCAGCAGGTACTTGAAAAATGCTGGGAGTTCAACATAGACGTACACGTTGACTTCGTTGACTTCAAACAAGCATACGACAGTATTGATCGTAACGTACTGTACCAAATAATGCTTGGTTTTGGCATCCCAGCCAAATTAGTCCGTCTTACCAAAATGACAATGACGTCGGCAACCTCCCAAGTCCGCATCAATAACCAACTCACGCGATGCCTTTGACACAAATATCGGACTAAAGCAGCGAGATGGGCTGGCCCCATTGCTATTCAATTTGGCTCTGGAGTACGTCATAAGGAAGCTACCTGTCGATACACGAGGTAAATTACTATACAAATCGAGCCAAGTAGTGGCCTATGCGGACGACATCAACATTCTGTTACGGTCATTAACAACTGCCAAAGGACTCTTCCTGAAACTCGACAGCGAAGCAAAACTAGTAAGGCTACAAAGCAGCAAAAATAAAGCAAAGTTCATTACGTAGTCGAGGAAAAATACCCCAAATACACAAAATATCACACTTGGCAAATACAGTATTGAAATCGTTAGCGAATTTGTGTATTTAGGCGCTAAAATAACGAAACCGGGTAATGAAAGAGACAAAATACGCCGAAGAATACAGCTCGCAAATAAAATATTTTATTCAGTATTGACGATCTTGAAGACCAGCTGCATACACAGGAAAACAAAGCTCCAAGTATACAAATCTGTGATAAGACCTGTGTTATGCTATGGGTATGAAACATGGACCCTAACCCAATCATCCGCAAATATATTGAACGCCTTTGACCGATGGTTCCTGAGGCGAATAATCGGAGCGAAGCTAGACGGGGACCAATTGCGATTTCGATACAACCATGAGCTGTATGAAATTTTTGACGAACAAGCGGTCTCAAGGATTGTAAGACTGCGGAAGCTGCAACGGGCTGGACACATGAATCGTATGGACGAACAACGGATACCCAAGGAGATATTCGGATACCCAAGAAGATATTCGTTGGGAGAACTGAAGGCCAGCGGCCAGTGGGGAAACCGAGGAAACGCTGGTCTGACTCGGTCGACGAAAACAGTTCATCGCTGCTTGGATTTCGGAATTCGAAGACGCGGCCAACGGACCGAGACAGTTGGAGGCGCTGTTTGCAAGAAGCGAAGGCCCGAAAGGGGCTGTAGTGCTAAGAAGAAGAAGACATATTGTCGCAAATTTATATTACACACCAGCCACAAACCACTTACATATCAGGAAAACCTTAAAGTGGATATTCCACGACTTAAACGATGGAAGCTTAAATTAATGGAGTATGACTTCTCCATTAAACACGTGAAAGGAAAAGACAACTTGGTAGCTGACGCACTATCAAGGGTTGAAGTTAATGCCCACGAGGACATGAATTCCTTGGCGAGACAACATACAGCCGCTGAAGACAATAGTACTTACATAGCAGTACCTGAGAAGCCTCTAAATTGCTTCAACTATCAGTTAGTAATCAATATCGGTCAATTAAAACCAGTTGTGCTTCTTCATATTGGAAAGAAGAAACGCAAAATTTTCTCATTCGCATAATTCACGAATAAGGAAGCTCTTTGTATTCTCCAAAACCACACTCCAGATACAGGTACAATAGGAATGAAACCAGCAAACAAAGATGTTTTGATAATCTTGCAGGGACGATACAATGAATGGAACACACATTTGTTGCAGCCAATAAACTATCCAAAGATAGCAAGCTGCCCGAAATTCAAGATGAATCGCTAAACTACATCGGAGAACAAACCATCTCGACATTAACAAGGTTTATGAGAACCTTCGAAATAAATTCTATTACCTGCGCTTCAAAGACATTATCACTAACTATATTAACCAATTTGAGATTTGTTACCAAAGCAAGTATGATCGCAATCTCCCTAAAGAAAAATTCAAACTCACACCAACACCAAGAAGAGGGAAATCTTTCATGTAGATATTTGGTTTCGTGATAAAAATTCTCCATACGTCACTTGTTTAAATAAATTTTCTAAATTTCTTGCGATCACACCTCTCAAAAATCAACAATGAGACACCATTGTAAATGCACTTCACCGAATTTTTAATAAAATTGGCAAACCCAAACTTCTCGTTGCCGATAAAGAGTCCACCAAAAAATCAAAAGAATGGATAGAGATGGAAAATATAGAATACCATTTCACGTCACCCGATCACAAAACTGGTAATGCTGACATTGAAATCGCTCATCGTGCAATAAATGAACAAATGCGAACATTATTATTACGGTAGCAGCAAGAAGATAAAACACTTTGCGCCCTTAATCCTGTAGAAGAATGTGTGCATTTTTATAAAACTTCAAATCATACAGCCCATAGTGAAACCCCATCATCAATATTCTTTGGAGAGGCAAATCTGTCCTATGAAGAGATTTACAAGAACCTCCAGCAATATAAGGAGAAAATTATAGAGAAACCCAATAAGTCAAGATACACTGAAAAACTTGATACTGATTGAGTTAAAAATCATACCGCAACCAAATTGCAACCTCGTTTCAAAAAAGCTAAACCTACACAACAGATTCACCCCCAATGCCAACGAAAACTGAAAAAATATTTTTTTCCTTTCAAGTCTTTTGCTCATGATGCTAGCAGTATTCTGCCGAACAAAAACCCAGTCAATCACGACTCAAACACTTACACAACAGAACGGATACATACTGATGACAACAGGACAAGTTCAAGTTGCATCCAACAAAATCATAATCGGGCATCCTTTATACCTGAGCGACTTACAGAAGTTCACTGGGAATCTCGAGGAAATGCTAATGCACTTCGATGATCAAAACGCCTACGTCCGCACAGAGAATGCTAAGCAAACTACTAATCATCTCAATAAAAATATTTCCACCATATTTTTCCATACCCGTTCAAAACGTGGCTCGAAGGCACACTTGACAATGAAGACCGTCAATTATTAAGGAGAACTTCCATAAAATTGAACAAATTGAAGAAACTCCTCGTCGCAACGATAAAATACTTCTGGAAGCTCTAACGCGAATTGCAAAAAAATCTCAAACTCAACTTAATTTCCAGAATGATCTACTAGAGAAAACAATTAGCCCCTTAATTAGATATGCCCAAGAAACCAAAAAGCACATAATGGAAATTGTTAATTTCATTCATTTTTCATAACTATTAGCTCTTACGCAAGAAAAATCGATAAGATTAGCGAGATAGTCCTCAATGCAAAATCGAATACTCTTCATCGAAATATCCTCTTAGATGATGAGACAACCAAATGTAAAAACACAGCTAGCACCCTTGAAAATATTAGATCGGATGTCCTCCTCGAACAATATTCATTGAGAAACTATTGGAAATGGAACCTTTGATTTATCGTAGAGCTCATAGCACTACCAAATCATGAATGTTTACAGATTGTCACGGACAAATTCCTACCAGACCTCAGCACTTGCCTCTGCAACAAGTTTACCAGAATCACCCGAGCCAAGTATTATTGGAAACTTTGTAAATAGAAATATGTTGTAATCATTATTAATACTGAGAGTAAACATAGTAAGTAAGTTAGGAAGATAGATAATGGTTCTGCGAAAGTTTGCCTCCGAAGACCAAACGTTGAAAAATGCACGTATCGTTGGCGGTACACATATCAATGCACATACGGCAGTTTTAATCGAGACCTTGGTTGAATTAGATGCAACGATTGGATGGGCGGCCTGTCATATATACTCGACACAGAATGAAGTTGCTGCGGCATTGGCTGAAGCAGATTAACCGATATTCGCATGGCGTGATGGCATCGAAGGAAATTTTTGGTGGTGTAACGATAATTGTGTAAATGCTGAAAATGGGGTACCAAATATGATTTTGGATGATGGAGGCGATGCAACACAGTTAATGCTGACAAAATATCCAGCCACGTTTATAATGTTTAAAGACATGGTAGAGGGAAGCATCACTTGGGTACATAGAGTGTACCAGCTATCAGAATCTGAGAAGTTAACAGTCCCAGTAATGAATTTACTTTGTTTTTTTTTTTGTGGTAGGGATTTGAATGCTATTTATGCACAGAGGGTGGGACTCCCATGCGTGACTGGACTACCCACTGAACACCTCCCCTGTCAACCTGAGAACCCAGCCTGGAACCGTTTGACACATTACTTCGGGCCAGGTCTCGTTTTGTTACGCTGTGGGGCGCCTTCAAGCTGGGGAGTCCCTTTCCTAGCGGGAGGGGAGAGGGGAAGAGGAAATGCCAGAATAGCGATCCCCCAGCCCCAGCGCCCCCAGCTGCTGTGAGTCCCTTTTATATTTTAGGACAGCCCGAGCATAATGTGCCACCTGGTTCCATTTGTCAACCGATTCGAGCATCACCGCAACTATATTATCCGGGGTGAGCTCTCCCGTCTCCCTGTAGAGTTCCCTTCGCAGCCTGACCCATTTTGTACACGCGAAAAATGTGTGACAGACATTGTCCTCCTCTCCTGGGCAAAACCGACAATTGGGAGACCGTGACTTACCGATCTTGTACAGGTAAGACTGAAAACACCCGTGCCCGCTCAAAAGCTGGGTCAGATAGAAGTCAGTCTCACCATGCCTTCGATTTAGCCACGGTCTCACATCCGGGATGAGGCGCGCAGTCCACCTTCCCTTTGTGCAATTCACCCAAGACTGCTGCCAATCATTGAGCGAGCGCTGTCTCTCCTCGCGGACAACTTTCTCCCTCGCATCCTCGTTTTGGCACAGGTAAATAGCGCGGCGCTCTCTAGCAAGGAGGGCGACAGGTATCACGCCTGCAATCACTCTCATCGCCGAGTCGGAGACTGTTGGACACGAAGATGCAATTCTCAGTGCTCCTCTTCTCTGTACCTGTGCCAAATGTTTTCGGTATACCTCCTTGCTGAGAGCGTCGCCCCATACCTCTGCTCCGTACAGTAGCACTGACCCTACAGCACTCATCAAGAGGCGTATTCTCGATGGGCTGGGTCCCCCTACGTTGGCCATAAGTCGACTCAGGGCCGATATTCCCGAAGCAGCCTTCTCAGCCGTTGCCCTGATTTGCTCAGAGAAACTCATCTTTGAGTCGATCAGTAGCCCCAGGTACATCACCGCTGGCTTCGATTCGATTTGTATATCTCCAATACTGATCATCCTTACTCTTGGGATTCTCTTTTTTGTCAAGATGACCACTTCGGTTTTCTCCAGTGCTAAACTCAGCCCGCGAGCAGTCATCTAGTCCCTCACTCGGCGCATTAGCATACCTAGCCTAAGTTGCGCTTGTTCAACGGTGCGTCCGGCGACCAGAGCCGCAACATCATCCGCATAGCCGACCAAGCGCTACTCATCTGGAATCTCAAATCTCAGTAGCCCGTCGTAAGACACGTTCCACAGGTCCGGACCAATGATAGATCCCTGGGCAACACCCGATGTAATTTCCATCCTTCGTTGGCCCTGTGTCGTGTCGTATAGCAGGCTTCGGTCCTTTACGTAGTTCCTCAAAAGCCGCATTAGATATTCTGGAACTTGAAAAGAGTTTTCCAGCTTGTCCAGAATATCCACCCACCTAGCGGAGTTGAAGGCATTCCTGACGTCGAGTGTCACCAACAGGACGATCCGCCGCTTGGTGCGACTATATGCCTCTGCCTTTTGGTCCGCGTTCACCACATCTGCAATCGCATCAATGGTAGAACGTCCTACTCTAAAGCCATACTGCCGAGGAGATAGGTCACCAGCAGCACGTATCGCGTCAGTGAGTCTTCCCTTGATGAGCTTCTCTAGCACTTTCCCAGCCGTGTCTAGCATGCATAACGGGTGGTATGCAGACGGCGATTCGGGATTCCCCTTCCCCTTGCTGATCAGCACGAGCCTCACCACCTTCCATCGTACCGGGAAAACGCCATACCATAGGCAAGCGTTGAATGTGCTGAGCAGCAAGTCAGGACAATGGTGATAGACGAGCCGCAGCACCTCAGCTGGAACAGCATCTGGACCTGGAGCCTTCCTCGCTTTCAAGGAGAGGACTGCCTCCTCCAGTTCCAGCTGTGTGAAGAGTGGGCACTCTATTGCTGTTTCACCATGGACAGCGTTAACACGGACGGGATGGGCGGGGAAAAGTCCCCGCACCATCGCATCCATCTTTTCCGCGTCATGTATACAAGGCTTCCGTAGGGCACCAAGCTTCCGCATGACCAGCTTGTAGCCAAGGCCCCACGGATCCTTGTTCACATTGTCCACTAGGTCTTGCCAGCAGCGAGCCTTGCTACTGTTGATCAGTTTGCGAAGGCATTTCTTGGCCGACTTATATGCTGCCACCTGGTTGCATGCCTCGTCACGGTTCCGTGCCCGTTGAGCCTCACGCCGAAGCTTGTGACACTCCCTCCGCTTTTCAGCAATTTTAGCTGACCACCAGTACACTGGGGGGTTGCCCTGCCGAGGTCTTCGATGGGGCATAGAAGCGCAGCAAGCAATCGTAATTAT
Organism: Odontomyia ornata; assembly: GCA_963969285.1. Taxonomy (NCBI): domain Eukaryota; kingdom Metazoa; phylum Arthropoda; class Insecta; order Diptera; family Stratiomyidae; genus Odontomyia; species Odontomyia ornata. Next base: position 446,823,507 of record OZ017738.1, read on the forward strand.
GCTCATAGTAGAGTTCACCACGTCTTGAGCTGCCAGTTCTTCCGTCCCCTCCGAAGCTCATTGCAGCGGCTCAACTGCTGTGAGAACCTTGACGAACCTCTCAACGTCCATTCTTCCAATGTTCCATCCAGTTGTAGAAGGCCGAGAGCACGGACGTCGGGAGACAGCATCACTTATCTCAAGCAGAATGCACTGATGATCACTGGCTGAGTAGTTCTCTAATACTTTCCAGTTGTGTATCCTCCGTACTAAGGACTCCGAGGCAAATGTCACGTACGGTATGGTTCCCTCACAGCCAATACGGCGGAAAGTCAGCGTATTTCCGGTGTTTAGTACGACGAGGGCCGTCCTAGCCACCATTTCCAGGACTCGTTTTTCCCGCGGATCCGTCCGAGGCATGCCCCATTCGATTGCTTTAGCATTGAACTTGCCCCGAACGAGCACTTTTCCCTCTGCGTTCGAGACAGCGCCCTCCAAAGCATTAAGCTTGGCTTGGAAAGATGATATCGATTCGTTAGGCGTTAGGTACACAATAAAGAAGGTGATCCATGAGCACTGAACCCACACGAAACCATCCCCCCGTCCGCAACTTTCCGGTTGAAAGTCACTGTTCCGAACCCAGATAGCGGCAGTACCAGTTTCATCAGAGTACCATAATGCAGGACTTTTATTATGGTGTTGCTCACTCAGCAGCAAGAAGTCGGGTTTCATGTCCCTCGCAAACTGCTCAAGCAGATTTTGGGCGGTTGAACTGCGGTGTAGGTTTAGTGGCAGGATGCGGGTCATCGAAGCTCTGATTTTGCCTTGGCTAGGGAAGTAATGAATGTATTGGATTCCGTTACTAAGACAAAATTTGATAGTTGGTATAGCTGCAAAGAGTCTATTATTGATAGGGGAAAGCGTTCAACAAAAGTTATGTCTGGCGTGAAGCAAATAGTCATTTGCGGATATGGCGAAGTTGGAAAAGGATGCGCACAAATATTGGAAGGATTGGAATGCACCGTGTATATTTCTGAAATTGATCCTACCTGCGCTCTTCAGGCCAGCACGGACGGTTTTCGTGCGGCGAAACCGAATGAAGTTACTCGAAATGTAGACGTTGTTGTGACCACTACCGGTAATCAAAATTTGTAATTTGTGATCATATGGACATGTACGTAGCAAGCTTACATCTTCCCACCCCCAATAACATCTACTGCTGGAGAAAATAAACATAAAACAACCGGAAGACACTTGAAGTCTCAATCAGGCTCGGCCACCAACATCGTAAAAAAGCAACACAAATTTTAAAAAACACAGGGAAAAAACTTGCAGCAAAGAAGGTTGGAGCCACGGATATCTGGAGCTCCAAGACGCAATGATAGTGCTAGAATCTATGAGTCCAAGAAGTCGCGGCCAACTTCACCGAAGGGTATTTCAACGGGGCGAAGAAATCCCATCCAAGGCGAGGACGGACCGAATCGTGAGCGAAGGGGTCTCTTTCTCGTTTTGGACTCCGTGTGGGAAGGCCACACCATCGAGCGAAGGAGATCATCCCCGATAGGAATTCTCGAGTTGGTGGCTGGATTATTTTTTGGAACTTGAGTGGAAGACGTGACATCCATCAAAACGACAACGCCAGGAATTCTTCCACGAAGGCGACGACAAACAAAAATATCGTCGCCTCGAGGAATCCGAATATATCTTCGTCAGAATACACGTGGCTAGCGTGCAACGGGACACGAGCGAGGCAGAAAATAGATAGTCAAGTTAGGTGAACATAGTCTTAGAATTAAGGCGAAATTTCTTGAGAATGATTTACCATGGTTGTGTTATATAAAAGAAAAATTGTCTTTGCGTTTGTTTCAAAGCTAACTTGTGAAATAAAAATGAATAGTGAATTTCCAGTGAATCGCCTGATCTTTTATTTCTTCTCTCTGTGATAATTGATTCGGGAGTGATAAAGGAAATTTCAAGGCACCCATTTTCTGCCTCAATAATCCGCAAGTGCTGGGGTATATATGGGTCTTTGTTTGGTGCGAATCCCAGCTCACGGGGAACTCAATTCTACGTATACTAGGATGTAGGACAGGTAGATTACAGAATTGTTGCGGAAGTAGTTACGTGTGTTGTCCTCCTTCTCTAGGCTAGTGATTTCCTTTCTTCCCTAAAAGTGAAGACTCCGGCGTGAGCCAAGCTCATCTCGAGGCTTGGGGGGACAACTTTATGGGTAGACGAGTGGCGCCCACGCCCGTCTCCGACAGAGCGACCCTGAACCCAAAACGCCCCCGGTCGGAGTCAGAAGGTATGGTTGAGTCATCTTCGCGAGAAAATTTTATCGTGTGAAAAGATTCACTCAGGCATTAAAAGATTCTTACTTTTGAAGGTTCTTACTTTTGAATAATACGTTGATGCACTCGAACACACTTTGGACTCTTGTATTCAATCTATAGCATCCCTTAACCCGCGAACTGCGCACTTACTACATCCACAAATGAAAAATTCAAACAAATAACTCTGCAGACTTTCATATTCATGAATATTCGGGAAAATATCGCATATCATAATTGCACCCCGAATCACAAAAATATATTACTTGATACAAAAAATTTGCTGCTGACCCTCAGTCAATGCACAGTATGTATCGGCAAATTTGAAATCACAAATGTGATTAGCGAAGTCCTCGTTCCAAAATTGCTCATACAGAGCGCGAAACTAGAAAATTTTACTATCCTGCATGAAGTACACTTTAAACACATCGAAGAAATTCGCAATAAAACAATCAAATTATCTGACTTGCAAAAACTGTCCGAACTACACGATTAAAATATTTTATTCGGTGTAACAATTCCAACTACTTTTCTCGTGCTGGTAATAGGAGCGGCGTTGGTAATTGTCTACTGCAACACAAGCCAGACAATACTCAAACTGAAACCGAACGAGTTTCCACCATCAAAAAATCATGAGGATCCTGAGAACAGACTCTCATCTACGAGGGGAGGAGTTACGGCGCCATCATAGTATATTCAACTAGTATCCACACTCTATCAACCCTCCGGAAAAATCCGAACACAGGCCGAACAGTGAGCCATAAATCTTCGGTAGCAGGTAGGTAAGTAAATACTTACGCGAGGATTGGCGCGAATATAAACATGTGCTTCGATGAGAGATTTCAGGATTACCATATCTCAAAAAATCAATGAATTTGCAGAAAAACAAATTCGTTTCATGCAATCTTTTAGTTTTTTTTATTATGATCTGGCAGCACTCCTATGTTCTGAAATGCATAAAAGAACACGTGCATCGGAAATTTTATTTGCTTTTTGCTTTGTTTCTTGAGCGCGCCATGCCTGGGCTCATCTGTCGTGCCCCGGATCAGCTGACGTGCCCCTGGGAGAATTCAAAAAGCAAAGTGCAACACAGGGTAAATGAAAGGTGTGGGTCCTAGGTGAATGTGCTATGGTTACCACCTCCAAGTGATTTGCCTTCACGCAAACACACGACTACGCCGATAACATTTTGAGCTCTCCGCACCTTCTACTTTTGCAATATAAGATAAATACAATAAGTAACAATTAAAGATAAATAAATTAAGGAACACTCTCGATATTATGCAAGTAATGATAAGCATTTGGATATTTATAATTTTAAGATGTGAAACAAGCATTTTCATTTTTGTAGATATTAGATAAACTAAACCGCATTGTATTTTAGCTATAAGCATTTGAGCATTTGCAATTTTAAGTTGTGTGAAAATATTTCTATTTTTCACACTTCTATGTTAAAATAGAAATAAACATTTTTTCGTGTTCTTAGATATAAAAACAACAACAACGTTTTGTATTAAGGAAATAGAGATAAGCATTTTTAATAAAAGGGCCATGTGCCAATGACGACAGTAGAGACTATATCTTCGAGCAATGAAGACGAATAAAATTTATTATACCATATTGAACTCTCGTTTTTTTATTTTCTTTTACTAAAAAGGTCACATCGTCAAGAGGACTGTCTCCCGAATTGTTACGACCCGAAATGAGCACGTACCTATAGAATTTCAATGACTTTAAAGATACCATTATCATTATCTTTAGCATGATACTTCAAGCCAAGCCTTATTGTGGTTAGAATGTGAACGCTATCCACGCACTGAGTGTAGGACTTCCAAGCCCACAATGGATCTGAGCTCAAAACCAAGCTTGGAACTGTTTGACACATTACTTCGGACTAGGCCTCGTTTTCTTACGCCTATAGGCACCTTAGAGTTGCAGAAATCCCCTCTCAAGCTGGAGGGGAGGGGTAAGTATTACTAGGAAGGAACTCTTCCACTCTCGATACCTTCCAACGAACCAGTCAACCTTTTTTAGCCGTCTGCTCTGCCCAACCGTAATGTGCTATATTGTTTCATTTGTAAACTAATGAAAGCATCTTTCCAACCACAGCTTTCAGAGTGAGCTCCCCAATTTCGCGGCAGAGATCATCGCGCAGCCTTTCTAATCTTTTGCGCTTCTTTGTAAATCACGCAGTACAGAGACGGTGACTTATCTATCTTCAGCAGGTAAGACTGAAAACATCCATGCCCGTTCAATATCTACGTTACGTAGAAACCAGTCTCATCATACACTCAATTAAACCACAACCCTAAGTCAGGGATCAGCTAAGCAGTCGAGTTTTCCTGGTATCACTTTTCCAGGACTGTTGCCAATTGCTGAGACAGCAACGTTTCCCCTCCCTAGTAAGTACGTTTCTATTGCCCTCGCTTCTGTGGAGAAAGAAGCTCCTTCACTCCTTAACAAGAAGCGCGCAACGGGCACCACACCTGCAATCACCAACACCGTCGACTCGAACACTTGCAACTTGCAGCATTTTTTGTTTCTACACCTGTACAAACCGTTTTTATGCAATTCCTTGTTTAGAGTATCGCCCCATAGCTCTGATCTGTAGAGTAGGGCAGATTGTACAGCGCTCATTAGTAGTCGTCTGCTTGATGAAATAGGTCACCTTATGTTGGCTAGCAGTTGAGTAAGTGCAGCATCGGCTGTTGCTGCAATTTGTGCGGAGGAACTCATCTTTGAGTCTATCAGTACACCCAGGTATTTCACTACTGGCTTCGACTCAACTAGTGTCTCCGGCGATACTGATAGTACTTACTCTGGGGATTTTTTCCTTAGTTAGTATGACCACTTTAGCTTTTGTCAGTGCTAAACTGTCATCCTGTCCCTTACTCGGCACATCAGCTTAACAATACCTACCTTCATACCAAAATCATGTTGATATTCAGTCTTCACAAGAGGCGTCAAATGTGTTTTTGTGAGTCAAACGTTATTTCGCCACTAATGTAACAAAAATTATTTACTAAATTTACGCATTTCCGTAAAATGTTGATTTCTCTCTTTAAAACACTCCAAAACAAGATGATATGCACGAAATACTATAAATTTCACCGTTACCGCAATAGTTTCACAATGAGTAATCTTCTGGCAGCCAAATGATGATTTGACAAATAAAATTTGTATATTTTGACAGTTAACAATGTTGCCAACTTCGAAAAACAAATTTTCCGCAGATTGAAAAAGAAGAATTTATAAAATATAAAAAGTGGCTTGTATCTCTAAAACTAGAGCTTATCGGTTATTTTAATGGTCGTTTTTGCATTCAGTAAACGAGGAGACAAAGGATAGGATTAATTTTGAAACCGAAACAAATTCATTGTTGCGCAGTGTTATTTTCACAAAAGCACAAAAATTTCATCAAAACTGAACTTTCTTTACCTTTATAAAAACAATTATCTAACTAACATAAATAATAGGACATCTGAACATTTTAATCCACTGGATTTTTATCGATTTTCACAATAATTGAAGAAGACCACTTCTTCCTATTCAAAATAGGAAGTAATAACAGGAACTTTCAACCGAAAAATGCACATGTATTAGGCTATTTGTCTAAGTTTAACTAATATACCTCTAATTACCTTAATGATTGCAGTTAAAATTGAGATAGGGAAAACATTTTTATGGTTTTTTTTTTTTGTATATCTGAATGAGATAAAGATATTTGGCTTAGTTGATTAAAAGCAAATGTAATTTACAATTTTTTTCTGAGATACCGGTTTTGCGCTTAGCTCGGCAGTCTCAAATTCATTGATCTATTTTTTTAAATCTACTAGCATCGTCATTACGATGAGTAAGTAGTCATGTAGCCTCGCGATAGTGACTATTAAGAATAATTTTGTGGAATGATTTAGTTTTAAGACGATTGTGGAATCAAAGAGTAAAAGTAAAAAATTATATTTTTTTGGTAAACTTAAGTAACGAATTTTCAGTTGATACCAAGGAAATAAACTTGGCAGTAATAATTTCAACTCTCATGTCTTTATGATGAATATTCACATAATACCCAAAATACCCTTCAAATAACAAAATTACTTTACCTGTAATGCCATGACATACTCGTACTATTCATCCTAATTACTTTCAATTTAACGGACTGTTGCGTCTGTGGCTACACCACCAAAAGATAATTTCATTTCAAGCTTCCTATGCAGATCCTACCCAACTAAAAGTTCACCTTTATCGAACAAACACTCTGCAAAATTCTTCAATAAACATTTATATTTTACATCGCACACTGCAGAATAGAATACCCCTCTCTCGCCACAGTAGATAGAACATCCTTCCTATTAAAGAGGTTCAGGACGTTGCGACGGATCCTATCGATTGACTACCTGAATACTAAACTTAGTGTTATTGTTTCAAGTTTGTCCCGTAATTTTACAAAATTGATGTTACAAACATTATTCCAGTCTACAGGCAAGTTATCTTGAATATTTATGTGGAAACCATAAAAGCTTTGCCGCAAGCATGATTTTCTGTCTAACAGTTTACCAGCAGCACGGGATAAATGAATTTGTGTGTGTACGAGTGCACAATGCGTATATTGTGAGTCCAGGAGCGTGATGATTTGGTTTTAGCGTCGGAAAAGTTGTTATCTGCCATAATAAACGGGAACATAACGCCCTTCACTGATAATTTTGGGGAAATGTTAGCTTCACATACTCGTATTTCAAAATATTTCGTTGGCTGGGATGTACTTTTACTCATAAAGCTTACATACGTGCTCATTATTGATGATTTAGATGTAATCCCTATAAAGTTTTGCATGATTTACGATCAGCTTGCGTTGCTAACTGCTAATGATAACATGCGAATAGTCAAATCCTCAGGCTTATGCAGGCTTCATCGATAAAACTATTTTTATTTAGTGGGAGAGTCTGGAAAAGCAGAGGAAAATTCGGCAAATAATACAAATTGAAATAATCCATGCAATTTGACTATGCCGTAAACAAACTAAAGCAATCGGAAGCCATATCCTACGTGTTCCAAAGAAAAAAGTATGGAGACATTTTTCCTGTGATCACCAATTGGATTTTAATTCGATGACCGTATGAAATCACTGAAAGGAAAAATACAGTTTGCACCCCCATAGAGAAATATGTATACAATAATACTGTCTAGGAAAGTGTATATTAAGCATCATCAACTCTTCATAGAAGGCTATGTAAATGGAAATGCTTATTGTTATTCGGTTCAGCTTGCTTTCCATTTGCTTTAGTTCTCATTGTCATGAGATAGAGTTAGCCAAAATGCATAATTGAAAAAATTAAACTGCTTACATGCATAGTTGCATGCATGATTGCTTAGTAGACTTTATTTTCAAAAACGAAGAAGTAGGATTGGGCCATATATTGCAGTGGCCAGGTATTCCTCTTCTGAGTAGAAAACTCATACAACTTGACTTGTATAAACTTTCCCATCAGAAGGGGAGTACCCCGGTGACCAGTTTATGCCATAGAATCATACAATTCGATTGCATAACTCTATGCCATAAAGAGGCACTCTGCTTGGGCCACTCAACCCGCGACGTCACCTGAAACAAAAAAAGGATTAAATTGTACCCGGCGGCTGGCTCATGTTTTATGAGGGAAACCTGCCACCGTACCGGGTCCTATACCCGGTTAGAGTCGGAAGAATGGAAAGACCGATTTGGTGTGAAAATTAGCACTTCATTATATTCACGTAAATAATATATTAAAATAGATACACATTAACATTATAAGATTCTCCGTTTAATTTAAACAAATGATAACTATGCGCTGCAAATCAGATGAATTCAAAAGCTTACTAGATCATATTTTTTCATTGTTAAAAAAAAAAAACGTTTGCCGTTGCTTTATATTTTTCGTGATTTTACTCCTTTTTTATATAAAAAAAATAACCATAATAGTAGCATAGTAATAATTACGGAATGATCTCTTTTGCTGTTTATTTAGTTTTGTTGGTATTTTTAAAATTATTCAATTTTGCATATGCCTTTTGCTGTAGATTTAATACTAACAATATGTAAAAAAAAATATGTTTATATAATATGACATGCAAAGATAAAGTAGAGCAAAATAAAGGATACTTACCCTAAACCTCCTCCTACGAGCGCTCGTGTTCGGGGCGGGTAAGGGCCTGTGACTGTACAAATTTTTCTTTACAGTATTCAAACGGTCAATTAAAGTTTAATATAGTATAATCCTTAAAGCTTGTTCGACGGCCCTACATGGGTTTGCACCTTTCCAATCATCTTAAAACAATCTTTTTGGCTTACATTAGTCTTTCCTTGGAATACTTTTGGCTGGAGCCATTCTTTAGAGCAATGCAAACTAAATACACAACAAAATCCGCGAACCCTTGTGGAAATTCATTGCACCCTGTTCTAAACATCAATAACTCCATGAAATCCCTAACTATACGCTTCAATTCGATCCAACTCGGTCTCCCACTAGTTTTTTCATTCATCGACAAACAGAGAAGCAGTTGTCTCTAGTACAACTCAACACATTTAAAATCTAGCTTCCAATCTATGTTGACTAACTGTTGAATCCAAGCACTCATAGGTTTATTGAAGCTACATAATCGAATATCTCCATAAGAGTTCACAAATTCAGATCTTACTTTTTTCTCGTCAACAAATTCTGAACATTACTTGGCGTGTCGATTCATTTTAGCATTTACCCATTGTTCGACAAGGTTGCAACTATTGAAGTCAACGTTGTGCCATCATATCATTCTATTGATGCCAAGGCTTCCGATACTTGGGTGCTCTTCCGACTGTGTCGATTTCTACAGATTCACCCTTCGTAGAGGTTGTTGCTGCACTTATTGCCGTTGTAACAGCATCAGCATAGTAATGGCTGTTATCTTATTTTGAATTGTTGGGAAGTAATTTCGCATCCTCGCACCACGCAAAGTAAGGTCTTGGTCAATCAAGTGAGTGCCGTCGAGTTCATGAAATTGCACAACCACCACACCGAATTATGAATAACTGCTAAACACCGCAACAGTTGCTTCCACCATGTGGACAGCAAAATAACGGTCCACCAACAGACGGATGGGCACAATTTACGATGTTGATTCACTTTCTCGTATGTTTTGCATTCTAATTCCCGCCTTTTGCTTAATCGCGCAAGTGAGGACAAAAAGACACTGGCCAACGATCTAACCAAACTCCCGCACACTTTTTCTTCGACTCGTTTTTCTTCTCTCTTACAACTCAATAAATCATTCTTGCGGCATGCGTTAAAACGTACGAAAAACTAATATAAACATGTAACATATGATTGAGATATGTGAATTGCACTGGAGAATTAGCCAAAGATCAAGATATTCGAAGGAATTTCTATTTGGGTGCGAACCATTCTCGGACATGTGATTTGTAGTGATACACACATTCAGACCCTTTCGCACGGAAGTGAACTCGATTGTCGTTGTCCGCTTTGAGTCGCCAGCACACTCTTCGCAAAATTTCGATTAGATTTCAGTACGAGCAAGAGATACCGATGCAAATCACAACCAGACCCAGTCACTAACACTGTATCTGACGTCCGCACGATCTGTCTTGTAGAGCACGCACCCCGTGTGATCGCTGTCGCGATTCAGAGCCGACTCCCCGAATCTCCCGGCAACAGCACCCGCAACAACCAACCGGTCCTAATCCCACTCCCACCACCGCTATCGATCTTCACCCTGCGATTCATCCATACAGCTTATCGTATTTATCATGCAAGTGCTCTGCATTCACCGCGGAAATAGCATTCACTCGAATATTAATCGCCTTTTGGCAATTTGATCGATACTTTTTCATTCAATCATCTGCTTGCAACGGTTTCACCCCGTCAACTTTTTCTGATAAAATGCCAGAATATCATTATAACAGGCTAGATTTTGTGGCGAAATGAAATTGTTGCTCCCACTTATATTCGTATTAGAAGCATTTACACTTGCATCCTGAGGCGCTTGTTGTCGTTGACTTTGTGGTTGAACAGTATGTTGGTTCTGTGGTGGAATAGATTGTTGCGTTTGGACTTGGCTTGAAGTCACGCTTGCTTGTGGTGGATTAGCAGTCGATACGGCTGCGGGCGAATTAACAACAGTTTCTGCACCATCTGCAAGCGCATCAGTTTCAAATTGTTTTCGCAAAGCCTCCAGGTCAATACAGAGGTGCTCAGCTTGTTGTAAATCAGCAACGACTATATCTGCTCCCGCGGACTTTTTTTTTAATTTTTCACTAATAGTATTATATTTCACCAATAAAGCAATAATCGACTGTTTTAGCTACTCAAGACGTTCTGAAGGTTTCGATGCACGAATCTTCTTACTAAACTCTTCATAACATGCACCGAATTTATTTTGGCAGTCAATTATTGACTTGCATAGAGCGTGATGTTGTCGAAGGGCATGTTGATTTTTAATCTGTTCAATTATCTTTCTGTGTTCTACGCTCGTTCTCAGCTGTGAGAGCTGACGCTACATTTTCTGCTTCTCCGATGATTAATTGTTCGATTTTTGATTCAATGTCGTTTGGGGATTCTTCCACGGTGGCATTTTTGTTATCTTGAAGGTTCTTTTGGTTTTGCGCGATCAGGAGTTGTTTACGTTTTTCTTCGAGCTCTTTACGCACCATGTTACGACGCTGCTTCTCGGCAACTTTAGAAGCCCGTATTTGTCATAGATTTCGTAATCAATCATTCTGTTGATTTTCATAGATGATAGAGGATCACTTTCATTTGACTTTGTTGAGGGTGATTTTTGTCCATTTCCATATTCTTCCCAGTTCCATTCATTTTGTTATTAGGTGTATTTTTCATGTTAACAGGTGTAGCATCTCCACCTAGTCCTAGGCAACGTTCGGACTGTATCTGACCCACCCGTGCGGCATGGGTTAATGCTGATAGTTTTAGCGGCAATTCGTCCGACTCGATTTCCTCAATGTCAAGCTTTAAGACTGAGTTTGACGTCATTATAGCTGTAACGAACGAAAAATTGTCCTTAACAAACAATTACTCAACCGCTTTGTGCAGAACTCTCGCACGCTGGCTTTTTGAGCCTTACCGACTCGATTACTACAGGGCAGCTTATTTTCTCGTGATCCGAAGGCGATGCGGATTGCGAAAAAGCAGCTGAAGGATCTTTCAGTGTATCATGGGTTGTCTTCAGCATCGGGACAAGAAGTGACGAACAATAAAAGAGAAACACAATTGACAGACGGACGGACTGACTTATGTTTATGTTTGGCCGGAAGTATGCAACCCTTGCGCGTTTTTGAAAATATATGTGGACGGACAAAACAGATGTGACTAATTATCGATCGGCGCAGGTCTTTCGCGTGGTATATCCCCACTTCTTTTCCCGATGGGTCCGTTATCAGGTAACGGTTAGGTCCCATTACCTTCTTTATGCGGCTTTTCAAGAATCGCCGGTCTAGCTTGGCGTTGTAATGCCCCGCGGCGTCACTTTGGCGGAAATTGTGCCGGAAAACTTCATCTCCTTCTTTGAAATTAACAGATCGTGATCGGAGATTGTACTGCGCCTCATTTGCACGTCCCGCGGCCTCAATCTTCCGTCCGATTTGTTGGTGGAGGTCTCCTAAACGCTCGTGGAGCTCCAGCGCAACGACGGGGTCTCCCAAACACTTCAATTGCCGTAACAGCTGGTATGATTTACCGTGGCGAATCATGTGCTGTCCAAAGGCGGCAAAGCAAGGGGCGACACCGGTGACGGAATGATACGAGGATCACAGGGCGCATGTGATGGCGGACAATCGCCGATCCCAATCTTTTTGAGATGGGTGGACGTAGGAACGGATCGCGGCCAATAGGGTGCGGTTCAACCGTTCGGAGGCGTTAGACTGAGGAGAGTATATGGGCGTCAGTTGGTGGTCAAAGCCATACTGCTCGAGTAGGCCCTTAAACTGCCGAGACCGGAACTGTACTCCGTTGTCCGAGTACACACTCTCTGGAACCCCGAACACATGGAATACCCGGTTCTCTAGGAATTTCACGATAGATGGAGTTGTGAATTTACGGATACGTTCCACCAGTGGGAATTTTGAGAGCTGGTCTAGAACGACTATAGCTCCGATGTGACCGAGTAGATCTATGTATAGACGTTGGAATACGCGTTCTGGGACGTTGAGTTGACCCATAGGAGGTCGAAGAGGCTGGTTGGGCGCTTTGGTGCCTTTACAGGTCTCACAGGCGCTCACATAGTCTTTGACCTGGGATGCTATTTTAGGCCAAAAGAAGTATTTCTTGAGTCGCCGTAACGTCCAACCGTAACCTCCGTGCGCACTTAAAGGATGGTCATGTGCGCGGAGGATCAAATGTTGTGTCATTTCCTCCGGTACCCAGAGTTTTCAGGACTCTTCTTTCTGCCATGCATCACCAGTGGTGTATTCATTTCGTCTATACACATAGCCGTCTATTACCTTCAAATCAGGCAGCTGCGATTGTTGGGTCACGATGGTTTGCCTCAACTCATTGTAGCTGTCTGATTCGGAATGTGGGCTGTCCAAATCTATTTCGATGGGGTCCTCGTCATTTATTGGCAATTCGGCTCCCTCTGGGGAAAACATTCGTGAGAGAGTGTCGGGTACGATGTTCTGGGTCCCTTTCCGATGTTTGATGGAAAACTTGAACCCTTGCAGTTTAAGAGCCCATCTTGCTAGGCGTCCATGTAAATCTGCCTGGTTCATCAACCATTGTAGCGAAGCGTGGTCCGTGATGATCTCGAATTGGTGGCCCTCAATATAAACTCGGAATTTCTTCACAGCCATTACCGCTGCCAAACATTCCTGCTCGGACACAGTATAGTTTCTTTGGGCCGAATTTAGCTTACTGGACATGAAGGCGATGGGAGCTTCCTCTCTCTCCTCGGTCAATTGCACCAGCACGGCTCCAACTCCATGTTGACTTGCGTCACAATGAATGGAGAAGGGCTTAGTGAAGTCGGGGCTGTGCAAGACAGGAGCTGATGTGAGGGCTTATTTAAGCTCTTCAAATGCCTTTCGGCTGAGTTCGCGCTGAAATCCATACTCTGTTGCAGTGGCCAGGTATTCCCCTTCTGATGGGAAAGTTTATACAAGTCAAATTGTATGAGTTTTCCACTCAGAAGAGGAATACCTGGCCACTGCAACAAAATATGGATTTAAATCCGGTTGGGTGGGTGCGAAGGGGCTCCATCACCACCCGGTTGCCCTTCTCTCATTTGTGGGCCATGAGCTTCGTCGGGTAACGACGAAGTTACCCTAAGTCCGTTCCTTTTTACATGTTCCACTTGTTCTCGGAACAAGCCCTTTTACTTTCGGTGTAGTTACCTACATTTTTTGCGACTTCGGTCGCCTCGTTTTAGCTTGACCAGGACAAATTCGTGAGTACGAAATTTTTTGTAGTGGGTGCTCGTGCTGGGGAAATGAACCCACCCCACGACACCGCAATGCTAGCCTGCCAGCGCATTCACGCGTCCCCAGACGAGGGCATTCTCGGCAGATTTCTTCATATTCTTCTGCCGAGGCAGCAGAACATCGCTGCAGTCCTTCACGGACTTTTGTCACCTCTTAATTCACTACACATATAAGAATGATTTGGCTAACTTAACACAATAAAGGAGGAAAGAGAAGGAAAATAGCTTTCATCGTTGCTTTTGTGTAACGTCAAGATCAACAAGATAGTGTTACATGTCCAATTTATCGATGATGTTTCTGCCACTATTGCATGTATAGTAACAATTACATCATACAAAGCAGCAACAAACCCCTATTTCGAATCTTTTTTCCTAGTTGTTTTAGAGTCCTATCTAATTATCCGGAGGAAGTAAAAAACATGGCACCCCATTAGGTAACGTATCAACAATAAACGTTGACGCATACACACTAGAAGCATCATTTCATGATACATATCTTATTTATCATTTGAGTAATCGAAATCCAAACACAATTCAAACACTAAATGTAAGAAAGATGAATAAATTAACCCCACAAAAATATTACTTTGCATGATGGTTCTAAAAGAACTTGCATATTCATTCATTTTTGAAAATATTAAACAATTCGTTCGCCGACGAGCTTGCCCTCTCCGTAAAAAGCAGACGCATATTCATGATCATATTTAATACTAACTTCTTATCTCGCAATTTGAGAATGATGACACACAATCGCTGATTCGACGACTCGTGTCATGAAATTGATATGCTTGTGTACGTTCATGGCCACGAGAGAGCCATGTTTGCGGTTTTGCTTGTCTGCAGAATAAAATCTGATTGTTGGTCTCAGATTTCGTTCTTTTGACGGGCAGATATGCAATCTCAGCGTCTGGCAATCTTGTCGGGGTCGATGGTTTTGTGCCCGTTGGTAAAGTGGTAGTCAGCTTTTGAAACCACAACGGAGAGGTTAGTGCAAAACATTTGACGGAGATAAGTCAATTGAATTTGTTAAACATATTTTGAGTAATTTAAATAAATTGAAATCTAAAAGCAGTGCGTGTTGTTGATTGCGGCTAATGACAATATTGGATAGCTGGGATGAAAGAGTCCCGACACAAATATCTAGAGACCCCGGCAGAATGTTCTCTGGTATCGTTTTGCAATTTTTTGAACATACTTTTTCGCCTCTTGTCCCCAGCGCCTATAAATGCCGGCATGGTAAGCATGCTACGCCGCTATAAGGCGATGGCAAGTTTAATGAGGAGGACGGTTGATCACTTGAAGCACCCGGAGATCATACAAATCCAAGAATGTGACGATGCAATGAGGTTGGCAGTTACTGGACGAACTCAACCAGCAAATCTGTGAGTCGCTCGATGATTCTGAAGCGCATGACTTTAGTGTGCAGTAGCACATTGAATCCGAAGAGTCAAAACTGGAGGAGCACAATACCACACCCGTATTGGAAGCTCCATCTGTAACGTACCCCAGTTTTCCACCCCCAAACATGACACTACTTAAGTTCGATGAAAATCATTTGCATTCGCGACAGTCCCGCGACCTATCCCTGCAAATTGAGCATAACCAGCCAATATTCAAGTTGTCAGATGACAACTACGATTCCGCTTGGAGAACTTTGAGCGAGCGATTCGATAATCCACGACTGTTGGTTTTGGCACTCATCAACAAATTAATGAAGCAGCTATTTCTCGTGGGCAAGAAGCCAACAGTGGTAGCAATAAAGACTCTTCACGACACCACAAAAGATTGTCTCAGCGCTTGGAAAACCTGCAAGTGTCCACAAGTGATTGGGATCCGTTGCTGCTACATGTGCTAATGTGTAAGTTGGATTCAGCAGCGTACACACTCTATGAGCAATCGTTGTCCCACCACCTACCACCTTTAGACGGCTTATTGGACTTCGTAGAAGTGCGTTTCCAGAGTCTCAAGACACTCGGCTGCAAAATGAAGGAGCCAGACCTCAACCGTAGGATAGCTACCAAATCAAACGTAGCCGTCATGACTACTTTACCGCGCTTGATATGTGAGCATGATCACCCCCTTTACTACTGGCTTCTTCAAAATCTGGCTGATTAATATTCACGCCCCGACCGAAGAAAAGGACGAAAAAACGAAGGAAACGTTTTACAATCACCTGGAAAGACCGCTCGACTCATTGCCCACAAACGACACAAAAATAATTCTGGGTGATTTCAACGCTAAGGTTGGCAACGAGCCATCTCATCAGGGAAAGACTGGAGGATTTAGGCTTCGCAACGAAGCAAATGACAACGGCCAGTGCCTGATTGACTTTGCAAGTAGCAGAAATTTAGTTATACGTTCGACTTGCTTCCCACATCGACACATTCATAAAATGACCTGGGTATCACCAGATGGCAACACACAAAACCAGACCGATCATGTTCTGATCCAACAACGTTGGGCCTCGAGCACATTTAACGTCCGTACATACCGAGGAGCCAATTGTAACTCCGATTATTATTTGATCAAATTCAACTATTGCTGTCGTATGTCAAAGGCGTATTCAGCGAAGACCAGCCCGCTGCAAAAATTTGACATCGAAAAGCTCCAAATGGCGTCTGTGGCCAAAAATTTCACGAAGACCCTCGACAAATGGCTGGCTTCCATCTTATAAGGCGCATCGTTAAAGACAAGCAACGAGCTCTGGATGGAAGCGAAAGCAGCTACCAGAACCGTGGCAGAACAGACGATCGGATATCAAGCCCGGCACAAGAGGAATGATTGTTTCGATAATGAGTGCCAGAATGCGTTAGACAAAAAGAATCAGGCGTACGAAGAATACGTAGGTAGGAAAACCAGGACGAAGAGAGAACACTATGAAAATCTCAGAAGAGGAGCGAATAAGATAATTACGATTAAGGAAAGAAAACACTGTGATGACCAATTCAGAAGTATAGATGTAAGTTTATCGAGCAACAACACAAGCCAAGCAGACAAAGTAGTGATCGCCTGAAACGTGGTTATCAGCCTAAAACCAAACTATGTCGTGATGACAGCGGCAATATAATCTTTGATGAAACCAAAATTAAGGAAAGATGGGTATCATATTTCAAGAACCTTCTTAATCCTCCACACAGCTCCAGAACATCGGAGCCTATAGAAGTCTGCAGAGAGCTTCCATTAGCCCCACCAACTTTGGATAAAGTTTGTTCGATCATCAAAGCCCAAAAGAATAATAAAGTGCCGGGCATCGATGAGATTGCAGTGGAGTTCATCAAATATTTTGGCAATGGTGTTCGTCAAGCTATTCACAAAGTCATCCATTACATTTGGCAACAAGAAAATATGCCGATAGAGTGGAGCCAATCAATTATATTCCCCATCCACAAAAAAGGTGACAAGCTACAGTACGAAAATTATAGAGGCATATCACTACTTTGTACGGCGTACAAAATATTTTCTAAAATCTTAGAAAATTAGATCGGATCATACACCAACAGTATTATTGGGGAGTATCAAGGTGGTTTCAGGGCAGGCAGATCAACAACAGACCAATTGTTCACAGGCAAGCAGATACTTGAAAAATGCTGGGAGTTCAACATAGACGTACACTAAATTTTCGTTGACTTCAAGCAAGCATACGACAGTATTGATCGTCATATACTGTACCAAATAATGCTTTGCTTTGGCATCCCAGCCAAATAAGTCCGTCTTACCAAAATGACAATGACGTGGATAACCTCCCAAGTTCAAATCAATAACCAACTCACCAATGCCCTTTGACACAAATATCGGACTAAAGCAGGGAGATAGGCTGCCCCATTGTTATTCAATTTGGCTCTGGAGTACGTCATACGGAAGCTACCTGTCGATACGCGAGGTACATTTTTATACAAGTCGACCAATCAGTAGCCTATATGGACGACATCAACATTTTGTCACGATCATTAACAACTACCAAAGAACTGTTCCTGAAACTGGAAAGCGAAGCAAAACTAGTAAGGCTACAAGTTAGCCAAAATAAAACAAAGCACATGACGCAGTCGAGGAAAAATACCTCAAATACACAAAATACCACACTTGGCGAATACAGTATCGAGAATGTTTGCGAATTTGTGTATTTAGGCGCCAAAATAACGAAAACGGGCAATGAAAGAAAAGAAATACGACGAAGAATAGAGCCCGCAAATAAAACATTTTATTGAGTATAGACGATCTTGAAGACCAGCTGCATACACAGGAGAACAAATCTCCAAGTATACAAATCTGTGATGAGACCTGTGTTATGCTATGGGTGTGATACATGGACCCTAACCCAAGCATCTGCAGATTGATTGAACGCCTCTGAGTGACGAGTCCTGAGGCGAATAATCGGAGCGAAGCTTGACGGGGACCAATGGTGAATTTGAAACAACTATGAGCTGTATGAAATTTTTGACAAATCGGAGGTCTTTAGAATTGTAAGACTCCAGAAGCTGCAATGAGCGTGCTTTACATTCAAAACAACTAAGCCGTTTTTGTGTTGCCTTAAAACTTATTTAACAAACCAAAGTAAGATAAACATACCGGTCACGTGAAAATCACATAGTTAAATAAAAAGCGTAAGCCCGATGAACGTGAACTCTGTGTCAAAGAAAATATTTAATAGTTCTGTGTCAGGAGCGACGACTGTTGCCGATACAAATGGCGTGTTAAAGCGTGTTTGTGATATTTACCCCGACGCGGACTGCGACTATTCCATACCAAAATAAAGAGTGAAAAATATTCAAATGGAGGAAAAATTTGGGACGCGTTTAAAGATTCGGGTAGCAATCGATCTCTCGTGCGAGAATCATGCGCGTGCAACTTAATAAAGCATCCGCCGATTGAGCCGAACGGATTTGCAGGTAGATATTCAGAATGTACTAGCAAAATGATAGCGACATTAAAAATAGACGATACAATCGTACGCATGGACCTATATGTTGTAGCCAATCATCACATACCAAATAGTTTGCGTTTGGGATTGGATGCGTTGAACGGAATTTCACATCGAGTAATTATTAAAAATGGCGAGTGCCACGTTGAAAGTGAATGTCCTGAAATACCCGGCATGGAAAGAAATTTAACTGCAACCGAACTGTGGGTACTACTTGACGACTTCCGTGATTGTTTTACGGCTGAAATGGGTCGATAAAGGATAAAATCAATGAGTATCGAGTTGATGTCTGAAACACCTATCCATGCTCGACCGTATCGTATACCGTTGGTTAAAAGAGATTAGATTTAGCAGATTGTGAATGAATTGTTGGCCACAAACGTAATTCATCTAAGTAATTTAAAATACTTTTCGCCTATTGTTTTGGTTCCCTAGCAAGATGGGAAGGATCGCCTTTGTATTGACTTTCGTGCGATAAACGCTATCACCAAGAAGAAGCCGTACCTAATGCCAACTGTTGAGGAACGGATCTCACAACTCATGGGAAATCAGTTCTTCACGACACTAGATTTATTCTCTGGATACTACCAAATTCCTATGGATGAAAAATCACGTCAGTACACCGGATTTGTAACTTGTCTTGGTCATTTTGAGTACAACGTAATGCCTTTTGGCCTCATGAATGCGCCGATGATTTTCCAAGAGGTGATAATCAACTTGATTCGTCGTATGAAATCAAGAAATATCATAAGCTATACAGATGAAGTCATTATCACCAGTGTGATGGTGACGGAGGGCCTCAAAACTCAGAAGGAAGTTCTGGAAATTTTACGGGAGATGTGTCTTACATTTAGACAGTCAAAGTGTGTTTTTTTTGCATCCGAGTTAACCTTCTTGGGTCATTGCATACATAGAGACGGAATGAAGCCTGGAAACAAGATAATTAATTCTATCCAAAAATTTTCAACGCCTGAAAATGTGACCGATGTTAGAAGATTTCATGGATTAGCGGGGTTCTTCCGAAAATTTATTGCAGGATTCTCAAAAAATTTCTAAGTCGCTAATGAATTTGTTAAAAACGAAGGAATAGAAATCCTTCGTATGGGACAAGACCGCAGACATGAGCTTCAACGAGTTGAAAACTCATCTCTGTAGTGAACCCGTTCTAGCTCGTTATGATCCACGGGCTGAACATGAGGTACACACCGACGCCAGTTCTATTGATCTCCCGGAGTCTTGATGCAATCTACGGAGGAGAAACCATTCCGGCCAGTAATATATTTCAGTAGACATTGCACTGATGCTGACACGAAGTACAGTAGCCACAAATTAGAGGTACTGACATCGTTGAAACGTTAGATCGATTCTGATTTTATTTGATTGAAAAACACTTCCGAGTGGTGTCCGATTGTAATGCAATATCGACGATAAAGTTGACCACTTCACTTAACAATCGAGTTGCTCGATGGTGGCTAAAACTCCGAGAATTCGACTTTGATGTGGTACATCGAGTAGGAAACAATATGAACCATGTGGATGCATTAAGTTGTCGACCACACAAACTACCGCAAGAACCGACAACAATAGCAGATAAAGTGTTACTGATACAAAAACCTGATTAGAGCCACTGAATGATATCATTACAGCGACAGGACCCGAAACTAAAGGAAATTATGGATATAATTGATGGAGTGTGTAAATCAGCTCAATTTGTCCAATTAAAGTGCGATTACACTCTGAAGAAAAGAAGATTGATTGGGCCATCAGCCGTCCGTTAGAGACTAGTAAAAAGTTGGCATGACGATGCCGGTCATTTTGGCCTTGATAAAACGGTCCATAGGATACAAGAACTGTTCTGGTTTACTCGAATGCGCAACTACATGAAGTCGTATATTGCTTCATGTCCGGAAAGTTGTCTCAATAAAGTACCAGCAAACTGAAGGTCGCTTGTTTTATGAACAGGTTGAACCTATACCTGTTAGGATATTGCATATTGATCACTTAGGACCATTTTTTAAGGTAACAAAGGCAATCTATACATAATAGTAGTAACGGATTACTGTGCAACGTATATTATTCATCATGTGAAGGTGCCTGTGTGAACTTCACGTGCTAACGGCCAAGTTGAGTGTGTTAACCGATCAATATTGTCATATTTACGATGTTCGATGACGGATTGTTGAAAATAGGACGGTTTTCTACCGAGTTTGCAATGGGTACTAAATTCTCAAATCAACTCGAGGATCAGATTCACATCTAATCAGATAGTTTTTGATTTCCGTTTGAGGGATGTAACAGCGAGTCGTATCATCCAAGCACTACAGGACGATACGGGTGACAATAATCAACTGTCGATAAGCGGAATTCGGCAGGAGGCTGCTCAACGTACTATGACCGAAAAGGAACGATGGAAAATAAGATTCGACGAGAAACATACCACTCCTGTTTTATACGAAGAAGGCGATTTAGTGGTTATACAGAACATACTAATAGCAACCGGGGAGTCCCATAAATTAGATCCAAAGTATCGAGGGCCATGTAAAGTGGCCAAAGTTTTGAAAAACGTTCGCTATGTTATCAAAAGCCTCGAGGATAATCAGCAATGAAAATTCAGTTCCGTGTTCACGAGTGATAAAATTAAACCATGGTGCCGACTCAGCACATATTTGGATACCTACAATTTTAATGACGACAACGAATACAACGAAGAAATTGGGCCGATTCCTGGCCAGGAGGCCCGAGCTGTCAACTTCAACTTGGCAACACCGTAGCAAGGTACTCAGTTAGCCAAGTCGAGTCGAACCAAGCAAGCGGTTGGTAGGAACAACGTATCCTGTGATATGATTGTAAAAGATTTTTTTAACTTGAATTTGTGAAGGATAGTTAATATTCGTTACTGAAACACAGTGGTGCTTTCTTTCAATTAAAGCAATTCCCTAACATCCACAGTCCTTTTATTCCTGACATATGTGTCATCTTCATCTCATCATATATTTTTGGGTCGAGAAAAGTGGTTGACGATAACAATTCTTGACATCTCTTTTCAGTATCATAAATGTTGTTTGAACCTTCATGCAACACAGGCCAGTGACTGCCAAGATCAGTACACTCCAGCCTTCATGCCTCCAGGTACATCGTTTCCCCTTCCTACTTGCGCCGTTCATCCAGTTTGACTTCACCATTTAGTCACCATGCGCCTCCCACCTAACAAACCTTCAGGTATATCGTTTTCGCTACATATTAAGCCTTTGCCGTTTGTCTGCTTCCACTTCACTCCAGCCTCCACGCCTCTATGTCACCATTTCCCCATGCTGCTCAGATAACTGCTCCCTTCACTGGGATCCTTGCTTCCCCATTCTACTAGGCATACACCTTTCATTCGGTTCCACTTCTGCCATCATCGTCTATTGCTCTAGGTCTCCGCTTTCCCTCGCTACTAGATATAATACTCCTTTCGCTTGGTTCCACTTCTCCCTTTCGGCCATCTAATCTCTCACTTCCTCAATACTTCAGGACCCTCGGTACTTCAGTTTCTCGGTCCCGCAGTTTTCAAAGTCCTACTGCTCCAGCTTTCGCTTCGTTTTCCTTTCAAATTTGCACCCTTTACGACACAGGTATGCTTCACTTCCATCCTTCTCTCGCCCTTTAAACTACCTTGGGACAGTCATAATGGATGCACCATGGGCACATCCACTTCGAGGGGATGTAGCTTTTGTGCAGAAAAAAGCATTACCTTGAAGCTTTAATTCTTACTTTATTGAAAACTATTGAAAAAATAACGACATTTATATTGAACCCCGCTGATTTAATATAGCAGAAAATATTTTCTCAACTTGAATCCACTGCTAGAAAAGTCGTTGAAATCCATTTACTGCAGTAGGCATTATAAAAACTAACACATCCATCTCAATTTCCCCTTTTTATCATTCATCCAAAAATGTCATCTACTATTCTAAAACAAGAAAAAAAATATTGTATAAAATAACGTTCCTAATTGTCTCAACATTCCTTAAATTTTCAAGCTTATTTGTTACATATTAACTTCTCATCCAATGTGATAGTACTCCAACTTTGTTTCATCTGCCCAAGCATCTTATACATGTACATATACTATATATTTCTTTTCATTCAACTTTCTCTAACTATCTTCTTGGAAACGCTCAACGAGGAATAGCTTCAGGTTAAAAAAAAAACCTGGAGTAAACAATCAAGTTCTTCGTATCCCTATTCAGTCAGTTGAAAAGCTTTCGAGAAAAAACCATCGACGGAAAAAGGACAATTGGTCGCTTCAGGAGAACTCGAGAGTGGTGATGATGCTGGTGGTAATAGCAGGGGGATAAACAAAAAGAGACGAAAAACCCGTAGAAAAAAAGATTGAGTAAAAAGGCTTATTTTTCTGGAATTTCAAAATACTGTTAAAAGCCTTATCAATGCTTGAGTATATTCAATGCTATGTGAAGCCACTATGACCGGTATCTTTTGTGCCTTTGATTATCCTTTTAGCCTCTTGAACGTTTAACTTTTTTTTGCTCTTTGATTGTTGAGTGAAATGGTTTCTGGGTGTTTTGTATATTTAACACTAGAAGAGCAGATAAATAGATCTCGGTTTCAAGTGGGTACTGGATAAGGAGGGTTTATCGCATACTTTTGAAGTGGGCAATGTCTGATGGAATTTCCGCTTTAGTAGGTGAAAATAGCAGTGTATTAAAATTTTGTATTTGCTAATCACTGAAATTATACTGTACCTTTGCCTCTTCCCATAGAAATGCCAAATAACCACCTGCTGGTCATTAACATTCCTAATGACACAAAATGACCTCTCCAATTTTCACCCTGATAATGATGTGAAAATGACAGCATCGGATTATCATAATGAACCTTTCCTCAAAATTTATGGACTAGGAAATGCCGGAAATCTACAAAGTCCCACGCTGTCTAACTTCCCATAGAAATTGTAAATCCCCGCTCAACTTCCTTTTCGGCTTTTTTCTTCGTAGCGTCACCCAATAAAGGACGGGTTGGAATTACATCAGCACCTTTTGTTTAAACTGGCTATCGGTCGTAATTCTTTTTTTAATACCAAGCAAGATTGAGTGAAAATTCTAAGGATTCTCCATCGAGAATGGTCCTTATTGTATTGTGTTTTGACCATACTTTTCAAGTAGTTTTT
Source organism: Odontomyia ornata (assembly GCA_963969285.1). NCBI lineage: Eukaryota > Metazoa > Arthropoda > Insecta > Diptera > Stratiomyidae > Odontomyia > Odontomyia ornata. Next base: position 446,847,358 of record OZ017738.1, read on the forward strand.
TCAGGACTTTTTTGAATTTTCATTCAACCTTTTCTCTCCCTTTTTCAATGTTCATCTGCTGGGAAATGTGATGAAGCTTGTTTAAATCGAGCTAATTGAAAAATTGCCTTTTAAGGGTTTTCAATTTTAATTCTATACGAGTTGAAGTCGCGCCAAGTTTATGCGGGCTCTACCGGTTTAATTTGGTTCAATTTTTAGCTTGAAAAGTGAATTAAGATATAAAGTGACTTTTTGTGGGTGGAATAGATAAGCTTAATGATTACAGCATTGAGAAAGTTTGGTAGCATGACCTCAGTTTTTTTACAAGGACAGAAATAAAGATTAAAAAAAAATTAAATATTATTTCTAGTATTGTGTTCTTGTAAGTGATAATTGACCTTTAAAACAGACCGTAAATCTAGAATGGGTTAAATGCAATGATAAACAAGTTGGGTAGACAGACCTATGCTCATGTCAGAAGGGTTTTGTACTCTACTTACAAAATGCAGTAACCAGTAACGAATAAAAGAAACATGTCATGTTCGAGGATCATACTATTATTAGCAAAGTTGAAAGAATTTCGACTTCTGAGGTATTTGTTATAGTTATACCCATAAATATCTCCCTTGATAATTTTTTCAGATTTTTTAGATCACGGGTGTCCATTCGCGAGGGAGGAAACACATTTTTCATGTATTCCCCCCCCCCCCCCTCCTGTGCCCCCACTGAAGCAAAAACTGTCAGTTTAAGACCTGTTTTGAAAAGCTCTCATGGAGAGCTTTCAGTTGATACTCAGATCGGTTACCTTTCACGAAATTTTTTTCAGGGGCCACTCCTCTGTACTGTAATCATCGATTCATGGCCTATTTTTTCGAATCCTAGAATCGTTACAAAGCCCTTTTGCTAGGAGCTCTCTCCTGCCTCTTCGACTTGTTTCAATTCTATGTACTCATCTTCATGATACCTATCATTCCTGAAATTTTCATGCAAATCCTAGCAAAGCTGTAGTGTCTAAGTCGGTAAAAAGCGCATATGGCTCCAAAGCCATATGTTTCCATAGTAATACAGGGCATATTGTTCCATAGTAATAGAGGAAAATTCAAATCGCTATAACTTTGTTAAATACTATTCGATCTTTATGAAACGTTCAGAAAAGATCAATCTTATAGATAGTCATTTGTTTGCTAAATTTTATTGAATTTAAGGGTACCGTTTAGATTTTATTCAAGAAAACATAAAATCGATAAATCATACTATTACTAACAAAGTTGAGTGAATTTCGACTTCTGATGTATTTGTTGTTGTTGTACTCATAAAGGCCTACATGCATGATTTTTTTCAGATTTTTCGGATGGAAGGTGTCCAATCGCGAGGGGGGGGTACGCGAAAAGTTCGTACATTTCCCCTTCCCCCGTCCCCCTTGGTACTTGTAAGGCCATTTTGAGACTTGTTTTGAAAAGATCTCATTAAGACCTTACCGATGACACCCTACTCGACAACCAATGGTGAAAATTTTTTTTTGAGGGGTCACCTTCCTATATGGGGAGACCCCCTTAAACCCCTTTGAAAAATTTTTTGACCCTTGAACTTTCAAGGAGTCACCACTTCTGACCTTTTCACAAAGTTTCATGGCTGTAGCCTCTATAGTTTTGGAGAAAAAGTGCTGTGACCTACAGACGGACGGACGGACAGACGGACACAGGTCGTGATTGCAATAGGGTTTTGTATGTTTGTACAAAACCCTTAAAAGAGATATAGAAGGAATGTAAGCTTTCCATCCCACCAAAATTTTACCATCTACGAGTAACAACGAACAAATCCTATAAGCCACGCCTGTAATGTTGTGGAACGATGCTTTGATGTGGAATCATCGTTTGGAACAAAAATTCTGGTCTTTAGCTTTTACTCTATATTTGTATTTTACTTTTTGGAAATGACAGAATTTATTACTCTCTTTTGTTTACGATGAGGTGAGCAGCTACTGCGGTGAAGATGATGTCGTCGTTGTTGATGATGACGTTGTTGGAGATGGCGATGATGTTTTACTACTGATGTTGATGATAATGCTGACTGCAAATCAGTAGGAAGTTTGCCTAGGTTCTCTCATGTATGTTGTTGCAAACGCGGAAGTCACCACAGTTGCAGACATTAAGTTTCAGCAGAGGGGTGTGTAGCCCGGGTGGCATACTGAGGGCGGCTAGCGCTCAGTCGTGTCGTGGGACTTCCGGGACACCCTCTGCTGAGCCACCCTACATGCAATAACTAACACAAAGGGAAAAGGAAGGGAAAGGAGGAGGTCATTTCAAGAAATGAAAAATATGGTTTCTAATGTGACATGGCCATTTTATTTCCCAAAAATCCAAAATTATATAAAAACAATTCACAAATTTTACAAAAAAAAAGAAACTAATTTACAATCAAATCCGCCCCTTCAAAATCGGATTTAAGCAAATAAGGATTAAACCAAGGTTAACTAAATATACGAAACTATGAAAAATAAAGTAATTTGAAACAATGCAAAAAAGTAAAGAAAATAATGCAAAAAAAGGTAAAGGAAAAATCAAATCTATACTCACTTACTTTCCTGAAAAACTCCGAGCGCTCGGGGAAAGGCCAAGAAGGAAGCGGAGTCCTCTGAAAACTAAAGTTGAAGTCTCTGTAATGTACAAAAAAAAATTCAAGAGAGATGGTAAAACGGCCACCTTTTGTAATTTCCACACTGGCTTGTTTGAACTGTATAATTTCTCACTCTTATTCTCCGGCACTGTATTTTAGTTCCTCTTGAGTTTAGAATAAACCTTTTTAACACCGTTTTTTCTTTCTTTCCTTTTTCTCACTCCTTCTTAATTCCCAACCCCAAATTAAGATCCCAAAAATGCAAGTCAAAATTCACTTTCGATTAAAAACTCTTCTTCACACCGCTAAAGAACTTCTTCCACTTTCAAACTCAAAATGGACTCCAAAAATCCACACCCAAAGTACTCACACTTCTTTTCGACTTCAAAAATTGACTGCCAAATTCAAAGAAGTCAATCTCCCATTTTCCCTCCATCCAATCCGATTCCGCAATTTTTTCATTCCTCGTTACCGCTGCCGCATCTGGGTAACGTAATCGAAGTTCATTACACTTCGATTCCGCTACCCACACATCTTTTCATACCGACAAACGCAATAATTTTCATTTTTTCACATATGGCAATTTACATAATCAAAGAAGCGTTTGATTAGATGCAAAGTGTCACATATACATCTACGGAAACTATTGATTTTGCCCATACCCCCAAAAAGTGCTTCCCTGCGCTCGGGGAACTTGAACCCAGGGTGCCAGCAGACCCCCGGTCGAGAATTCGTGACGCTACGAACGGAGCCATGTTTATATTGATTTCCCATCCATCGAATTAGCAACTTCAACTTTTTCTTGATGGACATGAAATTGAAATTTATTAATAGGGAAACGTGAATAAATTTTTGTTAGTATGAAAAAAATAAAATTTGTTTGTGGGAAATAATGAATAGAATGTTGTTAGTGGGAAAATGGAAGTTATTAGTATACGAGTATATTATTTTTTGTAGTTGGGAATAATGGAAATGGGTAGGATTATGATGATGGAGAAATAAAAAATATAGAGAAATTGGAAAAATGTAAATAAAAATAAATAAATATGCAAAGGAAAAGGCAAGAGTGCCCAAAGGAAGGTGGAGATATTGCGGCGGTAATTTGAAGTTGCGAATGTTAGAAAGTCGGTACGCCGGAACTCGCAACAATGTTAATTCATGAGAGGTGAGAAGAGCGGCTCAAACAAATTTTCCTTTTTCTCGAGAGAATTGCTTGCGCCGCTGATATGTGGAATCGACTGGCAGGCGAAGATTTCTCATGGGAGGCAGCAGAGGTGCTGTTGTAGGCACCTGTGGATGTGTTGAGTACGGCTGCAGTATCGCTGGATGGCCATCAGATTGCTCTATGTTTACTGGTTTAAGTTGTTTGGTATAGAGGGTTTTGGTGACGCTGTTTATGTCTATGACGTAGGTGTTGGCTTGGATCCTTCTGACGACTCGATGAGGTCCAGAGTATAGCTGATCGAGCGGTTTTTTCACAGCACAGAAGTGGTGAAACACGTACTCATAGCTGGTTAGTTCTTTGAAAACGAATGGTTGGTGAACTGACTGTCTGGCTGACGGGACAGGACGAATCGATTTGAAGAGGCGGTGCAAGGTGGTGACTAAATTTTGTGGGCCACCAGCTGGTGTGTTTTGAGGCGTAATGAGCTCACCTGGGATCCGCAACGATGTGTCAAAAACCATTCCTGCAGAAGAGGCTTGCAGGTCCTCCTTGAATGTGGTTTGTTGGCCCAGTAAGATCTGTGGAAGCGCCTGTAACCATGGTGTCTCCCGAACGCATGTTAACGCTGCTTTGAGGGTGCGGTCCATCCATTTGACCATGCCATTGGCTTGAGGGTGGTATGGAGTGGTGTGGACGTGGATGGTGCCCAAGAGGCGGCCAAGCTGATACAGGAGGTTGACTTCAAACTGGCGTCCTTGGTACGATGTGATCTGCAGTGGTGGGCCAGATATTGATATCCAGTGGTCGAATAGTGCCCCGGCAACGGTGCTGGCTCTTATGTCGTGCACTGGCATTGATTGAGGCCACCATGTATTGCGGTCGATAATGGTGACGTAGCTATCACACAGTGACAGTTTGATCAAGTCAACATGGATGTGATCAAGCACCCATCCGGCGTCTTGAAATTTCCTAACTCGGCGGAGTTGTGGAGGTAGACCTTCGACAGTTAACAAGGTACACATTGCTTGACCCACCGGGATACATCTTTCCGAAGACTCGGCGCTGTGCACTTCGAGGTGGCACATCCACTCGGACGCGACTGTTGATGGACGATATCGAAGGCCTGACGGTGGAGTGCAACTGGCAGGTAAGGCTTAATGGTGCCGTTAAATTCCACATAGTACGCTGAGTTGCCATCCAAGATCAGGTTATGCAGTTTGAGATAGGGGCTCGCCAGGAGGTGAGGTAACTGATCGTCTGTGTTCTGTGCTTCACTGATGACTTGAGCTGTGATTGTGGTGGGTATCGTTACCATTTCTACACGTGAAAGTGCATCAGCGACAATATTGTCATACTTTGGTGTGTATTCCACTCGGGAATTGAATTGGGCAATGAAGTCTAGTTGTCTGCGTTGACGGGGTGAGGCGTCAGAGCGAATATAAGTGGCCGGTGGTAAGTATTGAGGATAAAGTTCCTTCCTTCCAAGATGCAAGAAGCTCGCGATCGTAGGTTGAGTAGCGTTGTTCCGTTTCTGTGACTTTCCTCGAGAAGAAACCCAACGGAACCCAAGTGCCATCGCACCGTTGTTGGTCTAAGGCCGCGCCAATGGCAGTGCTGGACGCGTTAGTGTGGAGTGCCAATGGATGCAGAGGCGAAAGAAAAGCTGACGTGGCTACCTCGGCGATGCCTTGCTTGCAGCGTTCAAAAGCCGCATCAGCATCGTGTGTCCAGGTGAGTAGTGCTTTCTTTATTGCACAACCTTTTAGCAGTTCCGAAAGTAGTGCTTAATACTCAGCAGCAAGTGCCATGCAGCGGCGATAAAAATTAAGCTGGGATGATTTGGCCAGTTTGAGAAAAGATACGATGGCGTCCATTTTGGGGGCTACTGGTTCGCAGACGTGGTATCCAGCAAAGACGACCTCAAACTGATCGACTTGGCATTTATCTCAGTTGGCGTGGAGATTTGCCGCCTGCAGCATGAAGAGAAGTTAATCGAGGTGGCGGTAGTGATGGTCGTGGATGGCCAAGAAAATTAGAATATCGTTCTGATAGACCCGGACGAAGTCCAACTTCCTCAGCAGATGGTTTATTGTCCACTGCATCATTTGGGCTGCGTTGCGTAGACTCAAAGGCATCTCCAGGAATTCATACAGTCAGAAGGGCGTGGTGGCTGCCGTCTTACACACGTCTTTAGAAGCAACCGGAATTCGCTAGAAAGCACGCTGGAGGTCGATTACTGAGAAAACAGTGCCACTGCTCTCCTGAATCGAATCCTTGATGATGGGCAGTGGGTAACGGTCCGGTCGAGTTTGATTGTTGAGTTGACAGTAATCCCCAGTAGCTCGCCAATGACCACCGTCCTTGGACACCATGGGCAGAAAACTAAACCACAGGCTCGATGAGAGTCGAATTATGCCTTGTTTCAGCAAGAAAACGAACTCAGCTTTGGTTGCAGTGAGGCGTTCTCCCACGAGGCGATGTGATCTCATGAAAACCGGTGCGACATAGATGACTATCTGGTGCTGGACGGGTAGGTCAGCACCCGAGGCTAACTCCCCGGGTTTTGTGTGTGCATTTGCATATTTGGTGATTATCCCTTTGTACTGGTCACTAATGGTGTTCTTCACTTTAGTGACGGCGCTAATACGCCGTAACTAAAGTGAAGCTGCTTGCTGCAGCTGCACCAGGGACACAGGCTGTGTTGAGATTACTGAGATCGTCCAAGAAGCGCTGGTTACGCAGATCGATGAGTAGACGATGATGCTTTAGTGCTTTGGCTCCTAGAATGGCTGTCTTGACATCTTCTATCACGAGCGACCAGTGGAAAGCCGGCGTAGCCTGAAATCTTGGGTGAACTGCTGAGATCTGAAGATTGTGATAGGCGTGCCAGTAGTTGCCGGTAGCGCAAGGCTCTGCTTACGAAGACGCCTGGCGATGAAATGCCTCGGAGTGATGGAGAGGGCGGAACCGGAGTCCACCAAGAACCTGGTTCTTGTGGTGCGGTTGGAGACATAAAGTTGTTTCTTCAAGGTGATGCCAGTGGTGTCCGCTGAGTACATTACTGGTAAACCTAGTTTTCCTAGCGCCTAGTAGTGTAATCTAAAGCTGAGAAGAAACAAGGCTGCTTGTATCAAATCGCTAGGCCCCCGTGCTTGGCGTGATACCAGCAGTGATCTGTGCGACTTTCTGATTCAGGAGTAATGGAGTGGCCACGTTGATGGCTTGTATTTCTTGACAAGGACCCCTTCCGCAGCATGTTGGTGCAGGCATGTGGTTACTGAAGCGCCTCTTGAGTCAAGTTTGTTAGCTGCGTAATCGACAGATGCACGGCAGCTTACTTGACAGCGACTTGGTCCGAAGGAGAACACGATGAGGAGAGACCAGATGAGGGTGTTATTGGGTGCGTAGATGGTTGCACTTACGTGGCCATTACTCCCGGACCCATGTCTTGTACTTCATCTGCGACAGCAACAAGTGCCTTTAGCGTCTGGTTTTTTATAAGCAGAAGTATGCGGCGCGTTTGCTGAGGCAGGAGGTCAGGCCATCTGACACGGAGGACATCGTTGCTAACCTATGTGCCAGTTAGGGAACGCATATGCCGTAGGAGTTGTGACGGTCTCCTGTCTCTGAGCTCGATGCCTGTGAGCAGCTTATGTAGCTGCGCATCAGGTGAGTCTGTGAGGCGAGTGGCAATAACTGGTTTGCGCGCTCCATATTAGTCGTGCTCCGGTGGCGCACGGATGATGTCCGTTACATCCGTGATGGTTTCATGGTCCAACGATGATACCGTGAGATGGTACTTGGCTACGTCCCTTAGAACCTTGTACATCTTGGATTGTGATTCCACCTGGAAGGACCACAACTCCGGACTAGCTCACCAGAAAGATGGCAGCCTGCACTGGCTGACTTTGTTTCTCCTCCTCATTCTAAGCCCCACAAACAAATGGCAGTAAATGGTCTCGGAGTTTACAAGTTCCTCAATAATAGGACTTTAAATGCACAGAAGTACCATCAACAGCAAAGCACCAGTAGTTCTGCTACTAAATCCTACTTACACGTCCTTTGTGATGACATACAAGGTAAAAGGTGAGTTTTTTCGTGTCTAATACCGGAATCGAAAGTAACAACCACGCCATTGGCATGGAGGTAGGGTGGCGTGCTAACTTCTCGTCCCTGTAAAACTCTGCGGCAGAGCCTTTCAAGGCATCAGACCTACGGCAATAATGTCGTAACCAAAAATTGGACTATGGTATTGAATCCTGGAATGTCAGGTCACTCAACTACCCTGGCACTCTTAAAGAGCTTTTACAATAGACCAGTCAATATAAATCAAACAAATAGGAAAAAGATTTTCTTGACATGAGACCGCACATAATATCTAAAAGCGGGAAGCCTGCTGGAAAGTGAGAATAAGGAGTGGCCTTCATTATAGGTAGGGAGTTCAAATAGCACGTTATTGATTTTCAAGCAATCAATGAACGGTTGTGTGTGATTCATGTAATAGCGATATCCTTCAAAATACAGCTAGTAAATGTATACGCCCCGACCAAGTAAAAGGACGAAGAAACGAAGCTCCAAATTACCTAGAAAGACTAGTCAACTCATTGCCTACAAATGACACAAAAATAATTCTGGGTGATTTCAACGCTAAAGTTGGTACTGATCTATCACATCAGGGAATGATTTAAGGAGGTAGCCTCCTCGATAATGCAAATGATAGCGGCCAGTGCCTAATTGATCTGGCATGTAGCAGAAATTTAGCCATGCGTTTGACTTGCTTCCCATATCAACGCATATCGTACATAAAATGACCTGGTTATCACCAGATGGCAGCAAACAAAACCAAATTGACCATGCTCTGATCCAACAAAGATTGGTTTTAAGAATACTTGACGTCCGTTCATACCGAGGAGCCAATTGTAACTAGGATCATTACTTGATCAAACTAACCTATTGATGTCGTATGTCAAAGACATGTTCGGCGAAAACCAGAACTCTACAGAAACCCAACATCACAAAGGTCCAAACGATGTCTTAAGCAAAAATTGGAGACCCTCAACAACCAGTTAGCTCCAATCCTGTTAGAAACATAGCTGAAAATAAGCGACGAGCTATGGCTGGAAGTAAAAGCGGAGATTAAGACCGTGGAAGAACAGACGATCGACATTAAACACAGCGCCAAATAAATCATTGGTTCGAATAAATAATTAGAATTAAGGCAAGAAAATACTACCGCAACCAGTTGAAAAGTATTGATGTAAGTCTAGCGAGCAACAACCCAAGAGAAGCAAAGAAATCTGTGAAAAGCCTGAAACAAGGTTATAAGCTCAAGACTATGCTCTGCCGTTATAGCATCGGCAATATCATTACTGATGAAAACAGGATTAAGGAAAGATATGTATCATATTTCAAGAACTTTCACAACCATTCGCAAAGCTCCAAAACATCGGAGGAGGAAATTTCCAGAGAATTTTCATTGGCTCTACCTACCTAGTTTGTTCCACCATCAAAGCCCAAAAAAATAATAAAATGCCGGGCATCAATGAATTCTCAGTAGAGTTCATAAATTAGGATCATAGTGGTGTTCAGGAAGCCATACACAAAGTCATCCAGTGCATTTGGCGACAGGAACATATGCCGAACAACAAGTGCCAATCAATTATTTTCTTCATCCAAAAGAATAAACAAGTTACAATGCGAAAACCCTGGAGACATATCCCTACTTTACAGGGTGTCCAATATTTTTTCAAAAATCTTAGAAAATATAATTGGATCATATGCCTATAGTATTATTCGGGAGAATCAAGATGGCGTTGTTCACAGTCAACCAAATACTTTAGAAATGCTGGGAGTTCAACATAGACGTACACCAAGCTTTCTTTGAATTTAAGCAAGCATACGACAGTTTTGATTAAAGCGGACTGTACCAAATAATTCTTTGTTTTGATATTCCAGAAAAATGAGTCAGTTTTACTAAACGACAATGAAATTGATAACCTTCCAAGTCTGTATCAATAACCAACTCACCGATGCCTTTGACACAAATATCGGGCTAAAGAAGGGAGATAGGCTGGCCCCATTGCGATTGAATTTGGCTCCAGAGTAGGTCATAAGGAAGCTACCTGTCAACAAGAGAAGTACTTTATTATTCAAGTCAAGCCAAGTGGTAGCCTATTGGGATGACATCAATATTTTGTCATGGCCACTAACAGCCACCAAAGAGCTTTTCCTGAAACTCAACAGCAAAGCAAAAATATTCGAGTGCTTTAGCGCTGAACTCTCCTTCAATGAGCACTTCACCAGTTTTGATCGAGGCAACGACCACCCAAGTACCTAAGCTTGGCTTGGAAAGATGAGATCGGTTCGTCCGGCATTAGGTACAAACTAAAGTAGGAGGTCCCTGAACATCGAACCCACTTGAAACTTCTCCCCTGTCGACAGATCTCCGCCTAGAAATCACTGTTCTAAGCCCAGATGATGACAGTTCCAGTTTCGTCAGAATACCGTGATGCAGATCTGTTACCGTGGTTTTGCTCACTTAACAGTAAAAAGTCAGCTTCCATGTCCCTTGCAAACCGCTCATGCAGGTTTTTGGCATTTAAACTGCGGTGTAGGATTAGCTACAGAATACCGGTCATCAAAGTTCTGATTTTGCATTGGGCTTCCTGGAAAACTTGACATTTCTTTTCTTTTAAATCCCATTAATTTCATGTGTAACATAGGGAACTCCCATCGAGTCCTTTACCTACATACTCGTATGTGGTGTGACTATAGCCAAGGCATTTGTAACATTAAAGAGACGCTGCCGTTCACCGCATCTTGCAGAGAATCCACCTGATTCTTACTTCGCCCTTATTGGGAAATTATTCGGCATCTTTTTCGGTCAAGTCAATTATGGCCATTCGTTGTTCCCTATGGTTTTCTGGTGTCAGCCTCGTTTTGATCCTGCCCACGCTAGGGAGCTCCCTTTTGATGGCCTCTTGTACCTTGGCCAAGTATGTCACAGTCAATGTCTCCTATTTTGATCATTGCTATCAGCTCGAGCGAGGCTATAGTTGCACTTTTACCGAGGACTTTCCTTACTACATCGAAGGATGCTTCTTGCTTGTTGGTCTTTGTTCCGAATTCGTTAAGTATGGGGCGCAAACGGGTTGGTCGTACTGCTTTAATGGTGGTGCTGGTGTCTTCAGGCCTGTCATTCTCCTGATATTCTGCGACAATTTTGCATAGGATCGCTATCTTGGGGTTCTACGAATAGTGCCTGCTTTCTGGATCTTTGTTGGGGCTTTTCCTCTCCTGTTTCGCATCAGGTCTTTTTTTTTGTTAGACATTCATGTGAACTTTATTTTCTGGTACTTTTTGAAGGAGTTTCTTCGCAGCTTCCATCTATTCTGTTGTATGCGCTGCCCGGAAACCCTGATCTAGCATTCCATGCCCATCAAGTTTCCTTTGTTTCCTTCTTTTATCCCAATTCCCTTTGATTGGTTAGACGTCATTCTTTTATTTAGGCTTAGCCTTGTGCTCTTCTGATCCTATTTGGCTTTTAACCAGCTCCCCCTACAATGCTCTATGTGTTTCAGGATATCGCTTGACGGCAATGTTTTTGTAACCTCCTTTCTTGGAAGAGGTTATCAACTTCCACTTTCGAGTACATACTGCAGCCACATTTTTGACGGTGGCTTTGAAATTACACAATCACCTTATTTGACTAGTTGCTCTTTTATTTTCCTGCTGTTTTAAATTTGTGGACTTCAGGATGGTTCATTATCATTTTGGGATTCAAACCCCTTGCTTTGGTCACTTCGGCAGCAATTGCAGCAGTATCCATCGAATTCTCCATGGTCTTTATATTTTTTCCACTGCTTAAACATCTGGCGCGTCCTGCAGAGTTTCCTACTCTTCCTTTTCGGAGATTGTGGAGTTTGAATCATTGTTTTGCTGTGCGCGAATGCTGCAGTAATCGCAGTCTGTACAAGATGGTCTGTTAATCTCCATTTTTTGCCCGTCTTAACTATCACTGTATTTACCGTCGTTTTTGTCATCGTTAGTACCGCTCTCGATGTGTTGTGAACATCTTGGCTTCTACTGCTAGTTGCGTGGTCATTGTTAATATTTTTACTGTTTTTGGATTTTTATATGTTTTTCTAGGGTTTTTAGTTGGAATTGCTACAGTTTTATTAGGTCTCCCCTCAGAGTCGATATCTTCGTTCATGTGTCTTGTCGCTTTTAGTTATCTTTGCAGAGCAGGGAGGCCATGCAAGGGTTAGCACAAGCCTTTATGGGGACAAGTGCTCAGAGCCAGACTAGTGCTAATCGGGAGTCCGTCTTAACCGAACCTACAACACCAACCCAATGGTGCGAACTTTGAAAGTACTCCGAGGCCTGCCAAGGTTTTACCAGGACGGATACGGTATGATAGTTGAATTGGAGCCATTCACGCACGAGTGTCACCTCGGTGCTACCGTGCAAGGCAACTAGGTCCAAACCATCGTATCCGCCTGCCCAAAGCATCAAATCCAGCTCGTTGATCAAAGTGTTGTCCAAATTTAGTCAGGGTCATTACCTGTCATCCCAGGGGGTACCCTATGGCTACCTCCATATCATCAGATCCATGAGGGCGGCGCCCTTTAAAGAATGCTAACTTCCAAAAAACTTCCTGTCGACGGACCCTCCCCCTCAAGGGAATTGGTTGTGTATTCAGCCGAGTTCGCTGTTCCTTGGCAGCCAATCTTTCAGAGCTTAAGTTGCGATCGGGTCCTAATATTTTGTTTTGCCTATTGAAGGGAATTTTTGCCTCGTTGTACTCAAAGCCAGATCGGTGCTTATCGAGAATCAATTTAACTACAGCGTGACAAGACTATTTGGTCCATAAAACCAAATTCAGCCGGCCAATGCGTACATTTTACTCAGTATCAGAGGGTAGGCCTTAGACGGAAGGTATATCGTGCCAGTTTATTTATCTTTACATATGGCTGACTATGATCTAACTTCACTTCATGTTCATTACTTAGAACTTGGAAATGTTTCACTGACTCTTTTATGCTTAGAGTTTTATTTTTCAGTAACAATCATACATTTTGAACTATAGAAATTTGACAGCCTACACATTTTCCCGAAAAGCCGCATTTTAGCTTAGTTCTAATCATTTTCAAGTTTATTTATGATTACCCTATCGAAATTGTTCGAGTAAAGAGTTTAAACTCCTTCTCAACATTTTACCAATAATAACTTCCAAGAAATGTTCCCTCAGGTATCAATTGCCATTTCTTTTGTTTTTCTTGAAAAATGAGTTTGAGGCTTTCAAGGACGATTCAAAGCTCAAAACTTGATGGGTTTTGTTTCCTGGAACTCCTAGATAAAGAATGAACCCACTTAAATGCACGTAAAGTATACTTGCAAGTTTAAGTACTACCAAATTTCCTAGAGGCATTATTTTTCCTTCTAAAGGAAAATTTTTGAAAAAATGTTATAACAAAACACAGTACCTACATTTTACTGTTAAATTTAATGCTCATAACAAATACGTGTCTTACAAGGAATGGGATATTACACCATGAAATTTAAGAATCTGATTAACGAATATCCTCCAAAAGGATCCTTGAAACGTTTAGCAATGGAGTAAAATTTTTATTACACCTCGTAAAATGTACCTTCATCATATTTAATTAAAACAATCAAATCCTTTCCAGCTTACTGAACGCATTGTCATAATTTGTAGATAATCTGACGTTGGTAATTTGTCAGTTAATTTTCTCCTTGTCCTACTTTGGCAACCTCTTGCCAATTGTAAGCTTTTACTACGTAAATATTACGCAATTACGACTTGAATACTAAATTTCATCCATTCAAGAAATTATTTGTGAATCAAGGAAAATTTAATGAACTAGAAATAAAAGCTCTACTATAAATGGACTTGTAAATTCGTGACGAATTAATGTTAATTAATAAGATGATTCAGAATTTCAGGAAGCGTTTAAACAATTATTGAAGGTAATTTAAGTTAATGATGAAATATATTTAGTGGGTTGAAAGGCTCCTGGAGTTTTGGTAATCAAAAATATAACTAGATCATACTTAGCGTCCTTCATAAGGTTCAGAGTGGCTCATGTATTAACACTATGGTCATATAAAGATCGAATTGCTCAATTTTTTAAGCCTTATAACTTCTGATATCTTAAGTTCTAAGACGTGTACGTTTCATCATTCAATCCAGAGTGACTTCGAATATGGCGGTGGTGTGGACTTAGTGTGATTCCTCATGTATGAGTATGTGAGCACTTCAGTACCCATCTACTTTTTTAAGCCAAATGTTATCTGGCGGATAGTTAGGAACTTGAGTTCATCCCCATTTTGTAACGATCGAACATATGCCATGGTCTTATAAGATTGGCTATGAATTGTGTCAAAGACGGTTTCAATTTTTTGGTACTTGCAGATGTCAGTTTTACTAATTTACCATGGAACTCCTAAGATCTTTCTAATAATTTTATTTTGGAAGGACCAGAGTGATTTTTTGTAAGTCTTTGTCATCTGGTAGCGTCGGTCGTATAATTTGTTGGTAAATGAGCACTCGATTTCTTAAAGCGAAGTCTTCTGTGTTTAACTAAAGGATGTAAAGAGGAGAGAAGTTCTACGCAGTGTTTTGGTTCATTAAATATAAGTTGTTTCCATATGAGTTTATAACTCCAAAAGAACAGTGTTTTAAAGTTTGTTAGTAATAATTTCAATATCAGTACGCAGAAATTCTCACGAAAGCATTATTAAAAGATATGTTTCAATTATTGAGATCAAAGTTTGAAATGTGTTCATTAAACTCTATTTCTAGGTGATTATTTGAATGCTCATTGTCTTTTATTAAGGCATAGATACAGGAAGAGTGTTAAATACACTCTGCCTCACGCGAAGATGCTGTGCCTCCATGATGTACGAGTACTTAAGGTCGCAAACAAAGCTGGCATTATAGATTTTTGCCTCTGATTTAGGGAGGAGAACTTTGACTACCCTAGAAACATCCTCTCTCATTTTAATGCAATAAACTTCAATTAGGTTGAGGCGCTGAGACTGTAAGTATTCTTTAATTTCTTTAACTGATAGGCCATACAGGCCCCTAATGACAACGTTCAGCAGTCTATCTTCCGGAAGTAAGTAAGGGTGGTATTGTACGAGTATATCATTCAGTTAATGCTTTTGTCAGTCGTCTGTGCTCTGTAGGTGTTGTTGGTATAATTTGAGCCTTTCGACGGATGAGTTGTGATGTGTTTTAATAATGTCAAGTATTGTGGCCCATTTAGAGGGCTCCTTTGAAATGATTGGTACTGTTTTTGGTTTTTCTGTTTGTGGTGTGGATTATGTAATTGTAGTATTGGACAGTATAGATTTTGGCTTATGTTTAATGACCATATCTGTAAATGTCGTAGCTGGTTTTGGTGGTGGAAGGACAGGGAAAATCTTATCCTCTTTATCTTTACTGCGAATAATCGTGCAGTCAATTTCTATTACAACTTCTGATTTCTCCGAGGAGGCACAAGATCCTCACTTTCCAATTTTTCATCTCATTGCTATCCCGAGATTTCTTTGCAGATTTAGCCTCAATATTAAGTAAAAGTTTGGTCAGTTCTGCTTTTTTTGCTGCTAACAGCTCATTTATGCTTCGCTGTTTGACCAGCTTGGCATTAGTTTTTGCAAGTATTTCTTGCGTTTGTAGTAAGGTAACGAAAATTTGTTAAAATTTCAACGTACTTTTGTCAACTTAGGGAAGCAGCGAGCAATTTACTCGTCTTTGTTGATCGTGTAATGTCCTGCCATAACGCTGCCGTCCATCGGCATCCTGTCCAAAAAAAGGAACTGCTTGTATTGTATTCATTACCTGCTAATTAATTTTTAATTTACTTAAATTAAATAAAAAATTTAAAAAACCGAAACTGACCCAAGCCAGCAAACAAATACTAAAGCCCTCACACAGAGTGCTTTATGGCTTCTATCTTCTTCTCAAAAATCGTGTTCCTATCTACCCTAACTATCGCTCTTACTCCTGCTCCTTCTCTTCTTCTCCTTATCTTCTATCTGCTACTCTTCCTAATCCCATCTTTCTATCTTCTTTCTCTTGAAATTTGTAAACTGATGCTGAATTTCCACTTTGAAGCAACAATAAGTACAAAGAAAAATGAGGCTTGGATATTATTTAAAGCAGTTGTGGCTAAGTTTTTGGGCTATATGGAAGCCTTTGACTATGAACTTAGCTTTGCTAGTATGATAGAAAAGTTCAAAAACCTTGATTTTCTGATGACGCTTAAAGTCTATTTTTTGCAATATCATCTTAGCTTGTTTCCCGAAAACTGTGGTGGTTTCATCAGAATATAGAAAAGATGGAGAAACGATACAGAGGACGGTGGAATGTCAACATGATGGGTCGTACCTGTTGATCACATCATGGAAAGCAACAAAATGCATCACATCGGAGCAAAGGCTCGACAAGAAACTTTACAGAGAAAAGAACGCCCACAAACGATACAAAAAAAATTCTGGGTGATTTCAACGCTAAGGTTGGCAAAGAGCTATCTCATCAGGGAACGACTGGAGGATATGGCCTCCACAATGAAACAAATGACAACGGCCATTGATTGACTTTGGATATAGCAGAAATCTAGTCATACGTTCGACTTGCTTCCCATTTCGACGCATTCATAAAATGACCTGGATATCACCGGATGGCAACACACAAAACCAGATCGTCATGCTTTGACCCAACAACGTTGGGCCTCGAGCATACTTGACATTCGTACATGCCGAGGAGCCAATTGTAACTCAGATCATTAATTGATCAAATTAACCAATCGATGTTGTTTGTCTGAGGCATATTCGGCGAATACCAGCCCGCTACTAAAATTTGACATCAAAACGCTCCAAATGACGTCTGCGGCCAATAATTTGACGGAGACCCTCAACAACCAGCTGGCTCCCATCTTATCAGATGCATCGTTAAAGACGAGCAACGAGCTCTGGATGGAAGTGAAAGCGGCTATCAGGACTGTGGCAGAATAACGATCGAACATCAAGCCTGGCGCAAGAGAAATGATTGGTTCAATGATGGGTGCCAGAATGCATTAGATAAAAAGAATCAGGCGTACAAAGAATATGTAGGTAAGAAAACCAGGACGAAGAGAAAACATTATGAAAATCTCAGAAGAGTAGCAAATAAGATAATTAGGGTTTAGAATAGAAAATACTTTGACGACCAATTGAGAAGAATAGATGTAACAACACAAGGCAACCATACAAAGTAGTGAAAAGCCTGAAACGTGGTTATCAGCCCAAAACCACGCTCTGTCGTGATGACAGCGGCAATATAATCATTGATGAAACCAAAATTAAATAAAGATGGGCATCATATTTCAAGAACCTCCTTAGTCCCCCACACAGCTTCGGAACATCGCAGCCTATAGATGTCTGCGGAGAGCGTCCATTGGCCCTACCAAATCTGGATGAAGTTTGTTCCATCATCAAAGCACAAAAAAAATAATAAAGCGCCAAGCATCGATGAGATTCAAAAGGAACTCAACAAATATGAAGGCAGTAGTGCTCATCAAGCTGTTCACAAAGTCATCCAGTACATTTTGCAACAAGAACATATGCCGAAAGAGTGGAGCCAATCAATTATATTCCCTATCCACAAAAAAGGTGACAAGCTACAGTGCGAAAATTATAGAGGCATATGACCACTTTTACGTCGCAGCGTACAAAATATTTTCTAAAATCTTGAACAATGAAATTGGATCATACGTCAACAGTATTATTGGGGAGTATCAAGGTGGTTTTAGGGCAGTCAAGCAGGTGCTTGAAAAATGCTGGGAGTTAAACATAGACGTAGACTAAATTTTCGTTGACTTCAAAAAAGCATACGACAGTATTGATCGTGACGTACTGTACCAAATAATCCTTTGCTTTGGCATCCCCACCAAATTAGTCCGTCTTACCAAACGACCAAGTTCGCATCAATAACCAACTCACCGATGTCTTTGACACAAATATCGGACTAAAGCATGGAGATGGGCTAGCCACATCACTATTCGATTAAGCTCTAGAGTACGTCATACAGAAGCTACCTGTCGATACGTGAGGTACATTACTATACAAGTCGAGTCAAATAGCTCGCAAATAAAATATTTTATTCAGCATTGACGATCTTGAAGATCAGCTGCATATACAGGAAAACAAAGCTCCAAGTATACAAATCTGTGATAAAACCTGTATTATGCTATGGGTGCGAAACATGGACCCCGACCCAAGCATCAACAAATAAATTGAACGCCTTTGAGCGACGGGTCCTGAGGCGAATAATCGAAGCGAAGCTAGACGGTGACCAATGGCAAATTCAATACAACCATGATCTGTATGAAAATTTTTGACGATCCGGAGGTCTCAAGGATCGTAAGACTGTGGAAGCTGCGATGGGCTGGCCACATGAATCGTATGGATGAACAACGGATACCCAAGAAGGTATTCGTTGGAATAACTGAAGGCCGGAGGCCCGTGGGGAAACCGAGGAAATGCTGGTCTGACTCGGTTGACGAAGACAGTTTATCGCTGCTCGGATTTCGGAATTGTATGACGCGGTTAATGGACCGAGACAGTTGTAGGAGCTGTTTGTAGGAAGCGAAGGCCCGAAAGGGGCGGTAGTGCTAAGAAGAAGGAGAGAAGATATGACAACAAAAGGTTGCTAGTGACACATCGTCTCAACTAACTCCTTTCTCAACCATCGAGCTCTGTTGAATCTGTTTCAGCAGTTGAAAATCTACATGACGTAACCAATGATTATCTACTGGGACTTAAGTATTCGGCCATTTTAATCGACGCCTGGGATTGAATACTACTTGATGTACTGGTGAAAAGGTTGGACCATACTACGCATAAGTTGTATGAGCAATCATTGGCAGGACTCCGGCAGCTAAGCACTGTGAGGCATTTTCTATCATTTCTGGAGAATCGTTTTCAAAGCCTTGAAACTCTTGGCAAAGGGGGCTCGCCATCTCTAAAGTAAAAACAAACTAAGCCTGCCTTGCTTGTGACGTCATTCAAAGGGAGCCCATGCATAGTTTGAAAGGAATGCATCCACTTTATTCTTGCAAAACTTTGCTGAATAAAATGCCAAAAGTTCGTCTCCAGACTGTGAAGAAAAATAATCGGTGTTACAACTGTTTGAGGGCGGACTATAGTATTCAACAGTGTTCGCTTCGCGGCTGCAAGAACTGTTCGTAACGTCATAATACATTATTACACATCGACAATCAGGGTACCAAGTCAAGCTCTAATTTACTTCCAGCACAAGCAGAAACATCGACAATGCCATCAAACTTAACGAGCCTAGCAGCAAAAACTAACAACACACGGAGGAACAACATCTTGCTGAGCACTGCACGCATCAAGGTATTGACTGTGGATGGTCGAAAATATATATGTCGGGCTGTTCTTGACTCTGGCTCTCAATTAAATTTCATCTGGTCATCTGGTTTGAAGGAAGTTCTCGAAGCATTGTGTGTTCAAGGGATTGGACAAGGAATTCAAAAGGTTCAATCCAGAGTAAATTTTTCGATACGGTCCAGGACAACAGGATTCTCGGCCAGAATTGAAGCCTTTGCTCTACCGCAAATTACAACTTATCAACCGTCAGAATTCATTGACATCGTATCATGGCCGATTTCTCAGAATGTGTCGCTTGTGGATCCTCAATTCAATCACCCTAGTCAAATTGATATTCTCATTGGAGCAGTAAACTTTTTTCCGTTACTTTCGGTTAGGCAAATACGATTTGGGAAAAAACTACCAAGCCTACAGAATACTATGCTTGGATGAATCGTCTCCGGTTAAGTTGCAACTTCGGACACCCACATATTTAGCTGCGGCATCTGTAGTCATGATTGCGGCGAACTTCTAGGAAGGGTACTAGACTTCTGGAAACTAGAAGAAGTGGAGCCAGGCTCAAACCTTACGCAGCAAGAAAAATGTTATGAAGAACACTTCGCTGCTAATACTAGGCGAAGGCAAAATGGACGCTTTGTTGAAAAATTACCATTCATGAAAGACCCTAAGTTGTTGGGTAACTCCAAAGAGACAGCATATAAACGTTTTCTGGCTTTGGAACGCAAATTGAACAAGAACGAATCACTGAAACAACAGTACACCGACTTCATGAAGGAATACCGTCAGCTGGGACACATGAAAGAGGTTGACATTCAGCAGGTACTTACACCCCATCACTTCTTTCCGCATCGCTGTGTCACAAGTCCAGAAAGTACCACAACTAAACTGCGTGTGGTAATTGATGCTTCAGCGAAAACGTCTACGAATATCTCCTTGAACGATGTTCTCCACACTGGACCTTTTCTCCAAGACGATGTATTTACCATTCTGTGACGCTTCCGGCTACAGATCTTTGTATTTACGGTGGATATCGAGAATATGTACCGCCAAATTAGAGTGAAGGAGGAAGATAAGAAATTTCAATTAATATTTTCGAGAGACCATTTAGATGAATCAATTAATTGTTACCAACTAACTACGGTGACATACGGCACTACAATGGTTCGATACTTAGCCATAAGAAGCCTCAGACGAATAGCAGCACAAGCTGAAACGTCAACCCCATTGGGTTCTCAAACGATAATAAATAATGTTTACATCGATGAAGTCATGGTGGGGGCTAACAGTCCAACGGAAGCCCTCGCAGCACAAAGGCAACTAAAGGAATTGCTTCAATCAGGAGGGTTCAAATTGCGGAAGTGGTGGGCAAACCATAGTCGGCTACTTTAGGACATTCTCAAAGAAGACCAAGCAGCTATCTTGCTCCATAAACCTTGTCTTCTAGTTCTATAATCCGAGTAACGATGAACTTTCTTCGTTGACCAAGTCAGACCAGTATTTCCTCGGTTTCCCCACTGGTCTCCAGCCTTCAGTTCTACCAACTAATATCCTTTTGAGTGCCCATGGTTTGTCCATACGATTCATATGACCTACCCATTGCAGCTTCTGCAGTCTTATGATCGTTGAGACCTCCGGATCGTCATCGGTCCCCGGCTATCTTCACTCCAATTATTCGTCCCAGGACCCGTCACTCAAAGGCGTTCAATATATGTATTTGCGGATGCTTGGGTTAGGGTCCATGTTTCACATCCATAGCATAACACAGGTTTTATCACAGATTTGTATACTTGGAGCTATGTTTTCCTGTGTATGCAGCTGGTCTTCAATATCGCCAAAACTGAATAAAATATTTTATTTGCGAGCTATATTCTTCGCCACATTTCGTCTGTTTCATTACTGGTTCTCGTTATTTTAGCGCCTAAATACACAAATTGGCGCACATTTTTGATATTTTATTCGCCAAGTGTGATTTTCTGTATGTGAGGTATTTTTCCTCGGCTGCGTCATGAGCTTTGTTTTACTTTCATTGATTTGTAGCCCTACTTGTTTTGCTTCACAGTCGAGTTTCAGGAAGTGTTCCTTGGCAGTTGTTAATGACCTTGACAAAATGTTGATGCTATCCGCATAGGCTACTACTTGGTTCAACTTGTATAGTAATGTAACCCGTGTGTTGACAGGTGGCTTTCAAATGACGTGCTCCAGAGCTAAATTGAATAACAATGGGGCCACCCCATCTCCCTGCTTTACTCCAATATTTGTATCAAAGGCGCCGGTGAGTTGGCTATTGATGCAAACTTGGGAGGTTGTTGACGATATTGTCATTTTGGTAATACGGACTAATTTGGCGGGGATGCCAAAGCAAAGCATTATTTGGTACAGTACGTTATGATCAATACTGTCGCTTGCTTGTTTAAAATCAACGAATATTTGGTATACAACTTAGTTGAACTCCCATCACTTCTCAAGTACCTGCCTTCATGACTCATTTCACCTTAATCAATTTTTATTATTTTGTTTATTTTATTTTGTTTATTTGAAATCCGCGGACAAATACTCCTTTTTTTTGAGAACTCATACAACAAAGCAAGGCCTGACGGCATTTCAAAAAAAAAATTAATAAAATTTATTCTTTCATTTCAAGCCATTGTTGCTACCACGGAAGTCAGCGCGGTCGCAGAAATTTATTTTTGGCAGAAGAATACTTAACTCGGAGTGGCATACTGAGGCCGACTAGCGATCAATGTTATCATGGGTCTTCTGGGACACCCTCTGCTCATTCTCAGCTACTCTACCCATAAGAACTTATCACGAAGGAAAGTAAGGGAAGGGAGAGGAAGAGGTTAGGGAAAGGAGGGGAAGGTGTTGTTAGGAAAAATGAAAAATATTTTTCTCTAAGCTGAAAAGTAACTTCAATTTAGGAAATCAATGTTACACAACCGAAAACGAAACCCAGAACGGTCACATTTCAATAATTATAAATCTCTTTTTAGAGCTCTGGCGCTACCAGGTAATAATAAAATTCAAACACAGAATTCAATTTTATTTCACTCCTTCATTAATAAATCAAACTATTTCTTAGAGGAAACTTTGCCTTTTCAATTTTTTTTCTCATTTTTTTTAGATTATTAATTTCGACACTTGACGGTTTCCTTTTTTTAGCTGATCACTGCGTTTAACGAAATTCGTATCCACTATTACGCTGAACTAATTTTATTTTCAACAGGATTTTGGTATTTAAATTTTATCAGAATATATCTTAAACTGTCAGTAGTTTATTTTGGATTTATTCGGTTCAAGTTAGTCTTTCTTTTCATACAGCCAATTAATCACCATGTGACGCAAAAAAATTCGAGTTATACACAGGCCTTTTGCCTTTACTTAAGTTTAACACCCACACTCAATTTTCACTCACGTATCCCACCAGCAAAATTTTCCTTTTTCTTTCAATTGCACCCCGAAACTTCCGTCACCATCTTTCGATATTCCTGTCGACTGAAACGCAGGTTCTCATATCCAAATCAAAACTGACTCCCAATCCCGCAACTCTTTTTCCCAATTATCGCTGCCGTACCAAGTAACGAGATTGAAGTTCAATACACTTTCCGTTCCTCCGTACTTTTTCTTTACTTTCGACAAATGCAACAATTCCAATTTGCATATATGGTGATTTGCATATACCCATGATAACCTTTAGTTACATGCACACAGAAACAATTATTTTAGACGAAACTAAAAGAGATTTTTCTGCACCCGGGGGAACTCGAACCTACGGTCCCACCAGACCCCCAGATCGAGAGTCCACCGTACTAGCACCTAAGCCATCTTCCGAAAAACTCTTGTCCATCGAACAGGCAAGTTCAATTGTGCAAGGCATTTGAATGGTTGCATTAATATTTTTGTAATGAGCAATGTCCCAAGCCCATTTGAAGAAGGAGGAGGGAACCTCCTTGTTTCACCAACCTACAGCTTCCATGATTCTTCATCCCAAACCCCCCAATCAAATGCAAGTAAATGCTCTCGGAGTCGCACATTGGGTTTACTGGCTCCCCAATAATGGGCATTTAATGCCGAGAAATGCTAATAACTGTAAAAACGTCCACAGCTCTGCTACTATTCCCTACTGCTGCTATGCCCTACTTACACTTCCTTTGTGGGTCTAGAGCAGGTGAAGGCGAATCTTCCGCGCCTGATAACGGAATCGACGTAATAACCATGCCGCCGGAATGGAGGTTGGGCAACGGGCTAACTCCCCGTCCCTGGAAAACCTAACAATGTTTCGAAACCTGCAGGAGGGCCTCGGAATGGATTGGAATCACGGTAACTATTTCGATATCGGAAAAAGGACTATGGTATTGGATTCTGGAATGTCAGATCACTCAATTACCCTGGCACTATTCAGGACCTTTTACAGCAGGCCAGTCAATATCAATTGAAAATACTGGCAATCCAGGAAATGAACTGGACTGGTAATAATATTCAAGACATGAGATCACACACAGTATTCAAAAGTGGGAAACCTAATGGAAAACGAGAATCCGAAGTGGCCTCCATTGTAGTACGTTTAAATCGAATGTTATTGATTTTAAGGCAATAAATGAACGGCTGTGTGTAATCCGTATTGAAGCGAAATTCTTAAAAATCTGGCTGATCACTGTTCTCAATCCGACCGACGAAAAGGACGAAGAAACAAAGGAAACGTGCTACAATCACCTGGGATACTAGTCGACTCATTGCCTGCAAACGACACAAACATAATACTGGGTGATTTCAACGCTAAGGTTGGCAATGAGATATCTCACCGGGGAGCGACTGGAGGATATAGCCTCCACGGTGAAACAAATGACAACGGCCACCAATGACAACGGCCATCTAGTCGTACATTCAACTTGCTTCCCACATTGACGCATGCACAAAATCACTTGGGTATCACCGGATGGTAACACACAAAACCAGATCGCTCATGTTCTGATCCAACAACATTGAACCTCGAGCATACTTGACGTCCGTTCCTACCGAGGAGCTAATTGTAGCTCAGATCATTACTTGATCAAACTAACCAATCGACATCGTATGTCAAGGGCATATTCGGTGAAGACCAGCCCACTACAAAGATTTAACATCGAAAGGCTCCAAACGGCATCTGTGGCCAAAACTTTCAAGGAGATCCTGGACAACCAGTTGGCTCCCATCTTATCAGACACGTCGTTAAGGACATGCGACGATCTCTGGATGGAAGTGAAAGCGGTTATAAAGACCCTGGAAGAACAAAGGCAAGAGAGCGCAAGAGAAATTAATGGTTCCATGAGGAGTGGCAGAATGCGTTAGATAAAAAGAATCAAGCATACAAAGAAAACGTAGGTAGGAAAACCAGGACAAAGAGAGAACACGACAAAAATCTCAAAAGAGTGGCGAGTAAGTTAATTAGAACGAAGAAAAAAAATACTATGATGAACAATTGAGAAGAATAGATGTAAGTTTAGCGAGCAACAACACAAGGCAAGCATGCAAAGTCGTGAAAAGCCTAAAACGTGGTTATTAGCCCAAAGCCACAGTCTGTCGTGACGACATCGGCAATATCATCGCTGATGAAACCAAGATTAAGGAAAGATGGGCATCATTTTTCAAGAACTTCCTTAATCCTCCGAACAGTTCCAGAATATCGGAGTCCTTAGATGTCTGCGGAGAGCTTCCATTTGCCCCACCAACTCTGAATGAAGTGCGTTCCATCATCAAAGTCAATAAGAATAATAAAGCGCCGGACATTGATGGGACTCCGGTGGAGCTCATCAAATCTGGTGGCAGTAGTGTTCATTAAAGCTATTCACAAAGTCATACATCATATTTGGCAACAAGAACATATGCCGAGAGAGTGGAGCCAATCAATGATATTCCCTATCCACAAAAAAGGTGACAAGCTACAGTGCGAAAATTATAGAGGCATATCATCACTTTTACGGCGCGGCGTACAAAATATTTTCTAAAATCTTGAAAAATGAAATTGGATCATTCACCAACAGCATTATTGGAGAGTATCAAGGCAGTTTTAGAGTAGGTAGATCGACAATAGACCAATTGTTCACATTCAAGCAAGCACTTGAAAAATGCTGGGAGTTCAACATAGACGTTCGCCAAATTTTCGTTGACTTTAAGCAAGCATACGAAAGTATTGATCGTAACGTACTGTGCCAAGTAATACTTTGCTTTGGAATCTCAGCCCGATTTGTCCGTGTTACTAAAATGACAATGACATCGACAACCTCCCAAGTCTGCATCAATAATCAACTCACCGATACCTTTGACCCAAATATCGGGCTGAATCAGGAAGATGAGCTGGCCCCATTATTCAGTTTAGCTCCAAAGTACGTCATAAGGAAGTGACCTGTCGATACAGGAGGTAAATTACTAAACAAGTCGAGCCAAGTAGTAGCCTATGCGGATGACAGCAACATTTTGTCAAGGTCATTAACAACCGCCAAAGAAGTCTTCCTGAAACTTGACAGCGAAGCAAAACTAGTAGCGCTACAAATCTATGAAAATAAAACAAAGCTCATGACGCAGTCGAGGAAAATAGCTCAAATACACAGAATATTACACTTGGCGAACACAGTATCAAAAGTGTTGGCGAATTCGTGTATTTAGGTACCAAAATAACGAAAACGGGCAATGAAAGAGACGCAATACGCCGAAGAGTACAGCTCGCAAATAAAATATTCTATTCTGGAAGACCAGCTGCAAACACAGGAAAACAAAGCTCCAAGTATACAAACCTGTGATAAGACCAGTGTTATGCTATGGATGTGAAACATGGACTCTAACCCAAGCATCCGCAAATATATTGAACGCCTTTGAGCGACGGGTCCTGAGGCGAATAATCGGAGCGAAGCTTGACGGGGACCAATGGCGAATTCGATACAACCATGAGTTGTATGAATTTTTGATGATCCGGAGGCCTCAAGCATTTTAAGACTGCAGGGGCTGCAATGGACAGGACACATGAATCATATGGACGAACAATGAATACCCAAGAAGGTATGCATTGGGAAAACTGAAGACCGGCGGCCAATGGAGAAACCGAAGAAACGCTGGTCTGATTCGGTCAACGAAGACAGTTCATCGCTGCTCGGATTTCGGAATTGGAAGACGTGGTCAATGGACCAAGACAGGTGGAGGTGCTATTTCCAGGAAGCGAAGGCCCGAAAGGAGCTGTAGTGCTAAGAAGAAGAAGAAGAATGGGCAATGGTATAAAATCTTATTATTGTAGCAGGAAGGGAAGCATGAATTTTTGTTGGTAAAGTAACGAATGCAATTTTGTTAGTGGGAAATAAAGAGTCGAATTTCGTTAGTGCGGAAGATAGATGCATTAAATTTTTAGTATTTTAAGGAACAGAATAGGAAATAAAATAGTAATGAAGATGAGGAATAAAAGAATGGGTAAATACCGAGTTATTATATTCTAAAAAAAGAAAAATATAGAAGTGCCCGAAGGAAGGTGGAAGTTAAATTTGTGAATGTGAGAATGCCAGCATGGCCGGAATTCGCAACAACATTTATTTAAGACGGCACTTGATGAATGCTGTAGGGTCAGTGCTACTGTACGGAGTAGAAATATAAGGCGACGGTCTCAGTAAGCAGGTATATCGAAAAGGCTTAGCATAAGTACAATGAAGAGGAGCGCTGAGGCTTGCACCTTCATATCCGATTCCCAGCAGTCTTGTGTAAAACGCACGAAGTGAAGGTGGACTGTGCACCTTATCCCGAATGTGAGACGGTGGCTAAATCGAAGGTATAGTGAGACTGCCTTCTATCTGACCAAGCTTTTGAGTGGGGATGAGTGTTTTCAGTCTTACCTGCACCAGATTGGTAAGTCATGGTTCTTCAATTGTCGGTTTAGCCCAGGAGAGGAAGTCGATGCCTGCCACACATTTGTTGTGTACATAAAATTGGACAGGCTGCAACGGGGAGACGGGAGAGCTTATCCCGGATAGTATAGTTGCGGTGATGCTTGAGCCGGTTGACAAATGTAACCAGGTGGCACATTATGTTCGGGCAGTCCTAAAAGATAAAAGGGACTCACAGCACCCGCGGACGTTAGGGCTGCGGGATCACTTGTCTGGCAGTTCCTCTTACCCTCCCACTAGAAGAGGGATCCCCCAGCTCGAAGGTGGCTCATGGCATAACAAAACGAGACCTGGTCCAAGTAATGTGTCAAACGATTCCAGGCTGGATTCTGAGGTTGGCCGGGGAGGTACTACGTAAGCATGGGAGCTCCACACTCAGTGCCTAAATGACATTTACCTCCTAACTACAAAAAACACCATTTATTAATCAATTCAATTAAAAATTAAAAGCCTGTATCCTGAATGTTAAGGTTGGGGAAAAATAATATGAATTTACTCAATATTCTCATATTAATTGACCGCCATTTTGTTTTAAGATTACTGATGCCACTTCGCACGTTTCCAGGGTAATAAAAATGTAAAAACGAGTCAATTGGAAGTACATATTGTTCCGTAGCCATATGTTGATGTTGCGGTTATGCTGGAATAGTCAAACCACTATACCTGTCTATTCTATTCTCCTTAAATTTTAAGGAAAGATTAATGCTACAAGTGGCCACCTGAGTATCAAATTTAATCGAATATAAGGGTATACTTACGAATTTATTCATTAAAATGTAAAATTTATAAACTATATAATTACTAACGAAGTTTAGCGAATTTCAACTTCGGAGATATTTGCTGTTGATGTACTCATTTCTATTTCTATTTTTCTATTTCTATTTCTATTTATTGCTCAAAAAACTACAAATATAATACATGTGTTATCTTATTTAAGAAAAAGAAGTAACAATTATTCAAAAATATAATTCAAAAACCTTTATATCTATAGTCTTTATATGAGCACATTCCTCATTGAGCACTGCTCGTGTCGAGGAAATGGCTTGCTTATGTCAGCATCACTGCTTACAATTTTTATCAGCCTATTTAATTTTCATGTGTATTATTTTACAATAACTTTTTTCAGAAATAAAAGAAGAACAAGTAAACAGAGGATAAATTACTTCTGTATTCTATTCGTGAACATTTATGCACTATCCCGTTAGATAGTTAATTAGTTTAGATCTGAATAAGTTGATGTTATTTAAGTTAGAAATGCTTTTGGGGAGTAGGTTAAAGGACGTGGTCCGTAATAATAAGGGTGTAATGAGGCTGCAGTTGTATTATAACGAGGTTCGTAAAGAATCTGGCTCACCTGGCGACGAGTTGCATGCACTGAATGGGTTACAAATGGAAAAACTTTACGATTTGAATGTACAAATTTTAGTAAATTTAGATGGTATAAATCATGCAGACTCATTACTTTAAATTCTCTATATATTAGATCAGTTGAATATCTTTTCGGTTTCTTTAAGCAAATCTTAATAATTTTCTTTTGAACTATTTTCAATGGCGAAACGAGGGTAATCGCTACACCTCCCCACGCAATCAATCCATATTCCAATAAGGATTGTGCTAAAGCAAAGTAAACACGCCTAAGCTCATCTTTGTATAATATATCTCTCAACTGAACAAATTTGAAGATCATTTTCCTTATTTTGGAAGCTAAATAAGAGACATGTTGACTCCAGCGAAGGTGAGAATCTATAATGATACCGAGGTACTTGGTACTGTGACACACTGGGAGAACCGGGCAGACACGATCTCCGTTTCTCTTGTAAGAGCAGTCGGGGATGTGTAATACTACCTTCAGTTCATTTCTAGGTAGCCCAATAGAAGTAAGTGCGAAAGGAATCATCACCGTCTTATTTACATTCAAACTCACTAAGTTGCTTACAAGCCAATTTTGTATTTGTTTCATCCCTTCATTTGCCTTTACAACCACTTCGTTCCATGTATCACCCCAGAAAAGTGCGACAGTGTCGTCAGCAAAAAAGCAAAGAGAGCAGTTAGGTAATATCAATTTTTGAACATCGTTTATGTAAATTAGAAATAAAATTGGCCCCAGGACTGTACCTTGCGGGACATCCGTATCAACTGTAAGTGGTTTACTTATTTTATTGTTATAACGCACCGCCTGGGTCCGGTCTTTTAGATATCTCGAAAAAAGATCCAGAGCAACTCCTCGTATTCCCACTCTATGCATCTTTTCTTTTAAAATTTCGTGATTCACCGTATCAAAAGCCTTCTGAAAGTCTAGGAATATGCCTAGACATTTATTACTTTTATCAAGATTTTGAATGATTGTTTTGGTTACTGAGTAAAGAGCATTTTCAGTACTGACACCTTTACGAAAACCATACTGACATTTCGATAATATTTCCTTCGATTCCAGGTAATCTACTAATCTTTGTTTAATTAATTTTTCAATAATCTTTGATAGGCATGACAAAAGAGAAATAGGTCTATAGTTGTTCATATCTCTTTTATCATTTGCTTTATGTAAGGGTATCACCATGGCATGTTTCAGTTCCTTTGGAAAGTATCCTTGTGAAAAACATAGATTAATGGCATGAGAAAGTGGGCCAGCTAGTGCTTCCGCA
Organism: Odontomyia ornata; assembly: GCA_963969285.1. NCBI lineage: Eukaryota > Metazoa > Arthropoda > Insecta > Diptera > Stratiomyidae > Odontomyia > Odontomyia ornata. The sequence goes on from OZ017738.1 coordinate 446,877,075, forward strand.
TTTTCTTTAATACATTTAGATGGAATACCATCTATACCAGGAGAAACATTTGGTTTTAATTTTGAAATTTGTTGTTTCACTTCTTCTTGGGTAACTGGTACTAAAAATAAGGAGTCTTTAATATTGTAACTGCTGTTTGAAGACTTTTGAATATGATTCACTGAAACATTTGATTTAATATTGTTTGAGATATGTTTTCCAATATTCACAAAATGTTTATTGAAATGCTCAGCAATATTTTGAGGATCACTATGAGACACTTTTACTCCCTCTGTGGTGAAAATATCAGTGGTTGTAACATTAGACTTCGAATTTCTACAACCCACTGACTCATTGATTAGCATCCAAATCTTTTTATTATCATTGCCGCATTCACTTAATTTATTTCTATAATAATTACTTTTTGCTCTCCTTATTAAAGATTTTAAAATATTTTTGTAGTTTTTGTAAAAAGTTTGTAAGTTTACGTTAAACGGTTCTTTAGACATTCTTCTCGCAATGTTATCCCGTTTTCTTATAGCCTTAATCAAACTATTAGTTATCCACGGCTTCAACCTTTTCAGTCTACTAGAAGGTTTTACGGCAATCTCTAAGCTGCAGTTTAATACATAAACTACTCTACTATAAAATAAAGAGAAAGCTTTCTCGGCATTTGTCTCCATAAATACATCTTCCCAATTATCTTGCGACAGAATTTCTTTGAACAGTGAATAATCTATGATTTTAATATCTTTATTTTGATTCTCACTTAAAGCTTAATTTCTATTTTCTTCTTTGAACCATTTAATATGACCCATAATAGCAAAATGATCAGTTACGCATGTTGTATAAATTGCTGTCTGAAAAATATTATCTGGTTTTGACTTTAAGAAAAGTTGATCTATGCAGGACTCTCGAGTAATTGATTTTCGAGTGCAACATACAACGACCTTATAAACCCGTATTGTTCTAGTGTCGCCAAATATTCATGGCCAATTTGATTTAGATTTTCTTCCTTTATATCTATATTCATATCTCCTATCAAGATTTGGTTTCCAATGTCTTTAAAGTTCCCCAAAAACATTTCTAAGTCATCTACAAAACATTCTGCATCTGTATCATTTGGGGATCGGTATATACAAGATATAAGTAATTTTTCCTTCAACATATCAAAAACAATATTAAGTGAATTGCAATTGCCGATTTCTTCATTTAAAACTTGAAAATTTAAATTAGTTTTTATATACACTATAATGCCATCACATTTATTGTTTTTTATGGGTTTGATTATTTTATTGTAGCCACTAAGTTCAAAACTATCAGAGGCATCAAGCCACGTTTCAGTTAAAACTATGACATCAAAAACAATATCAAAAGAAGAAAGAAGCATACATAATTCGTCAAAATTTTTAGCAATGCTTCGAATATTTAGATGAAATATTTTTAGGCTTTGAAAATCGGAAATAAAACATTTACTAAGCTTTGGACCGTTTAAATACATAGTGTTGCTTGTTTCTAATTCATTAATAATATCAAACATTTTGGAAAGAGAAAAAAGTGTTATTCAAATAGGATCAATTTGCTTAAAATTCATTGGAGTAGATTTGAATTCAAGTCTTCTTCAAAGTTAATCCTATAAATTTTTCCCTGCTCTGATTTTCTAATAAATACATTTTCATCTTTAATCCATACATACTTGTAACTATTTTCTCTTGCGAATTTTTCGGTTGTGTAAAGTAGCCGTCTATAGTGTTGACTTAAGTGAAAATTCACATAAAACCTGTCTGCTTTAAAGCTTCCGTGAATGTTTGAACATATGAGTTGCTCACGTTTCGCTTTAGCTGCTGCCATCCACGCAGCCCTCGCTTCATCCGTAGCAAATCGTACTACAATTGATGGGGATGCGTTAGTTTGATGTCGTTTAATCATTTTTCGCATTGAAAAGATTGGTTGATTTTTGTTAGTATCAATATGGAGCAGCTCGCCTACTTTGTGAACAACAGCGGTTGTATTTTCGTTTGGAGTCAATGGAATCCCATTTATTTCCAATTCCGTCGCCAGCTTCGACTGTTGTAACTGGTTTACTTGCAGTGTGAGGCTTTTAATTTGCACGTAATATTTTTCATTTTCGTTCGATAACTTATTGCACAGCGCCTCCAGCCCCTCAATTTTTTTATTGTAACTCATCATTTTTGCATTAAAATCATCAATTTTGTTGCAACAGTAGTCCAATGATTTTTTATATTCTGCCAGTTCTTGTTTGAAAAATTTTTTTAGTTCAGTGAATTCCGTATTTTGAAATTGGAGCTCACTTTTCATCGCCCGCAAATTTTCAATTATCTCCTTATTGAACTCATTTGAACTTTTAGCAGCAGGATCATTAGCGATTCTGCAATTTCTACAAAGCCAATTTCGTTTTTTATCCCTAGTGAGTTTTCTGAAGCTGCTTTCACTGTATCCAACACAGAAGAAATGGCACAGTTTTTTACAGACAATACAGTCTAGTGAGTCACTGTTTTCTGCAATGGGTTCATTGCACTCTAGGCACTCTAATATGGAGCTCATTTTATTTAATATTAGTTTACTTCACGAAGATTACAAATTGTTTATGTGTTGATAAAAGGAATGAGTTTCTGATCCACTAACACTTCTCACGACGTTAATAACAAATTTTTTAATTTTTAGAAGCTTGACTAGCTAAAATTCAAAATATTTAGAGCAAGTAACTACCGATTGCGATGCTGACACGAGCTTTACTTTGTGTGATGAAGGCCTACTTTAGATTTTTTGGATTGAAGGTGTCAAATCGAGAGGGGGCACGCAAAAATTTCATGCTTTTTGCCCTCTCCTACTCTCCTCAGCACAGATAGAAAATTTTAAGACTTGTTTTGAAAAGTCCTTTCATATGAATCTCACTTAGCTACTTTTTATGAAAAAAACAAAAAAAAATTTAACTGTCTGAAAAACTTTTAAAAAGTCGTCACTTTTGTGTTTTTCACAAAGTTTCGTGGCTAAAGCTTATGTGATTTCTGAGAAAAACTGTTGTGGCACCCTGACCGATGGACGGTCAGACGGACACAGGACTTTGTGTTTTTTTACATAACTCTTAAAAATAAAATATCACAGTACCTTCTAGCAATCAGTCATAGTCCACATATTTACAATCATACGACAAGACAGAATGCTCAGCCATTTCTCTCTAAAATCCTGTACCAGATATACTTTTCATATTTTCAACGAAAGTATAAAAAAATTGCTCCAAATTGATCATACGGATTCCTTTCCATATAAGTTCAACTCGCATTTGTTTCATGGTAAATTTGAAAATGCTCTTATGCAATCAGCACCGCTTTTGCATTCCTCTTTTACTTAGTGCCATGCAGCCATAACGACCGAGTACAAGAAATTACTTCTCGTCGAAACAAGAGAAATCTTAATCCTCGAAACTATAATTCTTTTGAATCACAATAAAATATCAATTTCTTGATTGTACGAGTAGTTTCAATTTCCGTCAAAGCACTACGAGTGTATCCTGAACGTTTTAATCACTGAACAACGTTAGTATAGAAGATGAAGATATATTGATACTCGTTTGTATGTCCTTATCACACTTTAGTCCAATCTCAACGGATTACTTTAGATATCCATCCGCTCTTGGTGAATTAGAAAACAGTTATCTGGCTACAATACGAGTATATACGAGTATCCTTGCGCTACGTAATCCGTTCAAAGGAAAACTTTCCAATGTAAATCCTTTAAAGGGAATTTTGTCCTTTTACTGATATATTGACCTGTGGGAAATCTCTGTACGAGCTTCAGATCGATAAAGCAGATTAAGTTCACTTCGTCTTTTGAGCAAGTGCATGTTGCATTGCTCCCAGAGTAATCATGAAAAGGATTTTGTAGCATTTTTACAAGCAACATGATATTGCTGGTAGATGGGATTTTGAGTTATAGGTGTTTCACTAGCTAGAAGTAGTTTCGAGGAAAATGTTGAAAGCAATATTCTTGTCCGGTTTCAATAACATATTATTTAAGGATCTGAGATTCACATACTCAGCAACTATTGTACTGCACCCATTCAATACCAAAATTAAAACTGCACTTACCCACACTGCTTCTCGATATTTACATAAATAGTTTTGATCATTTCAAATACTTTAAATGCTTGAAAGTGTAAAATTGATGAAAAGTAAGTGCATACAGAAATGTCATAAAAAACGATATTGATTTATTTAAATTCCATTGTGCTCTTATTCTTGCATTTTGATCATGATAGAGAACCTCGACCAGATCGTTTAAACAATTCTTAAATGTAAATCCTCAATTATTTTTTACCAGTTAATAAGCTCGGAATTGTACAAGTACTTTGGTGCGTGAAGGAAGATAAGGAATTAATTGAAGCTTTTTATTCAACATTTCCCCTAGATTCAAACTGAATGTCTTCTAATCCTTTTGTTTGAATTCTACGACTTTAAGTTTTCGGAACTTTTATAATTTAAAAATCCCTGTTGACACCATCAGCAAGATAATCAAATTTCTCGAGGAACCATTATTTTAAAGAGGAAATAATAATTTGATCGGTTACCACTTTGAAAGTCAAAGACTTTTTGAGGAACATTGTCTGTCGCATAAATATTTCCAAAGCAAGCCATTTTGCTATTAAAATACAAGTTTCACTTACCTTCAGGGCTATAGGGGCCGCTGTTTTGAATTCAAACGTTGGATTTTGGATAATTTTAAAAGTTATCTGTCTTAGAGTTTTATCAACTACTCTGCTGAATCTCATCGAAATCGGAGTTTTACTCTGGACAAAACAAAATTTTTAGATGGATTTCCTTTAATTCGTGAGGAAACCAGAGATCCAGTTTGTTTACATAACAAAGCTGTTGCTTGTGCAAGTAAACGGTTGAATTCAATATGCCGACCTTCTCTGCTATCTCTTGAGTTGTCATATGCCGGTTAGTTTCGATTAATGCCTTTATATTGTTGTCATCAATAGTGATTAGATGACCAGTGTGTGGTGCACCTTGAACAATAAAATTTCCTGAACGAAACCAAGCAAACTAGCGCTGACACTAGCGTTCAGTAAAACAGTCATCATCATAAACTTTACACAATTTCTTTCGAGCTTACGCAATACTTTTGCCCTTTCAGAAGTAAAATAATAAAATATGCCGATAATACCCCCTTTGATTCTCCATGTTCAAGTTTTTTTCAACCAATTTGTTGTTTACTAATGATGTTCAGTTAGATAGTCTAAATTCTAAAGTCGAATCCATAAAAAAGTTTATAATAATAAATATAAGCCACACAATCACTACTTCATAAAATATGTAGTTCACGACATGAATTATCGAACAACCCAATACATAATTCCACGTTTCGTCAAAATCCGTTGAAATATATTGTAAATATTTGAGCCACTACCATTTTAAAACTATCTCCAAAATGATCACCAAATTAATAACGCATGAGATATGATCATTATCATTATAAATTTTATCGAACTGACAAATCTCATTAACATCGGTAGAAAGGTTTGGTCACAACTTCAAACAATAAATATTTGCACGCCTTTTAATCTCTCCTCTAGCGTGATCACAAATTTCATTATATCCTATCCGTTATATAAATATATACATATAAAGGGTGATTCATAACAAGTGTACACATGTGAGTGGGCCTTAACTCTTATTTATCAGCAATTTCAGGTCCATATATTCACAGATTATGACAGTTTGGTCTTTTACAATTTTAACCATGGCGTCATACACATCAGCCAAACGTTTTATTATTGTTAAAACTTTTACAAAAATAATGATTCGCCAGTGCAAATATTTCTCGCTCTACGTGAATTTTTTGGTCCACCCATAAATTGGCCGGCAAGATCGTGTGATTTGACTCCTTGTGACTTCTTTCGGAGATTTCTGAAGGATCGTGTTTACGCTGATGCTCCCCAGACTACTGAAACATTAAAAAACAATATTCGAGCCAACATACGCCGAATAACGCCGGAAAATGTCATCAATAATTACAATCATCGTTTGAGCAGCACGAGGTGCACATATGCCCGAAGTAATTTTTCATATTAAATTGTAAGGGACCAAATTTTCATAATAAATAAACATTACAGCTCAGTCTTTACAAAAACTATGGTTTTTTTTCAACAAAAATGTGTACACTTGTTATGAATCACCCTTTATATATATATATATATATATATATATATATATATATATATATAAATATATATATATATATATATATATATATATATATATATATATATATATATATATATATATATACGTGATCTGTTCAAAAAGTACCCGGGATTTTCGTTTTTCAAAAAAATATTTATTTATTCGTCTACATCAATGTATCCCCTTCAAAGTAGTCCCCCCTCTCAGATATAATACACTTATGCCAGCGTTTTTTCCAATCTTCGAAGTACTTTTGATATTCACTTTTTGGTATCGTATCGTCGTGCAAAAGCCATGAATTCTTTTTCTATAAATCGGGGCGTTTTTTCGGATTACTTCACGCAAACGTCGCATAACATCAAGGTAATGCTCCTTATTAACCGTACGACCTTGTGGTAAGAACTCTTGATGCACTATGCCATTATGATCGACGAAAACAGTAAGCAAAACCTTGACATTTGATCGAACTTGACGTGCTTGTTTCGCTCTTGGTGACGTTGAATGCTTCCAGGTGGACGATTGTGCTTTGGTTTCGACATCATAGCCGTACATCCATGTTTCATCACCAGTTATGACCCTTTCAAGCAAACTTGGATCGTCTTTGACGTCATTGAACAGCTCCTGAGCGATGTTCATGCGATTGTTTTTTGGTTAAAATTCAGCAGTTTTGGTATGAATTTTGCTCCCACTCGTTTCATGCCCAAAACTTTTGAAAAAATGTTATGACATGAGCCAATTGATATGCCAACTTCATCAGCAATTTCTCTAATTGTTATCATTTATAACCATTTTTTCCACTTTTTCATCGATTATTGACGTGCTGGGTCGACCGGAGCGTTCGTCATCTTCAACCTCTTCGCGGCCATCTTGGAAACGCTTATACCACTCGTAAACACTTTTTTTTCATAGCAGACTCACTATAGGCTTTTTGTGACATTTCACACACTTTGTCACACTTTATTTCATTTTTTACGCAAAATTTAATACAAATTCTTTGACTCTTCAATTCTTCCATTGTTTAAACAAGAAAAAACCACCGAGCTCATAAAAACACGTCGAACCTTAGCGACGACCACAGACAAAGATATATATATATATATATATATATATATATATATATATATATATATATATATATATATATATATATATATATATATATATATATATATAGACAGGGTGGGCCATAAGGATGTTGGCTAAATATTCGATTTAAAAAAAACTACGAAACATAACACAAATATATTTGTATTGTTAAAAAGGAGAAGCATAGGAGTTTTTAAGACTTAAAAATAATGTTGTCCAAATGGCTTCCCTCGGCTGCTTGGCACTCTTGGAACCGAAGTCGCAAATTTTGGAAAACTCGTTGAAAAGTTGTTCTCGGTATTTTGTTACTTTCCTGAATAATATTCCTCTTCAGCTGCTCTAAATTGGTCGGATTATTCTCGTAAACCACCGATTTGAGGTAGCCCCGTAGAAAATAATCGCATGGAGAGAGATAGGGGCTACGTGGGGGCCATTCAATATCCCCCCTTTTCGAGATGAGTTTTCCGGGAAAAACATTTTTCAGCAGCTCTATGGATACCCTAGCCGTATGACATGTGGCCCCATCCTGTTGAAACCACATCCTCGAGGTATTGCCTTGAAGTTCTTGCAAAGCTGGCACCAACAAGTCTGTTATCATGTTGCAATAATTGTTAGCTCTAACCGTCATCGCTTGCCCTCTTTCGTCCTCAAAAAAGTATGGCCCAATAATACCGGTTGACGTTATGCCAGCCCACACGACAAGCTTAGGGCTGTGAAGCGGACGTTCATGCAAGCGTCGGGGACAAGTCTTGGACCAGAACCGACAATTTTGCTTGTTCACATGGCAATTAAGGTGAAAATTAGCCTCATCACTAAAAATCATGTTGTTGAAATTGTTGAACTGCTCGAGCATCAAATTGACAAAGTTAAGTCGGTTATTGGCATCATTGGGTTTTAATTCTTGGACTATCTGAATCTTATAAGCCTTCAAATGCAGATCACGTTTCAAAATTTGTCGCAAAGTTGTTCTTTTGACGTCCAAAGACTGACTTCTCTTACGTGTTGACCAATGCGGATTTCGCTGAACTGAAACACGAACACGCTCCACAATGTCGGCTGATCTTGCAGAAACTGGGCGACCACGAGCCGTAATTGGTACTGTTGAGCCGGTTGTTTCAAACATTCTGATCCATTTTCGTAACACATTGGCGCTTGGAACTTCACTTAAATCGCGTAAACCGTGTTCATGCCGATACAAACGTCGTGCAGTAATCACTGATTTATTGTTTTCGTAATACGCTCGGACACAAAATGCACGCTGCACTCCCGTGTACGGCTCCATGGCGACTAAATTTCCAGGAAGCGGCGCTGCGAACAACATATCCCCCCGCCACCCCACGCCGCACGTTACCGAGAAATTGAAGAATTAAATCGCCAACACTGATGGAAGTCGTGTGTTATGGTTCGCGGCCAATAAGTTTAATGTTCACAGAAAGTGAAAACGTACTGCCTTTTAAATTCAGTTAAAAGAGTTGATTTACTAAGAATGCACGATAATTAATTTCCCTATTTTACAAATTGCACTTTAATTTAATTTTCACTTGCATTATCAATTTTTATTTCAACTATCTTCAAATATATCACGAAAATCTTTTACTTCTCTACCAACCAATATCGCGTTCTACTCTTATCGCAGTTTTACTATCGCAGTTTTTACTATCACGATATCCCCCATTCATTCAGCTCGGCTTTATATAGTGTCTCTATTCATTCAATCCATTTCTCGTATATTGGCGAATGTTTTGACGAGAACTACCTGGGATATTCGAGAAATTCTCAATACCCGCTGTGACGTCACTTGTTTACTTTCATATATTGATCATGGATCTACTTGGTCCATTTTTGTGCTTTCCATGCTTTTAACGTCATTCGCTTATTTTTCTTAGTTGCTTCTTTTCAATCAATGTTGATCATGATGTTATTAACAGTTATGACAACAATTGCGACAGTAGCTCGCAAAATTGTGTGGACAGGTAACACTGCCTCCACTTCAGGTCTTTTCGCCCCGAAAAGTTGTGTCGCCAGTTGCTGTTAAGTCTCCCTGGATGCAATATGGGGAAGACGGTCCAGGTGCACGATGTTTATTTTGGCTCTCGGCTTACGGTGTCCCTATATGCGATATACGACGTCATTGATTCGCTTTGTAACTCAGTATGGTCCCTTCCAATTAAGCTGCAAATTCAGTGACCTACCCTTCTGCTGTTGTGGGTTATATAGCCACACCAAGTCAACTTGCTGGAAGCCAGTAAAACTTGCCTTTAGATCATACCTGGTTTTCATGCGATCAGTAGCCAGTTCAAGGTGTTTTCGCACTGTCCGATGCATTTGGTTCAACCATTATCTTAACTCACTTGCATGCTCCGAGATCGTTTGAGGTTTCTCAGGGGGCGTTCCGAACTTATCATGGTGGAAGAGGCCCTTTCTATTGATAAATTCTGGCCATTTTTTTTTGAATCACTTGTTTTTTGTTTTTTTTTTGTGGTAGGGAGGTGAAGGCATTTATGCCCGCCGAGTCTGGCAGTGTGGGACTCCCATGGAGGATACCTTTGGACTACCCACTAAACACCTCCCCTGTCAATCTGAGAACCTAGCCTGGAACCGTTTGACACATTACTTCGGGCCAGGTCTCGTTTTGTTACGCCGTGGGGCGCCTTCAAGCTGGGGAGTCCCTTTCCTAGCGGGAGGGGGGGGGGGGAAGAGGAATTGCCAGAAGAGCGATCCCCCAGCCCCAGTGCCTCCGGCTGCTGTGAGTCCCTTTTATATTTTAGGATTGCCCGAGCATAATGTGCCACCTGGTTCCATTTGTCAACCGATTCGAGCATCACCGCAACTATATTATCCGGGGTGAGCTCTCCCGTCTCCCGGTAGAGTTCCCTTCGCAGCCTGGCCCATTTGGTAGACGCAAAAAATGTGTGACAGGCATTGTCCTCCTCTCCTGGGCAAAACCGACAATCGGGAAACCGTGACTTGCCGATCTTGTGCAGGTAAGACTGAAAACACCCATGCCCGCTCAAAAGCTGGGTCAGATAGAAGTCAGTCTCACCATGCCTTCGATTTAGCCATGGTCTCACATCCGGGATGAGGCGCGCAGTCCACCTTCCCTTCGTGCAATTCCTCCAAGACTGCTGCCAATCGTTGAGCGAGCGTTGTCTCTCCTCGCGAACAACGATCTCCGTCGCATCCTCGTTTCGGCGCAGGTAAATAGCGCGGCGCTCTCTAGCAAGGAGGGCGACAGGTATCACGCCTGCAATCACTCTCACCGCCGAGTCGGAGACTGTTGGATACGAAGATGCAATTCTCAGTGCTCCTCTTCTCTGTACCTGTGCCCATCGTTTTCGGTATACCTCCTTGCTGAGAGCGTCGCCCCATACCTCTGCTCCGTACAGTAGCACTGACCCTACAGCACTCATCAAGAGGCGTCTTCTTGATGGGCTGGGTCCCCCTACGTTGGCCATAAGTCGACTCAGGGCCGATATTCCCGAAGCAGCCTTCTCAGCCGTTGCCCTGATTTGCTCAGAGAAACTCATCTTCGAGTCGATCAGTAGCCCCAAGTACTTCACCGCTGGCTTCGATTCGATCTGTATATCTCCAATACTGATCATCCTTACTCTAGGGATTCTCTTTTTTGTCAAGATGACCACTTCGGTTTTCTCCAGTGCTAAACTCAGCCCGCGAGCAGTCATCCAGTCCCTCACTCGGCGCATTAGCATACCTAGCCTAAGTTGCGCTTGTTCAACGGTGCGTCCGGCGACCAGAGCCGCAACATCATCCGCATAGCCGACCAAGCGCGACTCATCTGGCATCTCAAGTCTCAGTAACCCGTCGTAAGACACGTTCCACAGGTCCGGACCAAGGATAGATCCCTGGACAACACCCGATGTAATTTCCATCCTTCGTTGGCCCTGTGTCGTGTCGTAGAGCAGGCTTCGGTCTTTTAGGTAGTTCCTCAAAAGCCGCATTAGATATTCTGGAACTTGAAAAGAGTTTTCCAGCGTGTCCAGAATATCCACCCATCTAGCGAATGAATCACTTGTTGCAATCTGGCAAATTACTGATATTACAGAGCAGAATTAAGAGTTTGGCCAGGTTGTAGCACCTCATGATAAACAATTCCCTTCCAATCCCACCATACGCACAGCATAACCTTATTTGGTGTCAATCCTGGCTTTGAAGTCATTTGTGATGATTCATTTTTTTTGACCATGATCTTTTTTGAACGACATTTTCGTATCTTACCCATTTTTCATCGCCCAAAATGATTTGCTTGAAAAATGGCTCGATTACGTTGCGTATTATTAGCATTCCGGAAATGGAAATTCGGACGATCAAATTTCGTCGAGCTTCTTTGTGTATCCAGCCTTACGCAAATAATTCAAAACTGTTTGGTGGTGGGTATTCAGTTCCTTATCAATGTCGTGGCAGCTTATGTGTCGGTCTTCTTCAATTTTTTTGTAAGATTTCATCGACTTTTTCAGTAATCGGTCGACCTGAGTGATGTGCATAATTGACATCAAAATTTCCAGAACGAAAGCGTGCGAACCATCTCTTGGGTGTGGTTTTTGATAAAGTATCTTAACCGTAGTCACCACAAATTTTTTTAACGAGTCTGCGATGCGTTCGCACCGTGATCGTAGTGATATTGTAAAATATAACGAATTTTTTCAGAAATTTCACTCATTTTTAAATGACTACAACTTTTGACACAAATGACGAAATACAAAACTGTCCATATGAAAATTGTAGACTGGAATGTCACCTTTCAAACGCATGTCAGTTTGACTCAATCTGATTAGTATTGCCCGATATATGACAACGAACACCATTTAGTGACAAAAAAGGCTCAATACTTTTTAGACTATCCAATATAAGAAATTATTAATGATACCTCAATCAAAGGGTGCGTTTATTTGTGTAATGATTTTATTCAGGATTTTTCTTCTTAAGCATGCATTACCGAAAATTGTAGCAAACTCGAAACTTATTGCATGTGTGTTATAAATAAGTTATTCCATTCATAAACAATGATATCTAGGCAATTATCAAAATGGGTACTTACCCAACCTCGATGTGGGTGATGCCTGCAAACTTCGGTGGTACGTTACGCGCGCTTGAACACGAATCTTAATTTTTTTATACACTATTGAAAGCAAAAAAAAAACACGTTCATCATCACTATGTTAAAAGGTAAAAATTAAATTTAATATTCTATATTATTTTGCTTTGCTCCTTTTTTTTCTCTTGTCTTGCTTTATAATCGATAAGGTTTCGAGATTAAGTTATATTTTATTTAATACACTTAACAGTAATAATTAGTCGATTCTTTCATACCATTCATTGAATTCAGAGCGTTCTTGTGGATCATCTTCTTCAAATATTTTCTTTGTTTTTCTAGTATTAAATTTTGTTTTCGCTAACTGGATAGTTCATCTAAAACCTTGAATTACTCTTGTTTGTAATTTTCAAATGTAAATATGTAACTTTTTAAAATATTCCAATTTGTAATTATTGAATCCTTTCAATTGAGCAAAAAAAATATCTCAGTGTTTTCCTTTATTTTAAAACTGCCTCCCGGTTAAAGTGTAGGTAGAATGTTGTTTTCAAATCTATCAAAGTCTAAGCTGCATTTACTTGAACAATCACTAAGACAACTATATTTGCATTGGTTGCACGTTCTTCTTGTGCTTTTTTCACGATACTCCTCTACTGTTATTTCACCATCTTGGAACGGACCAACCAAACCATTTTTAATAGCCCTTTCGAAGTAATAACTGAATGCTGCTATTGTATGTTGTTTCAAAACTGTAGGCTTAGGTTTCACTAATGGTATGACAATACTTTTAACTGTATTAATACATGCATCAAAATCTACTATTGAATTTTCAGCCGTTGACTTAGCATGATCTTTGCCACTTATAACATATTCTGTATTTGAATAGGACCATGATTTAATTCTCACTATTGGATTGACACATTCACTTTCAATGATGGTTTGATTCTTTGGTAATTTGTTTGTAAACACTTGATGCCACACAGCCATCAAACCCAATTCCGAATAATAATTTGTGAAAACAATGTTTGTAGAGGATGAACATATTTCTCAAAAATTGGAATTTGTTCCGGATCACCAATTGAAAATGTCACTGGCGTACTAGAGGCCCCTGAATCAAGTGCAAGAGCTTGATTTGATTTCGACAAATGACCCAATAGAAAATTAACCGTGAACCACGAAAAACTTTGGTCATCGATACGATCCATAGTTTTAACCGAATTTGCATCAACCATAAATTCAGATTTGTCGAACAATTCCCGTGCAGTATCTAGAATACTTTTGGTTTTTTTTTTCTGGTAAGAGTCGTAGACCCACTTTTACTTTTAACACAATCGGCGTTTCGTGCCGTTTCTTCTTAGGAATAAATGCTCGTGCTTCATCTAACAATAATTTAATACTACGTACACCTTGTTCCGGAGCATCAAGAAATGAAGATAATCCCGGATTCTGTTCTTTAAATATTTCCTCATCTAAAACCAATTTATTACCCATCGTCTATGCACTGTGCCATTCAATGCCATCGCTTGCACTGCTAAAAACTTAATTCAATTTGAAACCACCCACTGAAACCAGTTATCACTAAATGATCTTAATAATGTCCAGGCGAAAACCAACGATTACGGATTTATTGATAGACTCAACCAATTTATAAAGAAAACATTCCCCCAATAAGAGTACTGTCCGCGCGCGATTCTGACTTCTTTTTCTGTCATCTCAGTAAAATCACGTCCGGAAAAATTTTCTCTTTTTCTTCATTTCGCTCCATTCGTATCCTCAACCCGTAAACGGAAATCTCCGTTTTTTTCGCAACTCGTCGCTGGTGTTTCTTCTTCTTTCTTATAATCAGGAAACGTTTACATTTGATATAGAAGAAAATGATATAAAATTTACATTGAATAACAATCATTAAAAAAATTTTATAATTTATGACCATGAATAGAAGTAATGGCATATTTTCAAAATCTGCAATTAAAATTTCGGATAAGTGTTATAAAGGTTTTCGAGCAGATAGCTTGTGTGACTGCTCGATTACTACAATATACCAAATTTTCGTTGACTTTTAGCAGGCATACAAGAGTATTGATCGTAACGTACTGTAACAAAAAATGCTTTGCTTTGGTATCCCAAGCAAATCAGTTAGTCTTAACAAAATGACAATGATGTTTACATGCCGCCAAGTCCGCATTAATAACCAACTCACCAATGACTTTGACGCAAATATCGGACTAAAGCAGGGAGATGAGCTGGTCCCACTTCTGTTCAATTTGGATCTAGAATATGTTTTCAGAAAGCCACCTGTCGATACAAGAGGTATGTTATGATGCAAGTTAAGCCAAGAGGTAGCCTATGCGGACGACATCAACGTTTTCTCACAGTCTTTGACAGCCACCCAAGAATGTTTCCTGAAATTCGACAGTGAAGGACAACTAGTCGTACAAACCAATGAAAAAAAAATCGCATGGCACATTTGAGGTAAAGTACCTTAAATACCCAAAATATCACACTTAGCGAGTACAATATCTAAAAGGTGGACAAATTTGAGAACCGCTAATGAAAGAGACAAAATACGCCGAAGAATACAACTTAAAAATTAAATATTTTATTCACGTTCAACAATTTTGAAGTCCAACGGCATACACAGGAAAACAAACTTCCGATAATAAAAACCTGTAGTAAGATTTTTGCTATGCTATGGGTGTGAAACATGGACTCTAATTGTAGATTTCTCTAAGAATTATGACCTCGTGTTTCATAAATAAATAAAAACTGGATTTCCTTTTTTCACAAGTATGCTTATTAAATTTGCATATGCACATCTCGAAGCCCAGTGGACTTCTTCAACTGTGATTGTACTACTATTCTCTTCCATGTTGTACATCTTTATACCCTAGGTAGTGTTATTATCGTTACAAGTTACCTTCGGCTATTTCTACCTCGATTCTAGCTATGTACAGACTTTCAAATACGTCTAGTTGACGCCGCTTCCGAACAGACTTTCCACATTTTGCGCTATCGCTTGTAACTAGATGCCCTTCACTAACAATGTGTCGTGATACAGAGGATTTTGGATTCTTCCGTTCCCTTCTTATGGCTACTTTCGCATTTGTTGCACGTGAGCTCATATAAGCCGCTCTTTTTGTGGGTCCGAGTATTGCCTTCAATTTTGCTCTCTTGCTACTCGTTGTTGCTTTAATTCCTGCTTTCGACATTATTTTCCTAATCTTGCCGCTGCATGTATAGATCACAAAATAATACCAAAAAGCCATGTCATAAGCACTCAGGGAGTCACAGTAGTTCTTCCCGGTCTGATGCTCTAACTACCAAACTAACATGATCCAACAAGTTCTTCGTATGCCCGCATTTTGTGCTCAGTAAAAGAACCAGTTCTGCAGAAGATGGGATAATATATGTTTCTGTTAACACTGCTGAATTAAAATGCTTTGAACTGAAACGTGGCTGCATTGTGTAACTCCGTTTCTCAACTATAACTAGTTCTAGACCCACTCCCGTCCTTCATCGACTTGCTCTCTAATTTCCTTCTCGTATAAACAATTCAATTCTCTGTGCTTCAATATTGATATTGAGACTCTCCGTGCAGACTTAGCGACTATCTCCAAAGGCATTTCAAATTTTATCGGAAACCCCCCTAACCCCTCAAATACACAACTTGGGACTGCAGAATTTTTGAAAAGCATGTATAACTTTTTGATAATTTTTCCTTGAGTCAGCACTCAAACTGACCCTGTTAAATATCTTTGAGGCCTGCAGCATTTTAAAAAATCCTCATTGGCAGCACCAGCCGGAAACCGTAAGGTTTCGAAAAAGAATTTGGCTTGCCTACTACTAAATTTCTTACTGCAATTTTCGTAGCACCACATTGGTATTTATTAACATAAAGAGAATCTGCCGACGTTCGTATTTAGAGGCGCAAATATTTTGCTCATTCAATTGAGTTGAATACGTATGGATCACATATTGAAAATCAGCGGATAATAAATTGTTATAAACATAAAAATACAGGTTTTGTCTTTCTCACAATTCGCTGTTTACACATTTCACTAACTTGCCGTCTTGAATTGCTCAAATAGTTAATTTCAAAAGAGTTCCATAAAAGTTTAATCAGCACTTGGGTTGCCATTAATATATACATTTTCAATTCTTTTCTGAACCATCAGGCGCCATCATTTTGAATTTTTATTGAAAACGGCTGCTAAAAATATTAAGCTGTGAATTTTTGACTTTTGTATTTATCATCCGGTTTGCATAATTTTTTGTAAGTTAAATTAACTTGCTTTAATAACTTCTAATTTCAAGTTTCATCGGAATCTGCTGAGAAACTAGGCTGCTAGAGGGCTCCAGAAATAAAAAAATTTTGAAGTCACACTCCTGCATGGTTAGACCCTCCCTTAAATACGTTTAAATATTTTTTTGTACTGCGAATTTCGAGAGGCAGCACTTTCCTCATTCTAGCTCATGTGATTTGCGAGAAAACTTATTGTGACGCACGAACAAACGGCCGGACGGACGAACAGACAGACAAGTCGCGGTTTTATAATTTTTTACGATATTATAAAAATATTTTACAATATCCTAAAAATGGTCTGCTTTACAAATACTTCCAAGTTAAGTCATTTAAAACGTTTCTACGAAAAATATTCATTTTTTCAGTTGCTACTAAGAAAGCGCATTGCACTTACTCCTGACCTTTGGGGGCCGCCATATTGAATGCATCCATTTTATTTTGTATTATTTTAAATCCTTGTGTGCTAGGACCTTATCAGTCAGTGTGCCAAATCTCGTTCAAATCGGAGTTTTGCTCTAGACAGGGCAAAAGTATTCAATTTTTATTGAAAATAGCAGCTAAAATTGTTGTTTTAAATTTTCGACTGTTTTATTCTTCATTTGGTTTTTAATAATTTTTTGCAAAATACAAGAACTTAGTACAAAAATCCATAATCTCAAGTTTCATCAAGATCCGTTGAAAAATGTGACCGCTAGAGGACCACAAAACCTGAAAAAAACGCACATGTAAACCGCCACCATTTTGAACTGTGCACATGCATGATCACGAAAATGTCAAAGTTCCTAGATCTAAGTAATTTCTACCTTAAAACCAAGTTTCATATACGTCGGATCAAAATTGCGACTTTTAGGAGCCTTTGACCTCCAGTCGTTTTACATAATTCCTTAGATACTTATAGTTTTTATCAAACTATCAAATTTCATTAACACATGTTGAAAGCTTTGGTCACAACTACAACAACAAAATTTTGTACGTTTTTCGACCTTCGAGGGGCCGCCATTTCGTTTCAGACGAGCCGACTTTGGATATTTTATTGTGAAATTCATTACATACATCAGTCAACCTCTGTACCAAATTTCATCTAAATCGGAGCTATATTTTGGTCAGATCACGATTTTTCGTCTAAAATGGCCGACATTTTGTTTTCGCCTTGCCGATATAGCTGGTTCGCGAACTTAACCGAGATATTTACTCAATACACCTTTCCTGAAAATTTGGTGAATATCAGAGCAAAATTGCAACCTCTAGCGTTGTCACAAATTTCGTTATATCCCGTTATATTGTTATATATATATATATATATATATATATATATATATATATATATATATATATATATATATATATATATATATATAGAAGGTACTCTCTGCAGTTTACCTAATACTACTGTTTGTACTACATCACTTCATTTATTCAATCCAACGGCACAATCAAATATCAAAATTTTGGTTAAAGGTGCGTCAATTTCTATTTAGCTGTAACAGACTCACTTTCCTGAGAAAATCCATTGTCTTATATATTGTAACGGTTTTTTTATTTAGGTGGTCGGCCTCGTGGTTTTTTGTCGGGGCAGATTTTGTCTTTTTTGCATTTCTCAGCCAGTTTTTCCAAATTATAATTAATTTGATTTCTATTTTTTAGCTGTATTATGTTTACACAAACTTTTCTTCAACCAATTCTTCGCTTTTGGAGTTTATTTAAATACTTTATCACATATATTGAAATTCATCCTCGTCGCCATGTATTATATAGACAAGTTGGGTAAACAGACCTACGGTCATGTCAGAAGGGTTTTGTACCCAACTTCTCAGAAATGCAGTCACCAGCAATGAATAACATCAAGAAATATGTCAAACAGATGTGCACGTTCAAAGGAAAATCCATTGTTTTTCTATTTTCAACGGTCGCCATTTTGTTGCAAACCAACGAAAATCACTCAAATCATGAATTCTCAAAAATATTAATGTTATTGACCTTATTGGAAAATTTCAAGAAGATCAAGGCAAAACTGCAGTGACTGATTCGATGGAAAGTCCATAAAATACAAAAATCAGGTGTTATTGTTGTTGTAATTGGAGAAATTTCAAACGGCTATAACTTCCGTGTATAGCATTTGATTTTGATCAAACTTATAAAGTTTAAGAAACCTTAGTAGGTTTACGTAAATATCGAATTTTGTTCAGTTTAAGGGTACCGATGCGATTTTATTGGGGAAAATATGAAATTCGAGTATCATACTATTATTAACGAAGTTGAGCGAATTTCGACTTCTAAGGTATTTTTTGTTGTTTTACTCATAAATACCAACCCCATAATTTTTTTTCATATTTTTCAGAGCACTGGTGTCCAATCGCGAGGGAGGGACCCAAATTTTTCGTATGTTTCCCCCTTCTGCGCGTTCCTCAAAGCAAAAAGTATCAAATTAAGACCTGTTTCGAAAAATTCTCGTCAAGACCTTGCATTTGATACCCATATCGACTACCTTTGATGAAATTTTTTTTCGGTGGCCACTCCCCTATATGGGAGACCCCCTTAAATACCTTATAAATTTTTTTTGTAATTGAACTTTGAAGAGAGCACCACTTTACACGTGCATACAAAATTTGATGTTTCTAGCTTAAGTAGTTTGCGCGAAAAAGTGCTGTGACACGCGGACGGATGGACGGACAGACAGGTCGCAATTTTAGTAGGGTTTTGTAAAATTATTTTACAAAACCCTAAAAAAGGCTTTTCATGTACTTAAAATAAGTTAATTAGATTACCACGAGTGTGTTGTGAACAGTGATCTGGATGCTGACTGCTCGCTCAACTTATTTAACATTTGAGTTTTTACCTAATGGCTCGTTTATGTGAATGCAACGAAATACTACAGAACTTTACATTGCGTGCCGTTTCCTCGCTGTCGCAAAATTGAGACGGCCTTCGAGATTTTTCTAGAACGCTTGGTAAGTTAAGAGGACACTACATGTGTTGCTTTTCTGTCAAAAAGAATATGACCCAAATCATTCCAAATTGTCTGTTAATCACTATGTACGATTGGACATTTCTATCTTTCAAGTAAATTTTGTATTTTAGACACAAGCGCCAACCCCTCATCTAATTCTTCTAATATACTCTTTTGAAATGAACAAAGAATCCAAATTTTATCATCATTTTGTGGCCAAAATCTTTTCAAACAACCATATAATCAATTTAATTCTGTTTCTATTCAATTCGAAATATACTCCCGACACTGATAAAATCTTAAATAGGTTCATAAAATGAAATGAATTCACCAGATTGTCTATAAGATTCGAACAAATATCCATTCTCTCCATTCCATGATGAAGGTCGTCTCCAAAGCGCCATTTTTATCTCACATCATTTTCATCTAAACTTTTCCTTTCTTTCACACTTTCTATCTTTCCCATTCAAAGTTGCTACTTGCAGTCCATGGACAGTACTAAAGAAGAATATTTTTTGTACCCAATATCACTTCACATGTTATCCTGCCAAAGGATAATTCGAATATTTAGCAAATCGTGCTGTCCTGCGATAGGAACAGGAGAACAGATTCTGATAATTCCCTAAGGCAAAGAGAAGCTTATGAGTCTGCTACCATGCTCCGTTTTCACAACCCTGCAAATGTTACCAGAACTTTTATCTTTTCGTCCTTGATTCGTTATCGAATTTCAATACGTGCCGGGTTTTTAATAAAAATTTAATATATAGTCGAATAACACAAAAAGGTCATGTTTAAACATTTGTTTTGAATGTTGGGGCAATGGATTAGAGAAAGGCGCGTTTCAGGATGTAAGTTGGGGCTTCCTATGGGTATGCCAGTAAAATGGTAATGTTGTAAATTTAGCTTTTTTGTCAACAGATTGCTTGGACGTGTTTAGGTCATTTATGTTGAAAGTTAAGACTTCGACAAATGTTTTCAATTGTGGGCGATTTTATTCATTGCTGAAACTTCAATGAAGAGCCGACTGAGATTTTCTTTCAATTAATTTCTGTAATTAAAACTGGTCTATTTTTAGCAAAATTAAGCATTTCCCAGTAAATTGCGGAGGAGTTATGCTACAGGCGATTTAATCAATTAAAATTTATTGTAGGATTTTCTATACAATTGCAAGTACTCAAAAAATTAAATTTCTTGTTTAAATTGTTTGTGGTATTGTACAAAAGTGATTGAGCATGTGAAAAATTATCCCGCAAAACACATTTGAGCCAGATGGAAAGTAGCTTATGGTTGAAAAAGGTGTTGATTCAACCACAAACAAATGGAATGAGAAATTAATTTTCATTTCAATTCATTTAATTACATAGTACAATTGCCACTGCATTATTATTGCAATTTAAAAATAAATTCACCGTAAACATATATTAAATATTAATTTCGCAATTAAAACAAATAGTTTAATTGCGTGGAAGGGGTGGCAGAATATTGAAAATTATTCTCAAAAAAAATAATTTAATATGAAGTCTAAGCGATAAATACAAATTGAAAATGAAATGATGTGTCTTCTCAAGGACATTGTAATGTAGGCCATTCGAAACATGCACTCCAAGCAGAGTTTAATTTTTTCTTCTTTTCGCCAATAGAAAGAGGGGGTGCGGGAACAAATATTTATAAAATAATCAATAATGTCGAATTCTACAAACTGTTTAAAATGCAATATGCAATGAAGGGATCATTGATATAGAAGCATGAAAACAAATTTTTGTAGTATTTGATCTTTGCTAAACTCTTTAAATTGATCATTCAGACTGATTTCTGACTGGTAAGGTTAGCAAGCCAATGTTAACTCATGACTTTCGTATCTAACCCTAAGTAGTTTTGCTTGTTTTCAATTCTTGGAGAAGCAAATTATTGCACTATAGTGATAGCATGACAAAAAATATATTGTCGCGTGTTATGGTTCGCGGCCAATAATTTTAATGATCCGGGAAAGTGAAATCGCAATGTCTTTTAACTTAAGTTAAAAGAGTTTATTTACTAAAAATGCACCATTATTATTTTTAGCATTTCACCAAATTCCTTTTTTTCACTTTTTCTATCAATTTATATTACTACTGTCTATCACTTCACAATCACTCAATCAACATCGCCTTTACCTCGCGCTCCACTCTATTGCAGTTTTTACTATCGCGGTTGTAATGAATCCCCCCCCCATGACTTTGGCTGGGGCTTGGCCCATCGATGCATGTTCAGCAACTCTGTACGCCATCAAAAATAGTGGGATATGTCGGTCCCAGTCCCTTTGGTTCTCGTCAACCATCTTGGCCAGATGTTTATTGAGCGTGCTGTTGAAACGTTCGACCACTCCATCGGATTGGGGATGCAGCGGTGTTGTCCTCGTTTTCCGTATTCCCAGCAACTCGCACATTTCGCCAAAAACTAGTGAGTCGAAGTTTCGACCTTGATCTGAATGTAGTTCGCAAGGTGCGCCGTACCTACTGACACAATTTAACACTAGCTGTTCGGCTACAATAGTTGCTTCCTGGTTGGGAATGGGGTACACCTCGGGCCGCTTGCTGAAATAATCGGCCATAACCAGCGTGTATCGATTTCCCTATTCGGATTCAGGAAAAGGTCCTGCGATGTCAACAGCAATCCTTTCAAACGGTACTCCCACGTTATAGGTTTGCATTTGTCCTCTCAGTTGTCGCTTTGGACCTCTGACGGAAGCGCAAATCGTGCATCTACAGCACCAGTTCTCTACGTCTTCTCAAGCGTGGAGCCAGTAAAACCTTTCCCGCAATTTCGCTAAGGTCTTGTTAACACCAACTCGGCATCCCGAGGATCCTTCGTGCATTTCCTTAACCACATCGTGGATTCGGCTTTTGGGAAGTATAGTTTGCATCCTATATGAGCTGCCATCCGCCGTTTCCCATTTCCGCTTGAGTACGCCACCCTCCACCTGAAGGGAGTTCTATTGTGCCCAATAGCTTTTCAGGGTTGCGCCATGCATCGAAATGTCCTTTCACTCAGGTCGCCCAGTTGTCTCCTTCCATATGAGCAATGGTCCGATGTCTTCATCGGCTAACTGGGCATTTCGAATCTCCTCCGATGACCAACCTTCGTCGAATTTGGCCGTTATCAATCGCAGATCAACGGGCGGTTCCTTTTCCCCAATCCGTCGGCAATGCTTGCAGTTAGCTGGACATGAACGACGAGATAGGGCGTCAGCATTTCCATGAACTCCGTCCTTCTGATGAACAATTTCGTAATCGTATGACTGCAATCTTTCGATCCATCTCGCAACTTGTCCCTCGGGGTTGTGGAAGTTGAGCAGCCATCTCAGTGATGCATGGTGCGTTCGAAGAACAAATTTCTGGCCATATGGGCACTTGTGGAACTGCTTGGCGGCCTCTATAATAGCCAATAGCTCCTTCCTGGTCACGCAGTAGTTCCTCTCACGTTTTGAGAGAACTCGACTGTAATACCAGAGAACTATTCCGTCGCCATCGATCTGCTGGGAGAGTACAGCTCCAATCCCACCGTTGCTCGCATCAGTGTCGACTACAAACATTTTTCCTTGTTTCGGATGTGCCAGCACGGGTGGTTCTCACAGCTTATCCTTCAAGGTCTCAAAGGCTACCTGGCATTGTTCATTCCAGACATACGGACGATTTTTCTCGGTTAACTGATGGAGACAATTAGCTATTTTGGCAAAGTCTTTGACGAATCTTCGATAGAAGGTCGTCAGCCCCAGAAAATTTCGCAGTTGGCGCTTGTTGTTTTGTGTTGGCCAGCTTTTCACGGCTTCAATTTTCTCAGGATCTGTTTTGACCCCTTTTGCTGATACGACGTGTCCCAGGTAGTTTACTTCAACTGCGAAAAGGGTACACTTGTCGGGACTAAGTTTCAAATTCACCAGTCGCAATCGGGAGAAAACCTCTTCTAAGCTCTGCACATGCTCTTCGAACGTTCTCCCGATAACAATGATGTCATCTAGGTACACCAAGCAGGTTAAGCAACGCAGCACGTATTCCAACAGGCGTTCGAAAGCGGCTGGAGCACTGCAAAGCCCAAATGGCATCACCACAAATTGCCACAATCCGGTCCCAACTGAAAATGCGGTCTTGTCTCGGTCCTTCTTGTCGATTTCTACCTGCCAGTAGCCACTCTTGAGATTATGTGTAGAAAACCATTTCGCGTCGGTTAAAGTGTCTATGATGTCATCGATGCGTGGGAGCGGGTAACTATCTTTCTTAGTGACGTCGTTAAGCTGCCTATAGTCAACACAAAACCGAGTGCTACCATCCTTTTTCTTTACTAGAACTACTGGCGCGGCCCATGGACTGACAGAAGGTTCGATAACGCCTTGTTTTTCCATGTCTGATATGAGTGTGTTCACTTTTCCTTGTTTCGCTATAGGAAGGCGTCTCGATGCTTGTCGAATTGGCTTGGCTCCCTGTGTATCTATGACGTGAGTTACCATACTCGTTCGGCATTGGTCATCCGGGCTTGTTGAGAAGATGTCACTGTATTTGGTGACCAGATCAGAGGCTTGCTTGAATAGCTGCGCCGGCGATTTGACCTGCTTCAATATTGCAGACGTAGAGTCCCAGGTTTTGTCTGCGTCTTGCCTCCTTTTTGCATGATGGTCGTGAGTGGCTTCCAAAGAGGTGATGGTGGAAACAGGCTGGCAGCAGCCGATGACTTCTCCTGCTTTGATGCTCGTGGTTGAGTCTGCGATGTTAAAGACTTTAACCAGCACATATCCGTTCCTTAAAAATCTTACAATTTCAATACCCGTTTGCCCAAGTCCAACGTGATTTCATGTGGTCGCAGAAAATCCATTCCGAGAATGCAGTCATCCATAATGTTCGCGACCAGAAAATTATGTCGGTACGCAAGGTCTCCCAACTGTATCTGGAGTTTGACTTCTCCATGGACAGGTGACGTTGCTCCCGTAGCTGTCCGTAGTGAGAAAACCCTGCCCTTGTGAAGTAGTTGTTGCCTCACTAGGCATGGTCGGATGATCGATCGGGTTGCACCAGTATCGATGGTTATGGTACAATGTTCTCCGTCAACTTGACCTAGAAAGCAAAAATCCACTTCTCCACGATGTAGTCTTGACACGGTGATGGTGGTGCTGGGGACGTCGATCCTCCTAGCCAACCTCTGCGCCACGAAGGTGGCTCTTACATGTTTCTCGACCCCTCGGTTTGAAGGGTTTCCATTCTGGACTCCTGACTCGGTCTACATCTTCTCCTAGCTGCACACCCTGGACAATAGCTTGGTTTTCTTCGCTTCTTGCATCTCTTTGCAGGTGCCCCTTCTCTCCGCAATTCCAGCATCTATGCGCTCCATTTGCCTGCAGATCTCGCTCAATTTCGACGCGCTCACACCTGCACTCATCTGCCACTACCTCGCGAACCCGGGCTGTGGTACGAGTCACATTTTTCGCTGCCTCAAAGTTCAAACTATAAGCCGATGCATCCTTAACCGTTTGCTTTTGAGCTAAACACACGGCTTGTTGCATTTCCTGGTCCTTCAATGCGCTGATGAATATTTCTGTCGCTGCGTCATCTCGATGTTCTCGGTCAAACGCTGGGTAAGCCAAAAGTGCCAGTCGCTCAATGTCTTGTGCTAGCTGCTGTGAAGTTTCGCCTGACTTCTGCATCTGATGCCGTAGCTGTGACCGATAAATCTGCTTCAGATGTTCATCCCCATAACGCATGTCGAGCGCATTCATAATAGCAGCCGGGTTTGAGTGCAACTCAATGGGGTTCGTCTGTAAAAGCTCGGCAGCTGGGCCTCTTAGAGCAAAAATCAATGCAGTCGCTCGTTCCTACTCATTCCAGTGATTTGCCCTGGCGGCAGCTTCAAACTGGGTTTTGTAAATACTCCAGACCGTTTGCGCTTCGAATATTGGTGCTTTCACATTTCTGGATGAGTTTTGCGCTGCGGCTGCAAGTGGGACTGATGTGGCGGTAACTACTGCCTTCGCTGCTTTCAATTCCTTTTTTATTTTCTCCATCTCATGGTTCATTCTCTCCTCGACCTGATAAACCTTTTTCTCGATGCATTTAATTTGTTTGGTCATACTACTGAGCTCCGCTTTTATTTCGGTTGACTGTTTTGGCAAATCCGCCTTGATTTCGATCGCTTGTTGGTCCAGCTTCACTGACTGTTCATTAAGCTTCGCAGTTAAACTGTATGACAGCTGTCACTGCTCTTGCTGCATCAGCATCAACATTTACACCAGCGCATTTTCTGGTTCCTTTGATTTTAGTGTTTCTACTTCTCCGCCTCCTGCGCCTTCTCCTGCATCTGAGGGTCACCTGAATCTATATACCCGCCTTCTGACTCGATCGCGTCACGCAAGCGCGCAATCAGTATGGCCTTTGTACCTTGTGTATCAATTGCGACAGTAGCTCACAGAATTCTTAGTACATGAAACAATAAATTTAAAATCAGACAAACAATTTATATTTTACAGTATTAATTTGCTGAGATTACTACTTCACCTGAAGTAGAATCGTGTGGCATTCGCTGTACCTCAATCGATTGACTACTATATACCTCCGGTATCTGGTGGCCAGCGAAAATCGCTGAACAGTGAGGTGAGTGCCACAAGCTTCGTCGAAAATACTAGCGTTCACCGTCAAGGGAAAAGGCAAGGGTTTGGCAGTTTTGGAAAAGAAGCCCAGCGGCACTATTTAGACAACTGGAGTGCCAATTCGCCTTAGTGAATATCATATCAGAGACAACTCATTTTAATTCAATGGTCTCTGGTTTAGATGAAGATACCGTGGCGTTAACTTTCGATATACTTGAGGACTCCTTGATGAATCTGCATACGATACAGAAAGAACAACGGAGGTTTTCTATTAGTGAAGCAACTAAATTAGACCACCTCTTAGGAAAGCTAACTTAATTAGATTGACAGCCTTCCCGGTTGCTTCGGGAAGTAGAAAAATGGGAGAAACAGTTATTACAGCCGCGGAACTCACCGCAGTTGCAGACATTATGTTTCAGCAGAGGGGTGTGTAGCTCGGGGTGGCATACTGAGGCCGACTAGCACTTAGTCTGTTGTGGGACTTCCGGGACACGCTCTGCTCGTGCTGAGCCACCCCACATGTAAAACATAACGCAAAAGGAAACAGAAGGGAGAAGAGGAGGTCATATTGAGAAATGAAAAATTAATAGCTTAGCAAATCATGGCCGTTATATTTTATCAAAAAAAGGTAATTTACAAATTCAACAACCAAAAGATATCAATAAAAAAAACAAGCAGACCCCTCAATAATTATGCAAATAAATTAAATAAGATGTTCTTCTTCTTCTTCGTAGCCCTACAGCCCCTTTCGGGCCTTTGCTTAGAGATAGTTAGAGTATCTCATTATCATGATCTAATGTATCGGCATCCCACAAGGTGATAATATCATTATCACGCTTTAGCCGTGTGTCCGTCCACCCAGCTGCGATACGTTCTGATTTTAAACCAGCACGTATCATAACTGAACAGGATTATAGTCCGTCCGAAGAACCATTCGAACCAAATCTCGTTGACGCCAACGAAACTTGAACCAGAGACCTTTGGCCTACGGGCTTAGTGTGCTAACCACTAAGTCACGCGGACTACCAAATAAGGTATTAACCAAAGGAAAAATAGCAAATTACAATAAGCTGGGAAAAAACGTAATAGATATAAGGATGTCAGAGAACAAGGAAAAATATCAATTATTACTTACTCTCTTCTTTTTCCGTGGATCTCTGAGCGCTCGGTGGAGAACACAAAAATAAAGAGCTGGAGTCACTGAAAAATTTAATTGACTTTAACTTAAAACTCATTAAGTACTGATAAGCAGCCACTTCATCATAATATTTAATCTGCCCGTGAATTTCCATTAGTTACCGTCTTAGTCTATTTCGATAACTTCATTTAGTAACTCTGCCGCATACGTTATTCAATATTTCCGTTTGGTGTGAAATTTAACCCCCACAAGGAATTCTCACTTATTGCAAAAAAAACCCGTTTTTTTATACAAAATTTTGATTCCCCACATGAAAATTACAATTTCTATCTTCACTATAGGATCAGAAGGTGATCAACTTTATCACTTGGCACAATTCTCACGATTTAACGCTCGTTTCTATTTTTTTGTTTTTTTCTTTCCACTTCTCGTATCCACTAATTAATTTTTCTACAGTATCACAACTACTAAGCGGAAACCGTTCTGCTACTAAAAATCTTTTATGCAATCAACTGTTTTTTTTTTCAACTCTCAAAAATTCAACTTTATTTCAATGTATTTAATTAATACATTAAACTTCACAGTTCGACTTCAAACGAATTTTATTCACCAAATTTATAAAATCAAACTTTCTCCGAAATAGCCAAAGAATTTCACTACCCTTCACAAGCCAAATACTGACTGCCTCTTATTCACCAATCCATCCCGTAATCCTTTCATTTTTCATTACCACTGCCGCATGTGGGTAACGTTATCGAAGTTCATTACACCTCGTTTCCGCTACCCACACATCTTTTTCGTACCGACAAACGCAACAATTTTCATTTTGCACATATGGCAATTTGCATAACCATTAGATGCAAAGTGTCACATATATACGGAAACTATTGATTTTGCCGATACTCCAAAAAGAGTGGTTCTCTGCGCTCGGGGAGCTTGAACCCAGGGTCCCAGCAGACCCCCGGTCGAGAATCCACGACGCTACCAACGGAGCTACCTTCTGTTGATTTCCCATTCATCAAATTAGCAACTTCAACTCTTCCTTGATGGGTATGAAATTGAAATTTGTTAATGGGGAATCGTGAATAAATTTTTTGTTAGTATGAAAAATAAAATTTGTTAGTGGGAGCTAATGAATAAAATAAGTTAGTATGAAGGAAGGAATTAGGTTTTATTAGGGAAAATGTATACAATGAAATTTTGTTAATGGGAATTAATGTATGGAGTGTTGTTAGTGGGAAAATTAAAATTATTATTATATTACTAGTTTTTTGTAATTAAAAATAAGGGAAAACGGTAGGATTGTGATCATGTGGAAATTAAAATTATTGGGAAATCGGTAAAATTAAATAAATATACAGGGGAAAAGGTATAAATGCCCATAGGAGGGAGGAGATGTTACGGCGGCAATTTGAAGTTGCAAATGAGAGAATGTCGGTACAGTTAGTCAGGAAATATTGAAGTTGCTTTGGCTCCAGCGGTTACGTGCCCCTATTGAGGCCATTTTCACATATAGCGCATCTGGTTCCATTCTTTTGGCCTTATTTGAGGCAGCCATTTTTAGCAGAATTAAATTATATTTGATATTAATTGGTGATTTGATTTGTCAGAATTGTCAGTAGTTAAAGATTAGCTCCCTACTTAGCGAATTTTTCAATTAATAAAACACATGTTCTTGAACAGCTGTTTTTCAAAAAGTGAAGTGGTTATAGTGATTCTTAACGAAAAAGACAAAAATCGGGATAAGTAGCAATTTTTTCAAGCTAGGGATTTCGTTTCCGAATTAAATCGACTTAGAATGTGTCAAAACTGTATTGCGAATTCTTACTTTGCTTTACACATGTAACATAGCTGAACTCCTCTTGCAAATATTTTTATATCATTTAATAGTTTATTGATAATAACAAATTTTATTTATTGATTAATATTTTCTGCCCTCCCATACTAGATTTGTTTGATAATTTCCGCTCAAATGCAGGAAAATAATTAAAGATAAACCAAATTAAAAGATAATAATAACAAATACGGGAAAATTATTTGATTTTAAAGTTTTTAGTAGTAAGAATTAAATGGACGGGTAATTTTAAAAAAGGAAATTATAATGGTCACTCAACCAACCAAAGATAAATACCGGAAATGCAGAAAACTCCTGGAGGAAAGCCATGCGGCAATGGGATGTGATGGAATCTGCATCAAGTGATTTCACTTGAAGTGCATAAAAATGTCAGAAGAAAAATACCGAAAAGTAATGGAAATATCCGATGATATTATATGGATGTGTGCTGCATGCAGAACTCTACACCTAAAATCAAAAGATGACCAGCTCTTCCAACAAATGATTGAATTGCAAAGTCACATTGCGGAATTGAAGATAAATGTCAGCGTTTTAATTATTAATAAATCTACAGCCGCGGGGAAACCTTCATATGCTGAAATTATTGAAAATTCAAATTCTCCTCGAACGAAAAATCGAACAAATATAACGTCATAAAAAGGGATTATAATTATGAGGGTAGTCCAAAAAGTACCCGACCTGACTTATGAATACAGGTAGTTTTAAAAAAACAATTACTGCGATTGACAATACCACTTTTCACCAACTTAATGTAAAAAATGCATAATGGTACGTTTATTTTATTTTTTAGCAAATTTGATTCACTATAAAATAATGGGGATAAACTAATTCAAATGGAAATCATTAAAGCAATTTTTGGTTTCGTCAAACATAAATGAACGGCACATTTTTCACACTTATAATGGGAGAACCCTTTGCATGTAGGCAGCTTACACCTTTGACGGGTTGTTTCATATTTTATCCAGTGAGCAAACTGGTCCATCGTAACATTCTTGGGAGGCAGGTATGCTGCAGGCCCCTTATGTTTCTTGGCTTGAATTTCACGTTGCAATTGGCTAGATGATGGGCTTCCACGCTTCTTCTCTTTTGAGGAGTTTATTAAACAGAGTGTCTCTGTAATCTTCAGCCTAAACTCCTAGTGAGTTTTAGAGTTTTTGGTTTTCTGTACTCTTTGATGCAGTAAAAATGCATTTACAATTGCAACGTCCACAAAATGAAAAAATACTCATAAATACCACTTTTTTTATCGAAGTGGAATCTTGTAGCGATCAATACGACTATCTGCAAATCAACGCCACCCATATGTTTATTATACTCTTGAACGATGTTGGGGAATGTGACATTTACTTTTTGAAGCTGCTTCCTATAAAAATGCTGACATTATGAGTTGATAGCTTCCCAAAACATGACGAAAGAAGTCTTATTATTTTGTCATCGTTCCATGATACTAAACATAAATTAATGTCGTGAAGATTTGTGACAAATTCTTCTCAAGTTCCTTGGGGATATTTTTTGAATGTTTTTTCAGGCTTAAAAGGGTTATTGGGTATTCTGTTCTGGCGGATAGTACCCAACATGTAAATTCCTTGGTTGGTTAGAGATGCGAAGAGTTGAAGAGATGTATAATAATTATCGCAGTAAAGTTGGTAATTCATATTCCGCGGTATATTTCTTGCAAGTTACAAACCGATATTTCTACTGGCTCTTAAATCTGATTCGCCTTTAGCTAAACGAGTAAACTAGTTAGTGGCCTCACTATATACTTCGCACAGCATGCACAGTTTAAACCCCCATTTGTGCGCTTTCATTGGATTGTAATGTTTTAACTGGTGTCTGTATTTTGTGGTACATATTTGATCATCGACTGAAAGTTTGCCTGCCATTGGCACTGAAGAAAATCGATTTTTAATTCTGTAAGAAAAGGTCTTCAATTTTTCCGTTGCACTTGGACAATGATCATCTGCAACAATGTCATCATGTTTATCTACACAAACAGTTTCTTCTTCAACTTCTTCCGCATCATTCCACAAAACAGTCTCCCTCTCATCAACGGGTATATAATTAGGATCTGCAATGCTGTCCAAATCCGAAAAGTCTGAAAACTCTCCTAAATCATCTTCACTGTCACACGTATGTTGGAAAATGTCTTCCAGTTCGGCATCAGTCGGTATCTCTTTTGGATCTTTTTTTTCCACGACATATCTGATAAAAATCAATAGCAAAATATGTAGTTTTTCCTAAATCTGCCAACAAAAGAATAAAAACTAGAACATCTGTTTTCATCTTTGCGATGAAACTATCGTACCTGCATACCATGGTATTGCAAATTAGCAACACAATTATGTAGTGGTACCATAAAAAGAAACTACCCAAAAAAGTGCTCCGAAGCATAGATAGCTTACCTTCTGACTCTTTCTATTAATTCCTCTATTATTTCCTTCACATTTTTATAAACAAAACTGCAATTTTCGCTTTTCACAAATTGAAGTACACACACACACGTGCTCGGACAAATTTATAGTTACAATGAACCGTTTTAAACACGATCACCTATCCTGCTCTACACAAATAATGTGTCATATATCTTACTCAGAGATATGTGGCAAATATGCTACACCATGAAATAAATTCAAAACGAAAAGTGCTTATGCACTGAAAGGGTTATAAACAGAATGTAGCAAATTTGCAACAAGATGAAATAAAGGGTTAATCACACAAATAAATTAAGTAAAACAAATTTGACACTTTTATACGCTAAAACAAGAAGC
The DNA here is from genome assembly GCA_963969285.1 of Odontomyia ornata. Taxonomy (NCBI): domain Eukaryota; kingdom Metazoa; phylum Arthropoda; class Insecta; order Diptera; family Stratiomyidae; genus Odontomyia; species Odontomyia ornata. Next base: position 446,909,017 of record OZ017738.1, read on the forward strand.
CTAAGACACAAGCTGAATTATATTCAAATTCACCTGCAGCGAAACCCTGACATCGATTTGATTACTCTTAATGAAATATGAATTTACCCAAAAGCAGCGGGATTTAAAAATATTGAAGGATACTCGTATAATACAGTATTCTCCTGCAGGCTTGGAAGAGGTGGAGGCCCAGCAATATATGTAAAAAATGCAATCAATTTCATTACCAAGAAATTGACGCCTAAGAAATATTACATTATAATAATTGAAGTACGCCGTGCAGGTAAAAAAATATTTGGGAAGTACTTAAACCCCAATCGTATCAATGCGCAACACTTTTTCACAGTACTAGATACGCTATACTCAACTGAAAAAAATTTTACCACAGTAGCCGACACAAGCATTGATGTTCTAACAGAATCAAGGATTTACAAGGATATTCTAGAAACGAACGTAGTGGTTACCATAAGCAACAACAAAATTACTCGCCCAATTTCAAATGCCTGTCTGGATCATGTAATAACCAATGATGAAAAAGTGGGTGAAAACATGACATACACATTTGAGGACTGGCCAGAGCTAGATCATCGTGTTTTAAAAATAGTTATTCAAGACCAAGATATCTAGATAATGAACGCTTCGAATCAAACGTGCAAGAATCACTGAAGAAACCGAAACCAAATAACATTAATGAAGTCAATAATATCGTCACATTTTCTACTCTACTATTGAGAAAAAAGTCAGGTTTCGACAACGTACTTAGATAACAAAAAATAAATTGGGTAGACAGTCCTACGCTCATGTCAGAAGGGGTTTGAACTCAATTTCTCAGAAATGCAGTCACCAGCAACGAATAAATTCAAGAAACATGTCAAAAAGATGTGCCCGTTTATAAGAAAATCCATTGTTTTCCTATTTTCAACGGTCGCCATTTCGTTGCAAACCAACAAAAATCACTCCAATTACGAATTTCCAAAAATATTTATGTTATTGACCTTATTTGAAAATTTCAAGAAGCTCAAATCAAAACTGCAGTACCTGATTCAATGGAAAGTCCGTAAAGTACCTTAGATGAAATATTTTTTCGGGGGCCTCTCCCCTATACGGGGACATGAGGATGTTGCAATGCACATTCAGAAACTTGTTCTAAATGCATTTGTGCTGGTGAAATTACATTATGGAGTAGTAATTTTGAGCAAACTTCTTAATATTAAATCCAGGCTGCTGACCAAAGCATATAAAAATATTATAAATCTTCCAATGCTCACCCAAACTACGAGTTGACTGGTTTAATCATCAGCAACATCATTAGTTTTAGCCAAATCATTGTAATGGAGAAAGGGAAATTTATTAAGCAAGCATATGACAGAATTGATCGTAACGTGCTGTATTAAATAATGCTTTAATTTGGTATGCCAGCAAAATTAGTCGGTTTTACCAAAATGACAAAAACATCAACGACCTCCCGAGTCTGCATCAACATCCAACTCACCGACGCCTTTGATAAAAATATCGGACTCAAGAAGGGAGGCGGTCTGGCCCCATTGCTATTCAATTTGGGTCTGGAATATATAATCAAAAAGCTACATATCAATACAAGAGGTACATTTTTAGGCAAGTCAAGTCAAGTAGTAGCCTATGCGCATGACATCAATATTTTGTCAAGGTCGTTATCAACCACCAAAGAATTTTTAATGAAACTTGATGCTCAAGCAAAACTATAAGAGCTACAAATCAATGAAAACAAGTTGGGTAAACAGACCTACGCTTATGTCAGAAGGGCTTTGTATTCAATTAACAAAATGCAGTCACCAGATCGAATCAAATCAAGAAAAATGTCAAAGACGATTTTATTGGAGAAAATATGAATTACGCCGATCATACCATTATTAACAAAGTTGAACGCATTTCGACTTCTAAGGCTTTTAGTATTGTTATACTCATAAATATTTCCCTTGATAATTATTTCAGATGTCCATCCGCGACGGAGGAAACACATTTTTCATGTATTTCCCCCCTGTGCCCCCAGTGAAGCAAAACCTGACAGTTTAAGAACTGTTTTGAAAAGCTCCCATGAAAACTTTCATTTCGTACTCATATCGGCTACGTTTGATGCATTTTTTTTCAGGAGCCACTCTCCTGTACTGTTATCATCGATTAATGGCCAATTTTTTCGAATCCTAGAATGGTTACAAAACCCTTTTGCTAGGAGCTCTCCCCCCACCTCCTTGACTTGTTTCACTTATGAGCATTTATCGTAGGTACTCAGCTTCAGTCATTCATTAAATTGAATCAAGTGTTCAAAGCATGCACCTTAAACGTTGAAGTTGGGAAAAAATAACTCAAAATTATTCAATCTTCGCATTTAAAACAGCCACTATTTTGTTTTACGATTACTGATACCACTAGCTGAACCGATTCTCAAAGATATTCATGACACCTATCATTCCTGAAATTTTCATGCAAATCCTAGCAAAACTGTAGTGTCTGAGTCGGTAAAAAGCGCATGTTGTTCCATAGCCATATGTTGCCATAGTAATAAATGCAGCGCATATAATTCCATAGTAATACAGAAAAGTTCAAACCGCTATAACATCGCTAAATATGATTCAATCTTTATAAAACTTCCAGGACAGATTGATCTTATAAATAGACATCCAGGTACTGAATTTCATTGAAATTAAGGGTACCGTTAAGATTTTATTCAAGAAAACATAAAATCAATAAATCATACTATTACTAACAAAGTTGAGTGAATTACGGCTTCTCACGTATTTGTTGTTGTTGTACTCTTCAAGGCCTACATTTCTGATTTTTTTCAGATTTTTCGGATCACAGGTGTCCAATCGCGAGGGGGGGACACAAATTTTTCGTGTATTTCCCCTCCCTGTGCGCCTCTCGAAGCAAATTTTGTCAAACTAAGACCTGTTTTGAAAAGTTCTCATCAAGACCTTTCATTTGATACCCATATTGGCTACCTTCAATGAAATTTTTTTTTCGGGGTGTCACTCTCCTATATGGGGAGACCCCCCTTAAATACCTTATAAAATTTTTTTGTAGTCGAACTTTGAAGAGATCACCACTTTACACCTACACACAAAGCTTGATGTTTCTAGCTTAAGTAGTTTCCGAGAAACACTGCTGTGACACACGGACAGACGGACAGACGGACAGACTGGTCGCGAAACTAGTAGGGTTTTGTAAAATTATTTTACAAAACCCTAATAAAACAAAGCTCATAACGCTGTTGACGTAAAATACCTCTAATACACAAAATATCACACTTGGCGAATACAGTATCAAAATTATGAGCGAATTTGTGTATTTAGACCCCAAAATAATGAGAACCAGTAATAAAAGAGACAAAATACGCCGAAGAATACAGCTCGCAAATAAAATATTTTATTCAGTTTTGATGATCGTAAGGACCAGCTGCATACACACGAAAACGAAGCTCCAGGTATACAAATCTGTAATAAGACCTGTGTTGTGCTACGAGTGTAAAACATCAGACCCTAGCCCAAGCATCCGCAAACATATTGAACGCCCCGGGTTCTGAGGTGAATAATCGAAGCGAAGCTACATGGGGACCAATGGTGAATTTGATACAACCATGAGCTGTGAGCAGGAGGTCTCAACGATTCTAACCATGCGTAACTTGCAATGAGTTGGGCAAGTCAACTGTATGAATGAACAACGGATACCCAAAAAGGTTATTCGTTGGGAGAACTCAGGGGCAGGAGCCAGTGGATAAACCAAGGAAACGATGGTCTGTCCTGATCAATGACGACAGCTCATGGCTGCTCGGATTTTGAAATCGGAGGGCAGGAAGCCAATGTTAGAGATGGGCTACAGTGTTACAAAGAAGAGTAAAAAGAGGTAGAAGGAGCTTTTTGAAAATAAGTTTGTACACAACGAATGCTAGAGGTATGCTCACACAATAAGAATTTAAAAATAACCCAATATTTCATTACTAAGTTTTAACTCAAATGAGTTAAGTAAGCAGGAGAGTGCTCCTACCAGAAGGTCTTTGTAACCATCGTACGATTTGAAAAAAACTTTCTAGTAGTGCGAATCGATAATTGTAATTATTCATCCAACACTTGGATAAAAAATCGTATATAAGAATGTCCGTTAGGACTGCCTCAGCGGTAGATGATATTGAGATCCACTCAGATTAGCCTTGTCTAGGGACGCGTGAATGCACTGGTAGGCTAGCGTTGCGGTTTCATGGGCGTGTTCTTGCTCCCAGCACAAGGACCCACTACACAAAGAAGTTCGCATCTACGAATTTCTGGGGTCAAATAAATGGCGACTGAAGTCGAAAAGGAGGTAACCAACTAAGGGTCGGAATCTGCTGACGCAAAGGGCAAACTGGACCTGACTGACATGAGGACTTCGTCGTTACCGGCGATTCTTATGTCCCACAAATAAGAGTGGGGCATCCAGATGGAACTGGTGCCCCTCGCACCCCCCAACCGGGTCAAGATCCAGACGTAAACGTGGCCATGAACTTCCCTTTTGAGTGAAAAAACTCATACAAAAGTATTTTGTATGACTGTTTCCCTCAAATGAGAAATACAAACGTAACCAATTTATGCTGCAGCGTTATGCAATCAAATCACATAACCCTATATCATAAAAGGGAACGCGAGCGGAAGGCCACTCTACCCGGCAAGAGCCCCTGTTAAACAAAGAAACGGAGGAGCGTGCCCGATGGCTAGCCCATGTTATAGGAGGAGTCTGCCATCGTTGTGGGTCCTATACCTGGTCAGGTAAATAGTCCATTCAGTAGACCTTAGTCAGTCATAAACTTGGCAGATTCATGTATGCATTACTGTTCTCATTGGAAATCAAATTTTCAATTTAATTCAATGTGTGCTTACTTAATTTAAAACTAAGCATACATAACATTGGTCTATTTTACATGAATAAAATAAAAGAAAATATGCAAAAGATATAATCTACCTCCTCCTTACTAATTGCGTTGCTGTGCCATGCTTGATTTTGAGAAGACCCTACCCTCAGCCAAAACTACGATACAAACCATTCACCGCAATGCAAGAAACTGAAGCGAGTTACGGTTACGGACGGGAAAAGTCCATGAAACGTTAATATTGATTTATTTCCTTAGTCAAGCGTGCCAATCCAATTACTTTGATATTAATAAACTGCACTTCGGCTTACGGATTGACGATTTTGACTATGAACGTTTTCGACCAAGGACTACTTTCAATGATATCTTGATTTGAAGAACCATTCATCGGAATGCAAGAAACTGAAGCGGGCTTGAGCTACAAACGTGAAGGACCCACGGGACGTTGATATTAATTTATTTTCTTAGTCAAGAGTGCCAATCCAATTACGTTGATATTTAATAAACTGCAGTTTCATTTCCGGATTGACGATTTTGACTATGAACGTTTTCGACCAAGGACTTCTTTCAATGATATCTTGATTTGAAGAGCCATTCATCGGAATGCAAGAAACTGAAGCGGGCTTGAGTTACGGACGTGAAGGATCCACGGGACGTTGATATTAATTTATTTCCTTAGTCGAGAGTGCCAATCCAATTACGTTGATATTAATAAACTGCAGTTCCACTTCCGGATTGACGATTTCTACACTTCTCGTTGATTCGGAACAAATACTTTGATTTCAAGCTGTTCTCGCCGGGACAAAACTACAAATCCTTGAAAATTTTAGATCAAACAAGCCCTGCCATGTCAAAGTCAAAGTCAAAAGCGCTTTATTCATTACTAATCGGTATGAATTTTCAAAGAATATAAAGCAAATTCCAGACAATAAACATACAAAAACTTAATGGCCCAAATGGCTCTCTAAATTTATACGTTATCGTTAAACATATTTCTTCCAAAAAAAACTCTAGCAAATTCAATTAATTAAGATTATTACATATTTTCAAAAATCAATTGGAAAAAGAAGAAAAAACCAACCAACACCGCGCTGCCATGTCACAGTCCTTTAGCTGTTATTGCAATTTCGAATTGCTTAATATTGTCAATTTGAAAAAATATAGCCATTTCACCCAGAACGTGTGTACTTGTATTAATTGCAATTTATATACTTCTTCAATCTCACTGTTTAATTTTGTCACGTCTTCTAAGACAAGTCTTTCGCACAAAACAAAATATTTACAATGAATCTCGTCCCACTATATTTCAATCGTTTAGAAGTATTAGTTACAAACTCGATTTCCTAGCAACATTACATCGTATTCGAGCCGGTATTTCTATTTTATTATTTTCTATCTGTTTATATTGTTTCTCCAATGAAACATCCCCAACCATATTCAATGGCGGGCTACGGGTCTTTTGGGACCGGTTTCCTTTGACGGTTTTTTTTTGGAAGCTCCCTCATATCGATTGCTCTTCTTGAAATTTTAGTTGGAGGCAAAGGAACACATTTTGTTGAAGTTTTGTTAATGAGAAGGTAATTTTGGGAAAATTGAATATTTCAAGAGGAAACCATCACGGTACTGGTAGGAATCCTATCACAGTAATCCACGACTACGGGGAATTAAGCATTGTGGTGTGATATGTTTGCCGGTTAGAATTGCATCGCATTTGTTTTCTAACAATACCACTTTCACTCGTTATAATTTATTTATTTATTTATTCCATCTTACAGACTAAACAATCCAATAACAAAATGGAACGCAAAGAACAATTACAGCAATATTTAAATAAAATGTCGATAATTAAAAGTTAAACTAGTAGTAAGTCTCTTAGTTTATTCTTAAATGCTATGTAAGAAGAGGGGAAAGGACCAAGCTCGAGATTATTATGATTTCGTACGATTCTCAAGATTGGTAAATAGAAATATAAATCAGTTCTAGCATATTGGATAGCGAAATAAGAATTCATCCAAGATGAATGAGATGTTTGTCGGAAACGCAGCTCAGAAAAAATATTTAACGGGACTTGATGGTAGCAGAGTTTGTACAAAAATTATTGGTCTAAATTAGTTCGTCGCGATATTAGGAATGGAAGAGATAGGAAAGATAAACGACTTTCATAAGGCTGATACGGCAAATTAAACTTAAGGAAACGAAAACGCGTGAACTTTCTTTGGACAGTTTCTAAAGAAGACACGAGATAGGAATATCGGGGGGACCAGATAACAGAACAGTGTTCAAGCAAAGGGCGAACAAGACAAACAAATAGGCGGACAGAAGAAGAGATGCTATTGAATTTATGTACATGTCTAAGGATAAACCCGGAAACTCTAGACGCTTTAGTGATCACATTTAAAATATGTGCATCAAATTTGAGTTTTGGATCAAAAGTTACTCCAAGGTCTTTACGACTGAACACTTCAGAGAGCAAAGTATCATTTAATATATAATTAAAATTAATAGGAGAGTCCTTAAGAGAAAAAGTCATTTTATGACATTTAGTATTGCTAAGACATAAATAGTTTGAAACACATCATTTATTTAGAGCATTCAGATCATTTTGGAGGAGCTGACAGTCTAAATGGGGTTTGACTGCTCGAAATACTTTGAAGTCATCTGCATACAAAAGGCACGAGGAATTCATTACAAAGGGAAGATCATTTATGAACAACAGAAATAGAAGAGGCCCAAGAATTGAACCTTGTTGAACGCCAGATGAAGGATATAAAAGACTAGACGTAGTACCAGAGAGACTTACTCGACAGGGACGACACGATAGATAAGATGACATCCAAGATAGAAGAGCACCCGAGATGCCAAGAGCTTCAAGCTTACGACAAAGAAGTAAATGATTCACAGTGTCAAAGGCCTTGGAGAAATCTGTGTAGATCACATCAACTTGCAGTTGGTTATCCAAAGCTCTTGCAATACTGTTTGTGAACTCCATTAAATTAGAGGTAGTGGAGTATCCTTTGAGAAAGCCATGCTGCTCTGGAGCAATAATAGGAGCTAATGAGTTTGAGAGTCGATTATGAACCAACCCTTCAAGTAACTTTGGAAAGCAGGGCAGCAAGGAAATAGGGCGATAATTGGAAACTGACGTAGGATCACCACTTTTAAAAATAGGCGCAATGTTAGCTGTTTTCCAAGGATTTGGGAAAGTACCAGTACTGAAACTTAGATTGAAGAGGAGAGATAAAGGAAAACTAAGCGATGAGGCTAACGACTTGACAAATATGCTTGGCAAACCATCCGGCCCAAGGCTGATATTAGGATCAAGAGCATTGATCAAAGCTTCGACTTCAGATGCATCTGTACAAATAAAGGTAATTGGGAAAGGAAGATGATTAGGTAAGACAACAGGATGCACAGCTGCAGCGGGAGAAGAAAAATTTGAAGAGAAAAATTGAGCAAATGAGTCATTAACTTCTTGAGGAGAAGAAACCTCTACACCATTCCAACGGACCTTACTAGGAATGGAAGAAGAGGATTTTAGCGACCTTATATAAGAGCAAAAAGGCTTTGTATTACTAGCCACAAGAGCCACGCAGCCTGCTAAAATTCCATCTCGCTTCGATAGTGCCGAGTGTTTTAAAGACACGATGTGCCTTATCTTTTGCTCGTAGGGCACTAAGCACTCGCTTTGTAAGCCAAGGCTTATGATTTGCTTTACGGAATGTCTGAAGAGGCGTATAAGAGCGAATAAGATTATAAATATATGTATGCATGTATATATATATATATATATATATATATATATATATATATATATATATATATATATATATATATATATATATATATATATAAGCAGCATCACGATTAAGGCCTCTAAAGAAGTCTAGCCAGTTGACTGAAAGCAATTCTGTATTAATAGCTTCATAATTAGCTTTGAAAAAGTTAAGTTTTGGAGTAGGATGAGGTTTGTTAAATTTAATTTCATCGACTATAATACCTATAGATAAAGGAGGATGGTGCCGATCAGGAGGAACATACGGATGTAAGGCTTGAGATACAGATAAGTAGCCAACTGGAACATTTGATAGAACAAGGTCAAGGAGACGACCATTAGCATTGCGGATATGGTTAAATTAAGAAAAGGAGCAATGAGAAAAGAATGATGACAGGGTTATAGAAAAAGGGTCAACTGACGAGATTGAAGGAGTAGTGTAATTTTTCCACTCTATTTATGGTAAGTTAACATCCCCGCAAATTAATATTTTGGCGTGAGGATTTTGCAAAACTAGATAAGAGGATAGATCATCAAAAAATGTCTCATAAACAGTTAAAGGTGAATTACAAGGAATATAAATAGACAAAATCAAGAGCTCTGTATTATGAGGGAGAGAAATTTTGATAATAACACATTCTTAAGTAGGTTAAAGACAGAAATCAGAAGAAGGAGAACTAGGTAGAGCTGCTCCTGAACACTTCGTGCAGTAAATAAATCTATTTTTACCCCACACATGTACGTTTTATAAACTATAAAATGATTTTAGGAGTTTAATATAATCTTATTTCGCAAATGCGGCCAAGAAAATCTGGCAATCGTTTTTTGCGTCTTCCCCGAGGCGCGGTCCAAGTCAAACTCCACGATTCGTCCCCAAAACTGGTCTTTCTTTTTTCTCAACCCGTGTATACGGTAAATCGGATCAGCTGCTCACTCAGCCGCGTGCAATTGCCTTCAGTAATGTCATACGCCGTTGAGGTGCACTAAATCAGTGCTCCCATGTTCAAAATTTTAATTGGCAGATTTGAAATTTTTTCAAGAAAAATTAACTGAAGTGAAGAAAAACGAAAAAAATTCTAAATTGTAATAAAAGTTAAATCTCATGAGGAATATAATTAAAGGGAAACGTTTAAATTTAACATAAAGGGAAATTGATATAAAATTACATTTAATAATAATAAGAAAGGAAACTATTTTACAAACTACCATCATGAATGGAGGTATTTAAATAATTCTAATCTTCTAATTCTAAATCTGCCATTAAAATTTTGGATAGGAGATAGGAAGGCTATCGAGCAGATTGCTTGTGTGACTGCTCGATTACTACAAAATATTTGTAATTTATGCAAGAGGTGCAGAGTTTCTTTCATAAGCACATTACAGCCGCCATTTTGATGGAGCTTAAACAATTTTTCTGAATGCTCAGCTGATTAAGCATATTTAAATTAGACACTATTCCTTAAATTTCCATGAAAATCGGAGGAAAATAAAAGTGCCAAGGTCAATTTGAAATATATTGGAAAGTCTGAAAAGTATTGAGCCTTTTTGTCACTAGATCGTGTTCGTTGTCATATATCACGCAATACTAATCAGAATGAGTAAAACTGACATGCGTTTGAAAGGTGACATTTCAGTCTACAATTTTGATATGGACACTTTTGTATTTCGTCATTCATGTTAAAAGTTGTATTCATTTAAAAATGAGTGAAATTTCTGAAAAAATTCGTGATATTTTACAATATCACTACGATCAAGGTGAGAATGCATTGCAGGCTCGGGAAAATTTGTGGCGTCTACAGTCAAGACTCTTTATCAAAAGCTCACTTTCGTTCTGGAAATTTTGATGTCAAAGATGCACCTCGCACAGGTCGACCAATCACTGAAAAAGTCGATGAAACCTTACAAAAAATTGAAGAAGACCGATACATACGGGTAAGTAACCATGACATTGCTGAGGAACTGAATATCCATCACTAAACAGTTTTGAACCATTTGCTTCAGGTTGGATACACAAAGAAGCTCGACGTGTGGGTGCTGCATGAATTAACACAAAAAAATTTGATGAACCGAATTTCGATTTGCGAAATTCTAATAAAGCGCAACGAAACTGAGCCATTTTTGAAGCAAATCATTACGAGCAATGAAAAATGGGTAAGATACAAGAATGTCGATCGAAAAAAAATCATGGTCAAAAAAAGTGAATCATCAAACGATTTCAAAGCCAGTTTTGACGCCAAATAAGGTTAAACTGTGTGCATGGTGGGAACGGAAGGGAATTGTTAATAATGAGGTGCTGGAACCTGATCAAACACTCAATTTGGCTCTGTACTGTCAGCAATTAACCAGATTGCAACAAGCAATTCAAAAAAACCGGCCAGAATCGATCAATCGAAAGGGCGTTGTCTTCCATCATGACAATGCCAAACCACACAAATTTTTGATTTCCCGGCAAAAATTGACAGAGCATGGCTGGGAAGTTTTGATGCATCCACCGTATATTTCAGAGCTTGCACCATCAGACTGCCATTCGTTTCGTTCTCCGCAAAACTTCCTTAATGAAAAGAAATTAATTTCAAAAGGGGACTGTGAAAATCACTTGGCCAAGTATTTCGCCGATAAACCAAAGAGTTTCTACACGGATGGAATAAAGGCTCTGTCCAAAAAATGGCAAAAATTCATGGATAATAATGGACAATATGTACTAAAATAAAATTCATTTTAAATAAAAGAAATATTCAATGGAAAAATGACAAACAAAGGCTCAATACTTTTAGTCCTGCGAATATATCAACCATAAACACGTTATTGTAGTTGTAATACCATTTAATTGCAATAGCTATAACTCACTCAACTATAATTCTATTTTCATGTGAGCATTAAGATCTTATACTAATCGGTAAACCAACAAACCATACTATTATTAACAAATTCGGGCGAATTTTGATTTCTGAGGTAATTGTTGCCCTGATGCTCATTAATGCCCACCTCCGATTGTTTTCAGATTTTTCGGCTCGAAGGTGTCCAATCCTGGGGGGGAGGGGACACAAAATGTTGGTACATTTGCATACAATGACATTTTACTTTCAAATTCTTCTAGTTCTTATCAAGACCTTTCATTTGATTCCCAACGCGACTACCTTTGATTAAAAACAATTTTTAAGGGCTATTTCATTATGAGGGGGGACCCTCCTTTCAAAAATTTTAAATTTTTGAAAAGATAAACTTTTCAGAGACCATCATTTCTGACCTTTCCCCAAAGTTTGAGCATTCTAGCTTTCCCAGTTTCTGAGGAAACTTGCGGTGACCCCACGGACAGACGAACAGACAGGGCGCGAAACAAGTAGGTCTTTGCAAAAAAAAATTTTCACAAAGACCTTAAAAATGATAGGAACTTCCTATCAAACCTCGTAACAACATTTCAAATTAGTTGAGCCTAATATTCTGAACAACAACTAACCAACTGTTCACGTATTGCTTGCACGTTCCAAATACGCTGAGTTGAATCTGTTTGAAATACTATTGATGCAATAAAAATATTTTGCGTAATCGTAAATTTATCAGCTCAATTGTCAGCAGTTTATCGATGCCATCAATTGAAAATAAAAAGGATCTAACATAAATTTCGGCAATAAAAATGGTTACACATCACAGGCTAGCCATCAATACGTAATTCACAAAACGTTTATTGTAAAATTGAGCGCCGCTATAAAAAAGCAATAAACAATCTGTGAATATGATTATGGAATGAAGGTTTCTACTTTATCATCCCTAAATAAATAATCAAGAAAGGAGGAATCTATTAAATTTTTGGTTCAAATTTGTTTTAAAATAATTTATTGGTCCTAGAAGAAAGGAAAATAAAACTTTCAAGAATTGGTAGTCAATTATTTGGAACTTCTGGAATAAAATTTGAGTTTGGAAAAAAAAATTACGAAACAAGTTGGGTAAACAGACCTACGCTCATGTCAGAAGGGTTTTGTATTCAATTTACAAAATGCAGTCACCAGATCGAATCAAATCAAGAAACATGTCAAAGACGATTTTATTGGAGAAAATATGAATTACGCCGATCATACCATTATTAACAAAGTTGAACGCATTTCGACTTCTAAGGCTTTTAGTATTGTTATACTCATAAATATTTCCCTTGATAATTATTTCAGATGTCCATCCGCGACGGAGGAAACACATTTTTCATGTATTTTCCCCCTGTGCCCACACTGAAGCAAAACCTGACAGTTTAACAACTGTTTTGAAAAGCTCCCATGAAAACTTTCATTTCGTACTCATATCGGCTACGTTTGATGAATTTTTTTTTCGGGGGCCACTCTCCTGTACTGTTATCGTCGATTAATGGCCAATTTTTTCGAATCCTAGAATGGTTACAAAACCCTTTTGCTAGGAGCTCTCCCCCCACCTCCTTGACTTGTTTCATTTATGAGCATTAATTGTAGGTACTCATCTTCAGTCATTCATTAAATTGAATCAAGTGTTCAAAGCATGTACCTTAAACGTTGAAGTTGGGAAAAAATAACTCAAAATTATTCAATCTTCGCATTTAAAACAGCCACTATTTTGTTTTACGATTGCTGATGCCACTAGCTGAACCGATTCTCAAATATATTCATGACACCTATCATTCCTGAAATTTTCATGCAAATCCTAGCAAAACTGTAGTGTCTGAGTCGGTAAAAAGCGCATGTTGTTCCATAGCCATATGTGGCCATAGTAATAAATGCAGCGCATATAAGTCCATAGTAATACAGGAAAGTTCAAACCGCTATAACATCGCTAAATATGATTCAATCTTTATAAAACTTTCAGGATAGATTAATCTTATAAATAGACATCCAGGTACTGAATTTCATTGAATTTAAGGGTACCGTTAAGATTTTATTCAAGAAAACATAAAATCAATAAATCATACTATTACTAACAAAGTTGAGTGAATTGCAACTTCTCACGTATTTGTTGTTTTGTACTCACCAAGGCCTACATTCCTGATTTTTTTCAGATTTTTCGGATCACAGGTGTCCAATCGCGAGGGGGGGACACAAATTTTTCGTGTATTTCCCCTCCCTGTTCGCCTCTCGAAGCAAACTTTGCCAAATCAAGACCTGTTTTGAAAAGTTCTCATCAAGACCTTTCATTTGATACCCTGGCCACCTTCAATGAAATTTTTTTTTCGGGGGGTCACTCTCCTATATGGGGAGACCCCCCTTAAATACCTTATAAAATTTTTTTGTAGTCGAACTTTGAAGAGATCACCACTTTACACCTACACACAAAATTTGATGTTTCTAGCTTAAGTAGTTTCCGAGAAAAACTACTGTGACTCACGGACGGACGGACAGACGGACAGACTGGTCGCGAAACTAGTAGGGTTTTGTAAAATTATTTTTCAAAACCCTAAAAAGGAGCTTTCTTCAATTAATTAGATGAAGTGAAAAATTAAGGTAAATTGACAAAATATTTCAATATGTACATATGCCTCAATTTCATTTCAAATTTCAGACATGGAAAATCTTGTAAGCTGCTTATTTTATAACAATTTTGGAGATTATAAAAATGCTAAATTTTTTCTGCTACGTGCAAGCTACGTTCGTAGATGCTTCACCTTGAAAAAAATTATCCACGGTACATAATTAGGTGTTTGCACAATTGAATTTTCGTTGCCATATATATCAGACAAAAATAGGGTGTCTACGAGTATATGAGTACATTCAATGTACTCAGAAATACGAAAAAAAAACGTGAAAAAGTAACATATAATGCTTTCGAAACTCCCCATTCAAACATAAATAATGGTACTTGTAAGGGAGTTCAATGAGGAAAATACATCTAACAGCGAATCCTTGATAACATGTGGCAACATGAGTTGCTATTCTGTCAAATTAGTAATGTAGTTTGAATTGAATGGGTACAGATTGAAGAAAGTGTTCATACACAGACCCCAGACACGATTTCATATGAAGATAAGCTAGGCAGACAGCAAATCCGCTTGCTACCTAATGTCAGCAAGGTATTTGAAGTCGTGCTAAACAAAACATTAAACCCCCCACATTGAGAAATATGAATTGATGCCGAATTACCAACCTGGTTTTTGAGCCAGGTATTCGAACATGCATGCGATAATGAAAGTAACCTCTGTCATCTATTGGAAACAAAACAACAGGAAATGTATTGGAGCGTGTCTCAGATGGAATAATTTTTAAATTCCTTCAGGGCGGGTTCCAAAGGTACCTTGTCGCCATAATCTGCAATATATTGTACGGGAAATCATTTGTTGTAACTGATCGAAATCTAACGACAATGCGTGACCTCAAGGTCTAAACGGTCTACAGCAAGGAACAGTTCCAGTGCCTCTGATCTTCTCAATCTTCATTCGCAAGTTATAGAACGGCTTTGATATTAACGTCTCGCCAACGCAATCATTGGTGGCGTTTGCTGGTGGTCTGATCATCTATACGGCAGACCGAAAAGCTACAATAGCTCAGAGCAATCTTCAAAAAAATGTTTAATGATGTGCAGCTCTACACCGACAATTGGCGAATGAAAATCAATGCCTAAAGGTGCGAAACAATTTTGTTTCGGACAACGCTGCAGGGGGCCAGTCCAGTCCTGAAACGAAATCGAAAGTACTTCTAAATCAAGGCTGCTGAGGGTATTTATTTATTTATTTCGTTACAGGTGAGCATTCAGACTCCATAGCATTGCTCACCCTGAACACTACCATACGCGATTTCGTAAGAGTTTCACCTACGCAATACCGAGCCGCACTTTATTAATTTTTTTGGTAATCCGATGATGTAACTATCAACTAGTAATTTAAATTTCCATTCACAAAAGGATTACTGATTAAATAACGAACAGAAAGCCACATAATAATTTTAAGTTTAATAATTGGTTAAATTACGAACAGGAAGCCACATAGTAATTTTTGCTTTGTAACTTAATGTAAGTAAACTCATGTAGCTAGGTCGCTTCCGACGCACACGCCACAATTATGGACGACGCAACCAATAGCAAGCGGCGAAGGCATCAAGAACCAACGCGAGCTCCAAACGAAATGCAAAATACACACGGTAGCGGAAACTTTCGTCATCCAATCAACATATGCGGCAAAACCTGTAGTCAGACAACGCAATTGCATCGTCATAAGGCTATGCAGTCCGATCCTGCTCTATTCCAATGCAATGTTTGCGCACTCAAGTGTGAGGTATGTGGAAAGATATTTGCCCGGCAGGCTAAATTGAATGAACATAGGGCTTTGCACTTAAATACTGCTGTATTTCAGTACAATGATTGTCGCAGATATTATAAAACATTAAAAACTTTAAAGACACATCGTAACATACCGAGCCTAATAGTTGCCAGTGCAACTTCTGCGGAAAATTATTTGATAATGCCCACAATACTAAGAGATATGAAAAGTTACATTCGAATCCCACCGATAGTTGGGACAAATTTCTAAACAATCGGAAAGCTTAAAAGAACATCAAGTCCTACATTCTGGCCAGGAAAGTTTTAATTTGAGATGAAAGGTGAATATTGTACAACATGGTGATTCCAATGGCGCGATATTAACATATAAATTCCAACGGAAACTGCAATTATATCCGATTAAAATGTTTTTTTTCATCATTCACGCTACATTGTAGTGTAAATTGCCAATTTGTGGGTTGTTAAAGTGCATGGTGAATGCGAACTGGTGAAGAAGCTTTTCATCCGTCCTCTCAAATTGCGAACATCGCGTGAATACTCCATTCTGGGGCGGGGGAATAAGTTGTTGCAATCCTCATCCTAATACAAAATAATTTCACTATAAAACTATATAAAAGACCTTAACATTACATCAAGAACACCTCCATTGACTGATAAAAAAAAAACATACAAAAGAATATTATAAAATAAGGAAATTATTGGGAAAAAATGTCTAAAGAATGCAAAAAAAAAATTCATATTTGAGCTAAATCAGTTAAAGATTCAGATGAAAACAATGTCGAAACATCATCAGTAGCCGAAGATGACCCAGCAGACGATCAAACGACTAGTGATGATGCACCCGTATCGTCGGTCGACGTAAATGATAAACCAAACAGTGAATCAACAATAACAGACAATGGAGATAAAGTCAATGCATTCAGCGCATTCAGCGCGTAGTACGCTCAATTTCCAATAGGATCGCCATGAAGTGGAACGTATGATGAGTGGAATCAAGCGAGGGGAATAATTCGCTTCAACGGAGCAATAGCACTCAAAACAAGTTTTTCCCGGGAGATGGAAGAGAAAACCGTAAACCGGGGAAATTATTTGAGCCGAAAAGATTAGCGCGCACGCTCTCTTTGTTCAGTGAAGATTTTATTTGCGAGCAACGGTGGAGCTGCGAGTCATCAAGGGAAGAAAAGCGAACAAGTGTCCAGCGAAAAGTGAACGAGTGTCCAGCGAACATTTTGGGAAGAAAAGCGAACAAGTATAGTCGAAAGTGATACCCAAGTCCTTGAAGTGTGTCACCGTACATAGGTACGAAGGGGGGCAAGGGTTACTAGAAAATGAAAGATGGATGCACTTGGAAACATTTAGTGTAAGTTGGTTATCTTGAAGCAAAGCACAGTCATCGATTGACGACACTACTTTCAAAACTTTGACGTCATCTGCATAAAGAAGGCAGGATAAGTTGATGACAATAGATGGTAAATCATTTATAATCAGAGTGAACAATAGTGGGCCCAGAATGGATCCTTGAGGAACACCAGAAGACGGATGGAAGGGAGTAGAAAGGCAGCCTTGAAAAGATACCTGACTGACACGATTGGATAAATAAGAGGACAACCAGTGGAGCAAATAATCAGGAACGTTAAGAAATTAAAGTTTGCTAAACAAATTGTTGTGATTTACTGAGTCGAAGGCTTTAGATTCATCCAAATACAAGGTTTCGACTTGTAAGCGGTCCTCCATGGCTTTAGAAGTAACGGTCATGAATTCTAACAAATTCATTTAGGTCGATCGCCCTTTCATAAAACCATGTTGTTCAGGAACAAACAACTCATGAGTAACTGAAGAAAGGTTCAAGAACATGATTTTCTCCAGTAGTTTGGAGAAACAGGGTAATAAGGAGATAGGCCGATAATTGGCAACGTCTGAGGTACTCTCTTTTTTAAAAAAAGGAGCAACATAGAATCTTTGCCAGCACGAAGGAAAAGACCCTGAAGATAAGTTAGAATTGAAGAGAAAGGAAAGGGGGATACAAATGGAAGTAGCCAATGATTTCACAAACTGATTAGGAATACCATCGGGACCTGAACTAACAGTCAACAAGTTCTAAAATAAGCTTCATAACAAGTGAAAGGTAATGAAGGTGGTGTGTGTACGATTGCGAACGAAGGGCTATTGCTGGGAGCAGCATTAAAAGTAGAAGGAAACTGAGTTCCAAAAAGTTCACAAATCTCGAGATGGGAAGTTGCTAAGCAGCCGTTCAAATGAAGCGCGGATGGGAAACTGGAAAAGGATTTAAGAGAGCGTATATATTTCCAAAATGGTTTTGAATGATTTGAGTTTAGAGAGCCTTCAATACTTTGAAAATAAGAAGGTTTAGCGTTCTACATCTTTTTCTTAGCTACCAACGTCAGATGACAAAAAGCTGTACGTGACTCAGGGGTTGATGAGCTCGATCTTTAGCTTGTAAAGCTTGCCTCACATCGAGAGCTAACCAAGGACTGTCAGAAGAGTTTCTTATACTGACAAGTGGAGTCGTGTCAGAAATATTAGCGTTTCAGAAATCATAGAAATTGTTACAATAATTCAGAATGGGTTCCAGATAAATCTTGTATTCAATACTCCGTTGCTCATCATGCTGAACATGTCAAAATTATGCTCAGTAAAGCACAAAAAGTATTTATAGCCCTCCGGCGACTCTTTCATTACATATACAAGGCAAAAGCAAAAGGTCAAAGTTATCTGCTATAAGACCCTGGTTGGACCAGTTTTGACATATGGATGTCAGATCTGGCACAACCAGGATGCTAGTGCTATGGGACACAGAAAGCTTGAGATGGAGTGAAAACACTTTATATCGAATAGAAGAACTTATCAAAGAACTAAAATGAGGAGAGTTGAAATCTCCATATTGAGAGTTCTTCGGAATTACATCGCAAGATCTGTAAGTGTTAGCAAAAACCCCTGAGTTTCACAGCCGTTCCTTTCTATAGACGGGTCTATTGAGGCTTGCCTCGCTACTGGCCTCGTTTCTCTAGAATCATTCGTGTATTTGGACATGAATCGATATGTTTTTGATTCAGACGGTGTTGCAATTTTGTATCACGTATTTAGACGGGCCAACGATAAGGAAATTAAAAATCCTCCGAATTTGAGTTCACAAGACCAAAAATTCCAATAAAGAGAAATTTAGGTATCGATGTTTATTTTCTGTTCTTTTTTGCGTTTTTGTTACTTGGTTTTTGAGTTTAAGCTAATTATTACTACATTTAGTATTTTTGTTATCTGTTGTTGTTAAAACTTAGGGATAAGTTTCGATATTTAAGATAGGTATATATTATGTTGATTATATTAAGTTTAACGTCTAGGCTAGGAATATTGTGTTTGCATTTGATTGTAAAAGATAAAGTTTTTGATTGAACTTGATTAGAATTATGTTGTAACACATTAGATGTAGCATAAAAGTTCACTGTTGTGTTAACATTTAATTAATTTTTGGTTAGTTCTGGTTAGTTTGTTCTTCTTTTTCAAATTGAATCAAAAAATATATAATAATTTTAATTAAATTAAATTTGATATTGTTTTATTGATTAAGTGCTCTTATTTGATGATATATAAATTTATAAGGGCCATTTGGGCCATTAAGTTTTCGTATCTTTATTTGTTTGGAATTTGCTATCCATACTTTGAAAATTTATAAAGACTAGTATTGAATGAAGCAACTCCACCGTTGACGGTCCCAAGCCCGTTTGAGAAAGGAGGAGGGAACTCCTTGTTTCCCCAGCCCAAAGCATCCATGATTCCATATCCGAAGCCCCCCAATTGAATGGTAGTAAATGCTCTCGGAGTCGTACATTCGGTTTACTGGTTCCCCAATAAGGTTACATAAAACGCCGAGAAATCCTACTAACTGCAAACACATCTACAGCTCTGCTACTAAATCCTACTTACACCTCCTTTGCGAGGGCGTAAAAGGGTGAAGGCGTAGCTTTCGTGCCTGATAACGGAATCGACGTAATAACCATGCCACTGGAATGGAGGCTGGGTGACGGGCTATTTCCACGTCCGTAGAAAACCATACAATGTTTAGAAACCTGCAGATGGGCCTCGGAATGGATTAGACTCACGGCAACGACCTTGCAAACAGAAAAAGGACTATTGCATTGGATCCCGGAATGTCAGATCACTCAATTATCCTGGCACTGTTAAGGACCTTTTAAACAAGCCAGTCGATATAAATTAAAAGTATTGGTAATCCATGAAACGAATTGGACTGGAAAAGACATTCAAGACATGAAACAAATGACAACGGCCAGCGCCTGATCGACTTTGGATGTAGCAGAAAACTTGTCATAGGTTTAACTTGCTTTTCGCAACGACGCATATACAGATTGATCTGGGTATCACCAGATGGCAACACACAAAACCAGCCCGACTATGTTCTGATTCAACAACGCCAATTGTAACTCAGATCATTACTTGATCAAATTCAGCTATCGATGTTGTACGAGTATGTCAAAGGCATATTCGGCGAAGACCAGCCCGCTACAAAAATTTGAAATCAAAAGGCTCCAAATGGTATCAGTGGCCAAAAAATTTCACGGAGACCCTCGACAAATGGCTGGCTCCCATCTTATCAGACGCACCACTGAAAACAAGTAACGAGCTCTGGATTGAAATGAAAGCTCCTATTAAGACCGTGGCAGAACCCATAATCGGACATCAAGCTCAGCGCAAGAGAAATGATTGATTCGATGATCAGAGTGCCAGAATGAGTTAGACAAAAAGAATCAGGCGTACAAAGAATATGTAGGTAGGAAAACCAGGATGGAGAGAGAACTTTATGAAAATTTCAGAAAGAAAAGAAAATATTAGGACGGCCAATTGAGAAGTAGAAATGTAAGTCAAGTGAGCAACAACACACTACAACCATACAGGGTAGTGAAAAGCCTGTAACGCGGTTACTAGCCCAAAACCACGCTCTGTCGTGATGACATCGGCAAAATCATCACTGATGATACCAAGTTAAAGGAAGGATGGGCATCATATTTCAAGAACCTTCTTAATTATTTGCACAGCTCCAGTATATTGGAGCAAATAGATGTTCCTGGAGACCTTCAACGGCACCACTGACTCTGGATGAAATTTATTTCACCATCAGGGCCCAACAAAATAATAAAGTGGCAAAAGTGTTCATAAAGCTATTCACAAAGTCATCTAGCACATTTGGCAACAAAAACATATGCTGAATGAGTGGAGCCAATCAATTATATTCCCTTCCCACAAAAAGTGACAACCTAGAGTGCGAAAATTATTGAGGCATATTACCATTTCATGCAGAGCAAAAAATATTTTCAAAGATCTTGGTAAATAAAACCGGATCATACACCAAGAGCATTGTTGGGGAGCATCAAGGTGGTTTTAGAGCAGCAGGATCACCAATAGACAAATTGTTCACTGTCAAGCAGGTGCTTTAAAAAAATGCTGGAAGTTCAACATACACGTACACCAAATTTTCGTTGACTTGAAGCTAACATATGACAATATTGATCGTAGCGTACTGCACCAATATTGCTTTGCTTTGGCATGCCAGCCATATGAGTCCATCTTATCAAAATGGCAATAACGTCGATGACCTAATGAGTCCGCATCAATAATGAACTCACCAATGCCTTTGACACAAATATCGGACTAGGGTAGGGAGATGGGCTGGCAACATTGCTCTTCAGTTTGGCTCTGGAATACGTCATCAGAAAGCTACATGTCAATGCACGAGGTACATTACTATACAAGTCGAGCCAAGGAGTAGCCTATGCGGACGGCATCGGCATCTTGTCACGACCATTAACAACCACCAAAGAACTTTTCATGAAACTCGACAGCGAAGCGAAACTAGTTGGGTTACAAATCAATGAGAAAAAACAAAGCTCATGCCGCAGTTGAGGCAAATACAGTATCAAAAATGTGATCAAATTAGTGTATTTAAGTGCAAAAATAACGAGAACCAGTCATGAAAGAGACGAAATACGCTGAAGAATAAAGCTTCCAAATAAAATATATTTTGCAGTTTTGATGATCTTGAAGACCAGTGCATACACAGAAAAACAAAGCTCCAAATATACAAATCCGTAGTAAGACCTGTGTTATGCTATGGGTGTGAAACATGGACCCTAACCCAAGCATCCGCATATATATTGAATGCCTTTGAGCGACGGGTCCTGAGGCGAATAATCGAAGCGAAGCATGACGGAGACCAATGGCGAATCCGATAAAATCATGAGTTGTATGAAATTTTTGACGAACCGGGGGGTCTGAACACTTTTAAGACTGCGGAGCAGCAATGGACTGGCTACGTGAATCGTATGGACAAACAACGGGTACTCAAAAAGGTATTCGTTGGGAGAACTGAAGGCCGGAGACCAGTGGGGAAGCCAAGGAAACCCTGGTCTGAGTCGGTGGATGAAGATGGTTTTTATATTTAAACTTAAAAAATTGTCACTGAAGCATTAGAAAGCAACTATTACGTCAACCAGGTATATTTTTATCCGATAAGGTAACACCTTTCAAGCACTGTAAATAAACATTTTATAGAAGCTTCGGTATTAGTGTAACCATATGATTGAGAAAGTTATATTGTAATATATTATTCCATTCATAATGGAATTTATTGGAAACGCGATAAAATTTTATTACATACTACTCCTTGTGCACATTATATCCATGAAAAGTAATTCATATATATATATATATATATATATATATATATATATATATATATATATATATATATATATATATATATATATATATATATAAATATATATGTATATTATACTCATATATTACAGATTGCAAAATGTTTGTATCGAAAACTCTATATCTTGTGAACAGTAATCACTGAAAAATGCCATAAAAATCAAACAGGATATGTGTTAACAAAACTTCCATAAATATCCATACGTCACCTTCAAGAAATTTTCAATGCATGTTCCGTAAAGTTTTTCCTCAAGTTTCTTGTAAGACGATATCACATCCCGATGGCTGTTTACTTTCGACCTTTGTTTAAAACTTATGTAAAAGTCCTTAAGAACAACTCAACTGTTCAACTGTCCCGGAATTTCAGTTTTGAATTTAAGACAGGGGAAACATTTCACAAACTGACGGCAGTTACACATTGGACAAGTTTTTATTTGAACGTGAATTGGTAAAGTGTTGTGTCATTGTTATGTCCTTTGAGATATTTGCATAAACACAGACATGGAGGGTTATAAAGGAGCATTTTACTTTTATTCGTGTTTTTTGAAAGGATTGATTATTAAGGAATTGATATAAAATAATCCAAATAATTTTGGAAGGATTGATTACCTTTATTGAATCGATTTCTAGAGTATAAATAATCACTTTTCTTCAAGCGTAAAGCTTTAAATGGTTTATCTGGAAAATGACTGAGTATGATAAAAGATACATGAAATTTTAGAAGCCATATATGTTTCGTAATATATACTATATGGGCTGATAAGTCCTGAGACTTTTAATGAAAGCAAGTGTTTTTTTGACAGAGCTATATTTATTCTTCAACATAGCTACTTTCGAGGGTGGTACGCTTAGTATAGCAATTTTCCAACATTTCGATGCCCTTTTTGTGGCACAAAACATCCAAACCTTTGAAATACGTTTTGTAATGACTTCCTCATTCAATCTGAATTGTGTTCCTTGGAGCCACGTGGAATAGATGATAGTCATAGAGAATGAAGTCTGGAGAATATGGCGGGTAAGTAATCAATCCGGATCGTAATTAGTCCAATTAGGCCATTGCTTTCATGGACGTCTGGTCATTTGGTTTATCCAATCACGCTGCATAGTACTCTCAGGTGAATGCTTTTTTCTTCAGGAGTTAATCTATGAAGAATATTCCATGCTCATCCCAAAAAACGGAGGCCATAACCTTCTGGCCGAGTGTCGGATTTTGGCCGCTTTGGATGGCTTTCATGACTTTTTGGCCACTTTATAGACTGCCTATTGGATCCAGGCGTATTATTAGGGATCCACGTTACATTTATTATCACAAAACGTTGAACAAAGCGTGAATCATCAACGTGCTGCTGCTTTTGGTCGACAGTCGAAAATGCGGCAACCATCACGCTGGCAGCTTTTGCATTTTCAAAATTCCACGCATAACAAATCCCCTCCATTCCTTTGAGGTATCCTTGGCCTCAGCTGATTCATGTAACTTCACTTTATGATCACTCAAAAGGATTCAATGCATTTGCCTTAGGATTTTCGCATCCGTAGCCTCTTTGGGCTTTCCAAAGTGAGGTACATCTTCGGTGCTAGTAATCAACAAAAAACTATTGTGTTCAAAGGATCAGATGTGGATTAATTTTCTGTAGTGTTTTTTAACATGGGTGTTAGTATATCCGTAAAAGACCGCAGTGGTGGTCTGCTTCCTCAGCGAGCGGAAAATTAGTGCTACCCTGGAGCTGACCTTGCCTGTCGACGCATAAGTGTGGTAGCGGCTAGCGTTGCGGTGTCATGGGGCGGGATCTTTCATTTCACGCTTACGAATTACTTGGGTGACTTAACCCTTATGCGTCAAGCCTAGACAACCAACCGAAAGGGATTACAAAGAAAGCACGATTACAAATGTCCGGTTAACTGCGCAATAGGCATAAGGCGATCTCATCCTTACCGAAGATGGTCACGGCCCACAAATAAGAGTAGGGCATCCAGGTGGTGGCGTTGCCCCCGCGCATCCCTCACAACCGGATCAAAAATCCAAAATACGATAAGTTGGCCCTTATCAAATGTGGAAGGCCAAGCATCCCGGCGTGAGCCCGTGCATTAGAGAGAAGAGGGAGAGCTTATCTGCTGGCTAGCTCATAAGTGGAGAGGCCAGCAAACGTGGTGGGTCTCATACCCGTTTGAATTCAAAATGGAAAGACTGAATCTTGTTATTTAGCTAGGCAATTTTTTAAATTCTTGATACAGCTGAATTCCTATAGTTTGATTCTTTTTGGATGGTTATCTAAAACTCTAACCTCCTATTCTTTTCACAATTAAAGTAAAACTTTAATATGATAACCGTCCGAAGCTAAATAGAAATTAATTATATTTATATCCAAGTTTCTCACCACAAAACAAATCGACCATTTTTATTCTTGTTGCCATTGAAGACATGACTTCCATTCATCAATGCCTCCCTCCTCGGACAGTGAAAAGCCAATTTCCATATAGGTTACTCTTGCGGGAATTTGATTAACCAGAATTGAATGAAATTTCAAACAATATCAAGTACGGTGAAAGCGTACAGTACCGAAAGATACTGCAACCGAGCGCTGTTAATGGTTATAGCATTTCTTTGCTCACGAAGGTCTGTCCGGAAATTCTCTCTTGTGCAAAATGCTGTCCTCGATGCAATAATACAACGTCCAAAGCCTCCTAAATCCCAACTGTGCCGTACAAATTAGCACACTTTCCATTCCTCTTTGCTGCTGCGCTTGCAAGTCCAATTGCATTCCAGTCATCTCCACCAAGTGCAGTTTTATTTGGATATGCAATGGAACTCGGGTCATCTTATTACTTTTCACCTCTCTCGCTGCATTTATCCGTTTACCTCACTTTCCAATCCTTAGCCCGAAACTTAGTCAATAATTGTTTATTTGCAAAAAGCAACCGTTTAAAAGGGTCAACATTTGCTCTGCTTTCAAACCAGTGAGTCCCACACTCTACTTTTCCGTCTGGTTGTAGATATTCATTTAAAAATCCTAGGGAGAACGCTAAGTCACGGGCCCTTTTTGATATCGTTGGATCGTGCAATTCCTTAACCATCTCACACCCGATATCGCGTTCAGGGTCGGCTATTTCGGGATTTCAAAATCACACTCACGCTTGGGTTTACACTAACATTTTCGATCTTGGGACGGTAATTGAAAGGGAATTTAGATTTTCCATGGCAATTCGGGGCTGAACGGAAATACTTGGAGTCTGCTTTTCACATGAGGTTTTTGCTTTTCCACGATTTCCACGTCACACGATTCGATTTCACAGCCAATTTGTCTGGCAACTAAATCCATCCAACGCAATGAACGTCATCACTTGATTCACAACCGCGAATCGAATGAAAAACTAATCAAAATTGGCATGGAAAAATTTCATTCCTTACACTTTATCGCAACCATTCTTTTTCTTTACATTCCTTCCCAATATTCCATCAAAACGCCACCGTTTACGACCTCGCTGCACTCCACGTACTTTTGACTTCCAAACAACCCGTCCTCAACTAGAATCCCTTTCCCGTTCTTTGCCAGAATGGATTACTTCCAATCTCATTGGAATTTTTTCTTTCCTTGATGGGAATATTATGGGATTCATACTTTGGTACGTTTTATAATCCACTGTTGATACTGCTATCTTTTCTGTGTAAATGTAACGTAATGTCGCGTGTTATCGGTTCGCGCCCAATAATTTTAATGTTCCGGGGAAGTGAAAACGCAATGTCTTTTAAATTAAATTAAAAGAGTTTATTCAATTAATCAAAAAAAATGCACAATCACTTATTTCAGTATTTCACAACTTTAATTTTCACTTAGTCTATAAATTTTTCATTCAACTGTCCACTTAAAATCACTTCGCACTCAAACAATCAATCGCCTTTCCTTCGTGTTCCACTATATCGCAGTTTTCTATCGCGGTAGTAATGAATGATAATCCCCCCATTCATTCAGTTCGCCTTTATATAGGGTCAGTAGTCATTCAACCCAGTTCTCGTACATTGGCGGATTCGCGGGAACATTCGAGCGACTGCAAATGAATGGAGCAGTGACTCACTTTCAGATGTTGATGCTTGGTGGGTTCTCGTGGTTTCGAGTAAATTCGTGTTCTTCATTGTTGTGAAAACAATTGCGACAGTAGCTCGCAGAATTATTTGTACATGTAACAGTAATAAAAGAGCCAAACAGCAAGGCTTGATTCTAACGTCAACTCAGTTGGTTGTAAAATTTTTGCCTTCCGCACGTTTTAAAAATCTTGTTAATTTTTTTGTGCCTAACATAACGAAATACGTATATAAACTAATATTATTCTTCAAACGTAGCATTTTAACATTGGTGCTGAAATCAGGGGCGGCTAAAACAATTAATTATAGAGACAATGGTGTACAAAATAGCTGCCTCATGTGACGTCGTCTATCTTGGGCAAATTATAATGTTAGCAAAGGTGGCTGCCGAATACTTGCAGCAACAATCGTATTCAAAGGTGAAAGAAGAAAGTGCTGAAGAGTCAGAGGAAAACTTATTTTCTTATTTGGAACGCATCAAAGTCACAAACGCGAATTTACTAAAGTCTTATAAAGCTGTTCTATCGGCAATTAAAGATGAGGAGCTTGAAAGAGAATGTGAAATCGCCGCTAAATACAAAGATAAAGAGGTCGCAACCATGGCACGTTTAAATCAACGTATTATACAAACTCAACGTCTTAAAGTTCAAGTAAATTTTTTTGTGCACTATTTGTAATATCATGACATGTGTAATGATTCCGTGAAAATTCCGAAATCAAATTCGCTAAAATTTGCTGGAACTTCGAAAGAATGGTTTTCGTTCTGGGAGCAGTATAAGAGCGCGATACATAGAAATACCTCTCTTTCGAGCGTAGATAAGTTCCACTATCTGCAATCACTCTTAACTGGAAAAGCAGCAATGACCCTAGCCGGACTTACTCCTACGTTCGCATGCTACGACGGAGCCGTGATGCTATTATTGGAGCAGTTTGGCTCCACCGCAATAGAAGTATCGATCGATGCATGCTGTAAGTCATGTCGCTTCCCAAAATAAGGTGCAAAGACGATATTGTGAGACTGAGGAACTTATATAATGTTGTCATTTCATCTATGCGTTTTCTTACCGTTCTTGGTGGTCCAGCGAACATCTATAGTCTAGTATTGAAGAGTACTTTATTGAAGCCCTTGCCCGATGATATTTGAGTGGATTTTCATCGGTACTAAGAAAAGGCAAGAAGAATATGCCAGATCTGAGTACACTTCCGATTGAGAAAATGATGCAAGTTTAGCAGAGGAGGAGCATAATACCATTTGGTAGCACAGAACTTTCTTCGAACAGAACCTTTGATTGAGTCGGTATGTATCTCAAAAGCCAATATGGCGGTGATTTTGTCTATTAGGAAGCTATTTAGGT
The DNA here is from genome assembly GCA_963969285.1 of Odontomyia ornata. Taxonomy (NCBI): domain Eukaryota; kingdom Metazoa; phylum Arthropoda; class Insecta; order Diptera; family Stratiomyidae; genus Odontomyia; species Odontomyia ornata. The sequence continues at coordinate 446,937,048 of OZ017738.1, forward strand.
CGTGAAATCACCTGAAACATGCATAAAATTTAACGAGTTTGCATTAGCTGAAACATGTGTCCCAGAAAATGTAGTAGAAGATGGAAATAGTATTCTAATCGGAGCAAGCGCAGATTTCGTTAATGAACGGAGAAACTATTGAGGCTTTTTGTAAATCGGAGACTATTGGCATAAACAATTATGCCACATAGACGAGTTTGTCGAGAGGATAAAGATACAACGAAGCTTTGCATCGTTTATGACGCCTCTGCAAAAAGCAATGGCGTGCTATTGCTCAACGATCATTTATCTAAAGATTCTTCTTAACTTCGGAAGTGGCAGACATGCGGTGGTGGCGGGTATCGAGAAAGCCTTTCTACAATTTGAATTAGCCGAGAGCGACCACGATGCCCATCGTTACGTTTGGTTTGCTGACGCTCTTAACTATACTGAGGATTTACCGCAGATGACGAGAGTTACATTTGGCGTTGCATGTAGTCCGTTGTTGTTGTCGGCTACTTCGAGGGTAGTCCCAAAAGTACCCAACCTGACGTATGAATACAGGTAGTTTAAAAAAAACAATTACTGCGATTGACAATACAACCTTCCAACAACATAATGTGAAAAATTCATAACGGTACATTTATTATTATTTTTATACAGACATCCAAAGTGAACGCTCTTAGTGAATTTGTAAATATGGAAAAAATCGGGCATCGTTATGTGATACAATACTTTTATTTGAAAGGTCTGAGTGCAACCGATATCGAATTCGAGTTGGGTTCTACTCTGGGAAAGTCTGCTCCTTCACTTATAATGGTCAAATATTGGGTAGGTGAACTTAAGCGAGGTCGTATGAGCTGCCAAGACGAACCCCGCCGTGGTCGACCATGTGAGGTCACTACGTCAGAAAATGCACAAAATGGTATTGGATGGCCGTCGACTAAAAGTGCGCGAGATAGCAGACATGATACGCATTTCAAAAAGTGTTGTGCATCGCATTTTGACCGAAAATTTGGACATGAGAAAGGTGTGCGCAAGACGGGTGCCGCGTTTGCTCACAATGGAGCACAAACAGCAACGTGAAGATGTTTCCTTCGAGTGTTTGACAATGTTTCTCAGCAATAAAGCCGAGTTTTTGCGTCGATTCATAACCATTGATGAAACATGGCTCCATCATTTTACACGTGAGACCAAGGAGCAGTCAAAGCAGTGTACTGAAAAGGGAGAACCGGCTTCCAAGAAAGCAAAGATAGTTCAGTCAGCCGGCAAGGTCATGGCATCCGTTTTCTGGGATGCGCATGGAATAATATTGATTGATTATCTCGAAAAAGGAAAAACAATCAACGGTGCATATTATGCAGCCTTATTGCAGCATTTGAGTGATGAAATAAAAAAAAACATGGCCACATCTAACGAAAAAGAAATTCCACACGTGCGTCATTACGATGGCTAAAATCAATGAGTTGAGCCAGGTCTGGCTCCCTCGAATTATTTTCTTTTTCCAAATTTTAAAAAATGGCTCGCCGGCAAAAGATTTGCCAACAATGAAGAGGTAGAGTCTGTGGTTAGTAGCTATTTGGAGCCGCTTGACGGTTCCTACTATAAAGCGGGTATCGAAGCTATGAAAGGAGAATATGTTGAAAAATAAAAAAAACATTTCGCAATATTTATACTCTTTTCTTTGTCGGGTCGGGTCGGGTACTTTTGGGACGGCCCTCGTATTCTGAAGCATCTCCTAATAATTTTACCAAAGTCATCATATGTATATGAAGCACTTAATAGTTCAAGATATTCATCAGCGTATACTCCACGGAGAAGTTAACTTGGCTTTAACGCATCTAAGACATCGATTTTGGGTTCCAAAGGCTCGACGATTAGTAAAGGAAATCATAGGGCGATTTGTTATATGCAAACGTTTGGCAGGAAAGCCTGCCTCACAGCCTTTCGCACCGTTGCCATGCAGTGAATTGGACGCAAGACAACAGGAGCAGATTTTGCCAGTCTACTTTACGTCAAGTCTAATCGCGAAACTGAATCCACTCGCAAAATGTTGACCTGCTCTGTTATCAGGGCTGTTTATCTCGACCTTCTTGCTTGGTTTACGAGGCTTCATTGCTAAGCGTGGTGTTCCTCATCTTATCATATTGGATAACGTGAAATTAAGCGTGCCTTATTGGAACTGGCACAACTTGCAGTATTTATCTCATCGGAGTTGCTAAAGGACTATCTTTGCTTCAAAAACATATTGTAGCAATACATCGTAGAGCGAGTTCCCTGATGGGGGGGATTTCGGGAGTGGCTAGTACGCTCTGTAAAAATTGCTCTCAAAGCTACTATCAAACGTGTGGTGCTGGATGTGCAGCAGATGCAGACTTCATTGTGTGAGATTGGGAGTGTCATAAACTCAAGACCTTAACATACATTACGGATGACCCAGTGGATTTGATACCACTAACCCTATCTCATTTTATAACTGGTACTAATGCTATTCTCCCATCGGTAGATCGTCGTAGTGGTTCTATAAACGAAAATACCCGTCTAAAATAGATTTCTCTACAACGTTCTATAAATTTCTTTTGCAAACGTTGGAGAGAGGAATATTTGCTGCAGCCAAGGTCTGCTCATGTTTACAAGAATGCAAGTTCATCAAACTTGGCACCGGGAGATATTGTCCTAGTGCACGATTCATCTTTTTCTCGAGTTTTATGGAAACTGGCATTAGTTGAAACTATTTTTCCAGGACGTGATGGTAAAATTCGTTCCTGTGAAGTAAAAATGCCAAATGGAGAAAAAAATGAGACAGCCCGTGCACCTCTTGTATCCGCTAGAGGTAACTGGTGATCTACCAAGCCGGCACCTGGAAGTAATTTTTGTAATTCACTGTTGGTACAGCTATCTTTTTATGTAAATGTAACGTAATATGAGAGCCGAAATAGCGAGTCTTGATTCTAACCTCAACTCGGCCGATTCTGAAATTTTTTGTCTTCCGCACTTTTTAAAAAGCTTATTCATTTGTTGTGCACAACATAACGAAATGTATAAACAGATATTACGGGACAAAAATTACCCATTTAGGACATAAAATTCCCCATTTAGGACGTATGATGACGTATTTATGAATGGTTTTAAATGCAGTGAATACGATCCTTTTTAGGATTTTATGAATATAATTGTTGTTTAGGAAGTTCGAACTACCCATCGGATATTTATATTACCACTATAAAAGCAATAAAACCATTGACACTAGTATTTATGTAATGTAATGCAAGGACGTAGATAAAGTATCTTCCACCACTCTACTTGGCTAGATGCTTAAGATGACGAATAAGCACTAATAGCGGATGTTGTAGGCATATGGTAATCGAGGGGCTTACTCGCATTCTGTTTCGATGTTTCTGAAGGAGTGTTTTGGTTATGGTTTGTTTTTTTTTGTGGTACGGAGGTGAATGCCGTATATGCACAGAGTGTAGGAGTCCCATGCTCTCAAGAATTCGACTGGACTACCCACCAAACACCTCTCCTGTCAACGTGAGAACCTAGCCTGGAACCGTTTGACATATTACTTCGGGCTGGGTCTCATTTTGATACGCCGTAAGGCGCCTTCAAGCTGTCGGGGTCCCTCTTCTAGTAGGAGGGAAGAGGAAGTACCAGACAAGCGATACCCCAGCCCCAATACCCCCGGCTGCTGTGAGTTCCTTTTATCTCTTAGGACTGCCCGAACATAATGTGCCACCTGGTTCCATTTGTCAACCGATTCGAGCATCACCGCCACTACATTATCCGGAGTGAGCTCTTCTGTCTCCCTGTAGAGGTTCCTAGAGACTGAAAACACACATGTCCGCTCAAAAGCTGGCTCAAAGAGAAGTCAGTTTCACCATGCCTTCGATTTAGCCACTGTCTCACATTCAGGACGAGGCCACCTTCCCTTCGTGCAATTCACCCAAGACTGCTACCAATCGTTAAGTGAGCGCTGTTTCTTTTCGCGAACAACGATCTACCTCGCATTCTCGTTTCGTCGCAGATAGATAGAGTGGCGCTCTCTAGCAAGGAGGGCGACAGTTATCACGTCTGCAATGACTTTCACCGCCGAATCAGAGACTGTCAGATACGAAGATGCAATCTTCAGCGCTCCTCTTCTCTGTACCTGTGCCAGGCGTTTTCGGTAAACCTCCTTACTAAGAGCGTCGCCCCATACCTCTGCTCCGTACAGTAGCACTGATCATACAGCACTCATCAAGAGGCGTCTTCTTGATGGGATGGGTCCACCTACGTTGACCATAAGTCGACTCAGAGCCGATACTCCCGAAGCAGCCTTCTCAGCCGTTGCCCTGATTTGCTCAGAAAAATTCATCTTCGAGTCAATTAGTAGCAGTTATAGTTTAGCGACGGAGAGGCTGTTTTGAATGAATGTTGCCCTTCCTCCATTTGTGAGTTTATTGTTTTGATATCGCGATAGCGTTTTTGTTTTTGTCTATATCCCATGTTTGATGTTGGATCGCTCATGCTAACATTAAAGTTTTAAGAAAGAGGTATAAAAGCCGCCTGAGTGCTGTGCAAATTTTGAGGTAAGTACTTATCTTTTAATTGGGCATATGTGGGTGTTAGTTGTAGTCATTCCTGATGAAGAGGCAGCTGCTGCGTATGGAGAAGCTGTTGATGGAATATGGTTTGGCCTGATAAAGATCCAGGTTTTTGATTAAACACAATTTATCTAGTTCATTAGAATGATCGTAGAAATGAGCTTAGTCGACAGTTATAATCGGTTGCGTTTCACTTTCCAAGAATTTCAGTAAGGACATGTCATTTCGTAAACAGATGATTTATATATACACTATTTAAAATATATTTTTTTAAAATGATTTAAAGCAGCGCAGATGATTATAAAGCGTCTATTGGCTAGCTTCTAGTTGATGTGTAAGAATGACATCATTGCATCAGTTTCTATTAATTTTCTTTCTAAACAGTCATTCTAAAGCAATTTCTCGTTATTGTGCCAATTAATGATTCATGATCCTGATCACTGAAGCTTTTCATATTATTTGGAAATGCTTGTTGATGCATGGTTGATGCTGCATTGAAATTAGCGAATTGCATTTGATTTTGCGATGATGGCATTGTTTGCGGATTTAACACTTTATCGGACAGTACCAAATAGACTGAAATTGCAGCAACCAATCTGACATTTTGACTCTTCATACTCCTTTTCGTGAAGTTCCCTCGAGCAGTTTCCCTAGGCGGACTACTCAATCACTACAATTTTCGTTTATACGAGTATTACAATAATTGTTCAGAAGTTTTTCTCATCCAGAAGCAATATTTGATCAAGCTGCGATATTCCTGTTTTTCCATTGTTTTTACCAAGGTGAAAGTAGCTTCTAAATTAATGGAGAAAATGTCATGAAACTTCATACACAAACTAGTGCCAAACGAGTCTCTTGAAATAAATCATGTTTGTAGCGATTAACACATCTACTACTACATAAAGTTACGGTGTTCACCGCTAACAAAGCTGAACCGGCATGAGTATGAGATTTTCTTCTTGCTGCTACAACCGGTATCATTAAACCGCAACGAAAATATTTCAACCGTTTTTGTATTTTGTTTGGGTAACAATTGACTGTTATGTTTAAAATTGTATTTTGTGTTCACATTATAGACTAAGTGTCCAAATTTGGTGACCCCGACCCGATCGGGAGGAGAATAAACGCTAAATTTAGGCTTGAATACTTTTGTGTAGTTCGCAAAGTGACGCCAAGAAAAATGGCTATCGAAACTAACATGGAGATGCCGAAATCTCCTAAAAATGCTAATGCGCCGTCGCCAATAGTGCCTAGGCCTTCAACAAGTCATTTATTTGTTGAAGAATCAATTGTTACAAAATTCCCGACGTTTTATAACCCGGGTCATTATCTGGATGGAAGGAAGCCTTCGCATTACCTACTGGATCTACGCAAATATTAGAAGGGAGCAAGCAACTGATGCAATGCTGTGATGGCTGCTCCTGGAACAACTCCCGGAAAATATTCGTGTCGTACTTGCAATATCGAGCGAATCTGACGTTAAAAAATTGGCGAAAATGGCGGGTTTGATGATTGAACTTCAGCAGTCTTCCGGTGTTGCGGTAGTCCACAGAGAGTCAAGGAATGATATTTTAACTCAACTGGCGAATTGAATGGAACACCTGGAGTTGCGTACTTGAAACCGTTCACGCTCCAGACCTAGGACCATAAGAGGCCGATCAAATTCACGAGCCAACGACGGTTTTTGTTTTGTTCATAAGCGTGTTGGAAGGCGTGCCCGGAATTGTCGTCTGCCATACCAGTGGACAGCCAATGATGAAGTGGCTTTGGGAAACCAAATTGGTTGTCCCAAATTACGGCAGCTGATGACGAACAACTTCATGTGAACAATCACCGACTAATAATCCATAATCGGAAAAATGGAACTCGCTTCCTCATCGATACTGGAGCCTGCCACGGGATAAAAGTCACGTAACTCCAGGGAAATTGGAGCTATATGCCGCGAACGATTCTCCGATTAAAACGTATGGCTAGAAACTAATGACACTTGATCTCGGACTTCGTAGACCGTTTGCTTGGAGATTTGTAGTTGTAAATGTAAGGCAACCAATAATCGGAGAAGATTTTTTGTTACACTTTGGCCTTATAGTAGATTTACGTCGGAAGAAGCTGGTTGACAGCGAAACTAAATCAGGAGCTAATGCCAAATTTACCAACCAAGCCAATGCTACCATTCCTACGATAAAAGGAAACTCGGAGTACTACGATCTGCAGAAGGATTATGCCAATTTAACTGTGCCATATGATATCATGAAGGTTATGGCATTTACCACTACATTGTAACAAAGGCCCCTCCCGTTGCAGAAAAGGCAAGACGCTTCACGGCTGAGAGTAGCAAAAAAAGAATTCGAGTTTATGCTACAACAAGGAATTTATCAGCCATCAAGCAGTCAATGGGCGAGTTCACTACACCTATTCCAAAAGAAAACTGGCCAGTAGAGACCTTGTGGTGACCATCGTCGTTTGAATTCAATCACCATCTCGGACAAATATCCCATTGCACATTTTAGTGACTTTGCTGATCGACTCAGTGGATACACGGTATTTTCCGTGCTCGACCTGACGTGGGCATACCATCAAATTCCGGTGGCTCCTGAGGATGTTTCGAAGACTGCCGTTATAACGCCATTCGGATTATTCGAGTTTAAGGTGATGACGTTTGGTTTGTGCAACTCCGCACAAACCGTCCAGTGCTACATTGACCAAGCTCTACGAAGCCTGCATTTTTGTTATTCGTATATTGATGATATATTAATTGCCTCTAAGGCACACGAAAAACACTATGAGCATTTAAAAATTACCCTGGACAGTCTGCGTGAGTATGGCCTTTCTGTAAACATAGAGAAATGTACGTTTGGAAAACCAACTAATGAATATCTTGAATATCTTGTCCAACATCACAGTATAAGGCCTATTCCTGCAGGAGTTGAAACAATCCCAAACTTTAACCAGCACCTGTCAGGGATTTGCGCAGATTTCTAGGAGCGATCAATTTCTATGAAAATCACTTAAAAATGCAGCACCCATTCAAGCATCTCTCCATGAGTTCCTCGTCAGAGTAAGAATAAAAGATAACCATGCCATCAAATGGACCCACAAGCAGATGCAGCTTTCAAGGTAGCCAACGCAACTTTTCTCTGACACCCAATCGAAAATGCTACATTGGCAGTCAAAATGTGACGCTTCTGGCACCGCAATTGGAGCCATTCTTGAGCAATTAAACAACAAGGCTTGGGAACCGCTTGGATTCTTCTCCAAGAAGTTTAGCGAAGCGCAGCGCAAATCAGTGTTTATGATCGGGAGCTGCAGGCAATTTACAGTGCCGTAAAATTCTTCCACCACATGGTTGAAGCAAGGCAACTTATTATTAAAACCGATCATAAACCCATCATATACACCTACAATCAAAAAGCTTACAAGGCATCTCCGAGATAACTCAGGCAACTCGATTCCATCGGGCAGTTTCGAACAAATATAATTCACATAGCCGGAAGCAAAAATGAAACAGCCGATGTGCTATCTCAAATTACCGCTATTGAAATGCTAGTTGCAGTGACAATCGAAGATTTGGCGAAGGCACAGACTAAAGCCATCAAAAGGATATTCGTATGTTTTAACGATAAATGATTGATTTACAAGGTGGCCTGAGGCAATTCCCATCATAAATATCTCGGTGGACGAAATCACTACCGCATTTTATTCCAACTGGATTGCACGCTATGGAGCCCCGACCGTTCTAGCGTCGGACCAGGGATCACAGTTTGAGTCCGTCCTATTCCAATCGCTAACACACTTAGTTGGCTGCAGAAAAACCTAAACGACGGCATATTACCCTGCGACAAACGGGATGACCGGTCCTTAAAGGCCGCATTTATGTGCCACAACAAGCAGGAATGGAATGAAATTCTACCAACCGTTCTGCTAGGATTACGTACGAGCACCAAAGACGATATTGGTGCAACAGTTGCGAAACTTGTGTACGAGACTACTCCGCGAATTCCCAGTGATTTTTTCTTTGACGAAGACACGCCGCCGGAACCCAAATTATTAGTCCAAAAGTTTCGCGATCATATGAAGACTGTACGAGCCACTCCAGCATCACGCCATGATAAGCGCAAAATCTTCATTCATAAGGATCTTGCGACTTGCTCACACGTTTTCGTCCGTATAGCCCGAGTAAGAAAGCCATTGGAGCCTCCGTATGAAGGACCATATAAAGTTGTAGAGCTATCTGAAAATGTATACAAATTGGAAATAGGTGGAAAATAAATTAACATTAGTACCGATCGAGTCAAGCCGACGTACTTTGAACCAACTTCGGATCCAACAACTTATCCCATCGACAATCAGCCCTTGAGGAAATGCGGAAGTTCGAACTCCAATAAAGTAAAATTTATTGACGAAATAAAAACAACCGCTGTCAGTTGTCAGGCAACTTACATATTCAGAAGGGTGTCGTGTAGCGATTAACACATCTACTACTAAGCTGCAAGAGTACGAGATTTTCTTCTTCCTGCAACAGCCGGCATTGTTAGACCGCGACTAAATTATTTCAACCGTTCTATGTATTTTGAGTGGGTAGTAAATCATTGTTATGTTTAAAATTATGTTTGTGTTCACATTATAGACTTAGTGCTACATGTTTATTTCCGATGCTGCCACTTATTGAAAAATCCCGGGACTTATCAGCCACATGTAGTATTTCAGATAAAACAAAACCCATTAAGGTATTCTTAAGAATTCATTCAAAACAGCTGCTATAATACCCCGGAAAAGCATCATTCTAAAAATTTAACAAATCACTTTGCTATGAAACAGTACCCAAATGACAACTTCAAGATAAAGTTTTAATTTCACTTTATTTCCATTTCAAATGTTTTCCGTCATTTTTATCGCAAACGTTTTTGAAACACATCTTTTATCTTATTCTTTTCCCATCCTTTTGGCAATGTGCTGTTCCTCATTCAACTCACTTGCATCTTTATATTTTTCAATTTACTTTACAGCTGGCTTGCATACCCGTTCTTGCTGGCCAGCTAGCTATTAAGCTATCTTTGTCGTTCGTAATTAAAAAGCTTAACTGGGAAATTTTCATTCATTCCCTGTTGTTCGGAAAGTGATTTTGTGGAAAGCCACTTAAGTAATTAGATGTCCCGAAGGAGGAACGAAGTCATTTTCAATTTGTGGCTTTCAGGGTTTCATCTGTTGATAACAAACTCTAAAGTGGAAAATGATGTTGTTAAGTTATGTCTGTTTGAAATTGTTCAACTGAAAAGCGGTGATTATGACAGGAAGAGAAAGAAAACTTTGGTGAAAAAAGTGAAAAGAGCAAACAAAACTAATGCATGCGGTTTTCAGGAAATTTCTATAACTGAGGAAGTATGTATTCTTGAGTAATTAGAATAGATGTCGTTTATTCAAAATCCACATAAGAGGTCTTTCTGGCCTCAAATTTGGAATATTCTAAAAAAATGTTGCCTTGTTTTGGAACTTTATAAAGAGGAGAGTGAAATTTTGTATGCTGTGTGCATCACAGATAAGATTGTAGTTCAATCTTTTCAGATTTATTGTGCTCCCATTCTCATTGAAATACCTAAAGCTTACTTCGCTGGTTCCAGTATCTAAGATGCTGCTAGACTGTATCTACTCCTCCAAAACAGAGACTAAAAGTATATGAGAGATTGTTGTGGTATTTCGTCTGCAAACCTACAGAGCCTGTACTCACCATTCTTTTTTGGAACCATTTTTTAAAAATTGTCCTCCCGGTAAACAATGCCCCATGGAAATCCTGCAAGAATCCTAGACTGTTACTAAATTGATGCATGATTTAATCATTTCTCAATGTAGGCCTTAAGAACCTCCCTTCGATGTTTTAAGCCCTGGATAAATTCTACAGTTTTTATGACCTTCTCTAGCTTATAATTTCTTTTGATGTGTAACAAATGCCAACCTTGATCCCTCTTTTGCAAAGAGGTCTGCGTATTCGTTGTTCTCACGCAGGAGTTTGAATTTTGAACAACATGCTTTTACTATCTTCGATGTTATTGTGTATAACTCTTCTTTTTCTTCATCGTAGCATTACAGCGCCTCTTGGGCCTTCGCTTGCTATAACAAGCGACTCCAAATGTCTCAGTCCGATGACCGCATCCTCCAATTTTGAAAGCCGAAACCGATGAACTATCTTCGACGATCAAGTCAGACAGGATTTCCTTGGTTTCCACAACATAAACAGTTGAGCATCCCCAAGGTGATCAGGAGTAGCTGCTCCTGAAGGGAGAAAAACTGCTTAGTTTAGTATTTTGCTAGGTTGGAATGAACTACACTCGTTAAGTTTCCATCCTTTAGGCAGAGATGAGTGGTTCACTTAAGCTACTTTAACATCTTTAGGTTTGATATTCCCCTTGTAATGCAACAACTTTTTTCCGGGAAATCAATGGTTGCTTTTTGTTTTAGGTCGAAAATCAGCTTGGCATCAGACAAGCTGGGTACTAGTTTGTACTTTTCCTGACACGTGCATCATTATGTAGTTCCACCGATTGCATAGGCTTCGTTCAAAAAGATTCTTGGCACCATTTCCAGAGTTCATGGTACGTAGAGCTAGGCCCAAACCCTCGAATTCTCATTCCTTCTATGATTTTGGCCCAACTGTGTACCCCTTGATTGCATGTGGCTCTATGGAATGCACACTGAATTTAGAGCTCCGATTCCTCTTGCTGCTTACCGTAGCCCAGAAGTTTTTGTTAAAGCTGAACTGAGTCACTATAACATCAAACAGTGTACAGATGTATTTGAATAGCTTGACCAATTTGACTAGGTTCTACTCTCCCTTTCATGGTAGATTACCCCGATTATTGTAGATACAAATTCCGGTTTCATCACTAGATTGAGGCGTGATTAGTTTAGTATGTTTTCAAGTGCCGCTGCTAGACATGAGCTCCTGCTTCCATCGTGCAGATGCAGCCACACTTTTTTCCCGATTGAGTGTTTGAATTGTTTTGCACTCCAGAACCTTATCCGTCCAGATAATAGCCTCGTGAGTGATGATTGGTTTCACCACCATACTATATATCTAACACAGTATTGTTGGGCTATAGCCTCAAGACTGGTGTTGAATGTTCTGCACAACATCAAGACACTTGTGGACTTTGGTGTTGCCACTTCAATATGTTCTTCTTCTTCTTCTTCTTTGTAGCAGCACTACAACTCAGCTTGGACCATCGTTTACTGTAACAAGTGCCTTCAACTGTCTCTGTCTATTGACCGCATCCCCCAATTTTGAAATCCAAGTAGCGATAGACTGTCTTCGTCGACCGAGTGAGATCAGCGATTTCTCAGCTTTCCCACTGGTCTCCACCCTTCTGTTCTCCAAAGAATACATTTTTGGTATCCATTGTTCCACCATATGATTCACATGGTCACCCCATTGTAGCTTCCATAGACTTAGAATCTTTTAGACCTCCGGTTTGTCAAAAATTTCATACAGCTCATGGTTGTATAAAAGTCTCCATTGGGGTCCATCTCATTTTGCACCAATCATCCGCCAAACATCTGTTGCTCAATTGGATTCAATATGTTTGCCGATGGTTGAGATAGGATACACAATTCACGAATTTGTATATTTGGAGCTTTGTTTTCCTGTATTTGCAGGTGGTCTTCAAAATCGGCAAAACAGAGTAAAAATTTTATGTACGAGATTCGGCGCATTTCGTCTCTTTCATTGCTGGTCCTCATTATTTTTCTGCCTAAATACAAAAATTTGCCCTCGTTTTCCATATAGTTTTCGCCAAGTGTGATATTTTGGGTGTTTGAGGTATTTTCCCTCAACTGCATCATGAGCTTCATTTTATTCTCTATGATTTGTAGCCTTACTTGTTTTGCTTTGCTGTCGAATTTCAGGAAGAGTTCTTTGGTAATTGTTAGCAACCGATGCAAAATGTTGCTGTCATTTGCATAGGCTACCACTTGTATTGACTTGTATATTAACGTACCTCTTGTAGTGACAGGTGACATTCGTATCCCATTTTCATTACATAGTCAAATTAAATAGCAATAGGGCCAGGCTATCTCCCTATTTTAATCCTGATATTTACATCAAAGGCTTCAGTGAGTTGAGGCGGACTTAGGAGATCATCGGTGGCATTGTCATTTTGGTAAAGTGGACTCATTTGGCTGGGATACCTAAGTAAACCATTATTTGGTACAGTACCTTACACTCAATACTGTCGTATACTTGTACTTGTACGCCTATGTAGGACTCCAAACATTTCTCAAGTTCCTGTTTGCCAGTAAACAATTAGTCTATCGATTATCTAACTGCTCTTAAGCCACCTTTATACTCCGCTATGATACTGTTGGCGTATGATCTAATTTTATTTTCTAAGATCTTTGAAAATATTTTGTATGCCTCTATAATTTTCGCGCAAAAGCTTTTCACCTTTTTTGTGGATAGGAAATATAATTGATTAGCTCCACTCTTTTGGAATATGTTCTTGTTGCTTAATGTGCTGGATGACTATGTGGATGGCTTTCTGAACGCCACAATCACCATATCTAATGAGTTCCACTGGAATCTCATCGATGACCGGCACTTTATTATACTTTTGGGCCCTGGTGGCTAAAAAATCTCATCAGAGTTGGTGGGGCCAATGGAAGCTCACCGAGAATATCTATAGGCTTCGATGCTCTGCTGCTATGTGAAGGAATAAGGAGGTTCTTCAAAATCGATGCCCATCTTTGCTGAATCCTGTTATCATCAACGATGATGTTGCCGGTGTCATTGCGGCGAAGCGTGGGTTTGGGTTGATAGCATTACTTCAGGCTTTTCACTACTTTGTATGCTTGTCTTGTGTTTTCAAAGTATTTTCTTTTCCTAATTTTAATGATCTTATCTGCTACTCTTGTGGAATGTTCATAATTTCCTTTCTTCGTCTTGGTTTTCCTACTTAAATGATTTTGTACGCCTGATTCTTTTCATCCAACATATCTTGGCATTCGTTATTGAACCAATCATTGATGTCTTTTTTGCCACAGTCTTAATAGCCGCCTTAACTACCACCCATAGCTCGTTGCTTGTTTTCAGCGATACGTCTGATAAGATTTGATCCAGCTGGTTGTCGAGGTTCTCCGTGAAATTCTTTGCCTCAGACGCCATTTGGAGCCTTTCGATGTCGAATTTATGAGAGGGCTGGTCTTCACCGAACACGCATTTGACATATAAATTTGATTAAGTAATAATCCGAGTCACAATTGGCTCCTTAGTATGTATGGATGTCAAGTATGCTCGAGGTCTAACGTTATAGTATGGGAAAATGGTCGGTTTAGTTTTGTGTATTGCCATCCGGTGATATCCAGGTCAATTCAAACGTATGAATAGATTTCTGCTTCAAGCAAAGTCGATTTGGCGTTCGCTGATGTCATTTGTTTCATTGTGGAACCTATATCTTCCAGTCATTCTCCGATGAGATAGCTCATTGCCAATCTTAGCGTTGAAATCACCCAGAATTATTTTTCTGATATTTATAGGCAATAAGTTGACCAGTCCTTCCAGGTTATTGTAGAAGTTTTCCTCGTTTCGTCCTCCTATTCTTTAGTTGGGGCATGAAAGTTTATCAGCCAGATTTTGAAGAATTCACTTTTATACGGATCGCGCACAACCGTTCATTAACTGCCTTAAACTCAAAAACATGTAATTAGAATTCCTTATCCACAATGAAGAATACTCAGAATTCTTGCTTGCATTCGAACAAGCTTTTCACTTTTGAAAATTGTGTGCGATCTCACATCTTGAATATCACTTCCAGTCCGTTTCCTGGATTACCAGCCTTTTTAATTTATAATGGCTGGCCTGTTGTAAAAGGTCCTTAACAGTGCCAGGGTTTGTATTGATCGAGCCATTCGCCCCGTGAACTAATCGATAAATCAGCCAATGCATCCACAAAATTTGTCCATAACGCGTATGCTGCTAGCAGTCAATAACGTGAAACTGAGTTCGATGAATTTTTTCCTATCATCATTGTGGACTATGAGGTGATAACCTGTGAAAGGGAGCAGAGTACATTTTGGTTGAAATTTCCCATTGCGTTTCTCAAGTAACATTCAACGCATACACGAAAGGATGGATTCGGTGATTGTACGAAAGTTTCATATCAAAATAGCTGGGAATGTTGGCTTAATTTCTAACTAACCATGTTTTCATCTAATATGCGAATATTTTAATTAAATTCTAGGGGAAAGAGATACTGGGAGGATACTGTTCCTTACATGCGCGCGGACATGATTCGTGGTTCAATTGGGGTACTTGTGAGGACTTTTGATTGTTCGACGTGTGTATACGCCTGCCGCCGGTCGCATGTTTCATTCCTTGAATGATTCTGACTAGCTTCCTGGAAACTTAACTTTCGAATGCTTGTGAGAGGACTTGTCGTAGTGCATTGGGAACTGTGACTTTATTCACATTGCACACAAAACGTTATTTCCATAAGTGATACGAAGGAGGTTAACTGTCAGGTGAACTTACTTTGACGAGAACAGTGATCGGAATAGCGCGAAGTGGTGTTGACGGACGGTAGGAAGCAAAATTCAATGGGACGTTTTTGAAGAAACCATTGTTACATTTGCACTGATAACGAAAAACATATGTGTGTTGTAAGTACGCTTATTACGATATGCCATAAGGTTTGGCGACACTTTTCTCGCTAATTGAGTTTAACCCCGTTCTGCCGCGGGAGGGTGTTTGCGAATGCAAAGTGTGATATTCAGATTCACCCAAGTCAAGATAAATGCAGAAACATAGTCACCATCACCGCAAGCTTCATAAATTCCATCGTAATCGCTTCCAGACCAGCACCCACTTGGCTACGGTTCCGGGAAATCGTAATTTGCCTGACTGAAATTCCTTATTTCGGAGTGAATGTTCCTTATTTTGGAGTCCTTCTACCGTGTCGGAATCTAGTCAAATTGAGTGTATGTCTCTCATTCATTGTGAACGACATAAACCAATTAAACGCTACCATATGGGGCGCACGAACCTAGTTGGCAGTTTTAATGGCGACATCATGGCCCATCAAGATTCAATGACAATCAGCGCTTGTACAAAAAGCGCTCCAGTCTGCAGAGTAGCGAGAAATTACAATTAATTGCTGAAACCTGGAAGAAATCAAAATAAACGAGGAATCTCAATTCGGCGAACTGGAGGCCAGGGAAAGCGAATATATACTAATTTACCCATAACGCCAGGCTGTGCTGTGAAAGAAAAGACCTTGGTGGTGTATCTTCAAATTCAATTATGCGACGTAACACCACATAACATTAAACATTTCACTGGGAATTTTTTTGAACTGTGAAGTGCAAATGTTAATGCGGAAAAAGATGACTTAAAACTCAATGAAAATTATCTGCAGGACACAAACTCATGGCATTGCTTGTGCACTTGCTACAGACCAGTGATCCACAATATTAGTGACCCATGCTGGGCAATCCCAAATGTAACCGATGGCAAAAACAATAAAATTCAAGCCACCATTGGCACAATTAGTTCGGTTGCATACGCTACCCGTCAGATAAAAATGAAAGTAAATCCGGTATAAAATAAGGTGACTGAAATGTCGAACAAAGAAACGCCAAAAACAGTCCCAGCTCCAGTACAAAATTCTGCAAACTTTTCATTCCAAATAAAGACACTACAACAGCGCCAATAGACAGCGAGAAAAAATCCACCGAACCTATTTGGAACAGACGGCTGAATTAAGGAGCCTAGTGCTGCATGTGGAAGCTCAATCGTAAAGGTTGCTCAACTCATGGTGAGCGGTTGATCATTTTCCGCTAGTGTATTTACGGTGGCCAATTCGGTAAAGTGGGGCTTCGAAGCGATAATCCACTACACACAAAAAACTTAGAGGATCAACAACAGCAAGCAGTGATCCAATTCCAACTCTTTAAAGTGTCATTTGGCTACAAGCTGCTTCTGAAAATCACTTCCAGCACCTCCTCTCGACTCACCCAAATCATTGAAAAAATACCAGCCAAATCCGTACTTCACTGCAAGTTTTCCACTGTCTACAGCAAACAGCGCCGAAGAAGGACGTGGATGGTTCTTGTCATCTTCACTCGGTATTCAACTTGAAACTTGACTGAAGGCACCTACAATAGAGCGAATAATAAGAACGCAGGAGATATCGTGAACAAAGCAATGTCAACACAAGACGCATGTCAGAAACTTCTCAAGGCCAAGTCTTGATAAATATTTGATCACTTTTTTCAAAAAAAGTCCACCTAAATATCGTTTTATAAAAAGTCGGTCGAATTTCTAAGGCCTAAAGAAGGGTTTTATCAGACAATCTTGAGAAGATCATATTTATTGCGAAGTGAAGTATTTTAATTACACTCTATTTATTTCTAAGATATGAATATTTTTGTAAAACAATTTTAAAATGGTGAACGAGTACAGGACCCACCACGGTGGCTGAAAACTCCATTATGAGCTAGCCATCGGGCTGTAGCTCTTTCCTTTCTCAGTCGTTACAGGGGCTCTTGCTCGCGAGACTTCTTATTTATGTTATGTTAAAGTTTTATATGATTCCATCATATAAAATTTTAATATCTGAAACATTTTATTTCTCATTTACTCGGAAAGTTCAGTTTATATGAATTTTTCAGGCAATTGAAAAATAAATGGCCACGTCTACAATGGATCTTGATCCGGGTGGGGGGTTCGAGGGGGCACTGCTTCCACCTGGATGCCCCACTCTTAGTGGAGGCCGCAAGTGCTCAGAGTAAAGACAAAATCGTCTCGTGTCCCGCGCACGTTAATCGAGTTCAGTCAGTCGCATTATCTATATTTCATTCCTTCGGTAGGTTACCTCGGCCTCAACACCGTCGAACCCATATAGTATATTCAAAACAAGTTGAGTAAGCAGGAGTGTGCTCCTACCAGAAGGTCTTTGTAAACATCGTAGGGTTAGAAACAAGTTTTCTAATGGCGTGAATCGATAACTTGTACTATTCATCCAATACTTGGATAAGAAATCGTTCAAATTTATGCAAAAGATGCCCAGTTTCTTTCATAAGCACAGTGCAGCCGCCATTTTAATCCCGCTTAAATGATTTTTCTGAATGCTCGGCCGATTGAACATGTTCAAGTTAAACACTATTCCGTAAATTTTCATGAAAATTGAAAGAAAATAAAAGTGCCTAAGTCAATTTTAAATACATATAGGGTTTCCTAATAAGAGGTGTTATTTTGAATAGATCTTGTGATTTAACACCTTGCGACTTCTTCCTTTGGAGCCACGTGATAGAGAAGGCCTACGCTGATAGTCCAGCGTCGATTCAAGATCTCAAAGATAAAATTCGTGAGGCTATCGAGGACATAGGGCAGCCACTTTGCGTTTTGATTATGGAAAATTTCATGAAGAGGATATGGTTCTGTAAGCGTGTTGTAGTGGTTATTTGCCTGATGTTGGTTTTTGCTATTAACGGCATATCTTCTTCTTTATAATGAAATAAACACTCGATCATTTGTATTAAAAAATTGCATTTTTCTTTTAATATCAAAATAACACCTCTTATTGGAAAACCCTATATCAACCATAAACACGTGTTATTGTTGTTGTAATTCCATATAATTGAAATGGCTATAACTCACTTGATTATGATTCGATCTCAATTAAATTTTGTGAACATATATAACTTATGTCAGTCTATATAATTGCAAAATTTCAAGAAGTTTAAAGGTACCGTTTTGATTTTATGGGGCAAACATGTAAAATCTACAAATCATACTATCATTAACAAAGTTGAGTGAATTTCGATTTCTAAGGTATTTGTTGCCCTTGTACTCATAAAGGCCCACGTTTGTGATAATTTTCAGATTTTTCGGCTGAAAGGTGTCCAATCGCGAGAGGGTGGACACAAATTTTCGGTACATTTTGCCTTCCCCTGGACCCCCTAATTCATAAAATGATTTTTTTATTCCAGGTTCTTAAACTTCTAATCAAGACCTTTCATTTGATACCCCACTCAGCTACCTTTGATAAAATAAAAAATTTTAAGCCCCAATTCGTTATTACGGGGGACCCCCCTCAAACATTTTTTAAATTTTTTTTAAGGCTTGAACTTTTGAGAGACAATCACTTCTAACCTTTTCACAAAGTTTGAGCATTCTAGCTTCTATAGTTTCTGAGGAAATTAGCTGTGACGCACGGACAGACGGACGGACGGACGGACAGACAGGTCGCGAAACTAGTAGGTCTTTGTAAAAAAATTTTTACAAAGACCTAAAAACGCATGAGCGCGAAAGTTTTTGCGGTGGGCCCTTGTGCTGGTGAAAAGAACCAGCCCCACGACAACGGGTCATTGCCGTAGACACAATCCATTCCGAGGCTCTTTTGCAGGTTTCGAAACAATGTAGGCTTATCCAGGGATGGGATGTTAGCCCGCCGCCCAACCTCCGTTCTAGCGGCATATTAATTATGATTTAATTCCTCAGCTGAAAGAGGTTGTTGTGGATTGTCTTTCGCAATAACTGCTCCGTTTTGCACATTTAAAAAACTTCCAGCTATTATTAGTTCACAGCGTTGTTTGCTTTTTTGCTAACTTTGAAGGGTGATTAAGATTTTACCTAGCTTCTTCGTTTGATCAGTAGTGTTATGGACCCCATAATCCATTTACTCTCCTAACAATGTATTTTCATTAGCCACAGTGACCCCATACTTACCTTCGTTCTTGACATTCAATATTGCAAGCCAGCAAATGCCTCCATTAGCTAAACTCATCTAATATTCACATCAAATCCATAAATAATAATCGATTCTTAGAAATTCACATTCCCAAATCTAATAATTTCCAGAAAGATAAACAATGCCGAATACTGGAAACAATATATCCAAAAGTACCAACGTCCCATACGAAAGATTATATTTTTGCGACATTTGCAAATCCAATCAGCACAATACGCCAAATTGTGTTTACAATAAGCCTCGCGACATATCATCAAATTCTACGCGAAAGTAATATATCTCAAGTAGATTCGTACCAAAGTTAATAAACAAATCGAAGCAAATTAATCTCGCGAAATGAATACTTTTATAAACAATCTGGGAGGTGGAATTTGCGTGCAGAATTGTTAAATTCAAATATATTGTGAAATAGATTTTTGTAAACATTAAAGCCCTATAAAAGGGCCTTATGAAATTGTAAGTTCTAGAGTTGACATACGAGTAGTGCTGCCCGAAGTCATTGCTCAAAGTATTGTTCAAAGTATTGTTCAAAGTATTGTTTCAAAGTATTGTTCAAAGTGAAATTTTTGAAACTATTTAAGGAAAGAATTGTATCTATATTGTGCAAGAAGTAAACAAGTGAATAGTGTAAATAAAGAATTGTTCAAAATAATTGTGCATTAGTGATTTTCTTGAGGAATCCATAACAGTAGGAGTGGATGCCTGTGCCTCTGTCCCTTAAACGTAGAAGTAACTCTTTGTTGTTTGTTTCGGAGATTTTAGTTTTCGCCAAAAGTAGTGTATAGTGTTTTTTTTTCCTATGACAGCCATTTTCCTATATGCAGAGGAATCTTCTCCTTAGGGAGCGTCCTTCTAAATGAGGGGTAGGAACGAAGGAATTTAGCTTGACGTAAGCTGAGGTTACATCCCGCTGGGGTTTGATTTTTTTAACCATATAATTAATTTCCTGGTATTTGTGTCTGCTACGGTCATTGTCTGTTTGACAGCAATAAGGCTTAGTTACTCATTGAGGAGGCCGATTTCAAAGAAGAGCCCAATATGTATACTTATCGCATGAATAGGACAGAAACAAAACAGTTTTTGGTCATTTCACTATTTTTTCAAAAAATTTCCAACGAAAGTAAATACAAGTGCTGGTACGTGTAGACTCTTATTGCACGAGTATTATTTTTTGTGAAGCAGAATTGTGGAAAGAAGTATTCGATCTGAGTTAGAAGCAACACTAACCGTGGTATTCTGGCAGTTCTGCTTTAGAATTATGGTGGTCTCAGCCGCTAGAAGTTCAGAGTAATCTCCTTCGGACGCGACTTTGCACAGTGACACTAAGGGGCCTCTAACGGTGAGGATTAGGTTAGGTGAGCCAAATAGTACCTTTAATTTTGTTTTAAAATTGCCCAAATTTTCTGGTGCAAGTGATCTAAAGTTATATTACTAAGTGAGTATAATTTGAATTATGAAATTGTGGAGTTAATTGTTGGAACTTAGAATACATTCACGAAACGGATTGGAGATTCAAATTCGTGCGAGTGAAAAATTAGAAATTTGTGCGGAGAACGAAGAAGTGATCACGAGGTGTATGGTTAAATAGAGATCAAGTGGAAGATGAATTTTCGAATAGGTGTGGGAAGAATAGCGAAGAGCTCTTTTGGCGAATTTTCCTTTTGATTTTTCACTTCCTATCCAGTAAGAAGTGATGATTTACATCCTGTTCGTGAAAAAGTCTAGGTGGTGATATAGGAGCGGTGGCCCTGGTTGAAGGTTCGCGCTCCAGGTGACCCCAGAATTAAACAAGTTGGGTAAACAGACCTACGCTCATGTCAAAAGGGTTTTGTATTCAATTTTCAAACTGCAGTCACCAGATTGAATAAAGTCAAGTACCATGTCAATGACGATTTTATTGGAGAAACTATGAAATTTGAAGATCATACTATTATTAACAAAGTTATAAGAATTTAGACTTCTGAGGTTTTTGTTATTGTTATACTCATAAATATCTCCCTTGATAATTATTTCAGATGTCCATTTGCGAGGGAGGAAACACATTTTTCATGTATTTCCCCCCTGTGCCCCAACTGAAGCAAAAACTGACAGTTAAAGAACTGTTTAGAAAAGCTCCCATGAAAACTTTCATTTCATACTCATATCGGCTACGTTTGATGAATTTTTTTCAGAGGCCACTCTCCTGTACTGTTATCATCGATTAATAGCCAATTTTTTCGAATCCTAGAGTTGTAACAAAGCCCTTTTGTTAGAAGCTCCCTCCCGCCTCCTTGACTTGTTTCACTTATGATTATTAATTGTAGGTACTCAGCTTCAGTCATTCATTAAATTGAATCAAGTGTTCAAAGCATGCACCTTAAACGTTGAAGTTGGGAAAAAATAACTCAAAATTATTCAATCCTCGCATTTAAAACAGCCACTATTTTGTTTTACGATTACTGATACCACTAGCTGAACCGATTCTCAAAGATATTCATGACATGAATTTTCATGCAAATCCTAGCAAAACTGTAGTGTCTGAGTCGGTAAAAAGCGCATGTTGTTCCATAGCCATATGTTGCCATAGTAATACATGCAGCGCATATTGTTCCATAGTAATACAGGAAAATTCAAACCGCTATAACTTCGCTAAATATGATGCAATCTTTATGAAACTTGCAGGGTTAATTAACCTTATAAATAGACATCTGTGTACTGGATTTCATTGAATTTAAGGGTACCGTTAAGATTTTATTCAAGAAAACATAAAATCGATAAATCATACTATTACTAACAAAGTTGAGTGAATTGCGACTTCCCGAGTATTTGTTGTTGTTGTACGATTGGATCACAGGTGTCCAATCGCGAGGGGGTGGGGACACAAATTTTTCATGTATTTCTCCTCCCTGTGCGCCCCTCGAAGCAAACTTTGCCGTACTAAGACCTGTTTTGAAAAGCTCTCATCAAGACCTTTCATTTGATACCCATATCGGCTACCTTCAATGAAATTTTTTTTTTCGAACATGGGGAGACCCCCCTTAAATACCTTATAAAATTTTTTAGTAGTTGAACTTTGAAGAGATCACCACTTTACACCTACATACAAAATTTGATGCTTCTAGCTTAGGTAGTTTCCGAGAAAAACTGCTGTGACACACGGACGGACGGACGGACAGACAGACAGACGGACAGACAGGACGCGATTTTAGAAGGGTTTTGTAAAATTATTTTACAAAACCCTAAAAAAGCAAACGCGTGGGGTTCTATGTCCCATCTTCACGGGTTGGCCGGTCATCTCTGCGGGCGCGCCGTAGAACGGATGTGCTCCAGTTACTAGGCTGCACGGAATATAGTATCTAATGTTCATATGTTGACATTAGTCTGTAACAAAACTTATATACGATTTGCTTAGTAGTAGATGCATACATTCTTAAAAGTTTTATCAACCGGCTTTTGAATAACAAAGTTATACCCGATTGACAATTTTAACAAAAACAACATAAAGGATTAAGATATTTAGTGAGCTTCCACACGTGTAAACGTGTATGTCGCAATGGTTTTTTTTAGTATTTGCAAACTGCGAAATCTATGTCAAACTGTGCACCTGAAGCATAAGGAAGTTTTTATGATGCAGTGAAATACAATAAATGAAAATTTTAACGTTCATTTTCGTCGTAATTTATTCAGTTTTATAGGCACAAAAGTTGATATCGCTCTCTACAAACACAACAATGTTATCAAAACATATCTCTTGTTTTCTAAATAAACATACACTACTTAAACCAGAAAACTAGTTAATGCCATGTTACGGGAGTGGTACTACAACAATGACTAGGTCTGCCTGCCATCGTTCATCTCTATGTACTGCGAAGGGCAACATTTGCGAAAAGTGCGAGTCGTAATCAAAACTTCTATAGGCGTGGCCATTATATCCCGCATTAGCAGAAGTGGGTGTGTATCTATACTTGTATTAAGAATTAAAACATACACACAAGACTTCCCTATCGACCGTACCGCCTCAGTGGAATGAATTGGTTACACGCATGTGCAATTAGGCAAATTGAGTATAAGCTTGAGCCTTGTGGTTGCACCAGTCATTGAGAGATGGCGCAAAAACATTTCATTTATGGGGACTCACTCCACTTAAATCTATAAAAATAACAACCAAGTCTCCTTAATTTACAGATATATATTTCGCAGCGAAAAGATCAAAACATCACACAAAGGCGGTTAGATACCGAGAGAGAGATAACAAGGAACAAGGAACGTCAAAATAATTTTACTCCACTGATCCCTGTGTTGTCACTTCGATGGTCGAAATTACGATTGTCACCGCTGGTCACCATAGTACTCCCTCCTGGATGCATTTGATGTTTGATAGTTGTTTATAGTTGAATACATATCAAACATTACTGGACGATACGTTTCGATTTTTCAATTTCGGACCAGAATACGTTTGGGGTGCCAGGTTTTGATGAGTTGTAGATGATTGCATCGCTGGATCCGCAGTGTATTCAAAGTAGGCAGGTTTCAGACGATCATCGCTGATGTTCATCGGTTTCCCATTGATTTCGAGTTTAAAAACATTTGCTGATGTCCTTTCAATTACTTTGTAGGGTCCTTCTTATGGTGCAAACATGACGAAAGGTCTTTATGGACGAAAATCTTTCGTTTGTCATGGCGTGATGCTGTAGTTGCTCTTATCCCCTTCATGTGTTCCAGGAACTTTTATACGAATAGTTTTGAGTCTGGCGGCATATTTTCGTTGTAAAAGAATTCTCCCGGCATTCGGAGTGTTGTGCCATACACCAGCTTCGCAGATGTTGCGCCAATGTCGTCCTTGATACTCGTACAAAGACCAAGCAAGACGGTTGGAAGAATGTCGACCCAATCATTATTGTTGTGGCACATTATCGCCGCTTTCAATGACCGGTGCCATCGTTCAATTTCCATTCGCTGCAGGATGATATGCTGTTGTCCGGATCTTACTGCAGCCAACTAAATGTGTCAGTGACTGAAAAATGAGTAACTCGAACTGCAATCCATGATCTGAAATCAAAATACTTGGCGCTCCAAGGCGCGCTATCCAATTGCTGTAGAATGCAATTGCAATTTCATCAGCGATTATTTTTTTGATGGGGATTGCTTCGGGCCATCTCGTAAAATGATCAATGATGGTCAGTGCATATGGGAAACTTCTCGAAGGATTCAAGGGGCCAACCATGTCTATATGGACATGGCTAAACCTTACGTCGGGCATTCCGATATGGCCTTGAAGTGGTTTTGTGTGCCGGCCCGTTTTGCTCCGCTGACACGCGAAACATGATCTGGCCCATTCGAGGATATCTTTGGGCATACTGGGCCAAACGTACTTCCAACTAATAGTTTTTTTCGTTGCTTGTCCACCAGGATGAGACAGACCATGGGTCATATCAAATATTTTCCGTCGCTGTATTTTTGGAATTTATGGCCGGATTTCCGCAGTAGATACATCACAGTAGACAGTTTTATCAATATCATCGATACGAAGTTTACGTAACTATAATGCTGTATCCGCTCGAAGTAATTGATGAAGTTCGTCACCTTTTTTTGAGCTGCTGCCAAGTCCTGGCTGGTGATTGCTATCGGCATTGCTATCGAGTTGGCTCGAGATAATGCATTTCCCGCGATGTGAACTAAAATCGTCGAAAATTGACTAATGAGGTCCAATTGCCGCAGCTGTCGTGGTGAACCTTCATCGGCCTTTTGATTGAAGGCAAACGTAAGGGGTTTATGGTCCGTTGTGATAATCAATGGTGGTCCCTCTATCATACTGCGGAAGTGCTTCACGGCGCTGTATATGCCTTGCAAGTCTCGGTCATAAGTGCTGTATTGGGTTTGAGAGCCGGTGAACTTTTTAGAGAAGAATCTTAGCGGTTCCCACTCGTTGTTATTTCTTTGTTCCAATACAGCTCCCATGGCAGAGTTCGACACGTCACATTTAAGTGCCAATTGTGCATTTTCAATGGAATGTCGTAGCAGCGTGGCATTTGCAATTTGTTCTTTGCACTGTTTAAATGCTGCCTTGGCTCCAGGTTTCCATATTATTAACGACTTATCTTTTTTCTTAGCGCCAACTAGAAACCGATGTAGTGGTGCTTGAATTTTGACTGCATTCTGTAGCGATTTCCGATGGAAATTGATGGCACCAAGAAATCTTCGTAGCTCCTCAATCATTGACGGTTTCGTGAATTCCACAATGCTTTGCATACGAGCAGGAAGGGGACTGATGCCATTTTCATCAATGAGGTATCCAAGATATTCCACGGATGAGGCTCCGAAAACGCATTTCGAGACGTTAATCGACAATCCGTATTCTTGAAGCCGTTCAAAAATAATTCGTAGATGCTGTTTATGTTCTTCATGCGATTTCGATGCTATCAAGATATCATCGATGCAAGCATAACAAAATCTTAATCCTCGTAACGCTGAGTTGATGTAGCGTTGGAACGTTTGAGCAGCATTGCAGAGTCTAAATGGCATCACCTTAAACTCAAAAAGCCCAAAGCCCATCTTCGGGTGCTACCGGGATCTGATGATCTGCACGTGTCAAATTCAACATGGTAAATATTTTACATCCATGCAGATTATGCGTAAAATCGCTCAAATGCGCGATCAGATATTTATCCGGAATGATGACAGCATTCAGGCGGCGGTAATCACCGCACGGGTGCCAATGGCTCCATTTCTTTGCAACAAGATGCAGTGGACTTGCTCATGGACTACTTGAAGGCTGATAAATTCCGCGTCCAAGCATCAGATCGAATTCTGCCTTAGTTTCGTGCAATTTTTACGGTGGTAGTCTGCTTGCTCCTTGTCCATTCGTCAATATGTGGTGGTAGGCCTTTTTAATAGAGTCACATCATAATATTTTTTTAGAAGATGATGTTATGGTTCACATGATGAAACGGTTGATAATTTACAGCTGGCTTTTTTTGTCATATCTCCGATGGTTTTGAGATTTGTTTTGCTGTCCATGATTACTTTCCTTCGGAGATAAACCAACAAACCGAAATGCTGTAACAGGTCTGCTCCAATGATGGGCTGTTGAACATTTGCAATGATGAATGTCCGAGGAAATGGTCTTTTTAAACCGAGGTCCAGCAATGAAAATTGTTCACCATATGTAAGTATAGGTGTGTTGTTGGTGGCGTATAACTTAAATTTCGAGGGTACAATGTGATGCTTCGTTTTTGGAAGAACTGACACATCTGCACCGGTATCCACTAAGAACCGCAAACCAGACTTTTTATCCACTATCATAAGTCGACATTGGTGGAGTGAGTCATCCTCAGCTGCCGAAATGTGGGACGACGAATCTAGTTTTCCGGTGCCGTCCCAATATTTCTTCATTGACAGGGTGCTTTGCAATTTCTTGCCTGTTTTCGAAGCGTGTGTGGAAGAAGCAAAACTTTCCCCTCGATCGTGACCGCTTATTTGACCTGCTTTCCAATAGTTCAAGTCGGTCTAGGATTTGCAATAATTGGTTGTCTGGTTACTGCTGAACTGCCATAACTTGAGGTGAATTTTGTAATTCCAACATTAAATCTGCCATCTTGGCTAGTCTCTCGACGTCAGGTTCGCTTGATATGGCTAATATCACCCTTATGTTTTCGAGGAGTTGCTCCAACAACAGTGACCTAAGCATGGTTTCGGTTACCTGTTCTCCTCTTATATTGCGAAGTTCCTGCAGACAGTGCAATGGTTTCTTGTCTCCCAGACTTTGGCCTTGGAATAAGCGCCTCAGCTTTGATTCCGTGGATTTCGCAAATGCCGTTAAAATTCGTTGCTTAACTGCATCATATCTTTTTTCCGTCGGTGGATTCCTTGCTAGGGAAATAACGTGTGGCAGGATCTCGGTCTCAACAAACTGGATGATTTACCGAAATTTCGTTTTGTCCTAAGTGATTTGATGTGTGCGGAAAGTGGCTTCCACGTGATCGAACCAAAATTCCGGATCAGGTCTATAAAACGCAGGAAATCTGGGGATTTGCGACGCTTCAACAAATAAATTCACGGATGACGAAGGCCTTTGCGCGATTGGCGGTGCAGTGTTGTGCGTCTTCGGCATTTCATCGTTTGAAGCGTTTGCCATTTTGAAAAAAAAACGTTGGCGTCACGTCCGCACTTTCACGAAAACTAAGTTTCTTATTAGGATTCCTATTAAAAGTCACTTTTAATTAGGGAATCACGTCGGGGTCACCACTATGGAGATTGACTCCACTTAAGTCTTAAAAAATAAGAACCAAGTCTTCTTAATATACAATTATATATTTTGCAACGAAAAGATCATAACATCACTCAAAGGCGGTTAGATAGCGAGAGAGAGATAACAAGGAAAAAGGAACGTCAAAATAATTTTACTCCACCGATCCCTGTGTTGTCATTTCGATGGTCAAAATTACGATTACGATCACCGCTAGTCGCCATACATTTGAACTTTGATCATGTACTAGTTTAAATTGTCTTCATTATATTGGTTGGTAAGCAATTAAGTCAGCATAATAATGATATGAAAAAAAATTGAACAAGCAGGAAAATCGAGAAGTATATATTTCTCCATTCTCTGGCTCAAGGCATGCGGCCGAGCTTATTCTATCCCAAGGCACATAGCCAGGGATAAGCGAAAAAGGATACGGTCGACTGTGTTCTCAAGGCACCTAACCGAGTATTAGCAATCCAAAGAAGTTACGCCCGGGGCCTGCAGTTGAACAAATAATTGATTGATTAATTAATCTGACTGCATACTTAAGACGTCAGCCTGAGTATAAGCGTCCCAAAGTTTTTCGCCCAGGACCATCAGTATGATTATTAATCAATTAATTTTAAAATATAACTGCGCACTCAAGGCGTCAGCCTGATTATTAGCGTCCAAAGGTAATTAAGGCTTCACATAACAAATACAATTAAAGAAGATATAAGTAGCTCCATTAATACCTATACTCTAAATTTATTGATATGCAGACATAAGTCCTCACTATCTTGTACAATAATAAAGAAATTACCCTTGAAGAATTCATTATTAAAGTATGGTTTTTATATTATATATAAAAATGAACGTGTAATTACATAACCTAACAATGAACAAAATAAAAAAAAAGGTCATTAAATAAACGCATCTTTTCACTGATCTATTTAGTTGTCAATTAAAAGTAGCAGGTAAATGTAAGTGATATTTCTCTCCCCTCAGTATACATATGTTATGTAACAGCCAACTTGCTTCTATTCTCATGGTGACACAAATCCATGCAAACTTTTCAACACAATCCCTACTTCTTCAATCTCCTTCCCTTCATACTAAAAAGTCAATACAAGTATAAACACTTGTCCAAAGTGTGTTGAAAACTTTATAGCCTCAAAACATTTCAAAGTTCCAAGTAACACTTTAGTATCAAGTCCTTTTTTCGGGTTTGAGGATACGAAAGTCAACAGCTGCTAATGTTGCTCAAGTTTTGGGCAAATTGATGCAACGAGCGTATTTATCGCCTCCATTGCGTCACTCAATGTTCAGGACTAAACGATGTAAGTATTGCTTCGTAGAGTATTCCAACACTTCTGCTCAACTTCTTGAAAAGCAGTTTCTATGCAAGGATCTCAATTCCAGTCATGAATTAAAGTAATGAAATTTTCAAGGCATCCTTGCTTGTAGTGTTGGCAAAAAGTTAAACGTCTCAAATCGAGAAATCTTTGGACACGGTATTGTATTAAGGAAAAGGATGTCGGTCTGGAAATGAACAATGCAAGCAAAGTTTCATGAAAGTTCAAAATGACCAAAATTTGCAAACTGATGGAAAAAAGGATTCAGTGAAAGATAAAAATAGTTGATAAGGGTTTGAAGAATAAGAGGATGCAGTAGGGCAGCTTTGTAATTTCAAGATTTTTGTATTACATAAAAGATGTTTACGATGAAGTCATTAGGACAGTTAAATTGAATATTTGTATTATTGCCTTTATTAAATAAATTACACGTTTGAATTTCATTTAAAATAATGTGCAATTTTAGACGCATGATTGGAAAAATCATCTCTTGCGGAGATTGGAACAAGCCCTCATATGTTATGCTGCGAAAATTGCAAGGAGCATATAACTGGCAAAGGGTGGAAACAAGTTAAGTGGATAGAAGTATGCTCACATGAGAAGAAGATTATAGTTAATCAAGGATTTGTAGCCAAAAATCACGAATAAATACTAGAAACCATTCAATGACGTGAACGTCAGATACATGGTTTGAAAAAACGATCCTCTGTTTGGTCAAAGATTTAAAAAGTGGAACAATAAATAGCGGGATTAAAAGATAAATGCCATTTTTTAATATAAATGATCGAATGTTTATTTCATTATGAAGAAAAACGCTTACAGGACCATATCCTCTTCATGAAAGTGGCAAAGTGGCTGCCCTATGTCCTCGATAGCATTACAAATTCCACCTTTGAGGTCTTGAATCGGCGCTGAGCTGTTGATGTAGACCTTCACTTTTACGTGGCCCCAAGGGAAGAAGTCGCAAGGTGTTAAATCACAAGATCTATTCAAAATAACACCTCTTATTGGAAAACACTATAAAGGATGACCTATTTAAATTGATTGAAAGTGCAAGGATTGATTGAAAGTGTAAGGAAATATAAATGAATTCACGTATTGTGGCTATGAAAGCCCTCGCCTGTTGTGTGGAGCCTCTTCGCATCAGTTTCTTTATTGATACGAAACTGGTTTTAGTGGTTCTCCTACTGGTCCATACGACGATTCAGCTTTGACGGGTACTGGTTGTTATGGCTAACTACTGTCATCATGGCACCGCTTATGTCACCATACAATCACCACATTATTATAACAACCTCACGCCAATACACAGACATCTTTTGCCCTGGTGTCAGAAGTGGTTGATTAAATTTGTAAAGTATAAAGTCGAGATTTAAAACGTCAAAAGGATAGTTTTAGTATGTTCGGTTCCGTTGTCTTCAATTGGATGAACAACATCGCGACTCAGATAATCAAGTCACAGCAGCAGGTTGTGCCAGAAGACGAACAAGTGATAACAAGAGAGAATAGAACGCGAACAATATTTACAGCGGCCAGTATAAGCAGAGCCGGCCTTAATGGCCGTCAGATTTTGATCAAATAAGAATTCATGTCTTCATACAATTAAAAATATTATTGCATTATTTACAGTGAATTATCACAAAATATTATTTTACCTCAAAAGTATTGCTAAAAGTGACAACACTGCCTTAGCAAAAAGTTCAGCAGCTCAGTATTGGGCCAACTTTTAAATTTTTCCAAGTTAATGGCATGTTCGGCGGGGCCTATTAGATTGCTTGCAAAATGAAATGTAAACAATATTTCCGAACCACATGGACTTACTTGATGTCTACTTTAAGCGTTCGCGCAGATAGCAACTGTGTACGTCCTTGCATTTTGTCCTGAAAATTGATTCTCATAAATTTTCGTGGCATACTTTGCATGCGCAATTGTGCAGAAAATTGGTGGTTGCTGCTACCTGCTGTTGTGCTTATAGGGGCTGGTACATATAAGAATATACTATGATGTTCAGCTGCCAGTCATGCCTGGTTCTGCATTAGTGCATGAGTATTGTTATAGTTCAGGAGTCGAAAGATTTTAAAATAATTAAATAAAATGGAAAGATTTTAAAATAGATAGATATATCAGACGTGCAGATCTCATATCACATATTGCAATCTAAATGCTGAAAAATTGTATACACTTAATAATGGTAAGTTCTAAGGATTAGCAAAGATGGTTGCTGAATTCAATTCTAGCAATGCAACGTGAAATATCAGATCACTATTGTGGCAAAAATATTTAAAATGAACTGATAGATATGACCGCGGAAAAAGTAAATGACCTTCTTGTATCGAAAACCAAAACGGCTGTTTATTATTCAATAAAAGCTAATTGCACTCCAGATACATCTCACAAAGAACAACTTTCTTTTACTTGAAGATTTGTAGATGTATCAGATAATAACGTAGAAGTCAAAGAGCATTTCTTAAGATTTTTTACAGTAGATAGCTCAAGCGGCTTAGGTCTTGCATAAACTATAATAAATATATTAAATGTATATGGATTGCCGATCAATAATTGTCAAGGGCAAGGGTATGATAACGGGGCCAATATGAAAGGAAAGAATAAAAGAGTGCAAAAAAGCATTTTCCATCTAAATTCCCTCGCTATGTACGTATCTTGTGGCTGCCACCGTGCGAATTTGATATTATGCGTTGCTGCAACTACTTCTGTAAAATTAGTTAGTCTCTTTGGTATCCTTCAAAGGCTATTTACGCTATTTTTAGCTTCAAAAAAAAATAAGTGATACTCTATGGGAAGCTAATATAGCTAGTGTAAAAGCAGTACGTTATCAAATAAGTGAAGTTCATGACGCTCTATTAACCCTAGTCGTAACTCAGCAAACCGACCTTGCTGTAGCACATGAAGCTTTTAAATTAGCAGATCAGCTAAAGATTTGAGTTTTATTGTTTCATTGGTTGCATGGTACGACGTACTTTTTCAAATCAATCTTATTAGTAAAATGCTACAAAGCAAAGAGATGGATATTGCTCAATGTGCTAATGTTTGTAAAATTTGCTACAAATGGTTTGAAAATTCTAGAAAGAATGTGTTACACCCCCAGATATTTTACGGGAGCCACTATTGCACCCAAAAGAAATTAGGGTGCTCCGACGGGGCTTGCGACCCGGTTTAACTCGTCCGGAGACGGGCGTGGGGTGCCACTCGCTTGTCCACCAAGGCCCCAATAAGCCGTCAAGCGAGAATACGGCTCGCCGGTTTCTTAGTCACACACTACGCACCAACCAACGTCACTGCTCTACTTTCTTCCGACTCCCTAACGATCGAGCAAAAGCTAGTTGCCACTCCATGCACCTCGTAACACACTTTCCACGGGACTTTCTAAACACGCAACAAACACTATTTTTCTCCCTATCCGACCCTCCTACGTTTCCCTCGATTTATAAGGGAAACCCCTTCACTCGCCCTTTTATTTCCATTATCTCGATTACGGGGGGTGCAAAAATACTACCCCTCGTGTTTGCCTCCCTATATACGCCACCCCAAAACACTGATACAAAACTTCCAACCTGTTATCTATATTTACACTCCACCCCCGAACACTGTCACTAACTTCCGATTCTCCTATCTTTACGATTACGATTCACCACTCAAGCCGCACTCGTCACAACCTGAAACATACCTTCAATTCAATTCTTTAAATAAAATTTACCTTATTCTGCTTTTCCTAGAATTGTAAGTTTAATAACACGGTTTAAATTTTTAATATACAGAATCATTAATCAATTCAATTGTGCAAAATTTTTATCAACTTCGAAATATCTGGCTTGATCACACCAAAGAAGAAGTTTTTTTCTTTAAGAATGAAATCTTTTTGACTTCGCGTTCCCAAAAGGCGCCTTCTCTGCTGCCTCCGTTGGTGTTCATTCCTCTTACGTCGCCACTTGTAGCTCACAATCCTGCCTCGTCGTTTGGTTCTGTTCACTCGCCACTAATTGAATAAACTTCCAACTCGTCACTTTTCCACTTGTTATCACCACCAACGCTCGTCGCTTCGCTGTTTCATCTACTCTGCCAAACTCAAGAAGGAAAAGAAGAGGCGCGTCGTTCATCGCGCCCTTTTATCATCTCCTCCTAACGGCCAATGTCCCGCTCTCCGACCGAGTTCCTTTGTCTCGGGTCAGCCACCTCTTCGGAGTTGTTTTTCATATTCTCGAGGAGTGGTTCCACTCAGACGCAGCGTGGCTTCCACTCCGCTCTGGTGGCGATCACTTCAAGTACGGCTGAATTGGCTGAACATCTTATCTGACAGTTTGTACTGTCAGATGAGTTTGTAAATAAGAGTGAAAAATGTTAAATATCATCCGCGTTAATGAAGTGAAAACGTTCGTCGTCACTAAAGTGTCGTGAGTTGTGTGAGTCTTTCTCAGGGTGGCATTGCCACGGATCGTGTTTCCTCCCCGGAAGGTTGCAAGTGAATTTTCTCGGTAACTATTATGGAAGACCGCAACAATTCGATTAATTGAGTTCCCTCGCGTAATTTTCCATGAAATGATCATGTAGAAGGTAATTAGTGGAAAAACATGGCGGAAGGCAATATCAGAGCGTGGAGAATCTTACGATTGCATGCCCAATTGATTCTGATGATTGTTTTTGGTCCTGATGATGATGTTTGTTTTCAGATTTTTAAATCTGATGTTTGTTTTTATAATAGCTTCGCGGTACATTTTTGAACGGTGCCAATTCAATGTCTTTCACATCACGGCCTTGCACATAGAAATTCCGTGAACCGTGAATAATATCGCGCACGGGAGCTTGTTATTTTTTGCCAAGCGTGGTAAATCTCGCGTCGACTTCCCATAATTTCACTAAATGTTCACCATTATGCTGCATGGTTGTTGAGCGGGTTAGGAGGTGTCCTAGCCGGTTTTTTTTTTGTAGTAGTAGGCACGTAGAAGCTTTGTCGGTTTTCGTGTTCTCCTCTGACAGAGTTGTTCGGTATTGTGCGACTTGAAACTTCAGATGTTGACTTGACTTGACTTTGGCTGCAGACAATCCTTTATCATGATACCCAATATTGAAGTCGGTCAGTGCATTTATACAACTCGTCTCGTTAGGGCACTTCTGGTCTTTAAACGGCGTTGAACCTTCTCGTTCAGGATGTGAATGTTGTTCGCCGGTGGTTCTAGGCATTCCTTCCGGACACGAAGTGGCAAATACTTTCGCCGCAACCTGCCTTTCTCCCAGTATGGGTTTTATTTATTCATTTTTCGCATTCTTTAAAACCCAAAACTTCAAATATTCATACTTAACCCACCGTTGTGAGTACAATTAGGAGTGTCAAACAAAACCCTCGTCGAGTGCGGCTTAGACTTCCTTAATTTACCGAGTAACGCAATGCTATGATAGTCTTCGGGGTGAGGTAATGTTGATGCCTTTCTACTTTATCCGTAACAAATGGTTTTAAGCAAGCTATAAACACAGCCAAAGAGTTAGCAAATGAATTTTCTATTGAACCCATTTTCAAACCCTTAAAAAGAATAAGGCATATAAGGCAACAGTTTGATGAGTTGGCGCAAGATTAATCTATTCATTGTCGTGAAAAACAACTGGAAATTGAGTTTTTCAATCCTCTTTTAGATGCAGTGCTTGCTTCATTCAATGAAAGATTCGAGCAATTTCATAACTTCGCGGAAACTTGGGGATTTTTTTATACAATATCCATAGCTTACCTCCCAGAAATGAGCTCTTAAAGTAGTGCGCAGATTTTCAAATAAAACTCAAAATTGATTCAGCACATGAGCCAGATATTAATGGACTTGAACTATGCGATGAATTGTTCAATATCGGGAATTTCTTAAATACAGTCAATGCTCAAAATAAGAAAACAGTATCTCCTAAGAATGTTTTAGACATCATTCACAAACATTCTCAGGAAGATTTGTATCCTAGCGTATAGATAGCATTCTGTATTTGATTCCAGTAAAGGTAGCTAGTGCGGAGCGCAGTTTTTTTTTAGTTAAAACTAATAAATACTTATCCAAGATCCACAATACCGTTGTGTGGAATCAACTTTGAGTGAAAAATGATGGTGAGTGGAACTAGCTCGATGAACAGGAAAATCACTCCTGAGGGGTGGCCAAACCCGAGCTTAAACTTTCCGGTTGAGGAATTTAATCGATAAACGAAAGGGATAAAAGTTAATGATTTTGGCACATTCGGGATTTTTTTGGCCAGTGGACATTCCCGGAGTTAGAGGTGAAAAGTTAAACAAAAATGGAAATTTTCCATTAAAATTGATTGGATTATAGCACTCGACATCAGAATCCCAAGAAAAATGGGATTCAAGCAAGACATTGAATCAACGGACCACCGTCTGCGGAAAGCAGCATAGAGAGAAGGCCCCATTTAGATAAGACAAAGGTGATCTAGGAAAATTTCAACGTAAGTTTTTGGGCTATAACTATATAGAATAGTTAATCTCATTGATTGACAAAAAAACAATTTTTTTTAAGTGTAAAAAGAGATTGTTAACCTTGCTTTTCAGCTTTTGTGATTCGTGGGAGACCATGTTCTCATGAAAAACTTTGAAATGAAAAAATCACCATGGGAACACTATGCTGGAAAGATAAGTTTCTAGTAGCTACCATGTCATATTGATAAATACAGAAGTTTTCACGCTTCTAGAACTTAGAACTGAAATTGCTTAGCTTTAAGTATTTACTAACCTAAAATAACGAAGGCAGAGACTTTCCTATTTGTGATGCAATTTAGAAAATTTTCTGCATACAAATAGAATTCGAGTCGAAAACATATTAAATTAAATTAAAGTTTGATGAAAAACTTGGTCACTTATTTATTGAAACATCCACATATCAAATCAAATTTGAATATTATAAGGCGTCTGTGGTCAAAATTTTCACGGAGATCCTATCAGCGCAAGACCACGCTCTGCCATGATGACATCAGCAATATCATCGCTGATGAAAACAAGATTCAAGAAATATGGGCATCATATTTCAAGAACCCCCTTAATTATTCACACAGCTACAGAGCATTGGAGCCTACAGATATTTCCGCAGAGCTTCCACTGGCCCCACCCAATCTGGATCAAGTCAGCTCCAACATCAAAACACAAAAGACTAGTAAATCGCCGGGCCTCGATGAGACTCCAGTGGAGCTTATAAAATATGGTGGCAGAGGTGTTCAGAAAGCCATCCATAAAGTCATCCAGCACATTTGGTAACAAAAACATACGGCAAATGAGTAAAGCCAATCAATTATATTTCCTATCTACAAAAAAGGTGACAAGCTACAGTGCAAAAACTAGAGGCATATCACTACTTTGTACGGCGTACAAAATATTTTCGAAAACTTTAGGAAATTTAAACAAACCATACACTAATAGTATTCTTGGGGAGGATCAAGATGTTTTAGAGCAGGTAGATCAACTATAAGCCAATTGTATACAGTCAAGCAGGTACTCGAGAAATGCTGGAAGTTCAACATAGACGTTTGCCAAATTTTCGTTGAGTTTAAGCAAGCATACGACCGTATTGATCATAACGTTCTGTACCAAGCCAAATAAGTCCATCTAAGTAAGATGGACTAATTTGATGGATGACGATGACATCAAGAACTCCTCAAGTCCGCATCAATAACCAACTAACCAACGCCTTTGACACAAATATCGTACTAAAGCAGAGAGATGGGTTGGAATACATCATTGGAAAACTACCTGTCGCTGCAAGAGGTAGTCTTGCGAATCCCGGCGTACTGACATTCTCCCATTTGCAACTTCATATTGCCGCCGTAACATCTCCACCATATTTATTTAATTTTTATTAAAATTTTACCAATTTCCCTATAATTCTAATTTCCACATCATCACAATCCTAGCATTTCCCCTTATTTTCAATTACAAAAAACTAGTAATATAATAATAATTTTAATTTTCCCACTAACAACACTCCATACATTAATTCCCATTGACAAATTTTCATTCTATACATTTTCCCAAACGAAACATAATAATTGTTGCGTTTGTCAGTACGAAAAAGATGTGTGGGTAGCGGAATCGAGGTGCAATGAACTTCGATTACGTGAACCAGATGCGGGAGCGGTAATGATATATGAAAGGATTACGGGATTGAAAATTGGGTTCTTGGATTTAAGGCAGTCAGTATTGGACTTGATGAATTAGAGGGAGTCGGTTTTTGGCTTGCAGAAGAAGATAGTTCATTAGTGGGTTTTAAGGAAAGTTTTTTGGAGTGGGATTCGCGCAAAAAAGTCTTGGTTTAAGATTCGGGAAGTGAATTTTCAATTAGGGGAAAAGAAGTTTTGATTTTGTAGTTTGGGACAGAAGTTTGTCTTGTTTTTCGGTCAATTTTTGGCTGTGAGGGCAGCGGTGGTTAACGATAGTGGAGGGTGGAAACAAAGAGTTTTTATGAGGAGATGGAGAAAATTGTGAAGACGTGGAAATATAGGGAATAAGCGAAAGATAATGAAAATTGAATTTTAAACAAACGAAGTGGAGAAGGGAATAGTTTGAGACGGTTTTAGACTAATAAAGTGAAAAAAAATTAATGTGATGTAAGGAACTAGTGATTCTGGCATTAATTGAACGATGCAATATAGAGTCCATTAACAGTTGTGGTCGTGCTAGAGAAACCCATTCTTTGCTTTTTATCAGAAGTAGAAGTGGCCAGATGCACCGTTTCTTTTGTTTGTGTTTTAATTTTTCTATTACAATCTAAAAGGTAAGTGACAGTAATTGATTTTAAAACAAAAAGTATTTTCATTGGATTATATGACAATTTCGTTTGGTTTTTTTTTATTGTTTCATTATTTTTGCAGAAGAAAAGTTAATATGGTTTTCATAAGTTTTATCAGTCCCCCCTTCCAGTTGCATACCGCTCCGCAGCTTCAAAAGAAAGGGTGAGTAATTATTTCTTTTTCTGATTTATCTGTGAGAAATTGAATTTTGTTTTCTTTTTTGGCGATTTTTATAATTTTTTATTTTCTTTTGTTCCATACTTGATAAAAAATGATATTGTTAGAGCACAAATAAAATTTTTAAATAAAAAACGGCCATGAAAAGCTAATAATATTAGATTTACATTTCTTAAAATTACCTCCCCCTTTCCCGTTCTTTCCTATCGTGTTAGTTATTGTATGTAAGGTGGCTCAGCATGAGCAGAGAGTGTCCCGGAAGTCCCACGACACGACTGAGCGCTAGCCGGCCTCAGTATGCTACCCTGGGCTTCTGCTGAAACTTAATGTCTGCAACTGCGGTGACTTCCACGGTTGCAACAGTACGTTACTATACAAGTCAAGCCAAGTGGCAGCCTTTGCGGTTACGGTCGCTAACAACTGCAAAAGAACTTTTCCTGAAACTTGACAACGAAGCAAAATTTGAAAGGCTATAAATCAATGAGAATAACACAAAGCTCATGGCGCGACCGAGGAAGCATAGCTCAAATACATAAAATATCACACTTAGCGAAAGCAATATCGAAAATCCTGTCAAATTTGTATATTTACAGGCCAAAATAACTGGAAATGCCAATGATAGAGACGAAATACGCCCAAGAATACAGCTCGTGAAGAAAATATTTTATTCAGTTTTGACGATCTTGAAGACTAGCTACATACACGTGAAAAAACTCCAAGTATACAAATCTGCGATAAGACCTGTGTTATGCTATGGGTGTGAAATGTAGACCCTAACCCAAACATCTTCAAAAATATTGTACGCCATTGAGTGACGGGTCCTGAGGCGGATAATTGGAGAGAAGCTAGACGGGGGCCAATGGCGAATCCGATACAACGACGAGCTGTATGAAATTTTTGATGAGCTGGAAGTCGCAACGATTGTGAAATCAGTGGAGAAAACGAGGAAATACTGGTCTGACTTGGTTGACGAAACAGCTCATTGCTGCTCAGATTTTTATATTTTAAATAAGAGGACGCGGTCAATGGACAGAAACAGTTTGAGGCAGTTGTTGCTGGAAACCAAAGCCCGGACGGGGTTGTAGCACTACAAATGAGAAGAAGAATATACAGGGTGGTCCAAAAGTCCGTTAACATTTAAATCGGTAGCTGCCTCGCATAGCGACGCTGTGTGGGGCATCGAATTAGTGACCAATTGGAATTTACTTCCATGGAGTCGTTCAACAGAAGACATAGTGCGTTCTGTGTACGTTAGTACTATCAAATCAATAATTCTTCGACTCTAGCACAACAAAAATATTGCGTTCATTACAACATACGGCATAAAAATGAAGCTTCATCGATTCAATTGATTAAAAACTGGGTGCAGAAGTTTGGGGAGATGGGTTCAACAATGAATTTACTAAGATGTGGCCGACCTCAAGCATCAAGGGATCCCGAAATCGTAGACCATATAAAAGCATCTGTTCGCAAACAACTTGGACTCCCTACTCAAAAGTGCTTTAACCTGTGTAAATTTAGATTCTGATAAACAAATATATTAGCACAGTGCTAGAACTCATCTTCGAAATGAGAACTTATTAGAGGCTACTAACAAAACGAATCTACTAACGAAAAATAAATGCGTTAACTTTCTTACTTATCATGTCATTTAGAGCCGTTTTCACATTTGATTCGAATGTAAGATTCAATCAAATTTAAATCTACTGAAAAACATACAAATGTATGTAGCTGCCCAAAAATATCCAAAACCGTTTATTAAAACAGCTGTCATGTTAGTCTTGTTTACAAACAAGCCAAAAACTAAATCTCATTTTAATATATTTCAGCATAAATTCAACGAATATTAAGACTTCTGCTGATCTTCAAACCAGTCACCACTTCGAGAACCGATTTTTTTTTTAATTCATTTCTTCCGCCAAACAATTAACCAATTCCCATAGAAATTTGGTTAACGATTCAGGTGCCCTCAGTATATGATTTTTTACAAATTTTAAAAAATTGAGGGGCCGCTGTTTCGAATTTGAGCCTTTGATTTTGGAGCGGGGATTTCTCGTATATTTTGGGCAAAAATTGTGTCAAATCTCATTCAAATCTAAGTTAGTCAAAACAAAAATCACCAATTTTGGGTGAAAATATTATGGTCAATTATTTTGTTTATTTGATATCCGCAGGCCCATTCCCATTATAATGTTTCAGATTTTCGACATTCTTATTTATCATCCAATTAGCTCAATTTTCGATGTTGACAGAACTTACCCAAATGAGCCAAAACGCCATGCTCAACAAAGTTTTTTTGAAAAACTTGGCCAATAGGGGTCAGCAAAATTTGAGAAAAGAGCATTTTCGAACTGCTGCCATTTTGAAACCTTATTCTCATATGAGGGCCGAAATCCTATAATCTCCTGAAATTTTAAATTTCACATTTCGTACCAATTTTAGAAAAATTGTGACTTTTAAGGGCTTTCAAACTTCGTTTTCTAAGACTTTTTCTCTGTTACCTTGGTATTTTTAATTCCTACCATGCAAATAAAAATTATCAAAATTGACCCTGTAGGGGAATAGTAACTGCAGCAATATATTTTTACTAGTTTTTAGGATTTTGTAAAATAATTTTACAAAACCCTACTAAAATCGCGTCCTGTCTGTCCGTCCATCCGTCCGTGTGTCACAGAAATTTTTCTCGCAAACTACTTAAGCTAGAAATATTAAATTTTGTATGTAGGTATAAAGTGGTGCTCTCTTCAAAGTCCAACTACAAAAAAATTTTATAAGGTATTTAAGGGGGTCTCCCGATACAGGGGAGTGGTCCCGAAAAAAAAAATTCATCAAAGGTAGCCGATATGGGTATCAAATGAAAGGTCTTGATGAGAACTTTTCAAAACAGGTCTTAATTTGACACTTTTGTTTCGAGAGGCTAACAGGGAGGGGAAATACACGAAAAATTGGTGTCCCCCCCCTCTTCGCGATTGGACACCTGTGGTTCGAAAAATCTGACAAAAATTATGGAGGTAGGTGTTTATGAGGACAACAACAACAAATACCTTAGTAGTCGAAATTCACTCAACTTTATTAATAATAGTATGATATTGGAATTTCATATTTTCCCCAATGAAATCGTATAGGTACCCTTAAACTGAACAAAATTCGATATTTTAAATAGTAGTACTATAAAAGGTCCTAATACTATGTAAGTTTGATGAAAATCGAATGGTATACACGCAAGTTATAGCCATTTGAAATTTCTCCAATTGCAACAGCAATAACGCATGATTTTGGCATTTTATGGACTTTCCATCGAATCAGTCACTGCAGTTTTTACTTGATCTTCTTGAAATTTTCAAATAAGGTCAATAGCATAAATATTTTTGGGAATTCATGATTTGAATTATTTTTGTTGGTTTGCAAAAAATGGCAACCGTTGAAAATAGAAAAATAATGGATTTTTTTTTGAACGTGCACAACTCTTTGACATATTTCTTGACTTTATTCGTTGCTGGTGTCTGCATTTCTGAGCAGTTGAGTAGAAAACCCTTCTGACATGAGCATAGGTCTGTCCACCCAACTTGTTTGGCTTTGCAGTTCGTGAATTACTACTTTTTCCTAATTTTTTCCCCATATTTGACAAATTTAAACTGAAAATATATGATACAAATGAGCAGTGTAAGCTCGTGGCTTACACGAAATAAACTACTCTCCAAAATGTTTCCCTCTACTTTTATGATATGTTTGTGTTAGCGAAGTATAAAGTATGTAACTATATATTTAGAAATGTTCACAGAGCAGAAGTTTCTGAAAGAAAGGTGCGAAGAACGAAATATGTACGAGAAAATCACCGATTATACAGGCTTGACGCTCTGCACTCAAAACCTTCAACATTTAACATAGAAACTAATTTCGAATTCTATATCATTGAAACTAGATTCTTTGAGGTCTTTTGAACCAAAATCAATCATAAAAGAGGATCGATTTTTTTGAAAGGTCAGGGGTGTTGTCCTCTTAAGTGTCGCTTCTCTGTATGGTGGGACCACTTCTAAGAAACGTGGAACGTGTTTTCGATATCACGACTTATAGGGTGTAGTTACTCTTGAATCGATTGGTCAGAAATATGGGCAAAGACTGTTTACAATTTCAATGAGATCTCGTAAGTAATGACAAAGCATCCTAAATGTCTTTAGAATGATGAAAGCAATTCCATCCAACGCAAAATCGATTTCTCCCATATGATAACCACCATCAATGAATGCGGAAAAACTGATATAGCGGAAATTTATTTCATCATTTTAATGGCATTTTCAAGGATTTTTGAATGTTTCTACACGTTTTTAGGGTTTTGAACTAAAATACAAAACCCTATTGCAATCACGACCTGTGTCCGT
The DNA here is from genome assembly GCA_963969285.1 of Odontomyia ornata. Lineage (NCBI taxonomy): Eukaryota > Metazoa > Arthropoda > Insecta > Diptera > Stratiomyidae > Odontomyia > Odontomyia ornata. The sequence continues at coordinate 446,979,234 of OZ017738.1, forward strand.
CTGTCCGTCCGTCCGTCCGTCCGTCTGTAGGTCACAGCACTTTTTCTCCGAAACTATAGAGGCTACAGCTATGAAACTCTGTGAAAAGGCCAAAAGTGGTGACTTCTTGAAAGTCCAAGGATGGAAAAATTTTTCAAAGGGGTTTAAGGGTGGTCTCCCCATATAGGGAGGTGACCCCTCCAAAAAAAATTTTTTTTTACATGAAAAATATGTTTCCTCCCTAGCGAATCTGAAAAAATTATCAAGGGAGATATATGTGGTATAACTATAACAAATACCTCAGGAGTCAAAATTCTTTCAACATTGTTAATAACAGTATGATCCTCGAACATGACGTGTTTCTTGATTTTATTCTTTGCTGGTTAATGCATTTTGTAAGTTGAGTACAAAACCCTTCTGACATGAGCATAGGTCTGTCTACCCAACTTGTTATCTTTGTTTTTTGTTGCATACCGGGATACACCTTGTCGTAGGAATCAACTTTCTAATGAACCGGATTATCTTTCGAGTTTTCTGTCTTTTCATAAAAGTTTTCATTAAATTCGAGAAGCCAACCCCGCGAAATACACTTTCAAATTATTTTTCTGTTCAATTCACCTCATTTCTTTATTTTTTACATCTGAAAAATCACACACGCCTTTGCGACATTCGCGACAAACTTAATCGCAACAATACACCAACTTTGTCCTTTTCAATGAAAATTTTAATGAGATGGCTGGTAACGAAGATGATGAGGACGATGATAACTGCATACTCTCTAATGAGACTCAGGCTCATGACCTATATCCTTACCAATTCAGTTCTGTCTCATTTATTATGAAAAATAATTTTTTCTTCTTCCATTCATTAAGCAAACGACTAACCTTCTCAGAATAAAGCTTTAAAAGTCAGACACAAGCCGAAGCGGAATCTCTGACTTCATTTCATTTTATTGTGCCCGCTCTATCCATTCATTCCTGCACAGAGACAAAGACAAACTGCAAATAAACGTGGAATGATAATAATTTCATAACAATTTCAAAGTATTTTCTCGTCCTTTTCGCTGCTGATTTGCCGGTGGCTGTTATTATTTTAAGAGCAAAAACCTGTGAGTGATATTGCAATAATTTCTGTTGATTCGCAATATCTGATGACGGTGGTAGGAAATCTCAATTGAAATTCTTGACGGGAACAATCTTTTGTTTGTATTGAAAGAATTTGTATTAATTTTGTGCTTTGCTACTTCGTGTAGGAAGCTTCAATGTCGTTAGGAAGCTCAAGGATGGATGAGAATTGGCGTTTTCGTTGCGATGTGGATGAGCTTTCTTGTAAGTTTGAGGAATACGAAGTATTTTCAATTAATTTCAATTGCAATTTCTGCGAAGATTCGATGAGAACAAAAGTAAAGTTTACTCTGGCTCGAATCAGTTAAATAATTTGAATATGCGTATGGCATGATTTTGAGGAACTTTCAATTTTAGCAGATTAAATGTTAATATTTTGAATTGAACCTCAAGTTTGAAATTTTATTCAAAACTAAACAACATTTACTACTATCACAGTTCAATTTAAATTCAATAATGTCCACTTTGACCGAAATAGTTTCGCCAGTACAAGTTCAGCAAGTTTGCCCACAAATTTGTATTCTCTTGAATGAAGTGGTTTGAATAACTTTGAAACTTCTAGGCCAGCACAGAGAATCAATAGCCATTTAGTAAGACCAAAGTGAGTGCTTAATTCAATCAGAACTATCTAGTTTGGAAACAAATTGTTGAGGATTTCCACATCAAAAACTTTTCACTCTATTCCCTCGCTTGCAAGTACTCATCACAGTCTTCATTTGCGAATGTGTTCAATTACACATTTGCCCCAAGACATCATAATTGAATAGCGACGGTTATTTTGATTTCACTCGAGATACTGTAAATTGATGCTTTTGATGAAGATACAAACTTTATATTGCACTTAAAAGCTATTAAGTTTACGATCAATTTGTCGAATCTAGTAATCCTAGTAATCGAGGAATCCTAGAAATTCGAAATTTGACAAAGAAAGTATAATTAGTATAGATTAGTTTACTGCTAAATTATCTTTATTTTTTAGAAATTTGTTAAAATAATATTGTGCATTTTACAATATCTTCCATAAAATCCGTCCCATAAAATATAGTGCATTCATGTACAGAGTCATCCATTTCGTGATAGGAAAGTATAACCCTGCTATTTGACATCTGTTAGAATTAAATGTCATTCAAAGCATGTTTTTTTTTAGTTGAAGGTTTGCCATTTAGAAATATGGATCGTTTAGCAGTCGAAGAACGCGTTAAAATTATCGAATTCTATTATAAAAATGGTGATTCTGCTGTATCAGCATTTAGGGCTTTACGAGCCGATTACGGTCGACATAATCGACCTACACAGCAAACAATTTCGAACACAGTGAGAAAATTTGAAAAGACTGGATCGGTTATTGATATTGCAAGGCCTGTGCATCATCGCAACATTCGTTCTGCTGAAAATATCGCTGTTGTTGCTCAAAGCGTGGAGGAAGACCCGAATTTGTCGATTCCTCGACGTGCTCAACATTTAGGCTTGTCTTACGGTTCATTGTGGCGGATTTTGCATTTGGATTCGCAACTCCATCCGTACAAAATTCAACTCACTCAAGAACTTAAGCCTCAAGACCATACACAACGCAGAATGTATGCGAATTGGGTGATTGAACAACAAGCCATTGATAACGATTTTTCGAACAAAATTTTCTTTAGTGATGAGGCTCATTTTTCGCTCAATGGTTACGTTAATAAACAGAATTGCCGCATATGGGGCTCTCAAAATCCTCAGGTGATCGCAGAAAGGCCTTTGCATCTGGAAAAAGTGACCGTTTGGTGTGCATTATGGTCTGGTGGTGTTATTGGCCCGTATTTTTTTGAAAACGATCAAGGAAGAGCCATTACAGTCAATTCTGACCGCTATGGACGGATGTTAACCGATTATTTTTGGAGAGAAATTGAAGATTATGATCTGGAGAACATGTGGTTCCAACAGGATGGAGCCACACAACATAGGCCAATCGAGCACTTTTGCAAGAGAAATGTTCAGGACGCGTAATTTCGAGATTGAGTGATGTCGATCGGCCCGCAAGATCCTGAGACCTAACACTTTTGGATTTCTTTTTATGGGGCTATGCAAAAGACCGTGTCTACGCAAATAATCCTCAAAATCTTGAGCAATTGAAAACCAATATTCGTGAAGTTATGGCCGGGATATTGCCGGAAATGTGCCGAAAAGTCATTGAAAATTACCTCAAACGAATTGAGGCCTGTAAGAGGTCCCGTGGAGAACAGTTGAATGATGTTGTAGTTCACGTATAATAGCAAGATTCAATCTTTATACTGAATAAAAAATTTTGTTTCCACCTGAATACTTTATGTGTTTTCTTTAGCTTTACTTTCCCAAGCGTAAAATGGATAGCCTTATATATCTGTTTCGCACAAAACATAACACACTACTGAAAATGTGATTGATGACATGATGACAATGACTGAAATAGGAATACAGAAGATAATGGTGGTGTTTGGGGTAGTTTGTAGGAAAGGTAGTATAATTGACAAATTAATATTTGATACTACATGCAAGGAATCGAGTTAAAGATACAAGCTTATTAACAACCTTGTAGTGCTTATTTATACTGTCGCATGTTATGGTTCGCGGCCAATAATTTTAGTGTTCCGGGAAAGTGAAAACACATTGTCTTTTAAATTAAGTTAAAAAAGTTGATTTACTAAAAATGCACAATCATTAATTTAACTTTTCTACCATTTTTACTTTTCACTTGTCCATAAATTTTTAATGCCACTGTCTTAACTATCAACTAATATTGCCTTTAATTTGCACTCCACACTTATCACAATTCATTCTATCGCGGTTTCAGTATATCTCCCCATTCATTGAGCTCAGCTTTATAAAGGGGCTCTAGTCATTCAATCCATTTTTTGTACATTTGCGAACTACCTGGAATATTCGAGCAATTCTGAATACCTCGCAGTGACGTCACTTTCAGAAATTGATCATGCTTGGTGGGTTCTTGTGCTTGCGAGTACATTCATTTATTAATCATCATGTTCTTAATAGTTGCGAAAATAATTGCCTCAGTAGCTCGTATAATTATTTGTACATGTAACACTACCTCCACCTCAGTTCTTTTCGCCCCAAAAAGATGTGTCGCCAGTTGTAGTCAAGTCTCGCTGGATGTAATATGGGGCAAGACGGTCCAGGTGCATGATTTTTATTTTGGCTCTTGGCTTACGGTGTTCCTGTATGCGATATACGACGCCGTTGATTCGCTTTGTAACTCCGTTGTGGGTTATATAGCCACACCAAGTCATCTTCCTGGAAGCCAGTAGAATTTGCCTTTAGATCATACCTGGTCTTCATGCGGTCCGTAGCCAATTCGACGTATTTTCGCACTGTCCGATGTATCTGGTTCAACCGTTGCCTTAGCTCACTTGCGTACTCCGAGATGGTTTGGGGTTTCTCAGGGGGTGTTCCGAGCTTGATATCAGCTGGCAGACGAAAAGTCTTTCCAAAAATGACTGTGGCTGGGGCTTGGCCCGTCGATGCATGTTTGGCAGCTCTGTACGCCATCAAAAATAGTGGGATGTGTCGGTCCCAGTCCCTTTGGTTCTCGTCAACCATCTTGGCCAGGTGTTTATTGAGTGTGCCATTGAAACGTTCGACCATTCCATCGGATCGGGGATGCAGCGGTGTTGTCCTCGTTTTCCGTATTCCCAGCAGCTCACACATTTCATAGTTCATAAGAAACGCCATACCTACTGCCCCAATTTAATACTCGCTATTCGGCTACAGTAGTTGCTTCCTGGTTGGGAATGGGGTAGACCTAGGGCCACTTGCTGAAATAATCGGCCACAATAAGCGTGTCTCGATTTCCGCATTCAGATTCAGGAAAGGGTCTAGCGATGTCACCAGCAAACCTTTCAAACGGTACACCCACGTTGAATGTTTGCATTTGTCCTCTCAGTCGTCGCTTTGGACCTTTGATGGAAGCGCAAATTGAGCATCTGCGACACCAGTCCTCTACGTCTTCTCGAGCGTAGAGCCAGTAAAACATTTCCCGCAATTTCGTTAAAGTCTTGTTAACACCAAGGTGGCCTCCCGAGGATCCTTCGTGCATTTCCTTAACCACATCGTGGGTTCGGCTTTTGGGAAGTATAGTTTGTATCCTATAGGAGCTGCCATCCACCGTTTCCCATTTCCGCTTGAGTACGCCACCCTCAACCTGAAGGGAGTTCCATTGTGCCCAATAACTTTTCTGGTTGGCACAATGCATCGAAACGTCCATCCACTCAGGTCATCCAGTTGTCTCCTTCCATATGAGCAATGCCCCGATGTCTTCATCGGCTAACTGCACATTCCGAATCTCCTCCGATGACCAACCTTCATCGAATTCGGCCGCTATTACTTGCAGATCACCGGTCGGCTCCTTTTCCTCAATCCGTCTGCAATGCTTGCAGTTAGCTGGACATGGACGACATCAGAATTTCCATGAACTCCGCCCTTCTGATGAACAATTTCGTTGTCGTATGACTACAATCTTTCGATCCATCTCGCATTTTGTCCCTCGGGATTTTTGAAGTTAAGCAACCATCTCAGCGATGCATGGTCCATTCGAAGAACAAATTTCTGGCCATATACGTACTTGTAGAACTGCTTGGTGGCCTCTACTATAGCCAATAGCTCCTTCCTGGTCACGCAGCAGATCCTCTCACTTTTTGAGAGAACTCGACTGTAATACGAAAGGACTCTTTCTTCGCCATCGATCTGCGGGAACAGTACAGCTCCAATACCACCGTGGCTCACATCGGTGTCAACTACAAACATTTTTCCGGGTTTCGGATATGCCAGCACAGGTGATTCACACATCTTCTCCTTCAAGGTCTCAAAGGCTACCTGGCATTGTTCATTCCAGACATACGGACGATTTTTCTCGGTCAGCTGATGGAGACACTTAGCTTTTTTGGCAATGTCTTTGTCGAATCTTCGATAGTAGGTTACAAGACCTAGAAAACTTCGTAGTTGGCGCTTGTTGTTTGGCGTTGGCCAGCTTTTCATGGCTTCAATTTTCCCAGGGTCTGTTTTGACCCCTTCTGCTGATACGACGTGTCCCAGGTTTTTCACTTCAGCTGAGAAAAGTGTACACTTGTCGGAACTAGGTTTCAAATTCCCCCGTTGCAATCGGGAGAAAACCTCTTCAAAGTTCCGAACATGCTCTTCGAACGTTCTCCCGATAACAATGATGTCATCTAGGTACACCAAGCAGGTTTTCCAGGTTAGGTCCCATAGCACATATTCCATCCGGTGTTCGAAAGTGGCTGGAGCATTGCAAAGCCCAAATGGCATCACTACAAATTGCCACAATCCAGTCCAAACTGAAAATGCGGTCTTCTCTCGGTCCTTCTTGTCGATTTCTACCTGCCAGTAGCCACTCTTGAGATCGAGTGTAGAAAACCAGTTTGCGTCGGCTAAAGTGTCCATGAAGTCATCGATGCGTGGAAGTGGGTAACTATCTTTCTTAGTGACGTCGTTAAGCTGCCTATAGTCGACACAAAAATGAGTGCTAGCATCCTTTTTCATTTCTGGAAATACTGGCGCCGCCCATGGGCTGACAGAATGACAGTGCGCTCACTTCTCCTTGTTTGACTATAGGAAGACGTCTCGGTACTTGTCGAATCGGCTTGGCTCCCTGTGTATCTATGACATGAGATACCATACTGTCACAGATGTCACTGTACTTGGTGACCAGATCAGAGGCTCGCTTGAATGGCTGCACTGGCAATTTGACCTGCTTCAATATTGCAGACGTGGATTCCCGGGCATTGTCTTGCCTCCTTTTCCAATTATGATCGTGAGTGGCTTCTAAAGAGGTGATGGTGGAAACAGGCTGGCAGCTGCCGATGACTTCTCCCGCTTTGATGCTCGTGGTTGATTCTGCGGTGTTAAGGACTCTAACCGGCACATATCCGTTCCTTACAGATCTTACAAGGCTTCGTTCTACAATCAAACTGCGCAATGTGGTCGTCTTCATTGACTCTATCAGATAGGATCGGTGGTCTCCAGAATCACTATCAAGCTTGGCGCATACAATGCTTTCGAGAGAATTCGGTACATCAGTGTCGGCACATACTACTACATTCATTTTGGGAATTTGGACGCTGGGGTCCTCCATCAATACTTCCACATTCTGCCATTTCAATACCCGTTTGCCCAAATCCAACGTGATTCCATGTTGTCGCAAAAAACCATTCCAAGAATGCAGTCGTCCATTATATTCGCGACCAGAAAATTATGTCGGAACGCAAGGTCTCCCAACTGTATCTGGAGGTTGACTTCTCCATGAACAGGTGCAGTTTCTCCGGTAGCTGTCCGTAGTGAAAAATTTCTGCCATTTTGAAGTAGTTGTTGCCTCACATGGTCTGGTCGGATAATCGATCGGGTAGCACCAGTGTCGATTGTTGTGGTGCAATGGTCTTCGTCAACTTGACCCGGAAGGCATAAATCCGCTTCTCCACGGTGTAGTCTTGACGTGGTGATGGTGGTGCTCCCCAGCACCTCGATCCTCTTAGCCAACCTCTGCCCCGCGAAATTGGCTCTAACGTGTTTCCCGACCCCTCTATTTGAAGGGCTTCCATTCTGGGCTCCTGACTCAGTCTGGATCTCCTTCTAGCTGCACACCCTGGGTAATATTTCGGTTTTCGTCGCTTCGTGCAGTCTCTTTGCAGGTGCCCCTTCTCTCCGTAATTCCAGCATCTAGGCGCACGATTTACGTACGGGTCTCGCTCAATATCCACGCGCTCTCACCTGCATTCGTCTGTCACTACCTCGCGAACTCGGGCTCTGGTACGAGTCACATTTTTTGCTGCCTCAAAGTTTAAACTATAAGCCAATGCATCCTTAACCGTTTGCTTTTGAGCTAAACGCACGGCTTGTTGCTATTTCTGGTCCTTTAATGCACTGATGAATGCATCTGTCGCTGCGTCATCTCGATGTTCTCGGTCATATGCGGGGTAAGCCAAAAGTACCAAGTCACTCAATGTCTTGGGTTAGCTGCTGTGAGGTTTCGCCACACTTCTGCATCCGATGCCGTAGCTGTGACCAATAAATCGGCTTCAGATGATCGTCTCCATAACGCATGTCGAGTGCATTCATTATAGCAGCCGAGTTTGAGTGGGGATCGGCTGCGAAAGCTCGGCAGCTGGGCCTCTTAGAGCAAGAATCAATGCAGTTGCTCGTTCCTGCTCATTTCAGTGATTTACCCTAGCGGCTGCTTCAAACATGGTTTTGTAAATGCTGCAGACTGTTTGCCTATCGAATATTGGCGTTTTCTCATTTCTGGATGTGTTTTGCGCTGCGGTTGCAAGCAGGGCGGGTGAGGTGGTTACTACTGCCTTCGCTGCTTCCAATTGCTTTTTTACTTTTTCCATCTCATTGTTGATTCGCTCCTCCACCTTGCTGGCCTTTTCCTCGACCTGGTAAACATTTTCCTCGACACATTTAATTTGTTTGTTCAGACTTCCGAGCTCCGATTTTATTTCAGTTGGTTGTTTGTTCCAGCTTCGCTGATTGTTCATTTGGCTTTGCGGTTAAATTGGATGACTGTTCATTTAGCTTCGCAGTTAAATTGGATGACTGTATTCGCTGCTCTTGCTGCATCAGCATCAACATTTGCATCAGCGCATTTTCTGGTTCCTTTGATTTTGATGTTTCTGCTTTTCCACCTTCTGCGCCTTTTTCTGCATCTGAGGGGTCACCCGAATCCAGGTACGTGCCTCTCGATTCAATCGCGTTACCCAAACGTGCAATCAGTGTGGCCTTTGTACCTTGCGTAGCCAGGCTTCGCTGTTCCAACGCTTCCTTCCTTCCGACATGGCAATTCAGTAATTTTTAAGCTTAACCTTCATGGCATTCTTATTGTTTCGGCTCTTTTTTTTCCAGCTTCCCCGTTAAATTTCACTATTGTACACTTTAAGAATGTTTAAATTTTTTCACTTTCGAAATTTTCTATCTCACTTCTCGACACCACTGTCGCGTGTTATATTTCGCGGCCAATAATTTTAGTGTTCCGGGAAAGCGAACACACACTAAAAAAGTTAATTTACTAAAAATGCACAATCATTAATTTAACTATTCCACCAATTTTACTTTTCACTTGTTGCACTGTCTTAACTATCAACTAATATCGCCTTTAATTTGCACTCCACACTTATCGCAGTTCTTACTATCGCGGTTTTACTATATCTCCCCATTAACTCAGCTAAGCTTTATATAGGGTCTCTAATCATTCTATCCATCTTTCGTACATCAGCGAACTCCCAGGAACATTCGAGCAATTCTGAATACCCCGCAGTGACATCACTTTCAGATATTGATCATGCTTGGTGGGTTCTTCTGCTTTCGAGTACATTCGTTTATTGATCATCATGTTCTTAATAGTTGCGAAAACAATTGCGACAGTAGCTCGCAGAATTATTTGCACATGTAACAATACATATTAAAGTCCGTAAAGGACAGCAGCAATGTTAACTGGCTCAGAGAGCTATGATTTGGGCTTCACTAGAATGACCTTGCCTGGCGTAAAGCGAGCCCGCTGGTAGCTAGCTTCTACGGTTTCATGGCTTTTGCCCACACAAACAACACCACAAAAAAATTTATTCATGCACACGAATTAAAGATTGCATTTGGTCTAACTAAAGCTAAAAGGGTTTCTATCAATCCCTGCCTACCCTACTGATGATACAATTCATCCTTCCTTTGTTAACGTCGAAACAATAAACAAAACTTGAAAACTAGGGCGACCGGTGGATTGGTTGCCTCATGCATCCTCCCATCTGGATTTAAATCCTGGTGACTAGGTCCATCTTCTGGAACATACCATACCATGGCGTGCAAGAGCCTAAAATAGCAGAAAAATGTAGCACAACCTTATGTAGGCTAACATCCGTGGATGAAACTCTCGAAGTGAAAGCTCAAAACCTGTTTCATGGAGAAAACAGAAGACTAGCATTTAAATTTCCTAATTTCAAAAATTTTTCTTATTTTTCATAACCCGTCAAAATACATTCTCATATCAGAAATGAGTTAAACATATTTTCAGCTGTCCTGGTGACTCTATTGCAGATAAAAACAAGTTGAGTAAGCAGGAGGTTGGGTACATTTTGCCTTTCCGTGGACCCCCTAATTCATAAAATGATTTTTTGATTTCAGATTCTAAAAGTTCTAATCAAGACCTTTCATTTGATACCCCACTCGACTACCTTTGATGAAAAAAATTTTTTAAGGGCCAATTCGTTATTAGGGGGGACCCCCTTAAACATTTTTCAAATTTTTGTTAAGGCCTTAACTTTTGAGAAATCATCACTTCTGACCTTTTCACAAAGTTTGAGTATTCTAGCTTCTATAGTTTCTGAGAAAATCAGCTGTGACGCACGGACAGACGGACAGACGGACAGACAGGTCGCGAAACTAGTAGGTCTTTGTAAAAAAATTTTTTACAAAGACCTAATGAACGCGAGCAAGCATGGTACAAAGAATAACAAGGTATGCTCGCTCACGAAAGCTCAATCGCCATTTAAAGCTTTTGGATCGGATCAGGTGGATCGGCAAATGTTGATATCATATGTGAGTGCATTGCAGATTGTGCATATTTAATCATTGATCGTGTGTGATTGTTGTTTGAAGTAAAATTGAATATCAGGTTAAGATGGTGTATTGCAGTGTTAGTGGGTGCAATAATAATAACACCGCGAGATCTAAAGTAAAGTTTTCCAGACAATTACATGGATTTTTGCATGTAATAAGGACATTCCAAATGTTAAAAAAGTAAGAATCTGCTTGATACACTTTGAAGAAAGTTGCTATACCTTAAGTAGCAGACTTCTCAATCATAGCACGTGTAAAAAACAATTAAATAGATGTGCCGAGCTGAAACTTTATCTACCGGTAGGAAAAATAATAACGAAGAGTTTGAAACATGCGAGCAAAAACGGAAGAAAAAAAGAAGCGCAAAATATTTTAACTGAATCAATCGTGTGAGTATATTTCAGTATAGTCCAGTCAATGAGGGTGAAGATAGTGTGTTACCTCCAACGTCTATTCTCATGCATCAATGTTAATGAAATTTTGAGATTAGCTCTACTAACTATCCACTGCAAAGTTTGCGGGGGTGTGCTTATTGTTTTTAGAGGTGAAGACTATCCCTTATTGCTAAAACTAAATAAAAGTTAATATAACGTGAATTAAAGCACTTTGCAGACTTAAAAGCGAATGGTAAAGCATACTTTGGCATCGGGTAGGTTTTTCATCTTGAGCTATCCCCTACCTACTGTCAAAATTTCATTTGAAGCCGAATACCCTCATTGACTGGACCAGTAGAATTTTTCGAAAATTTTAAAGTTAAAATTATTGATGGGTTGTAAAATTTAGATTCGACAACATATCCGATAAAGAATCGAGGCTGGAGGCGTGTCCTACATCGTCAATGTATATACGAGTAGATGCTAGTAGTCAAACTGAGTAAATACTCATTATGAGAAGATTAAATTAAAACATTTATTCCCATCAATTTACTTCTTAGAGGAAGCTTTGAGTGTGAGCTTCAGTTAGAAATTTTTAAATTAAAGAAGCAGTTGGAACTCGTCAACCAAAAAAATAATGATATTAAAATTAAAATAGAAAAATATAAAGTCGAGCGGGAGGAATTTGATGATTCCTTAAAAAATATTTTCACTCCCAATTACGTTAAAAAATTGCGGAATGAATCCGCATGTATCAGATGGAGCCTTGACGATATTACATTTGCCATAAGTCTACATTCCGCCGGAGCACGAGCATACAGATAGTTGTATAAGAAAGGCTTTCCTTTACCATGAATGTCCAATCTTAGAAAGTGGACACTTAAAATTAACGTCCAGCCCAGTGTTCTAACGGGAGTTCTCAAGTTGATGGAAAAATCAAGCTTGAATGAAAGCGAGAGGTTATGTGTTCTGTCATTTGATGAAATGAAGATCAAAGCAACATTCGAGTACGATCGTGCAAATGACAATATAATAAAACCGTCAAGCTCCGTTCAACTTGTGATGGCAAGAGAGCTAGAAAAATTAAAGCAGCTCATTTTTTACAACTATGGCTGCTATATGAAAGCTACTATTTTAATGCATAGAATCTCGCTTTTATGTGATGCTGGATATATTATGGCTGCAGTTGTTTCAGATATGGGACCTAGTAATCAAGGCCTGTAGAAAAAATTATCCATAGATGTTGAAAACACATTCTTTCCTCACCCTAAAATACTGGAAGCAAAAGTATTTTGTGGACACTGGTTTTGTCCTAGATGGCAAGTGTATTTTTATAGATCCAAACAAAGAAAAAATTGATACATCGAGCACATCAGACTTAAAAATTTCGCATAAAATAACCTACGCACACATAACAACAAAAGATGTTACAAGGCAAAATGTTCGATTAGCAGCACAGCTCCTATCACTCCTATCAGTTTCTTGCTCCTTAAAGCGATTTATGCAAAATGGTAGGCTGAAAAGCGACAATTCGATTGAATGTGCTGACTTCATTAAGTTGATGAATGATTGGTTTGATATATTTAATGCTAAGGTTCCAGAAATCGATAAAAGGGATCGTAAAAAAGCATTTGGCTTTGCATTGGAAGAACAGGAGCGAGTTTTAAAAGTTGTTGATGAAATGATTGCAAAACTAAGGACTCCCAATAAGTCTCATCTGCTACCTTTTCATTCTTATAAATAACGAATCCTTAAGATGCTATCATATTTAAAATCGACCAAAAATTTGCAGTATATTTTAACAAATCGGCTTGATCAAGATGGATTCGAAAAAATTTTATTTAAAAGATAAAGTCAACAACAGATTTTACGGAGGAAACGCAAACTCGTAACGACCACAAATTTGACCAGGGAAGGTTGCACTGAGAGACGACGGGGGGATTATGATGGGTAATGCGTAGGACAGCGCATTGGTGGGTCGTGAATGTTTGTCACGACGACGTTGGACATGAGCTGGTGGAGAAAACCATATGACAGATAAAAAATACTTTTGATTTCATTAGATGCGGTATTACGTCAAAGGATACCTAGCGGCCTGCATTCACTGCTGCTTTCATATACAAATAGGTGGAAGGCTTAAGGAAAGTTATATACGTACCAGAGATCAATAGTACCCTTCAACACCATTCATTTGGATCATCAGGGTTCATTTCCAGTTAATATTCGTAGAAATGCCTATACACTAGTTGTGGAGGACGGTTTTATAAAGTATGTTATCGTCAAAGCTGTTCAGAATACTTCCACCTCCCTCATCATCATAATGTTAATAGAACTGACTTCCTATTTTGGGTTACCGACAACAGTTGTAACTAACCAAGGAACAGCATTCACCACAGCTCTATTTTAAAAATATTGCAAGGACAACCCTATCATTCATGTAAATGTTGCGGTACGAACACCGAGAGCGAATGTTCAGATGGAACGGGCCCACATGTGCTTACCAGGATAGCAAGCACTAGGATCAACTAGTACGAACGGTTCAGCGGGTGCTGAACATGGTTGAAAATGCTACGAGCGGACAGAGTCCTCATCAGCTGTTATTTGACTACGAGCATCGGGGCTTGTTGGCCAACGAACTTATTTTGGCTCTTCATTATAGCACTGATAAGGAGGTTGAAGCTAAGAATATGATGAAGATACGACAATCGGCTGCTGCATCGCATATCTCTACACAATTATTAAAGTGGGAGGAACGAGTTAATGCAAAACACAAGGATCCGACATCGTATAGTGTGGATAACCTCGTGGTGATTGACCATTAGCCATCACTACTGGCACATCGAACAAGCGGGAGCCTCGATATAAAGGGCCTTACGTTATTACGAAGAAGTTACTGAATGATAGATACTCGTACGTCGTTGAAAATATGCTAACGTTTTTGCCCGGACAATATTAAAAGATAGTGTGATGTGCCTCCTGAAGCCAAACTGACGTCGGGCGGAGAGGACGACCATAGAGACAGGAGGTCACCAAATATGATAGTCGAATTCTAAACTCTCCTGGTAACTCTGTTACAGATAAAAACGAACGCGAGCGAGCCAGCATAACAGTCAGTAATGAGCTTAGTAGCGATCGGGATCTTTTCGATTAGATCGTGTTAGTCGGTTGTGAAAAGAATTTAGTTAAAAAAACTATGAACACTGTACAAATTGCATTTCAATTAATAATACAAAGGACATACGCTGAATGTATACTTGCTCTTTAAGCCTTCCTATGCAAGGTACTTCACTCCCATTTCCTTCATGAAATATATAAATGTAAAATATAATCTTTAGGTAATATTGAATGCTTCTTCTTCGAAGAACTACAGGCCCTACCAGGCCTTTGCTTTCTGCAACAAGTGCCTCCAACTGTCTCGATCCATTGACTGCGTCCTCCAATTTGAAAATCCGAGCAGGAATGAACTGTCTTCATCGACCGAGTCAGACCAGCGTTTCCTCGGTTTTTCTGCTAGTCTCCAACCATCAGTTCTCCCAACGAGTACATTTCTGGATATCCATTGTCTTTCCATACGATTTAAATAATGAGCCCATCACAATCATTAAGATCCACAGCTAGTCGAAAATTTCATATAGCTCATGGTTGTATCGAACTCACCATTGATCCCCGTAAAATTTTGCATCAACTATCTGCCTCAGCACCCGTATTTTGAAGGTTTTCAATATCTTTGCATATGCTTGGGTTAGGGTCAATGTTTCACGTACGTAGCATAGCACAACGTTTTGTCACAGATTTGTATACTTGGAGCTTTGTTTTCCAGTGTATGCAGCTGGTGTTCAAGATCATTCAAACCGAATGAAAATTTTTATTTGTGAGCTGTATTCTTTGACGTACTTCGTCTATTTCATTACCGATTCTCGTTATTTTGGCGCAAAATACACAAATTTGCCCATATTTTCAATACGATATTCGCCAAGTGTGATATCTTGTGTATTTTAGGTATATTTCCTCGACTGTATTATAAGCTTTGTTTCATTCTCATTGGTTTGTAACCTTACTAGTTTTGCTTTGTTTTCAAATTTCAGGAAAAGTTTTTCCCTGCTTTAGTCCGATATTTGTGCCAAAGGCGTCGGTGAGTTCGTTATTGATGCGGACTTCAGAGATTGTTGACGTCATTATCATTTTGGTTATATGGACCAATTTACTGGGATACCAAAGTAAAGCTTTATTTGCTAGAGTACACTATGATCAATATTGCCGTATGCTTGCTTAAAGTTAACGAAGATGTGGTATACGTCCATGCTGAACTCACAGAGTTTCTCAAGTACCTGCTTCACTGTGAACAGTGGATCTATCGTCAATTTATCTACTCTAAAATCACCTTGTATTCCCCAAAAATATTCCAGGCTTATGATCTGATTTTATTTTTTAAGATTTTCGAAAATATTTTGCACGCCGTACAAAACAGTGATATGCCTCTATAATTTTCGCACTGTTGCTTGTCACCTTTTTTGTGTATAGGGAATATAATTGATTGGCTCTAATCGTTCGGCATATGTTTTTGATACCAAATTTGCTGGATGACATTGTTGATGGCTTTTTGAACACTACTGCCACCATATTCGATGAGCTTCACTGGAATCTCATCAATGCTCGGCGCTTTATATTCTTTAGCGCTTTGATAATTGAACAAACTTCATCCAGAGCTGGTGGGGCCAATGAACGCTCTCCGAGAATACTCACAGACTCTGATGCTCTGGAGCTGTGCGGAGGATACAGGAGGCTTTTGAATATGACGACTATACTTCTTTAATCCATCTTTCATCCACGATTATTTGCTGATGCCATCACGGCAGAGAATGGTCATGGGCTGATAAGCTCATTTCAAGCCTTTCACTACTTTGTATGCTTATCTTGTACAGCTGCTCACTAGACTTACATCGATACTCCTCATTTGGTCATCATAGTATTTTCTTTCCTTTAATCTAATTATCTTATTCGCTTACCCTAGTAATGTCCTATCTGCGTATTGGTTTTCCTACCCAAATATTGTGTGGATGCCTGATTCTCTTTTTCCAACACATTTTGGCACCTATCATCGAATCAACAATTCCTTCTGCGGATGACTTGATGTTCAATAGTCTGTTCTGCCATGGTCTTAATTGCCGTTTTCACTTCTACCTATAGCTCATTGTTTATTTACAGCGATGTGTTTGATATGGAAGCAAGCTGGTTGTCGCCTCCCAAAATTTCAGGCCACAGACGCTGTTTGACGAATTTTCGTAACGGGCTGGTCTTTGATGAATACGTCTTTGACATATGATATCGACAGGCTATTTTGATTTAGTAATGATCCTAGTTACTATTGGCTCCTCGGTATGTACGAACGTACATACACACACACACGCAACGTGGCTTGATCAGAACATGGTTGATTTGGTTTTGTGTATTGTCATCCCGTGACACCCAGGTCATTTTATTTATGCGTCGATGTGGGAAGCAAGTCGAATATATGACTAGATTTTTGCTACATGCAAAGTCAATCAGGTACTGGCCATTATTATTTGTTTCATCGTGGAGGCTATATCCCCCCTTTGTTCCGCGATGAGATAGCTCATTGCCAACCTTAGCGTTGAATTCATCCAGAATTATTTTTGTGTCGTTTACCGACAATGAATCGACAAGTCTTTCCCGATAATTTTAGACCGTTTTCTACATTTCTTCGGTCTGTTTTTCGGTGGGGGCTTGTACGGTTGTCAGCCAAATTTGGGAGAATTTTGCTTGCATAAGGATCGCACACAAACGTGTAATTTGAGCTCTCTATCCTCAATAAAAGCTACTCCAAACTTTTCAACAGGCTTCTTACTTTTAAATATTGTTTGCAAAGCCTTTGCCGTAGGTTCAATCCATTCTGAGGCTCCGTTTCAGGCGTGAGCCTCCACAGTGTTGTTGACATGTGACAGAATCGGCAAGTTCGATTCGGAGATGACTTTGTCGAAACACGCTGCGTCCATGTGAGCTTTGCTGCTACGAAATTGCACTTCAACACGCGCGAACCATGGCTTTGGTTTACTGTGCAAGAAAAGCGGCAACTTGAAGAAAATGGTATTCGCTACCATTGCCGTCTTCAGCAGCATAAAAATCATTCATCATTTATAAAAATGCTCGTGTCTGTTTCACATCTATAGTGTACGGGTGAGTTGATAAATGCAAGACCCGGTAACAATAACACAATACTGAAATTCTTAATGTGCATCCGTACACGACACAGTCTTAAACAAGAGAGAGTTTACAAAATCTTCATATCCACCAACTTGCCGCCCTGGCGGCCAACACAGCAACAATCAAAAGTCAGCAGAAACATTGAACTCCCATCGGCACAGCTTCGATACAGAGAAGGTAGTGATATATATCCTCTTAGCTAATATGTGCCTCATATTTACCGGCCTACAGCTTTGAGAAAAACTTTTAGGCTCTGGACATATTCTGGGTCTCTAGATGAATGCAGGCCAATAGCTCAGTTTATTCCGTTGTCTGCAGCTATATTAAAAATAACATGCCCTCTCTACCCGCAATCCCAGCTTCTAGGCGCACCATTTAGGGGCTTTGTTTGACTTTATCTCAAACCGGGATTTTGTTACGAGTTACATTTTTGGCATAGAGATACATACAGGAAACGGCGAAAGATCAAATTTATGAAGCCACTAGCTTTTGCCTTTGCTTTTGTAATAACTCGCATAAGCTCGAAGCTATTTTCGAAATTGGGAGCAAAATTTTGTTCATCATATGCTGAGGCCTATCCTATTCTTGGCTAAAAACTTTATGGGAAAGCAGCGTTTGCAAATTGATTTTTTACCACAACAAAGTAGCCAAAACATTGTCATATGTGCTGATATTATTATTCTGGTGGAATTTCCTTGCAATCGTTTGAAAGGGTACCACTTTTGACCTGCGTAGAAAATTTCATCACTCTCGTCTATGTGGTTTGCGAGAAAACTTGCTGGGACGCACGGACGGACCGACGGATGGACGAAAAGACAGGTCGCGATTTTAATAGGGTATTGTAAAAATATTTTACAGTCCCCTAAAATGGTCTGTTATGTAAATACTTACAAGTTAACCCATTAGAAACATCTCCATGAAAAATATTCATTACTCCAAAAGACATATAAACAAATGGACGAGCAACGAGAATCTGTGGACTCGTCCATGTGAGAAGCGAATTTGCCACATAAATAAGTTATAAATAACTTACGCTCTTGAAACTATATGATTCAACCTGCTTCTCCTTCCCCTTTTTTCCAGACAGGTATCATTTGGAAAACAGTTTAAGTCAAACAACAAACGACTATCATGGAAAACTCGAACGTCAAAGCAAAAGAAAATTGAAAAAAGCGCGAAATCGCCGAGAAAACTTATGTGTCAAATCGGATGGAAATTTCGTAAATTTTTAATTAAAACAGTGAATTAAAGTTCCGATTACGTACGCACGATCTTTAAAATCAAAAACTTTTTAAATGTGAACGTGTTTTGCCGTGAAAAGAGTGCTAAAACAAAAGCATATCACTTCAAACCTCAACTTCACACAACTTTAGCGAAGGTTGCCAATTGCTTCGGCTCTCACGACCGGTTGCAGATCCAGTACTCTCTATATCTATGATTACTCTAGTCTCTACTAAAATAGCGAATTGCGCTTACCTTCTGACCTTTAGGGGCCACCATTTTGAATGCATGCATTTAACTTTGGGTTTTTAAAAATATTTCTATCTTCGAGTCTCATCAGTCAATCTGCCAAATCTCATTCCAATCGTTGTTTCCCTCTTTGAGAAATTCACCCAAAATTTAAAAAAGGATGAATTAAATTTTATGAAAGCGGTGCTATATTAGTATATTACTATGATAATTTAGTACTATTTCCATAAAATTCATTTCATCTTTTGTAGGGCACTTTGAAGTTGGTTTTCTTAGTTTTCCTTTAAATAGACAAAAATTTACAAATAAACCGTCATTTTTCGCAAAATAAGATTTAGAGGCCCCCAAATCACTTTCCACTGTGTCGAGATAAAAATGCAATTTTCTAAAGGAAATTTCATCGTATCACCTTATCTGGTTCTTTCTACGACTTCAAAACAACCCGATATTCGATATTCATGAACGTTATTTGAAGTTTTCGTTGGACTCGACCCGTAATATTCAAAAATTTTCGTGATGACTCTCGCTGCAAACGCTTCAAACCAAAATATTTACAAAAAAAATACGCTCTGGGTAAAACACGAAACCATAAACAAATTGATCCAGCATTAATTTGATTGAAACACCCACGAATTAAGTCCTTAATCATAATATATATTTTCATCAATTTATTCCACATATATCAATGTTCAAGGAATGAACATGAAACGTATTTCACACGCATAAATCAGCAAATCTATCAGTGACACCACTTTTTTCACACGGCACAAGCCCAAAATACAGTAAAGTTTCACTTTTCTGTGATAAAATATCGCGTGGTTCACGGCGAGCGTATATATCCACTTAAATTGATGGGGCTTCTCATAATTTTATATTTGGTTATACTTTACTCACCTGAGCAAGGAAAAATACGGCAAGTCAGTTCTTTTTTCCTGCAAAGAATGAAAAACTTCACACTTCACTTTGTAATTCACTCGGGTTTACTTTCGTATAATAAGTTTTTCATTTTTTTCAATGCGAAATTCGTTTTTTATGAAGAATATGACAACTGACAGCTCCACGCCAGCTGATACTTCCGCTTGGAAAACAAGGGTGTCCACACAATTTTTGTGGATCAAATACTTTTTAAAATATGGCGCGTAACATGATTTTGTTGATATTTGTTGAAAATGGTGAAGGTTTGTGGATAGATAACGATACCATGTACATCAAATAAGCACATAACTTACTTTGGGTGACCAGATGGGCTCAGAGCAAATAAAGGACATCTTGAATCTTTACCTTCCCATACTATTCATGATGAACTCGAAAAATTGATTGAAATTTTCTTCTCAATAAATTTCGCTAAATAAAAAAAAAAATAGTCACGAATAGATGAATGAAAAAATAAATGCGTGTTTGTGATTTTGCAAAAATTTATTTATTATTAGCAATTATAACTTTTCAGTTTCACAATTTAACCCCTCGTTTACAGGTACATATTTTTCATTGTTGCTTATTTTTTCAACAAGACGTGCATTCATTGGTTGCGTCAGAAATTTGTTGAACTGAACACAGTTGTATTCAGAAAAATTGAATTTAACTCTCAAAATGTGTCGTATGCTGTGAATCGAAAAACGATTTCTCTCTTTTGTCCATTGTCTATTCATAAGAGAGAAAACTCTTTCACAATTAGCGTTATGCGCTGGGATAGCATAGAAAAATTTAGAGATTCTAACTGTCAATATGTTCGTTAGCGTTAAAGAATTCTCAAATACGATAACTTGCACATTTTTCATTGTAGAAATTATCATCATCTATTTTCGTTGCCAAAAATCATTTTAAATTAACAACTTGATCGTGAAGCTTCGAATCATCGATGTCAATGTCCTTTTCCAGCAAGTATTTGACAGATTCTTCAACATCTTTGTACTGCAAAATTGTTTCTCTCTTGAAGTTCAACCATTTAAATACTTCGAATTCGGAGAAACTCTTCGTCCGAATTTTGAAATATACTACAGTTTCGAAATAAACAATCTCGATTCTCGCTAGAAAA
Source organism: Odontomyia ornata (assembly GCA_963969285.1). Taxonomy (NCBI): domain Eukaryota; kingdom Metazoa; phylum Arthropoda; class Insecta; order Diptera; family Stratiomyidae; genus Odontomyia; species Odontomyia ornata. The sequence goes on from OZ017738.1 coordinate 447,000,029, forward strand.
TCATTGCACATCTGATCTTTTCCATAATTTCTAAGTTTTGCCAAAATTGATTGAACCATCAAAAGGGACAAAATTTGATTGACTCCTTTCGTACAATTTTTCAAAAAGATCTTCAAATATCGAATCAATTTCCAGAATGCTATTATTTTTCCTTTCGAGCAACAGCATTTTCGGTTGAAAAAGAGCATTGAGAGAATGAACGAAAAGCAAGAAACATTCACTAAGATCGTGCAGAAAAAAATTTTCTATCATGACTGGAGGTTTTTTTGCGACAAAAAATACGATTTCAACGCTTTGAACATTCTAAGAATTCGGTCAACTGCTGGAAAAAGACTCAACCAACGCGTTCTACTGTGACTTAACAGCTCAAGATATTCACTTTCAACGAATTCACAAAATGATTTCAAATCTTCGGTTCTGACAGTGTAAATAGAGAAATATTCGAATATTTTGAACACAATACAATCGATGTCAAACAAGCCGAAGCGGTCTAATCGGTGGTGAACTGCGTTGTGAACAATATGCCTTTCCTCACTAAATGAGGCTTATTCAAGTTTTTTTTCAACGTGTAAAAAACATTCTTCGTTCCTCCGCGCTTCACACCTCCGAAATTCGTGTTGGTATTATCAGCGACAAAAGCACTGAACTTCACAGTCAACTCATTATCATCAAGAGTTTTTTCAATGTGGGATACAACTGTTTTAGCTTTTTCGTTTGGAAGGTTTTTAGCATGTAACAATCTAACTCTGAGTCCTCCTATCTTATCAAGATATTGCATTGTGATGGGAAAATTTTTTAAATTTTTGTGATTACTCCCATCTGTACCCATTCCTATAAATGATACATCAATCAATTCTTGTTTTACCAATTGAACAGAATAAGGAGTAGAGCTGTGACAAATCGTATGTATTCGTTACATAGTAACGAGTACATCACCAGATGCGAAATACCGGATCGTTACATTCGAATACATTTCGTTACTCGTTACTTTCGCATAAATACGACTCAAACAAAGAAAACACCGTTTGTTATCATTTCTCTACTCGATTTGGTCGTCTGTATCAACACAGTTGTGCTTTTCTGCACAACTGTGCTAAGCTAGGCGATTCGATTCGTCGTAGATATGCGAGTTCGATGGTATGCGGCGACCGGCGACATTTTTGGTATGCTATATTTCTTGGATACACATTAGGTTTGCGGCCGCGCATTTGGTTTATGCTGCCATTTTATGCATATACGTGCATTATTGCAAAGTTTGAGTACAGTGTGCTGTATAGCCCGTGTAAAAGCTCGTATATTTTTTTAAACATTTAGAAAATTAAGTTTGAGAAGTGAATTTGGTGTTAAAGTTTCTAAATTGGTATGTAATTTTATATAATTAGTACGCGTTAGCAGTTTTAATAAAACTTGAGGATTACGGTCACTTACAAGAATAATAAAATATGACCAAACACAATTAATAGTTAACACCTGTGCCCTTAGAGCAGATGCTTAAATAAAAGCGCTAACTATATCTAAAGAAATACTGCTATTTGATTCATTAATGGCTCTATTTCGCACATACAACAATTTTTTTGTGAGTCATGAAATATTGCCAAATGTGAAGACTAATTATAAATTTGTCTTCAAGATTATTTACATTCATCTTTACATGTGTTTCCGAATTGGGTGTTAGCGTTTCCGTGAAAGCATCTGCATGAACGTTTGTCGTACCGTTAATTCTGTTGAAATCAACAGAATATTTTTAACGTAAACTTTCAATGCTATTGAACGTATTTTCCAAAACCAAAAATAAATTGTTTCCTTAATGTACTTTAAATGATAAATTTACTTATCAATATCAAACCAAGCAAATTTTGAATAAAGTCTTCCACTGCCAATAAATTATTAATAAACACCGGCTCTCATTTGGTGGCCCCTATTATTGTAGTTTTATCTAAACAAATTCATTTAATATTGCAGTGCAATGGAAAATAAAAGAAGCAAGTTGTGGACATTTTTCACCATAATTTCCGGTGATAAAGCGAAATTTGATCTATGTCAAAGCTTATATTCTGTGAAAGGAGGGTCCACGACAAATTTGAGGAAACATCTCATGAGTAGACATCCGTCATCTTATGAAAATATTGTTCGACCTTTAACAAAGCCGGCAGTTCCCATAACCTCAGAACCATGCCAGTGCCATCAAGCTCACGTTCTGAAGATCCAAATATGACGCCAGTGCCACCAAACTCACATAATGAAGTTGTAACATCTTTGAGGTTCTATTCGCAACAAAAACAAACTACAATGTCATCATTTGTGAAAAAGCCTTTTAGTATGGCAAGAGAAAAAAGATTGAATGACTTAATTCTCAATATGGTTATGAAAGATTTGCAACCTTTTTCAATAGTAGAAGATGCCGGTTTCAAATCTTTAATAAATTATATGGAACCACAATATTCATTACCTTCCAGGTACACATTGAGCACGACGTTGTTAGATGCTCAATATGCAGTTGTGAAAAATAATTTGAAACTGGAATTGAGCAGTGCTACTCATATTTCCATTACAACCGACGGTTGGACCTCACGGGCAACGACGTCATATCAAGCAGTTACAGCACATTATTTAAAACCAGGCTGGGTAAACAGACCTACGCTCATGTCAGAAGGGTTTTGTATTCAATTTACAAAATTGTTAGATGCTCAATATGCAGTTGTGAAAAATAATTTGAAACTGGAATTGAGCAGTGCTACTCATATTTCCATTACAACCGACGGTTGGACCTCACGGGCAACGACGTCATATCAAGCAGTTACAGCACATTATTTAAAACCAGGTTGGGTAAACAGACCTACGCTCATGTCAGAAGGGTTTTGTATTCAATTTACAAAATGCAGTCACCAGATCGAATCAAATCAAGAAACATGTCAAAGATGATTTTATTGCAGAAAATATGAAATACGAAGATCATACTATTATTAACAAACTTGAACGAATTTCGACTTCTGAGGTTTTTGGTATTGTTATACTCATAAATATCTCCCTTGATAATTATTTCAGATGTCCATCCGCGACGGAGGAAACACATTTTTCATGTATTTCCCCCCTGCGCCCCCACTGAAGCAAAAACATCGAATAATGGCCAATTTTTTTGAACCCTAGAATGGTTACAAAACCCTTTTGTTAGGAGCTCTCTCCCACCTCCTTGACTTGTTTCACTTATGAGTATTAATTGTAGGTACTCATCTTCAGTCATTCATTCAATTGAATCAAGTGTTCAAAGCATGCACCTTAAACGTTGAAGTTGGGAAAAAATAACTCAAAATTATTCAATCTTCGCATTTAAAACAGCCAATATTTTGTTTTACGATTACTGATACCACTAGCTGAACTGATTCTCAAAGACATACATGACACCTATCATTCCTGAAACTTTCATGCAAATTCTAGCAAAACTGTAGTGTCTGAGTCGGTTAAAAAGCGCATGTTGTTCCATAGCCATATGTTGCCATAGTAATGCAGCGCATATTGTTCCATAGTAACACAGGGAAATTCAAACCGCTATAACTTCGCTAAATATGATTCAATCTTTACGAAACTTTCAGGATAGATCAATCTTAGACATCTACGTACTGAATTTCATTGAATTTAAAGGTACCGTTAAGATTTTATTCAAGAAAACATATAATCGATAAATCATACTATTACTAACAAAGTTGAGTGAATTGCGACTTCTAACGTATTTGTTGTAGTTGTACTCACCAAGACCTACATTTCTGATTTTTTTTCAGATTTTTCGGATCACAGGTGTCCAATCACGAGGGGGGGGGGGGGGGGGGCACAAATTATTCGTGTATTTCCCTTCCCTGTGCGCCCCTCGAAGCAAATTTTGCTAAACTAAGACCAGTTTTGAAAAGCTCTCATCAAGGCCTTTCATTTGAAACCCATATCGGCTACCTTCAATGAAATTTTTTTTTCGGGGGGTCACTCTCCTATATTGGGAGACCCCCCTTAAATACCTAATAAATTTTTTTTTACTTGAACTTTGAAGAGATCACCACTTTACAACTACGCACAAAATTTGATGCTTCTAGCTTAAGTAGTTTCCGAGAAAAACTGCTGTGACACAGGGATGGACAGACGGACAGACTGATCGCGAAACTAGTAGGGTTTTGTAAAATTATTTGACAAAACCCTAAAAACTGGGAACTAACGACAGCGTTACTGGGTTGTGTTGAATGCCAGGAGCGACATACAGGTGAATATCTAAAAACAGAAATAATGCGCTTATTATCAGAGTGGGAAATACAAGAAAAAATGTTTGCATGTCTAACTGATAATGCAGCAAACATGAAAGCGGCAGTGCGATTGACTGGCTTCGAGCACTTGACCTGTTTCGCTCATACCTTAAATTTAGTGGTGCGTGCTGGCTTGCAGATAAGTGAAGTTCAAAACACTATGAAAAAAGTAAAAGCAATTGTGGAACACTTCCATAGAAGTTCCGTGGCTACAAAAAAACTACTGAAAATGCAGGAACAACTCAGGTCAGGCCAAGCCTCATTAAAATTGAAAATGGATGTCATAACAAGATAGAATAGTAGCCTGGAAATGATTGAAAGAATGATAATTCTACAGAAACCTCTTGAAGCTGCACTTGGGCTTTTACATAATCCTGTAGAAGGTCCGCTTGGGAATGAATGGCAAGTTCTTTCAGAAATCCAAAAAATTTTGAGTCCATTTAAGCAACTTGCAGAGCGAATTTCCTCACAAACCGAGGTAACGATTTCAATGATCATTCCGGCCATCGATAGTGTTACGGAAATATGTGACAATTTGGATCAACATTTTGTCAGCACAGACATTGGGAGGAGACTTCTTCTTAAAATAGTCACCGAACTTAAGAGCAGATTCAAAAACTGTCCAACACACCCAGTACTTTCCAAAGCAGCTTTATTAGATCCTAGGTTCAAACGGCTAGCATTTACAGACGAATCAACATATAAATATGCCGAAAAAATTTTACAACTAGATTTGGAAAAAGTTCTTAACACATCTACCGTGGCGGATCTTTCATTCAATACTGAATCAGTACATGATTCTGCATCTGCAATTTTGCTGGATGACAACTCTATTTGGAGGAAATTCGATTTAAAAGCTTCTTCTTTCGCAGCATCAACTGTTAAGACCAGCACAGCTACCATAAGGCAATATATGGAGGAAAGAAATATAACCAGACATGAATGTACTCTAAAGTAGTGGCAAGCGAGAGCGGTTCTTTATCCAAAGCTGTCGCGTTTAGCAGAAAAATACTTAACAGTCATGGCTAGTTCAGTGCCTTCAGAGTGGATATTCTCTAAATCTGGTCTGATTTTATCTGAAAGACGCAGTGCTTTAAAACCAGACCACATGGAAAAAAATTTTGTTTTTGAATATGAATCAAAGATTAATTTAATAATAGAGGAAAACCGATATGAGGCTAATTATTTTCAAAACTAATTATTTTTTTATGACTGTTGAATTCCAGACTGATTATTTTTTAACTAATGAATTTTAGATTGTTTTTGTAAGTTTACCTTATAATTAATGAGTTAATATATTTTCTCAAAAATTATACAAAGTGTGGGCTTTATTTCTAAATGAATGGGAAATGACACTCCAAGTCTCTTAATTGGATGAGTTAATTGTTGAAGATATTCTATGGTAAAATTTTAAAATAATTTCAAGTTCAACGTATCCTTTCGGACAGTATAATTTGCGTTTTATGAAAACTCTAATCAAATTCTTTAAAATATGGCATTTAGGTTAAAAATAATCACTTTGAGAAAATAGAAGAACATATGACTATTTGCTATTCGCTTGCTATTAAAATAGCCAAAAATTTGCCAATTATAAGCTCAGGTGTCAGACACCTGTTAACATTCTATTTATTTCCATATTTAAAATTCTTGTGTTGCTTAAACCTGCAAAGAACGAAATTACTACATAGGGAAACATTTTAAATTGCACGAGTCACACGAACAATATGTACGTACCCATTCTTTACGGTTCGAAAGTAACGATACTTTTGTAACGAGTACTTTTACATCAAGTAACGAATACATACGGATACATATTTATTCGTTACTTTCACAGCTCTAATAAGGAGAAAGGATGCCATTTATAATTGCTTCGATTTTTGTTCGGGAACATGATATTTTTGATGCAACTTCTGAGTCCGCAAAAAGTGTACTGAGAAGAGGTGCCGTACAACCCATCTGCCGATAGGACATCTGATGTGTGACTGTGTGGAATGCAAGAGTCCCCTCAGCGATTGCAATTTTTGTTGCAAGTGGAGAAGTTTTCATCACAACATGTTGGTCCATTGAAAATGAAGTCGAAGCAGCGTGGATGGCCGACTTGTGTTTGTCAGAGCTCAGATGATTGTCTAATGCACCTTTACCTAAACAAATTCATAGAATAAATACCTTCATTTCTGTATAAAAATTTTATAAACATTGTCGTGAAAAAAGTCTTTTTGAAAATAGCTGATATTGAGAAAATACATACTCATATAGGCAACCGAAACACTACTTCTACATATTTTGCATTTCACTAATATACGTGTCTCACCCTTGCTGAAGCATGGGTATTTTTTTAAGATCTTCAGTAAAATTGCATTTGCATTTCGGCATCTTGCAATTCGAGGTTAGCAACCGTACGTGTCACCAAAATCGGCTCCCGCAGCACATCAAAATACGTATGAACTGTAAATTTATGGTCGACCAACATGAGCCCTCGCGCGCGCAACACTTGATAACTGGATTGCACGTTTACGTGAGGTCGCGTGCTTACGCTTTTGATTTTGAATCGTTCATACGGCGTAAACAACCGAACGAACTGAGATGACCATTGACAATGGAGATGGAGCGACCTTTGGCTAAAAACAAGCCTGTTATAACGTGCTGAAGGTACATGACCGGAGACTACGTCATACAAGTCAACCAGACCAACTTTGCACATGTAGTAGTCAGCCTACATGTACGGCTTGATAACTATAGTTCGGTTTTGTGTATGACCAAATAAAATGACGATTTCAAAGTCTGCGAAAATTTAAAATATATTTGAGTTTCACGTTCGTGTAAAAAGAACATTTGTAGGGGGAAAAAGGACGCTCCTCCGAATAGTCGAAAAAATTAACATGTCCTTGCAAAAAAAGGACGTCTGGTCACCCTAACTTACTATGACATTTGAGCGTGCTAATAAATGGCTTGAATTTGCATTTCGAAATCGATTTCGACAGTTGAAAAATTTTACGCATCCGTCACCGTCTTCTGTACGTACCTCAATGGTTTTTGGCTACTCAACAGCTTTAACGTCCGCTTTTCAGTTGGTCGAATATCTTGCTGTCTTTCCCAATGCTGTAATACACTTAAAACATCTTCCGTCACTGAATTGTCTCATTGCTTTCAAAGTTAACTAGGTAAGCGAACTGTGTCAGCCTTTCAATATCGTGAGCCAACTGCTGCACAATAGGCATAAAATTCATACCGTGATCTGAAAGGCCTCACAATGTTCCATCTGCATAAAACTAAATTCCAGCTACCCTTTTCAAAGCAACTAATTATAACCGTATTCTATTTAATTGCGAAAAAAAAATTCAATTTCCAACAATCCTTATCATTGAATCATTCTTTTCAGAAGACAATTGATTCCTTTCTTTGAAAAAGACGAGTACAAAAGAAAAAGTTCAATTAAACAAAAACAAAAGCTCGCCGCGAAGGACCATCAACCACCTGATTCAGAAATATCTTATCATCATCGTCATTCATCTCGTACAACAATCGATCAATTTTCCCTTCAAATTTAAACGAAACAATCAACTGAATAAATAATTACATTTTTGTACTCTGCTTTACCTTCCCAATTCAAAATATAACAACGCTAACAACAACAACAACTGAAGAATAAACAATAGAATAACAAAATATTCATCACGGATAAGGAAGAGAGGGAGAGAGAGAGAAGAAATTCAAATTGGTATTAGGTATTATCATTCTTAATTGTATCGCGTTGAAGGCTAAAACAATGCTTCAACAGTAGAGCGCACAAATTAAAACGAATTTACGGTGGCATTAGCACCAATCCTTGGCACTTGTAGTAAATTCAAGGATTCAACCAACACTAAAAGTGCTTAGGAAAATTTAATTATTATACACGAATTGACTCAATTAGAATTCGCCTTAAATGAATTAATGAAGCTGAAGAAAATGATAAATGATGAACTGTGAAAATGATTTTAAATTTTACGATGTTAGGATAGACGAAAAAGGATGCGAATTATGTTATGCTATTTGTATTTCAAGTTTATTCAACTGAATAGTTGATTTCTTCCAATGATATGGAAATATTTGAATAAACTACGTATTTATGTAAGAAATCTTTGTATGTACATATGTTTTCCCTCATATTAATTTAAAATAATCTCTCTGATTCATCTAATTTTTGCACGCAAAAATTCACTGTCAAAAGCTATCCAGAAAAGCGCGTTCATATATTTTTGGAATTCCCGCCATTAATTTAAAATTGGATTTTGAATCAACATTGAGCAAAAATAAATTTTATGCGTCGGCTGCATGTTATATTTATTTTTCATTCGAAAGAGTAAACGTCCCCACCGCATATTGCACCAGAGCTGATAAAGTGGACAAATGGATGTTTCTTTACTCATATTATATCCTGTTTGTTGCCCTGGAAAAATTTAATCAGCCGGATTATTCCTATCAATGGCAGTGCACTAAAAATTTGCAAATAGATATTTTTCCATTTATAAATGCAAATGGAAAATATGAATAATGGGTTGTTTGTTATTTACAGAGAAATTTTGTATTTATTGATTTTGAAATATATAGTTTTAAAGAAATAAGGCAAAGTTATGTGTGGAGCAATATAATGGGTTCGAAATACGAATCAGTGATGCTGAATGGATCCATGGGCGATGTAGGAGAATATTTAGTGGCTTAAGATTCTTCGTCAATTCAATGAATACCACAACAATTTTCAACGCTGTGTAGTTTACATTGTAATAACCTCAGATATTTCAGAGCGATACCCCACAGAGATCTGTCATCCTTACACAATTTGCTGACTAGTTGATAAGTGTCAGATGACAGATCTCGGTCAGCGCAGAGCAATAAGAAATGGAGGGGCTACACGTACAGGCAAGACAACTTATTAAAAACACCCTTCCGACAGAGAGAGAGTGCGATTCCCAGCAAAGACTATAAGATGGCTGCCAGCAAAAGTAAACAATATTTTACACAAAGTATTGTGAATCGTTATTTTCTATGTGCCGTTCCTTTGACAGTCAGTCTCGTATCGGCCTTTCCCGATGTAACATGTCTATTGTGTTCAACACAAAAATGTACCAATTAACGTGTGTATTATTATTGTCTCATCATACCAACTAGTCACTTTCATCACCCAGACACAATACAAAGTACAAGGCCGCTATGGAAAGGATTGAATGTTGTAGGCGCAATTGGCGCCAAAGTGTAAAATTTTATATATGTGAACAAAATTTTATGTAGGATAACATTTGTGTGATCAAATTCTATTGAAAATAGGCTAATACACTTTTAGATATTCAAAATTTTGTTGTACTCGCTTTATTATATTTAATTTTTGAGTAGTCTTCGATGATTTTTGTTACTTTTTCAAAATAAATTGATCATGTAATATTCAACGAATAAAATTTGGTACCGTTTTGAACAAATTTTTAGATTGTATATTGCTTAAATTGCCATTAATTTTTTGAGTTATTTTTAATATTTTAATTTTGATTTATTTTTTATAATTTCTAATGATTGATTAGTTACAGCACATTTGAATTTGTAAAAAGGGACCAATCTTGGATCGAAAAGGATGCACCAATATCTTATTTTCATGACGGATGAATGAACAACGCAAAACTGAGTTTTTCATAAAATTAAAAAAAAAACTCCCTCCTTTTCAACCGGGCCTGGAACACAGCTTTGGTGGAGTTGAGGCTTTTGTTGAACTATGATTTGAAATTCAATTTTGGTGAATCTTGTCTGCTACCATGATAATAAAATCCTTTCGGCTACAATCTATATTATATCTGTTTATGTAAATATTCTCTAGGTCCTATATATAATGTCGCGTGTTATGGTTCACGGCCAATAATTTTAATGTTCCGAACAACTGTCTTCACTTAACAATCAACGAAAATCACTTCACTTTTTAATACGATCAATATCGCTTTTCAATTCCCACTCCACACTATCGCAGTTTTACTATCGTGGTTGAATGAATCCCCCCATTCATTCAGCTCGCCTTTATATAGGGTCTCTAGTCATTCAATTCATTTCTCGTACATTGGCGAACTATGTGGAATATTCAAGCAGCTTAATGAATGGGCGGTGACTCACTATCAGATGTTGGTCATGCTTGGTGGGTTTTCGAGTACATTCGCTTGTTGCTCATTATGTTCGTAATGGTTGTGAAAACAATTGCGACAGTAGCTCGCAAAATTATTCGTGCATGTAACAATAAACTTGAAACAAAGTGTGTACTACATTCCTCTAAAATGAAACTTTTTGTTGTAGTGCTGCCTTATTGAAAGTGTCTTTAACTTATTTTTGCTATAAAGCTATACCTTGATTTCATGCACTTTTCGATGACAAGCTTAATCAAAAGGCTACAGTGGTGGAGATCCGCCATATGCTCATTTTGATTTTGGAATAAACTTTTTCCAATGCAAAATACCTGAGCCGAAGAAAGTATCGACTTATAAACTTTTGGCCATAAAATATTGTCATCGCTCCGATGCTGATACCTTCGAATACTTTTTGTGTTTCTTTGCAAATAAGTACTACACCCTCTGAGGGCACTTGAAGAAGCCCTCTCCTTTTATATGCAATGAGTGAGTTTTTATTGGGCGTTCCCTGCAACGCTGAAATACATCCATCACAATGAAGAATTCGGTAAATCTTGTACACAACGAAAACTGCTACATGTTCTATCACATGATCTGCGTACTGCAACAATATTGTTGGATTGCTGGCATCGCTATGGTTTGTATAAGTCGCATATAAATAATTTTCAGGTCACGCAAAGATCTAATTACGCCTATGAAACCTATACTTCTCTTAGATGCTATGGCTGGTTTCCCTGAAATCGACTTCAGTTCTTTTATATATTTTACTGCCATATTGGAAAATTCTAGGACAGACTCAGCATTTCTATCACTAAGTGCCTGTTCGGGGGGTCAAAAACTGACAGCTTCCCGCTATTGAGCACATATTCAAACTTATCTGCAGCAAAATCCTGAAATGGATCTGATTATACTAAACAAATTATGGATCTATCCTGAAGAAGCAAAGTATTACAATATTCTGGGATATAGCTCCGTTTTCTCTTGCAGGCCCGAAAGACGAGGAAGTGCAGCAATTTATATAAAAAATACCATTAATTTCGTGACAAAGAATGTAACATATAATAGTAATTGAAATAACCTGTATATAATATAATAGTTATTGAAATAACCTGCGCAGGTAAAAAACTAACAATCGGTACTTACTATAACCCCAATCGTCTCAATGCGCAGGACTTCTGCACAGTAATAGATGCAATATACTTTACTGAAAAAAATCTAATCACAATTGCTGACACAAACATAGACCTGATTGAAGAATCTCCAGAATCGAGAATGTTTAAGAACACCTTGGAAACAAATGGAGTAGCATTGTCAATAAGGAAAAAATTACTCACTCGACTTCAAGTACCTGCCTAGATCACATAGCAACAAATGAATAAAAAATTTGCTGAAAACATTAAATTCACACTTGCAGACTGGCCGGAGTTAGATCATCATGTCCTAAAATTTCTCGTCCATGGGCAAAGTCTCAGCAAGCAAAAACATACTCATAAAATATTCAGATATTTAGACAAGGATCTTCTCAAATCGAAATTTTAACAGTTGCTTACAAACCGAAAACCTGAAAACCTTATGAAGCTCAAAAATATGATTACAAAGTCCAAGCATGATTCTACCATTGAGAAAAAGATCAGATGTCAACAACATACATGGATAACAAAGAAAGTTATTGAGGCTAGTATTAACAAAAGGAAGGCTTATAAAGAATACAAAAAGAACGCTGAAAATCAAACAATCAAACGTAGTATAACCAAGCCCTTAAGGAATCAAAACGTCTCTAAAAGAAGCTAAATTTTCATATTACTCCAGAAGATTGGAAACAGCGGCGGACAACTCACACGAAATATGGAAAATAATAAATGAAATAAAAGATAATTCGTCACCCTGGACCGTGTCGTCAAATGCTGAATTTTTTGGCATGGACTCTAACAATGCCGCACGCCCATGTGGAACAGCAAACTCGCTAAACCACTTTTTTTCAACAATTGGTGAAAAAATTACCAGGGAGCTTGGTGAAAAGTCAACTAGCTATTTCAATATCATAAATAGCCCACCTAAGTCCATCTTTTACATTCATCAAACGACTAAAAAATCGAAAATTTGAAAAAAAAAAAAAAAAAAAAAAATGCAGCACCAGGTATTAACAACATCGCCACACATGAAATTATTCTAGTCAAAGAGGAGATAGCTGAACCACTGGCAAATTTTATCAACAAGCATATTAGAAATGGAACATTTCCGGGCGAAGAGCAGCTGGCAAAAATAATTCCAATATTCAAAGGAGGATATCATCTGGACCCGAATAATTACCGCCCTGTTACATTTCTGACAGCCTTTAGTAAAATATTCGAAAAACTTGTAAATAATCGCTTAAAATCTTTCTTAATGGACAATCCCATCAAAAAGCCAAAGGAGTATGGCTTTCAAAAGAACAAGAGTACTTGTAATTCGTTACTTTCTGTCTCACGTTATATTAAGGAAAGTCTTGATAAAGGAGATTATGTTATTGCAATTTTTGTGGACCTGAAGAAAGCTTTTGATACGGTTGATCATGACCTGTTACTTCAAAAACTTGAATTGTATGGTATACAAGGAAAACCGAAACAGCTTTTCAAAAGTTATTTGGAAGGAAGACTCCAAAGAAAATCAGTTAATAATGTCTTGAGCAATCTAGCACCAATGAAATCGAGGGTTCCTCAAGGATCTATACTTGGACCAACCTTGTTTTTGCTATACACCAATAATTTGAATATATGTTAACTGAAAGCTCACCCCACATTATATGCTGATGATACTGCACTTCTTTTTTCCGGGCATGATAAAGTTGCCATCGAGAATATCGTCAACGATGATCTAGATAAATATCGTTCATGGCTTACCGAAAGCACGCTAGCATTGAATACTACAAAGACAAAATACATTATTTTTAAACAGAAGAATAAGGAAGACATAGAAGTTGACCTAAAAATTAACGGCGAAAACTTGCAAAGAGTGTTTGAAATTAAATATCTCGGTCTTAGCATCGATCATCGTTTCACATGGTTGCCCCACATAAATAATTCGAGGAGACAACTAGCACCAATGATAGGAGTGTTGAGAAGATATGGAGATTTTCCAATGCATATAAAGAATCTTGTATTAAATGGATTTGTACTGGCAAAGCTACATTATGCGGTGGTCATTTGGAGTCAATCATCAAAGCAAAACCTTAATATTATATCCAGGATACTAACTAAAGCTTTCCTACAAGACTAGTGTATCAACGGACCAATGCAATCACCTTCAGTCAAATCATTACTATGGAGAAAGCGAAGTTTATCTTCAAATGTCTAATTTCCAGTGAATTGGAACGAAGCCCCTTTATAAAAGTATCACAAATAAATCCATATAATTCAAGAAATGCCAACAATTTTGTGATACCTTACGCTAGAACTGATCGACTAAAGAACGATCAAACGAATGATGCTCTGCGTATATATAACAACCTTCTAGAAACAGTGAAAAACGTAAACTCATTATTGGTTTTTAAGAAAGGACTTAAGGAACATCTAATAAATTTAAATTAATGATTAGTCCGGAGGATTGAAAATGCAGTATCTCAGAGCATTTTAGACCCTAACGTTGAGATATTTAAAGACAGCTAGTTTTTATAAGCTCAGAGTTTTTTTTACTGCGTCTTATTATAATATTTTTTTATCTCTGAGAACTGTTCACGAATCGGACTAGACCAGCAGGAAGCGAGTACTTCACAGCATTTGGTGTGCCCCTTATACTGATGTTTTCCCATTGTCTGGAGGCATACGTTGGAATTGACGACGTATGAAGTGCAGATCGCACGAGCGTTGTGCAACGATGAAAGAGTGATGGAGAGAGTGGTAGAGAATGGAGGTATTTAGAAAAAAACCATTAAAAATGCGGACAAATTTTGATGTCGCTTCACTTCCAATAAACTCTGGCAGCTGAAGGATTTCTCAACAAAAATCTAAGGCATCTGCTACAGACCTGCTCAAAGTTTGAACAGCCAAGCGACTCTCATTTTTTGGGAGGAAAAATAAATATGTGCCTGGCGTAGCTTGGTGCCAAGATGTAAACCCTCACCTTCTTGTAACTTCATTAGAGCCTTGAAAAAATTCCACTTAATTTCTTTACCATCTAGGTCCATAATTGCTCCCAAACCGGCCAAAGAATTGCGAACAAGGATTAGATAAAAAGTTTAAGCTAAGAGCAAACGTTTTTAGTTGGCTGTCATATGATTTTGCTGATTTTTGCGTTTAGCCATAAGCAATTGGCTTTCTAAAATTTTCAATATTAAACCAACAACATTATTCAAATGTGCCAATTTGATTCTGCAGTTCCTTCGAGCATTTATCAATTCTTTCGTGGTGTTTTGCTTTCGTTGGATTTGCTGCATGGACAGTTCTGTTCTTAGCATTGACAGTTTCTTTTACGCTCTTCACCTGAGCTTCAAGCATTTTTATGTATCCATTCGTGATATCAGGACAAGTATTTATTTCCTATGTTAAATTGACTGCTTCAAAATACAAACAGCCAAGATATTTGTATACTCCGCGAAGACTCTAACTATTTACTCTAAATACGTGAGAACATACAAGCAACATAAAATTAGCTAAAAACTCAAACTTATACAATACATATAACTAACATACAGTACATAATATCCCAATAACAACTGCCATAAATATCTATTTTCAAACCACTGAAAACAGAACCATTGAAATCAAAAATTAATTGTTTTTTTTTTTTGCTAGGTATCAACTTTACGTGTTTTGCTATCTTGTCTTTATTCTCTAAAGGAATAAAATCTAAATGACTGCATACAATATATTCATACTTACGAACTCAAAAGTTTTGAAAAGTCTCTAAAAGAAGTGATTTAAAAATTTCCGCTTGGTTATTAAGCACAGATACTACTATCTAGGTACGTATGGGTTTCTAACATTGGAAATGCATTAGCACCTAAAAAGTAATACATGATGGGACATGATGAGAGTGCCTTAAAGATTTTACACACCCCCAGAACACAGAAGTTTGATTACACATCAATGCAGTTGTATGAAGTGCAGAGGTGGCAATTTTTTGGCCACGGTACGACGTTATTGGAATACAATCAAATACTATGTATGTATCATATCCTCTCTTTGCATTTACTTACTGTACTATCATTACTATACTTTCTCTTTCATACTATTAATACATTGTAAAATTGAATTATGTTTTTAGTCGTAACCGTGAGCTTGACCTGATAAGTAATAAACCTTGTGAAATATAATTGAAACTATGTGTTTTAAATTAAAATTCAATATAAATTATAATAGGTTATGGGCCCAGGTCGCTCTATAACTATAGTTATTAAAATAAAGTGCTCTAAATAAAACGCAAAAATAAATAATTAAAATCGGTGGTGATCAAAAAGTGATCGATTAAAATGGCGACTCTAATGGCGAATTTCGAGAAGTTGACCGAGTCCAACTACGAAAGTTGGAAATTGCAAATGGAGAGTAGTCTAGAGTTTTACGATCTATAGGACTATGTGTCCGGTGAAACTAAGTGTCCAGACGAAGACGAGAAATTAATAGAAGCTTGAAAAGGAAGGATCGAAAGGCTCTTGCAAATATCCGATTAAGTGTTACAGTTAACCAACTTATGCATATAAAATATAGTTCGACTTCAAAGGAAGCATGGTCGACCCTCGAGAAGGTTTACAAGAGGGATTCTCCCGCGCAAAAGGTATCTTTGTATAAGTCACTAATACAATTGCGTGTAAAGGATGGCGATAGTATGCAAACCCATCTAAGTAACTTTGGGCAAATAGTTGACAAAATGAGTGAACTCCAAATCAAAATGGATGATGAGACATTATCCATTATGTTACTATGTTCACTACCACCACAATATGAAAATTTTGTAATCGCTATAGAAACTAGAGACTCATTGCCATCACTTTCTGACCTAAAATTGAAGTTGATTGAAGAAGAAAAAAG
Organism: Odontomyia ornata; assembly: GCA_963969285.1. NCBI lineage: Eukaryota > Metazoa > Arthropoda > Insecta > Diptera > Stratiomyidae > Odontomyia > Odontomyia ornata. The sequence goes on from OZ017738.1 coordinate 447,016,451, forward strand.
AAAGAACAACGATGACGTCAATGAGAGTGGAAGTGAAACGGTGCTATACACTAAGCAAAATAAAAAATCGTTCAATCCTCTTAGTAATACTAATATATCAGCTTCTACTAAAAGAAGGAAAGGTATATGCTACATTTGCAAGCGTAAAGGGCACTACGCAAATGAGTGTAGATACAAAAACACTCATACTAAACAGGTTCTTTTCGCATCAGTCTACAATTGCAGTAAATCAACTGACTTGTGGTGCTTAGACAGTGGAGCGAGTTCCCATATGGTTAACAAAAAGCATTTGCTTACTGAAACACATAAAATTGTTGCCGAAATAGAACTAGCGGACCAACGAAAAGTGACAACTAGTATCAGCGGTGTAGCGTCAATCAATACAATATATGGAGGAGTGGATTTAACTGAAACATTGTACATCCCATCGTTAAAAATGAATTTCGTATCAGTATCTAAAACAGTACAGCGTGGATGTATAGTGAAATTCGTAAAAAACAAAGCTTATGTTCAGAAAAATGGAATAACTATAATAAGTGCAACTAATAGAAATGGTTTATACATAATAGACTGTAAAAGTGATCAACTGAATGCAATCAGTGCTAAAAACCTTGAAATTGTTAAATGGCATAAAAGACTAGGACATCTAAATAAAAGTGATTTAAATATTATAATAAAAAATGAACTAGTGCGTGGCATAACAAACGTGGAAACTGACGATTTTGATTGCATAACTAGTGCTAGAGCAAAACTTGCTGCAAAGCCTTTTCCTAAGCGAAGTGAAAACAGGGCGAAGGATCTACTGGAGCTCGTTCATAGCGATATTTGCCAAGCTAGTTGCTCATCGTATGGCGGAGCAAAATATTTTATATCATTCATTGACGATAAAAGTAGATTCACCAAAATTTTCTTGATCAAATCAAAAGATGAAGCGTTAGTTCGATTCAAAGAATTCAAAGCAGTTGCCGAAAATGAAACTGGCCTTAAAATCAAAGCATTAAGGACTGATAATGGCAGTGAGTATAAAAATAACTTATTCCAAGATTTCTTGAAAGCAAACGGAATCAAGCATCAGACATCCATTCCATATACACCGGAACAGAATGGAACCGCCGAGCGAATGAATCGCACCCTGGTTGAGATGACGAGATGTATGATAGCTGAACACAATTTGAACGAAAAATTATGGGGCGAGGCAGTCAGTACGGCTGTTTATATTAGAAATCGGTGTCCGAGTAAAGCGATAAATGGGTTACTACCATACAAAATGTATTATGACAAAACACCAACCGTCAATCATTTGAGGATTTTCGGTAGCAAAGTTATCGCAATAAGAAGCGGTCAGCGGAATAATAAGTTCCTTCCGAAAGCACATGAGTACATTTTAGTCGGATACTCGGAGGAACAGAAGAGCTATAGGGTGATGAATAAGCAAACTAATAAAATAATTATCACGCGAGATGTTAAATTCTTCGAAGATGTTAAGCCAAGCAGTGTATTCATTAGCCAATTCCCAGCAGAAGATGAAGAGCATCCTCAAAACTCAAATCAAGTGGAAAAAGTATCGGATCTCAAGACTTCCCCGTTAGCTCATCCGCAAGACTCAAATCAAGTGGAAAAAGGATCGGATCTCAAGGCGCAAGCAGACACTGCATTACAACAGCTTTTCAAGGAGGATGATGATTATAATGATCTCGATGAGGACGAAGGGAACGAAGATTTCTCAACACCGAAGTCCGAAATTGTGTTGCGCGATAGAGAGAAATTAAAACAACCAGTAAGATTGCAGTTAAACAACATTAGTGTATGTCAAGATCCCGAAAACTTTTGTGAAGCAATAAACAGTCCAACTCAAAAGGAATGGATAAAAGCAATGGAACAGGAATTTAACTCTCTAATTGAAAACAATACGTGGACATTAGTGGATCGTCCGAAGGATAGAAATATAATAGGATCGAAATGGGTCTACAGAACAAAGTATAATAAAAATGGTGAAATCGAAAAATTCAAAGCGAGATTAGTGGCGCAAGGATTTAATCAAAAATATCTGATGGACTACGATGAAACTTTTAGTCCTGTGTTTAAAAGTTCGACTCTACGAGTGCTGATAGCCATTGCAATTGAAGAAAACTTTATCATGCATCAGATCGATATTAAACATGCATATATAAACAGCAAACTAAACGCCGAAATATTTATGGAACAACCGAAAAGTTTCGCGAATAATATAAATAAAGTGTGCCAATTAAATAAAAGCATATACGGTTTAAAACAATCCGGTAGAGAATGGAATACAGCCCTTAATAATGTTCTAACACAAAAAATGAAATTTGAACGATTAAAATCTGATCCGTGTGTTTACATAAAGGATAAGCAAATAATAATAGCAGTATATGTGGACGACATAATTATTTTGTCAAAAGACTTAAATAAAATTAATAATGTAAAAGATCAATTAAAACGCGAATTTGAACTTGATGATAAAGGTGAACTAAAATATATACTTGGACTTGAAGTTAATCGCGATAAAAATAATGTGTCTGTAACACAAGTGAATTATATTAAAGCCCTTTTGGAAAAGTATAATATGACCAACTGCAAGGAGGTTTCAACACCCGTTGAAACAAATCTTCAGCAGCAGCAATGCAAAGCAGAATTCTGTGATCGATGTGATCGAATTAAATCAAGCGAATATCAACCATTGATAGGATCATTGATGTATTTGGGAATCTACACGAGGCCAGATATCATGTACACCATAAGCTACTTGTCGCAGTTTAATAAGAAGCCTCACAAGGAGCACTTCGACGCAGCTAAACGAATTTTAAGGTTTTTGAAGGGAACAACCAATCATGGTTTATATTTCCAGAAAACAGGAAAGTCCCTTATTTGTTATGCAGATGTGGACTGGGGAAGCAACTCAACAGACCGAAGCTCTTACACTGGCTACCTATTCGAGCTAGCTAATGGACCAGTTAGCTGGGAAACGAAAAAGCAACCGACAGTGGCGCTGAGCAGTGCAGAAGCAGAGTACATGGCATTAAGCCAATCATCTAAAGAACTTGTATTTCTAAAAGGCTTATTAAATGAATTATACTTGAATAATTACATATGTTAAATTGCCAATTGATGTATTTTCTGATAGCCAAGGAGCTGCAAATTTAGTAAAGAATAACACAACAAATAAGCGAACAAAACATATAGATATAAGACATCACTATATTCGAGAATTAAATGAAGCTGGTGTAATTAATATTATTTTTGTTCCAACTAATGAAATGAAAGCAGATATTCTAACAAAAGGTCTATCTAAAGAAAAATTTACATATTTAAAAACTAAAGTTATGAATTGTTGTCATAATTAACCAAGTATTTTATTGAGTGGGGGTATTGGAATACAATCAAATACTATGTATGTATCATATCCTCTCTTTGCATTCACTTACTGTACTATCATTACTATACTTTCTCTTTCATACTATTAATACATTGTAAAATTGAATTAAGTTTTTAGTCGTAACCGTGAGCTTGACCTGATAAGTAATAAACCTTGTGAAATATAATTGAAACTATGTGTTTTAAATTAAAATTCAATATAAATTATAATAGACGTTCCTTGAATTCAGCCTGGTCCATAGGAAGACCACTAAATAAGTTCAGAAACTTTTCTCTAACAAGTTAATCTATTAAATAAACAACAATTATGGTCCGTGTTGATCAAAATTTAATGAATTTTTCACCCTTAAGGACCGCAAAAAAAATCATTGGTAAAAAATAAATTAATAACACTTTAGATGTTATGCATGTATCTTTATTTTAATTTTAAACTACACAAATGCCTACCACACATGAGATGTCTCCCAAAAATACACAAGGAAGGGATTGAGCTCAGGGAGATTATTACGGCAACGAATGGTCCAACTTCGAGGATTGCGAAATGGCTACTACGAGAATGCGAAAAGCTTAAACAAAGAATTGGTTTCAGAACAGTGAAAAACAGAGAGGAGTTCATGAACAAGGTGCAACGGATAACAAGTGTGGAAGAAGATGACATATTGGTATCGTTCGACGTAAAAGAACTATTCCCGAGCCTCTCAGTAAGGCAAAATCTCGGATCATTTTAAAATTGGCTGAAGAGACATGGTTCCACATCAGAATGGACACGAATAGCAAAAGCATATGTGAAGCTGTCAAAAGTTTGCATGGAGGAAAAATATTTTACGTTTAGTTAGGAGTATTACATAACAACAGCAGGGGTAGCAATGGGAAATCCTCTGTCCCCGTTTCTGAGTCATCCGTTCATGGATAAAACAAAGAGGAGATTGGAAGGCAAAGGTATCTTACCACAAGTATGGTGGAGGTACATAGATAACGTGTTTGCGATTGTCAAGGAGAACGAAGCAGATGAGCTTCTGGAGAATATCAACAATCTCCATGGGAATATTGTTTTTACAATGGAGAAGGAAACTAATGAAGTTTTACCGTTCTTGGATTTAAAGGTTATCAGGACCAACGGTGTTCTTGAGAAAATTACTCACACCCAAAGGACAATCCCCAGCACATCGAATCATCCATATTGTCACAAAATGGTGGCCTTTAACTCCATGATAAATAGACTCTTAACAGTTCCCATGTCGGAAGAACGAATTCTCAAAGAAAAGGAATAAATATTTGAGACCGCAATCAGAAATGCATACACCAGAGAATCGACCTAAAAAAGAATGCAACGAATGGAAGAATGATAATCGACAATTAGCAGCAACAAGAATGAAGTTGACCCATTTTACGTGTTACAAAAAACTAGAGCGGCTGTTGGAAAAATCGAACGTTACTGCAGTACCATCGTCCAAAGAATACAAACTGTCTCATTAACTAGGATCTACGAAGGACCCAAATGGAAAGGACGAAATGAGCGGGGTTTACAAAATAACTTTCCCCGAGTGTCAGATTGCGTACGTTAAACAGGCTAGACTGGTTAAAACGAGAGTCCAGGAGCACATCAGAGAAGCGAAGTTGGCAGGGAGACAAGGAAAAACTGAGACACGATCAATGGTAGCCAGACACATCGTAGAAAGCACCCACAAGATATCCTGGGACAACGTGCAGATATTGGAGTGTGTCCATGATTGGAAAAAATTGGATTCAGTGGAAAGTTTTTGGATACAAACGATGCCGGAAAGCAGCCGACTCAACACAGACTTAGGCAACAACTACAACGGATTAATACGATTCGCAGGCGGGATTCACGCAGCGTAATAAAAGGGTAATAAAACGGAGCGGAAAAAGGAAAAGGCAATAAAAATGAAAAATTCTTTGGAATGTAATTAGGAATGTAGCTATTTAAGGCCTGATGTTGGTAATTTAAAGCAATTGGGAATGTTAACAATTGTAGCTATTTTGTAGTGAAATTGGGTAGATGAATTCTCTGTAAAAGACTGAAGCGATAGTCTGCGGCCTCGGTGAAAGAGGATGTTGGGATCCGCCAAGATTGGCCTTGTCGGAGGACGCGTGAATGTCCTGGCAGGCTAGCGTTGCGGTTTTGTGGGGCGGGTTCTTTCCCGAACACAAGGAGCCACTACAAAAGAATTTCGCATTCACGAATTCCTGGGTCACAAACGAGTCGATCGAAGTCGAAAAAAGGGAAGTAACCAACTAAGAGTTGGGAGTTGCAGACGAAAAAGAACAAACTGGACCTGGGGAAGACAGACGGACTTAAGGGAACTTCGTCGTTACCCGACGATTCTTATGGCCCACAAATAGGAGTGGGGCATCCAGATGGAGGCGGTCCCCCTCGCACCCTCCCAACTGGATCAAGATTTGAACGTGGACGTGGCCATATATTTCACTTTTGAGTGGAAAACTAATACAAACATAATTTGCATGAGCTTTCCCATCAAAAGAGAAATATAGACGTTACCAATTTATATTATAGAATTATGAGATCGAATCACATAGCCCTATACCATAAAAGAGCACGTGAGCGGAAGGCCACTCCAACCGGCAAGAGCCCCTGCTAAGCGCCAAAACGTTGGAGCGCGCCCATATTATACAAAAAGCCTGCCATAGTTGCGGGTCCTATACCTCGGTCAGATTTGATAAAAAGGAAAGACCGAAATTGGATTGTTTTAGCAATTCATCTATTCAGGAGAAACGGTCAATCTAATTCGGAGAATGTTATAAGAAAAAAAGCAAAACAATTTAGAAAGAGTTTGAAAAAAACAAAATTTAATAAGTGAGTACCACGACAAAAAGAATTTACGAAAAAATATCCAAAAATAACAAATGGTATAAAAAAAATGCAAAACAACTTAGAAAAATTTTTTAAAACTAATAATTGTATATAAAACATTAACTAAAGGGTACTTACCCGCATCCCCACGAGCGCTCGATGACGATGTAGGTGAAGTCACTGTAATCGAGAAAGGTGATATTACAAATTTTAAGTTGTCTTAATACTTAATTTTGGATGCGTGTGACCGTTTCTGTTTACTTCTGGCCGAGCAATTTGACATCGTAAGTAGGCGACACTTTACAAAAATTTTTTAGCACGTCAACGCCTATGCGGTGGAATTCAATGCAGGATCTTCATTGAAAAACCGACACAAATGTTGCACTCTTCATGAGACGACATATTTTGCTTAGGTTAAATTCAGGATTCTTAATCGCTGGTTTTTAACTTATTACAAGTTCTTCAGGGGGATACTTTTAACATTGCTATGTAAAAAAAGGCAAAAAAAAAATGAGCACTAGCAGTTCATATTTTATCGTTAAATTTGTATAAATGCCGCCACTCTCTCTCTGTCTGTTTACATTGCTTCTTCAGTTTTATGTATGGACGATTAACTTAATGCACTGTTCCCCGCCGCAGCGACCGATTCGATATTGCTTGCGCGACCAAAACAAAAATAAAAATTTCACTACCAATCCAACAGTACGCGATGCCCTCATGTTTGCAGATATCTGAGTGTAGCTGAACTGTAGTTGTTTTACCTATTAACCACCAGTAAGCTTGCGAGGTATTTACTACTAGTTTTAACTGAACTATGCACTTCACTGCAAAAACTAGCACATTTTCAGGATACGGAACAAAATATCAAAAGCTGGCAAGTAAATTCTTCAGTTAATGAAAGGAAATGGGACAAATAGAATCTAATTGTAATTTTTAATACAACAATTGTTGTACGCTTCTTCAAGCAAATTGCAAACAGTCCCACACCCAGCGGACGGAATCCCTTTAAAGTGCAATCTCCATTGTCATCCGTTATTGGTCAGTGATTAGTGGAACTTCCGAACCGGCCAAACCCTCGCATAACTCTCCGTCGACAATCACCTAGCACAGCACTCCTCACATTTTACCCCGTTTCACTAAGTTCTTCATAAAATTACAGTAGTTTCGGGTATTATGGCCCACCATAAGCTGTTTTGGAAATAAAACATAATGTATACGAGATAATTCAGTCTTTATTGTTTACTTCAGTCTTTAATATTGTCGCGTGTTTTCGGTTCGCGGCCAATAATTTTAATGTTCCGGGAAAGTGAAAATGCAATGTCTTTTAATTTAAGTTAAAAGAGTTTATTTAATTAAAATAAAATGCACAATAATCAGTTTACACTTTTCACTAATTTTAATTTTCACTATGAAAAATCTAACACTTGTCCATAAATTTCTTATCGCAATTGTCTTCTAAATCACTTCACTATTACGAAAATCACTTTTCTACTGCTCGAATAATATCGCTTCCCACACACAATCGCAGTTCTTATCGCGGTCGAATGAATGATGATCCCCCCATTCATTCAGCTCGCCTTTATAAAGGTTCTCTACCTATTCACCCATTTCTCGTTAATTTGGTGAATGTTCTACCGAGAGGTACCGAGCAAATTAATGAATGGAGTGACGTCACTTGCAGATGTTGATCATGCTTGTTGGGTTCTCGTGGTTTCGAGTGAATTCGTGTTCTTCATTGTTGTGAAAACAATTGCGACAGTAGCTCGCAGAATTATTTGTACATGTAACAATATTATTAGTAATCTATAACTAGATGCTTAAAGCAATATAATTTCAAAAACTATATGATAATAATAATTTTCATAAACTCCAACAATTGTCCAAATGTTAAATTGTTAGCTCATTATGGCCTAGGGCCATATTGGCCGTAAATATCGCGAGCCATATTGCCCATCATAGCAAGCAATTCAAATAATTAAACACACTTTGCTTTGCTGAGCAGAATTTGCAGAAAAAAACGTCAGTCTCTACTCCTGAGCACTCTTCATGAGCCCATAGCTTGCAGGAAAGACATTGAATCCTTGATTCGCCTCTCTGGTCCATAGAATAGAGAAACTCGCAATATAAGCACTTGGCGTCAAAAACATTGCGTCTATATGGAATTTTGTCCGTACTGTCATCGTACAAAGGTTATCTCAAAGACATATAAACAAATGGACGAGCAACGAGAATCTGTGTACTCGTCCATGTGAGAAGCAAATTTGCCACATAAATAAGTTATAAATAACTTACGCTCTCGAAACTATATGATTCAATCTGCTTCTCCTTCCCCTTTGTTTCCAGTCAGGTTTTTCTTTTCTCTCTTCAGAAGAATCGCTTCCCCCACTGACACCCGCGCACACCAACGAAATTTCATTTTACGTGCACACGCTCGCGCCTTCGTTAACATTCGGAAAACAGTTTGAGTACAAACAACAAACGACTCTCACGGAAAACTCGAACGTCAAAGCAAAAGAAAATCGAAAAGAGCGCGAAATCGCCGAGAAAACTCATGTGTCAAAGCGGATGGAAATATCGTAAATTTTCAATTAAAACAGTGAATTAAAGTTCTGATTTCATTCGCGCAATCTTCAAAATTAAAAACTTTTTAAATGTGAACGTGTTTTGCCGTGATAGAGTGCTTAAACAAAAGCATATCACTTCAAACCTCAACTTCACACAACTTTAGCGAAGGTTGCTAATTAATTCGGCTCTCACAACCGGTTGCGGATCCAGTACTCTCTATATCTATGGTTCATCTTCATCCTCCGAGCTAGATGATTGTACATTTTTTGGTTTAGACATTATCTTTTTACGTTTTTCTTTTTGTTTCTCGCTTTTAGCAATGTTAGCCTTATTTTATTTTTCATTTTTCTTCTTAACGATTCAATTCTTTTTTGGACGGAGATGAAGTAAGCAACGTCGATTTAGCAGCTTTTCTGCCCCGGTTACTGGTTTTTCGAGGCGCTATTTGTGGTATTGGAGACATTTGAAAGGGAGTTATAAATCTCTGTTCTCTGGAAGTCAAAGGTTTTGGAGAGAGCATGACGGGAACTAAAATATTTTCATATACTACTGATGGAGTTTCATTCTGATCTTTTGACGTAGGGATTTCTTCATCAGGAACTGCCTGACTCATAACAGGGCTACTTACGGAGTGTGTTGTATCATTAAATTCATTTTGCGTTGTAATAATTAAAATTTGTGGTTCTGTTAGGATGTTTTCCTGATTTATGATGCTGTCTTCTTGGTCATCGTCCATATGTATGAAATCATGATCTTTAAAAATGTTTCTGTTTACCGGATATATCCCTGTTGCACGAAAACCACTAACTGCTATTTCTCCGCTTTGGGCTCACAAATACGCTTGTTCAAATACTTCCATCATATCATAATGCGTCAGTGGCCGTGTATTGTCCCTGATCCAAGTTCTTTTTTCATCAGAAACATATTTCTTCAGCGGTCCCATGAACGACTTATCCTCCTGAATTTTGTGACTGGAATGTGGAGGAATTGAAAGCAAATGTACATAATTTTCTCTAGCGAAGTCTATCAATTCAACATTTCTTGTGTGGCTGGTATGGCCATCCAGAATAAGCAAAACCGGAGATTCCTCTGTTGGCTTTGCGTGTTAAATGAAATGTTGCAACCATTTTGTGAATAACTTGGTTTGAATCCAACCTGATGGGTGTCATTCATGTATAGCACCTGGTGGCGCGCCATTCATCAAAAGTGGGTGACTTCTTTTTCGTGGAAATATAACCATAGGTGGAATAAATGAGCCTCCAGCACTCATACACATAACGCATGTTATTAACCAACCCCGTTCAGCCGATGTCAAAGCACCAATTTTCCGTTTACCCTTCTGGCTTAAGACTTGAGGTTTCTGGGATGGTACAACACTTATGCCAGTCTCATCAACACAATAAATTTTGTTGGGAGGAAACTTATGCTCATCCATCAATTTCTCGTCAAGGTTGAAGAAATAGCTCACATTTTCTTTGTTAAAACCTTTAGCCCTAGCAAAAGATGTTCCAGTTGGGCGACGAAAAGAAAGCTTTATATGCCTTTTTAAAAATGAATGTAGCCAATCTTTACTGGCACTTTTATTTTTTGCTGAAAACGAATGCGCAATATTATTATATATTATACAGCCAACTGATAGGCTAAATTCATCACATCTCTTCGCACCAAACCGAAAAAGTTAGCTTCCATTTCTAGAATATACTTAACTAGTTGTTCCTCCAATTCCTGGGGTAAATTGGGTCTCCTTCCTAACTTTGCACAAGTTGCTATATCATCTGTCAGCTCTTTTTTTTCCGCTAGACGCCTCAAAGTCGTCCGTGGAACATTATGCAATTTTGATGCCTTTAATGAATCCCATTCTATTGCTGCGGCTATCTTCGATTGCCTTGCTCATTGAAATTTTACACCACGTTTGTCGTTTTCTCTCAGGTGTTGGTTTTCGCGGAACCATTGCCTAAAAAGAATAAAAAAACAGATGTGCTATCATAATATTCTTGGCTAATATGGCCCAGCAGGCTAGGCTAATATGGCCCAGCAGTCCATATTGGCTACTTACTAGCTGGCTATATTGGCCGCAGCAATATTTTTGACAACTAACATTTTACACAAAAGAGTAGCACAATGTTTTTAAATTTGGAATGATTGAAACCTACCGAAAAATTAAATCAAATTCTAGAATTATCGATCGCTTCACACACAGAACACATGGGCACTCGCCGGGTGGTACGAACTGACTACTTTACACTACTTAATCGCTCGTCACTTTTGTTAGTCCCTTCAAACCGCAGCTAACCGCGCACTCTCTGGTTCTTTCCGCATCGCGACGTGACCGCCGTGAAGGTGCATCACCGACTCTCCGATTCACTTCTCGATCCGCCCCAAAAAACTTGTCTTTCTTCTTTCATATTCTGTGTATACGGTGAATCGCATCAGCTGAGCTCTATCAGCCCAATTAGCTTGCCTTTCATGATGTAATACACCGTTGGAGTGTATTACATCAGCGTTCCCAAACTGGGAATTCTATGTGCAGATTTACAATTTTTAAAACAAAATTTAATTGACTTAAAGAAAATTTTAATGAAGTAAAGAAATTTTAAAGGAAGTAAAGAAATTTTTTACTGAAGTACAGAAATTTTTAACTGGAGTATGGAAATCTCCTGATGAATAAAATTAAAGGGAGACATTTAAATTTTAATGTTAAGGAAAATTGATATAAATTAACATTTAGTATAAAGGGAAATTGATATGAACTAACATTTAATAGAAATAATAAGAAGAAACAGTAATCTACAATCTATGAGTATTGAATAAAAATAATTACATGTTTTTCAAGTCTGTCAAAAAATTCCGAGCTGGAGATAGGAGGTTTTCGAGCAGTTTGCTTGTGTGACTGCTCGATTAATACAATTTAAGGACTGTTTTTTAAAAGAAGAATGTAGGGTAGCACTGCAGAAGGGAGCAGCTTGCTTTTGAAACCCTAGTGAATGCTGAAAAATTAAAATAAAATTAGTATCATTGGAAAAGTTTTTTGAATTTTAAAAATTTTGAAAAAAAATTTTTTTTGGTTTTTATTAATATGGGGGTAGGTGGTGTTGCATGCCGTACGGTGGATTTCTCTTCCTGAATTTCCTGAATCTTGATTAAATGCTGACCAACATTCACTGCATACTTGTATTCACCAAGTGAAGCATCGTTCGTTGAAAACGAATGTGATAACAATTGATTGTTTCCGCCGGCTGGAAGGAATCACATGGCACTTTAACCCCCCGGCTTCACCACATTTTGGCGGGCTCTGGGAGGCGGGAGTTAAATCGATAAAATCCCATCTACGGCGAGTAATCGGAAGCGCATCGGGGACATATGAAGAACTAGAAACTGTCCTTATTAGAATTGAAGCTTGCCTTAATTCGCGCCCACTGTGTCCACTCACTAATGACCCCACAGATGCTACAGCCTTAACGCCAGCACATTTTCTAATTGGAGACACGTTAATCGCACCGCCAGAAATGGAATTACAAGATGTAAATCTTGGCAGATTGGATCGATGGCAACTAGTGCAAAAGATGTCAAAAGATTTTTGGAAGCGGTGGAAAGGTGAATACTTAAGTCGACTACAACGAAGACCAAAATGGCTTAGTATAGAAAATAATGTGAAGATCGGAGATCTGTGCCTTCTGAAAGATAAAAGATTACCATCCTACCGATGGGCATTAGCAAAAATTGTTGACGTGCATCCAGGTAAAGATTGTATAGAACGCGTAGTATCTGTATTAATAAATGGAAAAATTTACAAAAGAGCCATATCAAACATTGCTCCACTACCGACACAAAATTCGCCAGATATTGATAATATTTAACGAGTTGTGCGTTAAAAAATGCTATCCGCCTACCAAATATCTCACCCTATGATGGAAATTAGAAATGAAAATTATCCGTCCCTTTCTCTCACCTTCACTGAGCGTATCACAATGCCCAAAATTGAAAACGATGTCACATAGTAAGCAAAACATAAGATCACAAGATCCAAAACTTAGTAAACGACGTCATACATTAAACAGAACACAAGAGATGCGTGAAGATAGAGGCGAACGCCCAGCATAAGGTGGGATAACTTCACCCTATCGACACTACCATCTCAATCAAAACGAAGTAGCTTCAAATGGTCACAGTACATGAAGAAACAAGCTCAATCAACTTGCTGACATAACATTGCGAATCGGACTCAACCATGGCTAAAAATAACTTATACTAATCGCTATATTTACAGATACCTATTAAACTATCAACCTAAGCTTTATGAGATGTCCTGACACATCTCATCCGGGGGAGTATGTTGCATGTCGTACGGTGGATTTCTCTTCTTGATTAAATGCTGACCAACATTCACTGTATACTTGTATTCACCAAGTGAAGCATCGTTCGTTGAAAACGAATGTGATAACAATTGATTGTTTCCGCCAGCTGTACGCTGCAAGACCTGCAAAAGAGGAAAAGGAAACACCAAGAATCAAATTGCTAATGGAAATGTATATTTGTACTTATCTGACGGGAGCGATGCAGCATGTCGGGGGTTTTGAAGATTACACTTACTTATGACAAGAACAGTCATACTTGTTTATTATTATTGTCAATCTGACAATTCTCGTTTAATGGTTTGCACCAATAGAAATGTAATAGCAAACATAATATGTAATTGTAATAGATTATTTTTTAGTTAAAATTGAATAGCAAACATAATGTGTAATTGTAATAGATTATTTTTTTAGTTAAAATTGAATTAGAAATAGAGAAAAGTACCGGTTAGTTGCTAGCTAAATGTTAACTGCTAACTGAAAGTCAGTTGCATAGAAGCAGTTAAGAGAGAAGCATTAAATCATATAGAATTTGTGACATATATTAATAAAGTGTAAAGTTGGAGTAAAACAAAGTGTAGTGAAGTTTTAATTTGTTTAAAGTGGACGATAAAATTTACAAGGGTGCGCAATTAAAGGTAGGAGCCATAAGGCTTTCAGTTCATTAATAAAATATCTATCCATCAACGCCGTAAACGTTTGGTCCGTCAAATAATCGTGTGTGATGTACCATCTCGTCGAACGAGATAGTACGTGCATCATACAGGTGGGAAGTAGGTGTTAATGTAGCTCGAGATTTTCACAAAGAAATGTTCATAAACAATACCAGGGCTGTTACAAGGGAGGTACACAAATGATGTGAGGAGGGAAAGTGAGAGACTTGAAAAATTATACTCAACAGTTGAAGATGGAGTAAAATCATCACTTGTTAGAATCACTAAGACTAAGGCACCCGAGAGAGCCCTCAAACGATTTGACAAAATATTATTGTACCTTGAATATTACTTTCGATATTTTAAAAATCGCAGGTAATGAACTGTGTACACTTCATGTGATCAAAATGTAGTACTCAACAAAAAAACGCTACCTTCACATAACGCTCATCTTCAGACAAATTCAGAACATTATTGGCTTTCACCTTCGCCTCGCAACAACTTTATTTACGTGTTAGCAATTAATTAATCCTCACATCAGTGCAACTACCATAAATCATGGTTTCTCTTCCAGCGGGTTCACCTATAACTTTGTCTATTAACCCACACGATGAAACCATCGTATCACCACTATCAAACGACTTCCATTCAAGCTGATTACACTACATACCATATGCATATCAACTCGTATAAACGTGAAGTTTATTTGAAGATTGTTCCGAGTCGTATATGCAGAACCGAAACCACATCCTTCAAACTATCGTACATTTTATAATAAAGAGGTAGATATTAACCCTGCTTCAATTTCACAACCTCCACCACACATTTGAAACCTAAAGACCAGCTGCTCTAAATGGGAAAACTTGCACTTTCCATCGTAGGTTTATTGTTCCATAAATCAATTTAATGAGTATATTATGGTAGAGTTTTTGCTTGCCTTATGGAGAATGTAAAATGCAGATGGGGTCTCTTATTCTCCGCATGGATGATATATGTATTGCTTTTAAAGAGCAGGATCAGTTTTGGAGTATTATTCCTTCAAAACTTCGCAAGGGGAAATTTTTATTAGTTTTATTCACTTCATACTCGAAAGTTGTTCATAATCTGATTGTTTTAGCTACTAGAAGACCATCGTTCATGTGTCGGAATTCAACTTAGTATTAAAGTCCAATACCGTAAAGTCAGTTAAATTCTTAATGGATTTCTCAGCAACGAGTCTTAAAGCTTTTATTTCGTTAGCGAATTCGCAATCATATGATATGATGAAACGGTCGTGAGCATACGCGAGCTCCACTTCATTCCAACTCTCACACCTTTGTAATTTTATGCAAACACTTCATGCATTCAATATAGCTAAAATACTTGAAACGTTACCTTACATCCACCTACGCTTATGACGCTGTTTAAACTGAGTCTCTTCAATATATCTCCTCTTAAACTATCTTTTAATGCAGTTCATTAAAGTACTATGAAAGCTTTTAATATACTCGCAAGTGTACCGTGTTAAGAAAATTCGTTACTATAAGATGCACAGCTTCGAAAGTCTCCTTGGAAACAAGTTAAAGGTAAGTCGCGAAACACCTAATTTTGTTAATTAGAATCTGCTCATCAAATTTATTTCGTGAAACCTGAAACTGAATGAAAAGGAAGACTCATACGTTACTTCCTCTTGACAAATATTGAAATAACTTTCATAAGATTCTAAGCAAAGAATCCTAATTAATCAAACATTAACAAAAGAGCGAGATATAACAGAGGACCCTACACTCTAAGCACAAGCAGAAGTAGACAAAGTCATCCCTCTACAGACTAAATCATCACTCACACCATCATTCATTCTTCATAGCATGTCTCATAACAGAAAGATATTCCAACATATCCTTAGTATAACGTAAATATGTACATTCGAGCACTTGCATATCCCGACATCTAAACATTCATAAATTTTAAATATTCCATTCTGTCTCAAAGCGATTCCTTCAAAGCTTATCTTTAATCTTTCTTCACTCATAGCTCTGTGACTTAACAACATTCAAGTTTACGCTGTTGAGAAGTTCCTGGCCATCTAGCACTTCCTTCATCTATTGCATTGTCAATGTTCCAGGAAATATTCAAGGTATACAAGAGGAACGGATGAATAGGATGAATGAAGGAATTGTGGGGGTAAGGACACAAAATCATGAACCAAGGATCAACATGATCTATTATTTATCAAAAGTGCCTTTATTCTCTTCTCAGACGGTTAGTCCTGACGCGAGTGGATGGCAAGTTTCGAAAAGATGCCCAGAAAGACTAGTCGACGGCTTAAACTGAACTATCTTTTTGAGGAACGTGATATGAAGGATTATATTAGATGAAAATAGTCTTCTTGTGGGAATATGTACAGAGTTAATATGAGTTTTTAAACGTGAATGTTTCAAGAACGTTGTAAACAGTTTCAAACAATATTGCAGGGTGATTCTTGGAAATAACAATAAATGTCTTCAGCATTTTTCTGCACATAGTTAAAATGTTAGAAGAACGTGGTTTCAAAGTGTGTATAACCAGGGTGTCCATCCGTCTGTTTTTATACGGACATGTCCGTGTTTTATGTGCGCTGTCCTGGTTTCCGTATTTTTCGGGAAATGTCCGTATTTTCGACCAATTTCGCCTAAAAATTTTTTTTGCTTAAATTTATGGATTTTTCGCTGTTTTTCGTACCAACAAAATGAGCGATACGTACGATAACAACGTACGATTAGAGAAAAAATCGATTCTCGACCCGCGATCGATGTATCGAACTACGGAACTCATAGGGACAATTAGCAGTAAACACTACTAAACAGAGACCAGCTGTATAAAATGACCAAATCAACTCGAAACTCTATCAGATTTACGGGAGTTTTCGTTGTCTTCGAGCAAATTTAGCGAGACGTTTCTTTTTTGGTGTGGAACAGTCTTTGAAAACTAAAATTTCCGCGTCTTTGTTCATCAGTTGCAACTCGAGATCGTCCATCGAATCTTATTGTAAACAGTAAGCACGATATACTCATTAATCAGGTTATGGTCGTTGTTGATGTTTTTTTGCCGATACGTTCATTCATCTAAACAGAGACCAGCTGTATAAAATGACCAAATCAACTCAAAACTCTATCAGATTTACGGGAGTTTTCGTTGTCTTCGAGCAAATTTAGCGAGACGTTTCTTTTTTGGTGTGGAACAGTGTTTGAAAACTAAAATTTTCGCTTCGATGTTTTTTTGCCGATACGTTCATTGTAGTATTTAGGCTCGAAGGCTATTTGCGAATTTACAATACAATATATTATTTACAGGTGACAGCTCACATCTTGGGCGTTGGACAATTCGATCCGAAATTAATGGAATTTATTTTCCTAAAATTGATATCGCACTGATGACGAGATGTCTCTTTCAAAAGCAAAACGATTCAAACCAGACGATGAACCCAACACATCAAAACGCAAGTGTAAATTTAATCAAGATTTGAAAAATCAATTTCGATGTTTTGATTTTGGGAAAACAGAATGGCATGGACATTGCAAAATATGTGACAGTGAAGTTTCTGTTGGCAATAGTGGTTCGTATCTTAGATTTTGTATATTTTCATCTTTTTTGAACGTTTTATGATTAATAATATACATAATCCCAGACTCTTCATACAATTTTATTATATACAAAACTATACACATTATTCACGAAATTCTAAACAATATTTACAAAATAACAAATTTCTCCGAAAATTTGTGATATTTAATTTCAAACTTTCAGTTCGAAAAAATTTTTGAGCTACTCATAAAGTTCAAAGAAGTTCCTTGTATACATATATAAGCATATTTCTGTTAATTTTGTTATGTACTATATAATTCATATTTTTGACCAAAATTTACGATTTTCCTAGTTTCCTCACAATTTTTCAATTCAAATTCCAAATTTCATTATTAATTGATAATTGTGCTCTTGATTCTACAGGAGCAAGAGACTTGAAAGCACACATTGAAACTGAGAAACACAAAAGAATGATACGCGATGCATCGCCTTCTCAATCCATGAAAAACTTCATAGTGCAGAAGTCAACGCCAGAGGCATATGCAGTATGGGCAGCTGAGGGCACGTTGACGTTTCACACAGTAAAGCATCACCAGTCTTTCAGATCAATGGATTGTACGGGAAAACTCTTTCGCGATATTTTCAAAGACTCAAAAATCGCAAGCAAAATTTCTTGTGCTCACACGAAAACGGAAGCAATTTTAAAAGCAATTTTGTCGAATCATTCAGTTGAAATGATTATGGAAAGCTTAAAAAACATACCGTTTTTAAGCATCGGTACAGATTCTAGTAATCATGGAAATTTGAAAATGTTTCCGTTAGTTATTCAATATCTGGATCTTTTCGATGGGGTTCAAGTCAAACTACTGGATATCAAAGAAACATCAAATGAAAAAGCGAAGACTGTTGGAACATTACTGGTTGACGCGTTAGAAAAGTACAGTTTGACTGAGAAACTTAATGCATTTGTCGGTGACAATGTCAATACGAACTTTGGGGGCTTGCAGCGCAAGCCTGGAGAGAATGTTTTTACATATTTAAAAGAAATGGTGAATGAAAATCTCATCGGCATTGGATGTCCGATCCACATTTTGAACAATGCGATTCACCATGGATTGAACCAATTCGGTTCATTTGATGTAGAATGCATAATTTCTAAAATTTTCAATCATTTTTCCATTTATACGGTTCGGACGGCGGATTTGAAAGAGTTCTGCGATTTTGTTGAAATAGAGTATCAAACTTTGTTGTCACATACTAGGACAAGGTGGCTCAGTCTTATGCCTGGTGTTGATAGAATGCTCCGTATGTACCCAGCGTTGCGTTCATATTTTTTGTCGACAAATGATGCGCCGAAAGTTTTGGAACAATTTTTCAACGATGATTTCGGTGAGTTGCATTTTCTGTTTGTTCACTTTCTCATGTCAATTTTCCACAACAAATTGAAGAGCATGGAAAGCGAAAATAACAGCGTTATTGAGATCTTATCAATTATTGACTCTGTGCTCGAATGTTTGAAAAGCAGATGCGACTCAAAATTTGTACCAATCAGCATTAGAAAAGTACTCACTGACCTGAGAAATGATGGCAAAGACGTAGAATGTGACAAATTTCTCAATTCTATGTTTTTGGTGTACAACAAAACAGGCGAATATTTGAAAAAATGGAGCGCATCGCTTCGTCATTTGCAGGATTTTGATTGGTTGGATTTCAAATTGGGAAAAGAATTGGAGTATGAATCAGTCGAAAAATCTGTTTCGTTTCTCGATTCCAAGAACGTCAAAATCAACGATGATATTTTGTTTGATCAAATAACCAATTTGAAAAAATTTCTCAAATCCAAAGAAAATGACAGCGAGTTTTTCAAGAAACCTTCCAGTTTGAAGATCTGTGATTTCTTTGCTGCCAATTCAAATATTTCATCATATTCCGAAATTCTGAAAATTGCCCAGTACTTTTTCGCTATACCGGCACATAATGCTAACTGTGAAAGATTTTTTTCCCTTATCAATACGCAATGGAGTAATGAAAGAAACAGGCTGAAATTGACGACTGTAACAAATATTGTCATGGTTCAACACAATTTCAAGCATTTTTCGTGTTCAGAATTTCACAGCTATTTGGGGAAAAACAAAAAACTGCTGGAAAAAATTGGTCAGGTGGAAAAGTATCATCAATGAATATATTGTTTTATGCGAGTCAAAGAATCTGTGTATGGTATAGTACATATGTGACGTGCGCCGAAGAAAGGGGCCTTACAGGGAAAAATTAGATTTTTCAGGGCGAGCGGTTGAAGTCGACCAGGCAGACGCTATTGTTAGGAGAGAGGTACCTAGCAACTTGATTATCAGCAAAAATAATGCTGAGAAATTTTTTTCGATCGTCCCATTCAAAAGAGAAACTCAAAAACTATAGAAAAGTGTAAAAATCTCAAAATCTAATTTTTCCCTGTAAGGCCCCTTTCTTCGGCGCATGTCTCATATATTTAGAATAAAAATTGGTAATGTAATAGAAGTAAGAAACGGACTTTATCTCGACACTCGACAACCATGTTACAAGCATCACTTGCAGTTTGTATTGATTACCAGAATGATGAGACAATAAAATGTACTATTCTGCAATCTTTTTCGTTTTTTTTCCAGACAGCGCGAGTCTAAAGAGTAGGGAAATTTCAGAACACTGATAACTGATCTGTGACTAAAGGGTGGTGAGTGGCGCAAAGGGGGGGTAGGTCGTCAAATGTCCTGGTTTTGGGTTGTGATCAGATGGACACCCTATGTATAACTCAATTAAGCAGCAACGTAAAAAATTTTTGACAAATCATTTGAAGCTGTCGGAGCTATCTGAAACAAGATCTATGCACCCGAACGCTGCAATGAAGCGCAGCGTAGAACACATAAAGGAATAAATTTACATTGAGTTGATATAAAAAGGGTCGAATAATTATGTATATTTGAATCGTGTTCCGAATATTTTCGTAAAAAATAGAAAACAAAGATTGAGATTTCGTTCCGATGCGTGTTTATTCACTTCTCTCTTACGCCTGACTACATTATCACTTAAATCTACCTATTTATACACGCTATAACTTACATTTTAGCAACTATGGTTTGTTTACGTGATGCTCACACTACAGGACCATTATTCAGTAGAATAATTACACCAGAAATTAGGGTGACCAGACGTACTATTTTAATAGTAAAGGTACTATATTTCAGCTCAATGTACTAGTGTACTATTTTATTTTTAAAATAACACGAACGTACTATATTTTTGACCACGTACGAAATGCCGCAATTTCCCGAAAATTTCTGCGAAATGCAACA
This sequence comes from Odontomyia ornata, assembly GCA_963969285.1. Taxonomy (NCBI): domain Eukaryota; kingdom Metazoa; phylum Arthropoda; class Insecta; order Diptera; family Stratiomyidae; genus Odontomyia; species Odontomyia ornata. Next base: position 447,037,119 of record OZ017738.1, read on the forward strand.
TTTTTTTCCACGTTTTTTATCATTATCTACAAACTAAGAAAAGTCAGCAATTCTGGAGGACGTATTTACTGATGCAAACAATTTGAAATTGGCGCGTTTCAGTCGACGTAAGCGTACGCAACTTGGTCAGCGAATGCCGGATCACAAATCACAATTCACAAGCCTTGTCTCTTCATGGCTCGCGCGCGTGTGGGTGTAAGTGCGTGTACTGTCCGTGCAACTCTGTGTCAGTGAGAAGGGCGTTTGTTTTGCTTACGTTCCGGCAAAAACATTCAGAATGTCACGTTCCTGATTTATTAGGAAAACAAGAAGGAAAATACACCTGCTACCGTAAGACCGACAACGATACAGTTGCAGAGTGTGTTGTTTGTAGAAAGGATGTTTCTGTTGCTAACAGTGGTAAGTGGTAACTTATTTTCTTTTTTCTTCTTTTTTCTGATGCGTATGGAACCTACTGCTTCTCTTTTTCTTTGTTTTGCGGTTTTGGACTTTGGTCTTTGTTAAATAAAAATTAAAAGTTTCTAACTAATGCCTCTCAGATCCGATACTTTTCATATTGAAATATAATGGGTTCGTAGTCCACAACAGAATTTTTTTGCGATTGTCAGGGACGACTCAGTTGGAGCAACATCTCAATACCAAAAAGCATAAGGAAAATTTCCAACAGAATTCAACGACAAGATCGGCAGCCAATTTCATGATACCTCGATTCACCCGTTTAGAAGAGAAAATACATGCATGCGAAGGAGCCCTCGCATTTCATGTCACCGTGCATCATCAATCCCTCCGTTCCCAAGACTGCACATCGGTTTTGCTTCGTGAAATTTTCGGGGATTCGGAAATCGCGCAAAAAATGACATGTGCCCGAACCAAAACTGAGGCCATTTTGTGCAATGTGATTGCACCTCACGTGATTGAAAACGTCGATAATCAACTGGCGAGAGCTTTATATGTCAGTATATCTACGGACGCAAGCAACCACGGCCATATAAAGTTGTTTCCAATCGTTGCCCAATTTTTCGATTACACCCAAAAAGGAATCCAAGTTCGAATGTTGGACCTCATCGAAACGACAAACGAAAAAGCGGACACTGTCGCAAAAGCTCTCGAAAATGTTGCTGATGGCCATGTTATCAAACCAAAACTGACATGCTACACTGCTGACAACACGAATTCTAATTTTGGTGGTCTCAATCGTGGAGGCAGCAACAACATCCACGCCATCATAAAGAAGGATATCAATCCTAATATCCTGGGTATCGGCTGCTCAGCGCACATCCTTCACAATTCGGCCCAGCATGGCTTAAGTCGATATGGATTGTTCGATATCGATTCGCTTGCCTTCAAGATTTATCAATTTTTCTCGATTTACACTGTTCGGACTGAGACACTCAAAGACACTCATAGCATATAGAGATCTTCTTTATCACAGCAAAACTCGGTGGCTGGGTCTTTTGCCAGTTGTCGAACGATTATTGTCGATGTTCCCGTCTCTGAAATCGTATTTCTTGTCTGAAGAAAAACCCCCGAAGATGCTTGAGAACTTTTTTCGTCATGATTGCGCGGAATGTTATCTTTTTTTCGTACATTCCTTGATGTCCGTTTTCCACGACAAAATTAGAAAATTGGAGCAAGAAAATAACAGGTGTCGTTGAGATTCTCAATAATGTTGATGATGTGGCTCAATCGATGCGTGACAGAATTGTACACAAATTTCTTCCAATTCCTGTCAGAAAAACTCTGTCGGACCTGAGAGCCGAAGGGAAAGATAGGGAATGTGATGACTTCATTCAAAATACGATGACTGTCTACGAAGAAGCTGAGAATTATTTGTTGGAAGATATGATTTTGAAATTTAGGTATAATATAGTATAGCTCATCCAAGTATCATTCCAGATTTTCCAATGGCTGGATTTCAAAATGGAATACCTATTGACCTACGAATGCATTGAGGACACTGTTGACTATCTGGCGGGAAAAGGAGTTCAGATTGATGATACTAAAATTTTCGATCAAACCATGAACTTGATCAGGTTCATAGAGGAAAAACAGTCTACTGCCGATCTCGAATTTTTTAGAAAAAATTGTAATGATAAAATCTGTGAACTCTTCGCGTCGAATTCATGCACTGACTGTTTTACTGAAATTTTGAGGATCGCATCATTTTTTTTTCTCAATACCAGGTCACAATGCGAACTGTGAAAGAATTTTTTCTTTGATAGAGGCTCAATGGACAAAAGAAAGGAATAGACTCAGCGTCAAAACTGTGCGAGATATTGTGTCCGTGAAGTTCAATTTCAAACAATTTTCTTGTTCCGAGTTTTACAAGTATTTGTTGCGACCAGAAAATTCCAAACTTCTCAGACAAATTGGTGACTCGCGAAAATACTGACTTTTTCATATTCGCAAACTGTCATCTTTTTCTATAACTGTGCAGTACTTTTTTCGATTTTTGTGAATAACATTCGAATTAGAAAACCTTAAATGTCGAATGTGTGTTACGACGATACCTGCGATCGGTACAACATCACAATAAAATAACGAAACAATTTATTAGGCTTATTATTTGTACCCTTCACTTTGAAAACACTTCATTTCCATTTTTCTTGACCTTTTTTCTTTTTTTTAGAGATCAAAATGTCCTATATTTTCAGTGATGTCATCTGGTCACCCTACAGAAATGCTTTTCCGGGTATCTGGGCATAATGCAAAGTCTGCATCACAGTATGCTTCACAATTTGAGCCGTAAGTAATACCAAGCTCAAGTGTTCTTAACAAGTATCTCAAAACTCGTTTCGCAGACGTTCCGTGCTTGATACTCGGTGTCTCCGAAAATTTGCTCAAAACTGCAACTGCGAGTTATTATCGGGCCTCGTCGCAACAGCTAAATACATAGAAGTGCCGATTATCTCACGAAACGGTACATCTGCTACGTGTCAGATATTTTTAGAAAGCTGATCATTGGGTTGCATAGGTGTTGAAACGGGTTCATAGTTAGACGTTCCAAATTTTTGCAGTATCGATTTCGTATAATTTGTTTGCGTTAGACGAATAGTGTAAATCTTTGAATCTCTGATAATTTCGATTCCAAAATAACAACTGGCAATTTTACTAGTGATCTCGAACTAGTTTTGCATAGCATTCAACAAAGATTTGACTTCCTCTTCATTAGCAACTGCTACTACTCGTAATTCATCATCAACGTAGAGTGCGATAATCAAGTCATGATACTCTGATCGCAAGGATCAGCAGTTTTTATGATCTAAGACCAAAATTCCGTATAAATGCATTGCATTTCTGATGCTATGGTCATGTTGCTTGCTTGAGTCCATATAAACTCTTGCGTAACAAGCAAACTCGTCCACTCTCGTCTTCATAGCCCTCAGGTTGCTGCATGTAGATGGTCTCCATAAGGTCCCAATTTGAAAGGCTGTCTTCACATCTAGCTGATACAAGAGATAACGTTTTGCTGCTGCTCTTGAAATTAAGGTTTGTACTAATTCAAACCTCGTTATTGGTGGGCATGTCTCGAAATAGTCAGTCCCCTCCTCTTGACTACAGCCTTTAACTACAAGACGTACGCGGTATCGATCAACTGAGCTATCTGTATTGGTTTTGACTCGATATATCTGTTTGTTTTGGATTGGTTTACGATCATCAGGACACTTGACTTGGTCCCAGGTATGATTTTTGTCAAGCGCGCAAAGCTCCTCAGTCATAGCTTTCTTGCACTCTTCATGACCACTGGCTTTCATTGCATCGTAATAATTTACAGGAATTTGGGTACCAGCTAAAAAGGTGGTGGCTTCAGCCAACAGACCATCGACCGTCTTTAGTTTATTTCATGTACGAGATGCTACTGCGTTGTTTTCGTTTCCCAATTCAATATGTTGTACTACTGGTACTGGTTGACTTGAAAAAAATGGTGATGAAGCTTTTATTCAATTTTCAACTTTGCCTCTCCTTCATCGTCAAGTTTTGTCTCCAACATTCATCTCCGTCCTCTATTTTCAACTATCTCTAATTGTTAGTCTGGCTCAAGAGCCCGTAACATAAACTGAACCAACTGCTTCGGAATGCTTTCGTTGATTTTAACATCACGATATATGGTGACATTTGAGGTACCTGGTGTCCACAATCTATAATCACCTGAAACGTAGCCCACGAGTCGCAATTCTATTGTTTTCTTGACCCATTTACCACGACGGGAGTCATCTATGAGACCATATGTGATACTTCCAAATATGGGTAATTTTTGACGCTCAGTTTCTTGTCCAAAAATTATTCTACCAAGACGTTATAGTTTCAAAGTCTAGCAGCAGTAACGATTTCTTCAGGACAGAGTCTCAAAGGAAGTTCAGCCCAATGAATCATAAAACACGCACTTTCAACAAATGTACGATTTTGAGGCTTGCATCGTCCCATTTGTTGCGGTGTATAGCTCGCAAAGAATTTGTGAATGACCGAATGTTGACGCAGCACTTTTACAAGTTTTTCGCTTTTAAATTCTTTCGCGCTATTCGAATGTAATTTATGGCGTTCATGGCCACCAGTACTAAATTCGGCAATTACTTTACATATTTTATCTATTACTTTATTCATTACACTTTTTGCTTTTATCGGTTTGGACCACATAAACCCGGAAGAGTCATCAACAAAAGTTGCGGCACACGATTTTTTACGCATTGTTCCGACAATGTCAAAATCAACAATTTCTCCTATGTGAGTTGCACGTGACGTAATATGTTCACAAAATAAGCTGTCAAGTTCAGTTAGTGCATCCGTTTTAATGTTTAGCCCATTGATGGCTCCAATTTTCAACATGTCTTTAATAAGTTGGCATGGCCGAGCGTTTCATGCCATGTCTTTGACGAAACTTCACTACTAGCCACACAAGATCCCGCGGAAATGGTCTCGAACTCCATCAAATGCAAAATGTTTGGCATACGCTGTCCGATAGCTTCAAGCTTGCCGTTTTTAATGAGTTCTAATTTACTATCGCACATTATTATGTCGAACCCTCTTTCGGATACACCACCAAGTGAAAAATGGTTTTAACCGATTTTTGAGACATAAATCACTTTATTTATTGTGTGTTGTCCACAACTTTTTGAAACTACTTGGCCCTTTCTACAACCGCCCACCATTATTGACTCGTTATTTCCCACTGTGATGTATAGCTTGCCTTCAGGATTTACTGTTCATCATGTGGAAGGGTGCATCATAATCACCGATCCAGTCACTAGATATCGGAACACAGTTGCTTGCAATAAAACAAGACCCGCTAGTGCCATTGATAGATACCACTTGTGCGTTGCATTAAGATTTTTCCTCTTTTATTGTTGGCTTTAGACTCACGTCACTGACTCTGAAAATAACCGATTTTGTGACAGTTATTTTTGATTTTCAGCCTTTCAGTTTTGTCGCATTTCAATACTAATGCTTCTTCAGGCTCATGCAATTCTGTTTTAGTCGTCGTTCTTACATTTAGCAACAGCTGTTCCTTCATTTTTTCGAAGGAAGAGATGTAGCAGTTACCGGATAAATCTGTGGCAAACTTCGATGGTGATTCTGTTAGCAATTTTCCAACCATAGAGGAATCCATCAGCTCTTCACCAACCAATTTTAGTCGTTGTTTCAAGACTGCAATCTCCTAGCAGGATTTGGGAACTGATAACAACCCGTTGAATTTTAGGCGGTGAAACGATTGATTCAGGATGTACTCGTATTTGTTCGATTCGGATTTCTCTTTGTACAGGAAATTTGTTTTACACCAGACTTGATTCAAAGTAACACAGTCTCGAGTTATCGTCATCACACAAACCGGCAATCAACAAACGAACTGTTTTCGCATCCTTTTTGTGCCATAGTTCTCCATCCTCCAGTTTGCCTTCCTCTGGCCACTTTTGAGTCCCGTCTACGATATTCAATAGTCCATACATGGCCACCTCAAACAGCCATCGTTCACCAGACGATTTCATCAGTAATGATATTTTATCATCACTCATGATTTTATTTCATAATACAGTTTTTATTATCCAAACAATTGCACCATACAATTTCTTATAAGATTTCACTACTGCACTGGGCCCATAACCTGTTGGGGTTGTGCAGTAATAACAAACGTTTAACAAAAACCCCACGCTTATTGCAATGGACATGAAAACTTGTTGCAGAATGCGGAGCAACTGACTAACAGATTGAAAAATACAGATATACTATCTCTTTTTCTCAATAATACTTATTGGCACTACCAGCCAGATAGGCAAATTTCTCGTAGGCACCATAAGGTCGATTTACTTGAAAGTCAAAGGTGCTTTATTCAATACCGATCGTTGTAAACTTTCAAAGAAAATAAAGCAAATTCTAAACAAAAATAATATGAAAACGTAATGGCCAAATGGCTCTCTAAATTTATACATGATCAATGAAACACATTTAATCAAAAAAAAAAAACAATAGCAAATACAAATTAATTAAATTATTACATATTTTATGATTCAATTGGAAAAGGAGAAATAACCAACTAAAATTATTCAAAAATTACTTATAATTACAAACACAGCAGTGTATGTTTTTGCCACTCCTAATTTATTCTAACCTTATTCTAACAAAATTCAATCAAAAACTTCATCTTATACTAATACAATGCTAGCACAATGTTCCTAACCTAAATGTTAAACCTTATCTCTAAACCTAATAAAATATTGAAACCTATCCCTCATTTTTAACTCACATAAATAACAACATTAAACATAGCAATAATAAGCTGAAACTCAAAACGAAATAATGAAAAACATGAAAACAGAAAATAAACACGAATAATTTAGACATTCACATTCAGCTAACAATACCTAGGTTGCTCCGTCTCAGCTCGACCAGCCTCAACGAATCTAGCAAATGAGTATCTCCATTGGAATTATTGGTTTCATTAACTCAAATTCGTAGGACATTTAATCTTCTCATCGGTGGCCCGTCTAAAAGCATATATGTGATATATGATTGGGATACCGTCAGAATCAAAGACATATCGATTCATGTCCAAATGCACGAATGCTTCAGGAGGAATGAAGCCACTAGTGAGACATGTCTCAATATACACGTCTGTAGGATGGAACGGCTGTAAAATTCAGGGGTTTTCACTAACAGCTACAGATCTTGCGATATGTTTCCAAAGAAGCCTCAATATGAAGATATCAACTCTCTTCACTTTAGCAGTTTGATAGATTTTTCTATTCGATATATAATGCTTCCAATTCATCTCAGGTTTTTTGTAGAAACCAGTACATGCACGAAGATATTTCCTTTCGAAAACTCTTATTCTTTCCATAGTACTAGCACCCTGGTTGTACCAGGTCTGACATCCATATGCAAAAACTGGTCTAACCAGGGTCTTGTAACAGATAACTTTGATCTATTGATCAATTATCTGAAACGAAAGAGTCTTCCAAGAGCCATGACTACTTTGTTATACTGATCTTGATTTTACCATATTTAGAATAGTACAGATACTGGTCTAAATGAACACTCAGGTATCCAACACAGGATTTATGTGAAACCCGTTCTGAATTACCTCACCAGCCATAATGTGGAAATCCTTCCAATTACGTTTCGGACCTTGACTGACCCCCTACAGCGTTGTCCGAAACAAGATTTTTTTCACACTTCTGCGCATTTATTTTCATTCGCCAATCGTCTGTATACAGCTGCACATTATTAAACATTTTTTGAAGATTTTTCTGACCTATTGTATTGTAGCTTTTCGGTCTACCGTATAGATGATCGGATCATCAGCAAAAACTATCAACGAACATGTTGGCAGGACGTTAAAATCAAAGCCGTTCAAAAGCTTGCGAATGAATATTGAAAAAAGCAGAGCGACAGTAACTGTTCCCTGCTGTAGACTATTCAAAACCTTGAAGTCGCGCATTGTCGTCAGATTTCCATCAGTTACAACAAATTATTTGCCGTATAACATATAACTCAACATGGCGACAAGGTGTCTGGGAACCTTTCCTGAAGGAGTTTAAAAAATAGTGCATCTAACCACACTGCATCGAAGCATTTCTCCATATCCATGATACATGCTACAACTCACTCCCTATCATTCAGTTTCCAACAGATGTCTGAGGTTACCTTTGTTATTGCATGTATGGTCAAATGCTGGCCCGAAAACCAATTCGGCAATTCATCAACTTATATTTCTAAATGTGGGCGTTTAATGCTTCGTTTAGTATCACTTCAAACCACTTGTTGATGTTAGGTAGCAAGTTGATTGGGCGATAGATTTTAAGGCTCGAAGATTGTTTTCCTGTCTTCAAGATCGGAAATACCTTAGCCTTTTTCCACTCACCTCGAAAATATGAATTGCTCAACATGTTGTTGAACAATATGCAATAATTCCTAATAGCAACCTTAGGCAAATGTCGGAGAACTATATTTGGAACACTGTCAATACCACATTGTTTCTTGTTGTTTACCCTGCCAAATATGAAACACAAGTCCTCATAGCTGACATAGTAATCAATAAGATTTATGCTCGGTATGAGGTTAGATGTCAATGTTTCATTGAATTGAAGAATTGATTCGCCATTCAGGCTCGACTTGAAGTCGGAAACTTTTGCTTCAACGACCTCTGAAAGTATTTGGTTCTCTCTCTCTCTCTCTCTCTCTCATGGTTTGGCAGATAAACCAATTCAAAATGAGTTTCAATCAGGGCAAGTTTCTGGAGGGCACTTGGATTGCTATCGTTTGAAATTTTTACCAAATAAAATGGCAGTATTTCGCCGTCGACAGTTGAACTCCTTGTAACAAAATTCTTCACACTAATGAATTTAACAGTTGGCGCTACTTCCTGTAACTCTTAAAACACTTTTCAGCTACTTCAATAACTAAAACACCTAAAACGTTTTAAATTAAAACGCCTAGACGTTTTAATTAAAACGTCTAGGCGTGTTGATTTAAAACACCTGAGGTTTTAATTTAAAACATTTTTCTTGATATTACGTCAATTAAAATACTTCAAGTGTTTTTTCCTCGATAAAACGTTTTAGACCTTTTAATTTAAAAGCTTTGTTAAGGGGTAACGCCATGTAAGTTAAATTCGCGTCGACCACGAAGAGATCTTGGCACGACTTTACGCAATCAGCCGAGAAGGAACGCAAACCCCACGAGCAGAAAGCGTAAAGAAACGTACACCAAAAATGTCTTGGGTATTATGAATTTGTACTAGGTGGACTCAACAAAATCATCAAGCTCAACAACATGCACGACACCAACCCCAATCACCTCAGCACCATCAAACTACAACCACAACAATTTGGCAAGCGGCACAACCTGGACAAGTAATCGTTAGTGAGGATTTTTTGGAGCATGCAACCTTTAGCTCCAATTCAAATGCTGCGGGCAGCGCAAATGTGATAAAATTAACAGCCAAGGATTTAATGAATCAGCCTCAAATCCTGAAAATGGTGAGCGACGGTAATGGCGGGAATATGCTCATCGATTCATTATCGAATGTAGGCCACGCACATGGAAATCCGAAGTCAGTCGTAAGTAATGTAGCTGTTCTAGCGAAACAATCTCCCGGAGGTAGTCAACCGACATTTGATTTCCTTAATTCAAAAGGAATATCATATTTGACAACAGCAAAGAACCAATCGGCACAATCGAATGTAGCTCAACAACAACAAATGTGCAGGTAGAGACGAGGATGCAAAACATAAGCCAATCGTCTCCTCATCATCAGCAGGGGCAGCTTCAGTCATTGTCACAGCAATCAAATGCTCATTTGCCGCACAATGTTCATAATAACCAGGTCGTAATGCAATAGAAATATGTACTCAATGTGGTTTATGCCAACCCGGCTACTGGAAGTGTGAAATGAACAATATTAGTGGAACGCTGAAGAAGCAAACAAGCTCTGACAAGTTGAATCAATCGAAATCGCTTCACCCGGGACCTTGTGGTGCGATTGAGTGCCGCAAACAAGTTCTATCAGTTCTTGGATATATGCTACAGAAAACTGGTAACAGGCAGTAAAAGCCCCTCGGACAAATGCAGATTTCTAAGGATAAACAAGGAGTTGGTCGTACCATATACGGTACGAGGGAACGAGCAAGTTGCGCCACTCTTCTACTTTGAGGATTAGACTGAAAGTCTGAGGCAAAAGGCGGAACTGCTGTCAGGATGAAATTTTGTTGCAACGTTCAAGACATTTGTAATGAATTGTTCTCCAGTGAATGTGTAGCTGCGATTAGTTTGACTGATATTAAAAGTTACTTTCCCACTGGATCGGAATTCAAGGACTATTGGCCCAGCAAGGTAGTTGATTCAAACCTGCTGATAGCGTCGAAGAATTTCAATAATTCATTGGACGAAACAACCAACAGTGCCACTGGCGACTCCGAAAATTTTGAAAACTGTACCAAAAGGAGGCCAGCAGCAGCAACAACAGCAACAAATCAGAAAGAATGCTTATCAAGCAGGGATGCAAAATCAAAATAATGTTCAAAAAATGCATCAGACAGCAGCTGCCGCTTCCATGGCTATTCCTCAGAGCTCTCTAACACCAGAAGCTTTTCAAGCTTGATCTCTAGCATATGCACCAAGAGCCATGAGAGTTAGTGAAACGATTGCACAAAACGATGCTCAACAGCAAGCCCAAAGAACAATGCAAACGTTCAAAGTATACAAGCGTTGCAAAATTTAATGACGGCGCGCTAGCAACACACAAATTACAACACACGAGGAATGCGAATTCCAACAATAAACAGTTGCGGTCAATTGCAACATCCTCCACCGCTAGTCCATTCAGCAAATCAAAATCAACAGCGACAAACCCGAACTGTCAGTAAATTGTCTTACTGACGTTTCTCCAAACTTGTTTAGTAGGAGTGAGATTCCATGAACACCCAAAAGCACCGATTCTCGTGGTGGGAAACTACCTAGGCGACCACACCTAGTAGGATTTTTAAGACCCTTGACCTACCCGGCTACCCGAGAATCTAATAAAAGGGGGACAGAAAGATGTCCCGTGCTTCTTTCTAGCAGAAAAAATCATCTGATAAAGAGTGCGAGTCGAGACAGGAGTCTACCGGTGAAACGCAATCGAGTAAATTGGCAGTGGAGATCTAGAAAATAAATCAAGGATATTGACAGTGGAGATCTAGAAAATAAATCGATGAAATTGGCAGTAGAGATTTGGAAATAAAACAAACAGTAAACAAAGCGAAAATCAATTATTTGGAGATCTCCACATCAGTGGAATCACCGTCGTAAGTGTAGGCCAACCATTTTTTCTCAATGTTCTATTGTTTATTTTCTTGTGAAACTTTAAAGTTTAATTGTAAAGTTTAACTGAAGTGAATTTTTTTCGATTGCTCTTTTACTGTTTTTATTTCTGATGCAGCTACTCGAATTGTGAGTTTTCTGCTCGTGAGCGGGAAGATATCTTTTTTCCTAAGAAGGGAATTTACTGGCGTCGTTTTGAAGTCGCGGAATTGCCAAGCGCCCGTCGTGGTCAGATCGCGCTTAAAGTTTCTTCCTGGCTGGAATAAAACAGGTATTGTAGGGGATTGCGATTTGATATAATAGAATCTAAGGTAGGTAGGATTCTATTCTTTGTTCTCCGGGGAGCCGTAACCTTGTTCGGTGGCTCCAATCAGGCTCCAAGGGCGGACGAGTGGTACCTGCGCCATCTCTAATGAAGCTATCCGGGGTCGAAAAGAGCCTGACCCGAGCACACCTTGGAAAAGCAGTAATAGCTTGCCATCTTAATATAAAACAGTAAGCATTTTAAAATAAAACGTTGAATGTATTTTGCTGAATTAAAACACCAAAAGCGTTTTAATTAAAACGCTTTAAGTGGTTTTTCAATAAAACATTTGAGGTTTTTTAAATTAAAATGCTTAGTGTTTTAGAATGAAATGGTAAGGGTTTTGAAATAAGCCGCCCAAAGTGTTTTATTGAATTAAAACATTAAAAGTGTTTTAAAGTAAACGCTTAGGCATTTTAATTCAAAACGTTTGGGTTTGCAGTGCCAAATGTAGATTTTGCCTAGGAGATGAAGACGATGACTATCACACTGTCAAGCAGCCTGCGATGGGACCCCTACAGGGAGATGGGAGGGCTCACCCCGGTACGATTATGCTTGGATCAGTTGACAAATGGAGCCATGTGGCGCATTATTTTCGGGGAGTGCCAAAAGTTAAAAGGGACTCACAGCAGCTGGTGACGTCAGAGTGGAAGGACCACTTGTCTGGCATTTCCTCTTTTCCCGCTCAATGAGGGATCCTCCGACTTGCAGGTGCCTCGCGGCGTAGCAAAACGAGACCTGGCCCAAAATTATGTGTCAAACGGTTCCAGGCTAGCTTCTTAAGTTGACAGGAGAGGTGTTTAGTGGGCAATCCAGTCGCTTGTGAGCATGGGAGCTCCACACTCAATGCATAAATAGCATTCACTTCCCAACCACAAAAAAAAACGATGTCTACTTGATAGATAGAAGAAGAAGAAGTCAAGTGTCAAAGTGCTACTTTGTTTACATCTAAAGTAAAATCATATTTTCAAGCATTTTTGAAGAAATTTTAATAATTATTCTTGTGGAAAGTGGATTTTCTGTGAAAGTGGATTAGTATCCTATAGAAGGAATTGAAAACTGAGTATAGTATTTTAGATTTTACTGAATTTTGATTTTCATAACCTCAACAGGTGTGTGAAAAATTATTGATCTCGTTCCCTTATAATATTTATTTTCACTTGAAATTTATTTACACTTGAAATGTCCAGCAAGTGTGGCTCATGTGGTAAAGCGGTTCAGAACAACAATCCTGCGATGAAGTGTGCTGGCGTGTGTGGCATGTGGTTTCATACCAGCTGCATTCAGTTGCCTGGTGAAATCTATAATGCCGTGAAAAATGTTACCAAGTGGGTGTTCTGGGTCTGTCCCAGTGATAAGGCCTTTGCGGCAAAGGCAATAAAATGCAAAGTTCCACTTGCGAAAGAAGGCAATAGTGATATTATTGAAAAAATTGCCGAATTAGTCAATTCCAATTCCACACTAAACCACAGAATTATTGATTTGCAAAAGCAAATTTCAGAAAAGAGCCCGTATCTGCCAGTGTCGTATTAAGCTGCTTTGCCTAACCCTCCGGCAAAAAGATCGCCCAAATTCAACTTAAGAGTAATAGTCCGTCCAAAATCTAAACAATCTGCTGATCATACAATGCAGCAAATTAAGAAGTCTTTTAAACCTGCAGCTGCTAAAATTCCTATCACATATAAGAAGGAATTGTCAGATGGGGGAATTATTCTCAAGACTGATAGCTCAATCAATTCAGAGGATCTTGTCGGTTCTTTGCAGGAA